>CM062819.1:723152645-724352645 GCA_031772625.1 Pinus tabuliformis
GTCCTAAAGTCAAAAGTAGCCGTTAGTCGAGATAGCCGTTGGAGGCTCTGCTCAAACTATTTAACATGCTAAGCTGGATCTGTCTCTTCAACTTGTCCTGACAATGAACCACACTAGTTGGTTCGAAATGCGTCAACAAATGATTTATCTTGTGATTTACGCCGAAGAATTTCTCTTAAAGTTTAAACATTATTGTTAAAATATAGTCGTTACTTGAAATTATAGCTCTGATGATGATGATGAAGGTTAACGTCCACTCAGACCAAACATTGGTCTATCGGACCTAAAGAAACAAATTATTTATTTTGATTTAAGATTTTATTCCTATGCTCAAAAAGCTTGGAGAGAAGCCTCCTAAGCTCACTATAATTTTGGCATTGTAAAAGGCTAGGAAGGTCAGTATTGTAACAAAGATTGTGAAACTGAGATCTAATGTGGTTGTACCCAAGTCACTCTAAGAGGAGGTGGTTTCATCCTCGATGTTCCTATTCTCACATATATGGTAGATCCTTTCCATCCATGGTGTTTTAGGAACTGCCCAACGACCTGTTTCACTATGGAGCTCATGAGAATTTGTTCTAATCTTTGCTATATTAATTTTCTTCTTTGAGCTAGTTAAAATAGAGAGAAACTTTTGATCTTCTAGGGTGGGGTTGATGACCTTCTTATAATAACTTAATTTTATTTTAAACGCTAAATCTTTCTCACACCACATCTTTTCTTTGAACTTAGAAGTAACAATATCTTTAATTTTATTAATGTTTTGCAATGCATCATTCTCGTTGATCTCCCAATAGTTTAATCAGGCCCTTGTGTCTTTATGCCACCCCCAATTGAGCCTTAGGTGGTTTTGGCTGGAATTTAAAGCTAGCTTAGGAAGTCTATGATCTTCTATGTTATTGATTTTGTGCTTGTACAACAGAATTCTAATAATAGCTAGTCTCTCAATAGGGGAAAGACCTGCTTCTATAAGGAGAATAGGATATGGTGTATTACTTTTAATTTTCAGGTTATAAGTTATAAAATTCTTCTGAATTTGCTCAATCTTTCTCCATGATTCTCTGGAGATGTTGCAACCCCAAACCTCACAGCCATACAATATAACATAAGTGACTAAAGTTTCAAAGAGGAACTTCTTTTTATCCCACATTACAAGGTTTTATGTTTTACAATTATTTTCAAGACCAAAATAAGCTTTCCACCCCCCATTAATCCTTTTCTCAATGCTATGCTTCCAGTTGAGCTTGTGATGAATATCAATTCCTAGGTACTTGTAAGAGTACACTTCCTCCAAGTTATTATTATCATACATAAAATTAGCGTAAGTGTTCTTCTTAGATTTTATAATCATAACTTTTGTTTTGTCAATGTTAACAGTCATACCCATAGTAGAGCAGAAATCCTTAAGAAGCTTGAGTTTCTTATCAAGATCAGATGGGCACCTTGCAAAAATAACAATATCATCAACATAGAGAAGAATGATGACGACTATCCCAGCTAAGATCGTGCCATCACATCCGGCTTCCTCTAAATAGCCTTCGAGCTTATCAATGTAAATTCAAAATAGGGTAGGGGAGAGGGGGAAACCTTGTTTAACTCTTATGTTACACTTAACATCTTTCGACCACCCCTCATTGCTCTTTCTCTTGGCAATTACATTCTCGTATAACCTTATAACGGCAGCTCTCAACTCGAGAAGAATCTTTAGCTCTTCTAATCTATTCCAAAGGTTGTATATAGGAACTGTATTGAAATCGTTTCTAAAGTCCACAAAGCAACAAAATAAATTGGATTTATCATTACGACATTCCTCCACAGTTATCCTAAGCATAACGAGGTGGTCTGTTGTTGAGTGATGCCTTCTAAAACCTACTTGGCCTTTAGCTCTCTTACCTTCACTTTCAATCCATATGCTTAACTTTTTTTCAAAAATACCACCATATAACTTGGCTAATAGAGGAGTGATCATAATTGTTCGATAATTAGAGGGGTTATTTGTATCCCCGCTTTTTAAAATATGGATAACAAAGCTCTCAATCCAAGGTTTAGGGAACCCTTTCTTGACTGCTTGATTGAAAACCTTGTGGATGTGGGGGATGAGGATAGGACCTCCAATTTTTAATATTTCAGCCTAGTAACCTTTAATGTCCTTAACTTTCCCATTAGCGAGGCGATTAATCCCAAACTTAATGTCTTCTAAAGAGAAAAATTCTTTCGTTGTGCGCAGAGTTTCCAAATTATCCATGAAATTTGGAGATTCATAAAGCTTTTTAAGATAGGAACTCCAATCGTGAAGAGAAATTTTGTTATTATCTTTAGTCTTCCTAGTCAGAATATGCCTCCAAAATTTCTTAGGAGCTACCTTAGAGAGGTTTAAGAGATGCTCCTGTCTTTTGCGAATGTACTGCCTCTTTTTCCTTTTAGTTAGGGCTTTGTATATTTTTATCTTGTCCATTTGAAGAGATTCATCAACAGCTTCCTTAATTGCTCTCCTCACACTTTTATAATCTTTGTCATACCACGGATTGGTTTTGTTATTTCTTTTATTCTTTGAAACGTCAATTGAGAACTTGTTAATAGAATATGAGAGGGTTGTAGTAAAATTATGATAGAGGTCTTCTATGTTGTCTATACTAGATAAAGGAAGCAAATTAGTTTTTAATTCATTTAGAAAGAGATCGTTTTTATTTCTATCAAATATTAAGTTCTTTTGGCTGTAAGTATTATTTTTTGTGGGAACTCTATGCATGAAAAAATTGAGAGTTATAAGTAAAGGACTATGATCAGAGTCAGGTTCGTGGTTGTTTAAGATGTCAAAATTTATTATTTCATTGTATAATATGAGATAGGAAATAACATAGTCTACCACGCTGTGACCAAGTCCATGGATGCAGGTCATCTTGCTGGAATTGGGCCATTTCTTTATACCATTGCAAATTATGAGATCCTAAGGACTACAGAGCTTGACTAGCTCCGACCCAAACAAATTTTCCCTGAGGTCTTCAGAGCTCCTTTTGTACCTACTGGCTAGAGTAGGGTCTTCGTCTAACCAAAGAGGATTAGGGTTGGAATGATTGCTTAGAATAATAGCTTGGCTATTTGAAGTTTGAGCATTAAAGTCACCTATTAAAAGGATATTACCAACATTCCTTAGGCTAGAAATATCATTCTCTAAACCAATGTAAGGGATAGTTTTATCTAGATTCTTCTTCTTATAGAAGTTAGAATTGATGAGGGGAAAATAAAATATTTCTATGTAGGACATTTTATTATTAATATCATTGATATCTATCCAACTATATTGGTTGTGAGGGTCGTTTTTATAAATCCTAGCATGGGGAGAGATGTTCTTCTTAATGTAACAAGCTATTCCCCCATTGCCTCTACAGGAGGATCACTTGTTCTAGGTAGACCATAGCGTAAAGCCATCTATGTTAGGGACCTTAGATTCTTCGTGCTGACAAGTTTCAACAAGCAAAATAATATCAACATCATTTGAAATCCAAATTAGCTTGGGGCCTTTTTTCCATGGGAAGCCCCGACAGTTCCAAGAAAGGATCCAGAGCATGTTTAATTGGTATTGATTACTATCTTTTTGGTTTCTATCTCGAATAAAGGCTTTCCTATTCCTGATTATTGCCCATTTTCCTTCCTCTCTAGCTTATTTTACCTTTTGAACCTCCTTTCTTAATTCTGCTTGATCTTCTAGAATGAGATCTTCGTTTATGAATATTCTCGTTCCTTTTCGACTCAAGGTTTTACTAAGTATGTCGTACCTATGATCAGTGGAGCTCACCTTTATGCGGATTAGTCTTCCTTTATTCTCGGTTAATTTCCCCAACCTTGTTGCTTCTGTGAGTGACACTGTTTCAATTTGTAATCTATTATGTAATTTTGTCTGGGTTAAGGCTAAAGTATCCTCATCTACTTCCTCTTTTAAACCAAAGAATATAAGATTCAAGGCCCTTTTGTTACATTCGTGGTCTAGTTCTATTAATTTTTTCATTTCATCTTTAATTGGTTTGATATCTAACTTATCTACCACATTATTTAGGGTGAGGTGGCTATTAACTTTTTCTTCTAGTTCTTTAATCATGTCTTTCATTTTAAGACTCTCTAAAGTATCAACATCTCCTTGCTGGGATGGTTGGTTAGTATCTTGGTTTTGTTTTTCTATAACCTGCAATCTAGTCTCCATTTCCTCCATTTTATTCTCCAGTAGTTCTATTATATTTTCTATTTGTTTTGGATCGTGTCTTCAAGAGATGCAAATTTATTTTCCAGCATGGCTTCTAACTCTTTTTGTAGCTTGGTTTCTCTTTCTTCTTTACGTTTCTCCAAAGACTCTATATACTCATAAAGGCCTTATAGAGTAACTGTGCTAGGTCTACCTTTGGTAATCTTTGGTAACTATGGTGAGATATTCATACTTGAAATTATATGAGAAAATATGTATTAGAAAAATAAAAAGATAAGGAATGTGTGCACCTGATATCAGCAAACCTAACTGTAGATCGCCCATGCCCACCGCAGCCCGCAGACCGGAGATGCGAGCCTCAGAACCCGAGTTTAAATTCTGAATAATATGTGTGAGCCTTTGTCTTATATGTGAGCCTCTACCTTAGTCATATAGCGAGCCTTAGAACTAATCACTGAAGATGCGAGCCTTATGGTCTTATATCGTAGAGGAAGTGTATATATAAAGTACGTGTAAACTCTTTCACTGAGCCTCAAAACTCTTTCACCGAAGAATATATGTGAAGAATGTGAGGAACTGTATATATAAAGTACGTGTTTAACTCTTTCACAGAGCCTCAAATCTCTTTCACTGAAGAATATATGTGAAGAATGTGAGGAAGTGTATATATAAAGTACGTGTTTAACTCTTTCACTGAGCCTTAGAACTCTTTCACCGAAGAATATATGTGAAGAATGCAAGGAAGTGGACATATAAAGTATGTTTTTAACTCTTTCACCGAGCCTCAGAACTCTTTCACCGAAGAATATATGCGAAGAATGCGAGGATGTGTATATATAAAGTACGTGTAACTCTTTCACCTAAGAATATATGTGAAGATTGCAAGGAAGTGTATATATAAAGTACATGTTTAACTCTTTCATCAAACCTCAGAACCCTTTCACCGAATAATATATGCGAAGAATTTGAGGAAGTGTATATATAGAGTATGTGTTTAACTCTTTCACCAAGCCTCAGAACTCTTTCACCGAAGGATATATAGAGTATGTGTTTAACTCTTTCACTGAGCCTCAGAGATCTTTCACCGAAGAATATATGCGAAGAATATATAAAGTACGTGTTTAACTCTTTCACCAAGCCTCAAAATGTGTTCTACATTGCTCTCTATTTAAGCCTTTGCTATGGTCTGCCTCTTCATCTGATCCTGATGTTGAACCACACTTGTTGGTTTGAAATGTGTCAGCCAAAAAAAAAAAATCTCTCATGTGATTTCTACCGAAAGGCTTTGTTTAATTCATTATGGATCACAGAAGCTTGAATACAAAAAAAAAAAGATAAAATAAATAAATAAATATTATTATGTTTGAACTATATGTAAGTTTAATATAACTAATATATATTGGTTAATGTGTATCATGCAAATCAATAAAATTAAGAAGGTCGATAATATTATTTCTAATCTAAGTGCATAAGAGCATAAAATCCTAATAGAAAAATTGTAAAAGGACGAAAGAGGTGAACGAAAAAATATTATTCAATATGAGATTTTTTTTTTTTTTTTTATTTCCATTAATAACATACTTAAGAATATTAGATAACACGTTTAAAACAATTTATTAATTCATATATGTTTATTTTTCTATAGGGAGCAACAATGAAGGAAAACATCAATGTCATTCTAAGAAAGGGAAATTTATTGAACATGTAAATGACGATGAATTGGTCCTTATCTCATCTATGGTGGCGCTAGAGGTGAATGATGGGGGTGGGGGGGTGTTGAAAAACTATGAGGGATCTAGCAGAATGAACGTATAAAAGTACTTTCCACTTATAATACAAAAACCAATCCAATTATTCCAAGAACAAGATTATATCTAAACTACAAGAAGTGTTTCTAGAGAAATGGTCAATGAGACATGTTAAACTTGCAATAGAAAAAACATAAAATAACAAAAAAGAATCTTTCAAAAGGTAATATTCCCAATTAAAATGATTTTCTAGAATTATATGTATATATAACTACAAACAATTCATTTATTAAAATCAATTTTGTTATATTTAGTTTTCATATATCAATACAAAAATAGTTTATTACTTTTTTAAGGAAAGTTATGAAAATCCCAAATGATTAACAAGTTGATATGCATAACATGCTAGTAAGAATGCCCAAAACATTGTACAAGGATGTGGTCAAATAAATGGGCATAATCGCACAATAGGATGAGTCATCTCAACAACAACGTGCTTCAAATGTATGTAATCATGATTGAATTTGTACATATAAAAAAATAATTTTCATTAAATATTAATTTTCATGTATTTTCTTGCAGAAAATAAAACAAAATGGAACTCTTTCAACACATAAAATAAGATGACAAGGAAGAAAAGGGTTGATATCAAAGTTTGTGAGTAATTTTTAATATTTCCTGATAACAACACAAGGTTTCATTTTTGTATAGTTTAAGTTGTTTTACAACAATCATCCTTGAATGTCTTCAGATAGGTGCCAACATACAAAGAAGAGCCATCAAAAGAATTGATTGACATTGGGTTAAATATGGGTTATGATTATATGTTAGCATATCAAAAATTAATTATGGGATTTGTAAGTATCTATATTAATTTACTTCTTTGAGTTTATAATTAATAGAAAAAATAATCCTTTATATTAAATCAATGATTTATAATGGGGTTCAAAATATGCAAAAACAAAGTATGGAACTACATCAATAGAAGACTTGTTGCAATAAGGCATGAGACATGGTTTTGAAACCATGTGTATAGTTTATGTGTCACTTATTGCTATGGTACATTGTTATTCGATTTATATTGAACTATTTTATTTATTTTAATTTTAATTATTCTCACCAAAGTATATACACTCACTACACTTAATTTTTATGTTTGCAGATGGAATAACGAAAACAATTGATGCAATCAAAATAACATTCATCCAAATAACCCAAGTCATGGATGTAGCTCGAGCATTGACAATAGTTCCAAAGAAGAATGATGATCTATTTGGATATCAATGCAACTTGTATTTTTTGAAATAATTGTCTCTGAAAATTAGACATTTTGTTTAATGTAATGGACATAGTGTATGACAAAGATCCTCTTATTGATATATAATAAAATACATTCTAATCTATTATATTGTGTTATCTAATGTCACTATGAAATGTTACACCACTGATTAAATATATGGATGATTAAATATTATAACGAAGAGATGTGAAATATGATAATATAACAAATTAATCCAAACATCATATAAAAATTCACTAGCCTAATTTTAATTTATATGAATATTGTTATAAGATATATGTCGATTTTTTGATGAATAATTGATTTAAAAAATTACAGTAATTGCACTGTCACAAGTTGATGTTTCCAAACATAAAAAAATCTCATACAAAAGATTGGCGTTTCCATAACATAAACATGCACCAGTGCATTATGTTATACAAAATCACCATGATGAAATCTTTTTTTCATGACCGATGCCTTTTTGGAAAACGACAGCACTAGGGCACTTAGTTCTTCAATCTCTAGTATTGTTTGCAATTAATGCCCCAGTGCATTGTAATTCTTAACACACCAATGGTTTCATAGAACTAATGCCTCAGTCCTACAAAATATTATTTACATCCCTGGTGCATTATTAAATTAACAACATCAATCATTTTATATCCTTATCGCACTAATTAGTTTATACAAACCATATGCATCAGTGCTACAAGTTTTTAAAAAAACACCAATTCTGTGATATTTTTTTCCTACCCTAGTTTCATTCCTTAAAAGAACGCCCCGGAGAACTTTTTGATATATATGCATCGGGGCAATATACATTTTAGGATCTGGTTTTCCTTACATTCAATACCTCGAGAATTTTAGTTATGTATGCATCCCTAGTGCTTTTATATATTTAGCACACAAGTGCTACTTTTTCCATGAAGCATACTCTTAAAAAAACATCTACTAAAACCTCTAGTTGCCTAGAAATTTTCATTTGTGATGAAGTTCCATTATAATTTCCACTATACATCCGCTATCACAAAAAAATGATTTAGCGGATGTTTTTTTGACAATTTTTGCCAATTTTGTAACACTAAAAGCCTTCATTATAACCTATGCTAGAAAGTATTTTCCTTGTAGTGCATGACCAAGTCAGCCAACCAAGGAAAAGTTAGCCTAGAGAGGGCTAATGTAGCCTCTTGGAAATGCTTTCTAAATATGGATCTTCGACCTATTGAGAGACACATCGAGCACATATCCATGATTTTGATCTACAATTGGAGAGGAGTGTGAAAGTCTTATAAAATTAAAGAGAAGGCTAGTGAAGGAAGAAAGAAGCCCTAGAAGAGTTTGGAAGCCTATAATTTGTCTTCTATTGTTCACATGTGTGAATACCCTAGGGTTTATATGGTTTCCTCAGGTATGAAATTGCAGGAGGTGTTGTAGGTTTCCTTGGTGAGCACAAAAGGCTAGAAGATCCCTCATCTTGAAGAGATCTTGTTTCATTTCCCTTGGAGACATAGTCTTTAATTTAAGATGAAAGATTGGTTGGTTGAATTAATTCTTAGTGATGGGTCTAGTCTAGGTTTTGGTCTTCGAAGTCTCCTTCAAATTTATTTTATAAGAAGAGAAGTTATTTTTTGGTTTTCCCTTTGCGAGGGTTTTGCCTTGGCTTGGAGCCTATATCTTGTGTTCATTTTGGTTGTGGTATTCACTGTTTTGGAATTTATTTGATGATAAGAACATAAGAACAAGTGAATAATATCACAAATAACTATCAAGAAAGGAAAAGTGAAAATAAAATGCTACCCTAATTGATTTTCCAACATGGTATCAAAGCTAAGGACAAAAGTATAGGCAGCTAGAACATCATTGGAAGTTTTGCATTACTCCAAAAATGAAAAAAGAAGGGATTGTATGTATATATCTTAAAGGTTGAATGACCAGAAATGAAGTCAATCAAGAGAATATCATCCTTCTAATAGGATAGACCTATGAAATTGGGTCAAAGTTTGTTCAATATTGTACCAAGGGTTTTGAAGAGGTTGAAAATGTTCACCTCAGCTAGTGCCTTCATCATTTTAGGAGATCTAAGAAGATAGCTGATAGGCCTGCCAAAGGACAAGGACAATGCAAGGAAATTCGAGACCTGAAGGAAAGCTGAGACTTCACCTATAAGTAGCCTTTAAGCCAGTGAAGAAGTATCCTTGAAGAAAAGAAAGGGCCACAATTTTTTGGAAGGTATTTTAGGCTTGTTTGTGAGATATTTTTAGTGGTTATCAAAGCCCTAAATATAGGGCCAAAGTTATCATACAAACTTCAGAAATACTGAGATATATAAAACTTAATCAAAGTCCACAAGGTTTTGATAAGATATGATGAAATCTATAACCTCATTTCTTGAGAACTCAAAAGGCTCATGGAGTTGGAATAAGTCACTCCTTAAATGATTGAAGAAAAATAAACCTTCTAGTGATACAAATCTACGATGAGGGAAGAAAAATAAAAATGGACATAAAATTCCAAGAGTTTTCCACTCTAAGGGATAGAAACACTAATTTTTTTCACAAACAAGCTAAATTACAACACCAGAATAACAATGTCAAGGAAATTACCACCAATAAAGGAGATACAATAAGTCCAAATGAAAAATCAAAGAAGTAACATATAACCCCTATGTCACCCTATATACTAAAGCTAGGAGCCAAGATAGATTGATCACAAAGATTATGCAAGAAATTAATCCATGTATTATAAGTAACAAAGACAATGATTATCTAATATAGGTTATATCACAAGAGGAAATCTTGGACACAATCAATCATTTTGAACTTGATAAGATATCAAGTCTAGATGAATTCAACATTTATTTTTGCAACTATTATTGGAATATTATTAAGTTTTAGTTGGCATGGATGACGTAAATTCTTCAATATGTTCATCATTCCTTGCACCTGGGAGGAGGGACAAATTAAGATTTCTTAGCTATGGTCCCAAAAGAGGTAATTCCAATATAATTCGTACATTCAAGACAATATCATAGTGCAATGTGTCTTACAAGATTATGTCTAAAATGATTACTAATGTATCAAAAAATACTCCCTAAGATTATCTTAGAAAACTGAGGTGGCTTTGAGAGGAAGAAATAAATTGTGAAAAATACCATCCTTAGACATGAAGTTATCCCCTTTAGTAGATATAATGAGGACAAGTGGACGATCCTTAAGTCGGCTATCGAAAATGTCTTTAATTGTGTCAAGTATAGCTTCATGTTTGGATTCCATTAGAAATTTGCGTTTAATCCAAGATTCATTGCCGAATCTCCACATTTATCAAAAATTTGTGAGTTTCTCCTTTATGAAATGGGTTATATATGCATTTTTTGTGTTAGGAATTTTTTAGGGTTAACCCTTATCAACTTTCATGTATATCATCATCGTAGGCCCTATCATCTGATCCTATCAAATTCTATCATCTAATCTATTTGTTGTATGTGGGTTTGAACCATATTTAAAGAAAAATGATTTTTTAGCAATTTCCTCCTTCACATAAATGGCTAGGGTTTGAAGTATCAATCTTTATTCTAGAACGAGATTCGTTTGAGAGCCATCTAAAATTTTTTTTGGATTTTTGGCTTGATTTTGAATCAAAAAAAAAATTGAGTAAGCTGAGAAGGTTTTAAATTTTATTTTTGGTTTCAAAATCATTTTTTTAATTTCTAGAAGAGCTAACTCAATTTACTTGGAAGTTGATGAGTTTTATACACCTAATTCATTTGGAAAATTTGGAAAATTTTATTCAAGTTTTTCATGGCTTTATGAGTCAAAATCCTAAGAATAGAACCTTTTCATATTCCATATAGGTAAATTTTAAGTCGAAAATAATACCCTATGTATATAATAAAATAAATAATTACAATGTTGAATGTTAGAGTCATTACATGGAATTTGTGAATTAATATGTGCATATTCATGAGATGGTATCGACCCTATTGGTTTTTATTAAAAACCAAAAAAAAAAAATTATGAAAAACCCAATGAAACCCCAATATGGATATTGAAGCCCTCAACAACCCCTGATTTGACATGCAAAATGGAAGGAATTGTAAGGGAAACCAACATGGGGTAGCATGGTGTAGAAAAACTAATTGAGGGAAACCAAATTTATCTTTTGAAACCAAGTTGAACTCAATCAATAAACCCACCTACAAGCACAAGAAAATAGGGAATTAATATAAAGGCCGAGGAAGGAATAAAGGATTTGAATATATAGTCATCAAATTTATTGGCAAGAAAAGAAAAACCCTTTACCTGAATAGGAGTTAAGGAAGATGAAGGTAGGCCTATTGATTGGAGGAGGCAAGCATGATATCTTATAAGGATTTTTGACATGGCCCTCCCAACTTGTGGCAAAAATTGGAAACATCATAAGCGTAGATTGAATCGTTTTTCTAGTCGTTCCCTATCAAGTCATGTAATATATTTTCATACGATCAAGAGCTCATAATGGTACACCCATATCAGGTGTTGTTGTCTCAAAGAACAGAGATGGGAAGTAAATAAATTTTGTAAAGAAAGAAAATTTCACATGAGAATGAACAATGTGAAGCAAGGGAGGGTAAGTGAACTTATAGGTAAGTCAAACTAATAGCGGATATTTGACACTAAAGGAAATTATGTTGGATATTAGACATTGTCAAACAAATGTAAGATATTCGATGGTAAAGGAAATCATGTCAGATATTTGATGACCATTTGGATTTAAAAAACAAAAAAATTAAAAAGACGGAGATTTAAGTCAAACTAACAAAGAAAGAGATTTAATCCAAAGAAAGAAGATGATATTTAAGTCAAGATAATGTCAGATATTTGGTGTTAAAGGAAACTACGTCAGATATATGATGACCATCAAGATTTAAAAAAAAAACAAAAGCAAAAATACATTTAACTTCCGACAATTTTTCTAATTTTATACATAGGATTATATTCCATTGTCATATTTTCCACCCATGTGTATTAGTGTATTGTGTGTTAATGTCATTCGTGAGTAGTGAGATGAAAAATATGCAAAATAGAAAAACGGTGCAGAGATAAATACTTCTGAGGGTGTGTGTGCAGAGAAGTGAAGAAGGAGTTTTCTAGAGATAACATATCAACCCATTACCTTTATGTAACATAAGTAGGCCATTGTTCTCAGTTTGAAAATTATATGAAAGGTAGAACTATTGGCTGAAGTAGGTGTTGACCTACAATTATAAGCAGTTAGTGACTCTAGGCAAGTTGGGAACTATTAATTTGAAGGGCTTTGGGCCTCCTCTGGGTTGGTTCTCACAAACATATGATGTACTCTTATTAGGTTCTTTAGATTCACATCATAATACAAAAGAAAAGCTTCAGTGGTTTTTCTTCCATACAGGTTTCCTCGTAAAACACTATGTTTATTTGTATGCGAATGTTGGTCTCTCTTTGATTATTTGATTATATGAAATTTAAATTTTAAGTGATCCACATAAAAGAAAGAAAAAATATTAATCATTGATTCATTGCCAGCCTCTTAGTAGTTCCTGATTCCAAACACCAATAGGCAAGACAACATGCATCAACAAAAATCTTTTGCAACCAAATCAAGTCCTTCATCCTTAGCTCAACCATTTGCATCACCATCTTATCCCTTAGATGTTCGGGTACACCCCTCAAATAGTGATAAAGGAGACACAACTATGATATTGACTTCATCAACAACTGGGCACCAACATTTTCATGAATCAAATCACTTATATGGCGATAAGTAAGTAGCCAATATTTCAAAACCTCTAGAAATGGAATTGTCTTAGGGAAATACAACCATTGTCTCCCCTTCTTCTATTCTTAATAACTCCTCGGAGTGGATTAATGTTTGTAAGGGAAAAGGAAGAAAGAACTTTTGGAAAACTCCATGATCACTCCTAGCCTAAAAAACCAAGACCATAGTAAATGTATTGGTAGTGTCAATCTTAGGTTAGCTTATTTTTTATTATGGATTTGATTAGATTCTCCCATGGACCAACCAATCCAAGTTTCTCATTTTTTATGTAATCTTAGGTTAGCTTGACTTTTTATTTAGAAATGGTTGAATTTCTCTTAAATCCAACCAATATAAATTTCTCAGTTTTCATTTAATATGCAAATTAGAAGGTAATACAATTTTTAGTTCACGAAAAAAATGATTATCCTCATAATTATAGGCTGGTATAAAAATTTACAATCGTATATATATATATAATGTTTGTGTTGTAGGCATAATACTTATAAGAAATAATACAATTCAGAGGGATAATTTATGCATAAGATGCTTCTCCAATTTCACATCATAAATAAAAAACCAAGATTCCTTTATTCTCAACCTATTATATTTGGAGTGGATATGGTCTAGTTCTTCGACTTGTCCTGACGATGAACCACACTTATTGGTTTGAAACACTTTGACAAATGAATTATGATGTGATGTTCACCGAAAATTTCTTCTCAATATTGATATGGATCACAGAAGCCTCGATTCTACTATTATATTTGGTGTTATAAATTTTCCAAAACACATTCAAAATTTTACAACACATAAAAAATATGCTAAGTATTAGTAGAAGGTAGGATTATATCTCCATGCTTGGAAGCTTTAGATTGTGATTGAGCATGAGTATTGACATCACACAGATCCATTTTCATGTTGCTGGATAAAGAAGGCTCCACTGGCAACTGACTAAGAGTAAATTGTAGATCCTTAAGTTGTTGATTCTATTTTAACCTTCTGATAGTGATATGTTCTTAGAGCTATTCAAATTGGTTTAGCATATGAATCTTTTAATCTTTGATTTTGCATGATATGATGAAAAAAATAAAGAAACTATGACACTAAGCCCCACTCCTACCTTTTCAGCTTAGACTCTTAGCGATGACCAAGAATTAAAGTCTTAACTAGAGAGGCCTAGATAGAAAAATCTCCAGTCTTCCTTCTTCACAACAAAAAACCACCCAATGTTGAAACACCAACAATATTTCACAATTCCATTTTTACCACATCATAGACAGAAATATTTCAACTCTTCCCTACACACCTTGGTGGCACAATTTACCATCCCATTAACTATGTGAGGGGGTTTCTTCCCCTTTCTTCTAAAAAATTCAACCAAGATGGAGATTTCCAATTGCTTCCTCTAGTTTCAGACAACCCAAAAAGCCACTACACTCAAACAGTCTTACCAAACCAATATAAATACAATCCATAAAGCACAAAGAATAGAGGTGTTTACGAAGGAAGACGAAGCACTCCAAAGTTACCAAGAATAATAAGTATCTCTTAACAAATTTATAGATAGAGTTCTCTTATTGTATGCCAATAATAACAAATACATTTCTTCTTCCATATCCATTGTATTGTAAATGATAGAGTGACGCCCAACTTGCCAAAGAAGAACATATCATGGTTTATAGTCAAGGAGTCATCATTAAAGAGACTATCCTTTGAATTGATCCACATATTAGAACCCATGAAAGCCATCTTTCCAATTTTTATTTACATGTAATAACTATAAGCCAAAAATTATATTCCTTAAAGAAACAAAGTATTAGTCGATAATGCCACATCCTACATGTCAAATGATAAGCTAATATCATTTTGAATGATATGGATAAGACAAGCCATTGGAACACACCCTCAGATGGGATGGCCTAATGACCCATAATCAACAAAGTGTGGAGCCATGTACCATAATATCACACAAGGAATATTTAGCCATTGATAGCTATGATCCCTCCCCTCATCTGGCATGATATTAGTTAATTCTGCATGTATAGCTTCCTTCCAATTGTTGCTTGGCACCAAAAATAATTGAACTAAAATGGATTAAAACTATAGCGATAATGTTATGAGAAAATCCTTTCTTAGCCATATCATTCACAACTTTATTAAGCTAACAAAAAACATGGTGTAACTCAAATGGTTCAAACTTTTTAAATCTTGATAATATATTGAAGTTGTAAGACTTTTGGAAGAGACTTTATGACCATATGTCCAATAAGAATGTTGGAATCCTTGATGATGGAAATGATGGTTTTTTTTTTACATAAGTCAACAATAAGCCTTGAAGAGGAACATAAGCCTCATCCCATTATTTGATCTCAATACTTATCCCAAAAATAAATTAATTTTACATTGAAGCAAAGAGTTACTCTAGTGCCACAACTTAAGCCACCCCTATAATACAGCGTGAGTGGGCCTAATGGTTAAGAGAACTTGTTTCCTCCTAATAGGTCATAGGTTCAAAACTAGAGGGGGGTAGAGTATGCGTAATGGTTAAGAGCATGTGTTTTCTCCTAAGAGGTCATAGGTTCAAAACCATAGGGGAGTAGAGTATGTATGCATTCGTAGACCACAAAGAAGGTGTCTCATACACCAATTTGTTTATTTTAGAGTATGTAGAGTATGTATGCTTTTGTAGACTTAGCATTCAAATCACTGCTACAAAAAAAGGGTCTCATACACCAATTTTTTTTATTTTAGAGTATGTAGAGTATGTATTCTTTAGTAGACTTAGCATTCAAATCACTGCCACAAACAAGGGGTCTCATACACCTATTTGTTTATTTCAAAAAGGTGGAGAAAGATATCAAAGTAAAATTATATGTTGTTAAAAAGGATTTTACTATGCAGATTTCATTTTCATCCTATTATAGGGAAACTAGAAAATATCTAATTTTTCAAATTTTAAGAAGGATATAAAAATATAAATTATTTGTTAAAATAAATTTATTTTATATATTTTATTTTCATCATTTTATTGAGTGGAGAGACCATCCAAGTATGGAAGATATGTTGTAATGGCTTATACTATCTTGTAAACATTTTGATTTGGTCAAATTATCTAAATAAAAGTAAAATTAAAGTAAAAAAGTAAAATAAAATAAAATTGAGATAAAATAGTCAATTTACACTTTGCGGGTTTTGGGCTCTAGGTTTTAACAACCCATGGTTTTGACAATGATATATATATATATATATATATATATATATATATATATATATATATATATATATATATATATATATATATATATATATATATATATATATATCCATCTTAACTCTCTATCTACCAAGCACAAGAAGGATAAATCTATATGTACCAAGCAACAAGAGGGATCAAATCTATCACGATCCTTCCCATGATACATGAAAATAATTTTTTTTTTAACTTAATATAACCTTTACATGTTTAACCCTAACATAAACTTTATACCGCACATACTCTGCCATTACACATAACTATTCAGGTTATTAACAATATTGGAAATATATCGTTTCCACGACAAACTATACAAATGTTTGGTTCATGGTTTGTTCGTATGCATTGTTTACACGTATACTCATTTGACAACCGGAATGTGTGCTGGCATAATGCTTTGTGACCGGAGTAACATTTCTGGCATTAAGTTGTTGGGTTGCTATTAATTTTATGGGCAACTGTTTAATGCTCCCAGCACAGCTGCCCTGACTCTCCTGCTCGGCCATGTGAACACGCCGGTTTCCATATCCTCGTCCCTCACGCCTTTGGTTCCCGCTTCTTTTCAATGGTGTGGATCTATTGACCTAGATCCAAGGGTGGAGATCCGTCTGAGGGTTTTAGGACTCTTATTAAGTGCTCTGATTTCCCACTTGGCTCATTTGGTCCTGAAACTGCTCCCGGATTCTGTTTGCGTCTTCGCACATCGGATTTATTTTCATTCTCACCTCCTCCGAGGTTTCATCTACAACTCAGGGGTTTCACGCTCGATTCCCCAGAATTATTCCACACAGGTAATGTTTTTTTTTCCACAGTTTAACCCATAGTTTCGCTATTATGTTATTCTTTCATTACAGGTTTCACTGATGGTTTTGCATGCGTATTAATAGTTCTTGTTTCTTGGGCATATGAAGGTAAAGCTATGGCGATGAAACCTTCCAATTCGCAGGACGACAGGCCTTCGGCATCCCGACCTCCTTCACTGCGTACCAAGTATGCAATATCGGCTCATAGATTCCTAGTGCGATGATTGGGATTTCCCTTTTTTTTGCCTGAGGTGGCTGTGTGATTTATACATGCTTGATTTTTCACTGGCTTTAAGATTCGTATAATCTGATCGAGGTTACCCAGGACAGGGTCCTTGTGGTTTTGCTTTCGAGGCTATTCATGTGTTTTCATATTCTCAGATTTTTGTGTTCCCGGCTTACCCTATTGGGTTGTGAGGAACAGTTGGTTCGTTTCGCGCGGGAGGTGCCTTAGCCATTTTTAGCAATTGATTTATCTTGAAGGCCTATTTGTTTTTCTATGAATTGTTATTCAGATGCAATTATTTGTGTACAAGTAGTAAGGACTACTGGTCAACTGGTCGCGGAATATAGACCTCTCTATTTCCAAAGGATATTTTATTTATATCTCTGATGAATATTTTGTTTATGCTTCCAGTTCGTCGTTACCTAGAATAGATACTTGCTCTGTAAATGTTGTTTTATTTCTGGGTTTCCTCGGAAGGTTTAATAGCAAGCTAACTATATTTCAGAGTGCTTGACTCTGATGTTCAATGGACTTGCCACTCTGAATCGGTTAAAACGTTTATAATGTTATCCCTGTTGTTTGTATATAATTTCATGGTTTCATGCTACGGCGGATCTACCATTGTCTTTTAGAAAGAAAAACTATTGTCTTCTATATACTCAGATTCGACTTATTATTCCTTTTCGAGCTGATAAGGAAATCTGTTCTGTTTTTGGCATATTGATCCTTACTGTTGATATGCATTGATTATAATGGAAGAGTTATGGTTATTGCTGAGATTATGGGTTTTAGTTAGTTTGAACATTAGATACTCCTGCTGTCGTATCTACTACCGCGGCTACGGTGAATTGTGCGGTTTGCATTTTCGTTGTTTCATTAAATGGAAATACTGTAGAGTCTGGTTCTGGTTCATATTCTTCTTGAACCCTCTCTTAAGATTATTCATATTCTTACGGTTAACAGCTACCTCTGTCTGTGTATTTTTAGTTATATGTAGTTGCTTTACAGTTTATGCAGACTGTCTCGTTTGTTATAATCTCATATGGCCTTCTAAACTCTTTAATGTATGTTCACACCGTAAATGTTAAGGTGTTTAGTTCCAGCGGGTTTTCTCACTTCAGTTCTGGTAACCCCAGCTTGAAGCCTATTATAGCTTGAGGCCTGTTATTCTTCTCCCCTCTAATGATGAACAAGCTCAAGTCGTTAAAAGATAACTTAATCATTTTCTTTATGTTTGTAAATACATTAACTCCTCGGAAGTCTATACAGTACAATTTGACCTCCGTCTTGTTGTTTTTTTCTTTTCTTGAAGTTACCAATAAACATATCAACATCAGGTTTTTTCCTCAACAGTCATCTATTAATATTTCGGTAATATTTGCCTGAGCCAGGTATATTACAGCAAGCATAATAATGATATAAGATTGTATAATTTTAATTGGTTTTCACAGCCAATCTACTGTAATTTTAGCTAACAGTATTATCTACAATCACTGTTGAAATAATTTCCTCAGAGGCTGTTACATACCTGGTCTGCCAGATTTGTAATTATGCTTCAGAAGTTCACCTGTAATCCTTGTTTGCTCTTGACCACCCAACAATGAGATCCATCGCCAAGACTGGAATCTCCCCCCGAGCTATCTTGCAGGCCTAAAGCCCTCAACAAGATACATGCAACTTGTGCCTGGTTATCTAGTCCTCACCAGACTTAACCAGCTTTCCTTTCTTTTTTTCTTTTTTTCTTCTGTCTGTCCCTACAGCACAGAATTTTTGTCTCTACCGTCCCTTTTCCCCTGGAGGCCTCTCCAGTTAGGGAGGGTAGTTTCATGTAGTTTTCATAACTGATTTCCTCTTCCAATCTTCCTTTCAAAAGTTGCCAGCATTTCAAGAAGTATATATTCCTTTTCAATATATATTTAATTCACAATAAAATAATATGATTAGAGTTTTAAAAACAGTCTTTCAATTCTATCTTTTACTACAGTAAAATTCGAATATTTACATTTTCCGGGGTCATCACAAATTCTCTTTCCATTCTAAAAGAAGTTTTCATCTCGCTAGCTTAGTACATCTAGAGTTGAGGTGGAATATGTTGAAAAACCGTCCAAAACATAAAAGAAATAGATTATGGGAATGTCTTGAGAAATGAACCACTGACCTCTCAATGGAAAAGTTGAGTGAGAGCTTCCTATCCCTTTTTTATGCAAAAACTAGCTTAAATTATGGCGAGAAGTAATTGATGCTAAATATGTTATTTACTTAAGTATAAGCTATTTTGAATATTTTTATTATTGATTGGTTTTGAAGGATACAAAATTACTATATAAATATGTGAAAATTATGCATGAATATTGTAATCATATTCATAAATCATGACATAAAATATGTGAGAGGCATTGTATTGCCCAAACACTGCAATTAAACCATCAAATGTTTGAAAATAAACTTTTAACCATATTCAAAAACAAATATTTACTTTTCAAAATTAAACATAATAAGTTACATTTATCCATCAAACTAATAATAATCAACACACAACCATTGCTACAAACTTACCTTGGAAAAAACTAATACAATATTAAAAAAATATAACCATACATAAAATAAAAAAAAAATTAAAAATTGATAATCAAATATTAATTTATTTATTTTATCATTAAATATCTTAAAAATAAGAGAGAATAAATAAAATTTATTTTTTCCTAACATCTTCAATAACTTTTAATAACCTCATGGTGTTCCCTCGCATTCATTATGAACCTCATGGTAAATGCCACGAGACCAATTTCAATCATTGGATTACGCGTTAATCAATAACATTACTGGGGTATTAAGCATATAACTCATTATGTTTATGAATTTATCCATAATTATATCTATTTTAGAATAACATTTTTAGAATATTATATTATTTATAATTATATTTTCTTTTATGTTTTTGTAGACTTAGCATTCAAATCACTGCCAAAAAAAGAGTCTTACACATCAATTTGTTTATTTTAGAGTATGTAGAGTATGTATGCTTTCTTAGACTTAACATTCAAATCACTGCCACAAACAAGGGGTCTCATACACTAGTTTGTTTATTTCAAAAAGTTGGAGATAGATATCAAAGTAAAATTATATGTTCTTAAAAAAGATTTTACTATGCACATTTCATTTTCATCTTATTATAGGGAAAGTAGAAAATATCTAATTTTTCAAATTTTATGAAGGATACAAAAATAAAAATTTTATTTAGTTAAAATAAATTTATTCTATATATTTTATTTTCATTTTATGGAAGATATGTTGTAATGTCTTATCCTATATTGTAAACATTTTGATTTGGTCAAATTATCTATATAAAAATAAAATTAAAGTAAAAAAATAAAATAAAATAATATAATCAAAATAAATTTGAGATAAAATAGTCAATTTATTGTTGCTAGTTTTTGGGCTCTAGGTTTTAACAACCCATGATTTTGACAATGGTATATATATATATATATATATATATATATATATATATATATATATATATATATATATATATTCTACCAACTTAGATCCATCTTTACTCTGTATCTACCAAGCACAAGAGGGATCAAATCTCTTTCCATTCTAAAATAGGTTTGCATCTCCCTGGCGTAGTACACCTAGAGTTAAGATGGAATATGCTGAAAGACCCTCCAAAACATAGAAGAAATAAACTTTGTGAGTGTCTAGAGAAGTGAACAAGTGACCTCTTAATGAAAACGTTGATTGAGAGCTTCCTATCCCTTTTTATGCAGAAACTCACTTAAATTAAGGTGGGAAGTAATCGATGCTAAATATGTTATTTACTTAAGTATAAGCTATTTTGAAGAATTTTATTATTGGATGGTTCTAAAGAATATAAAATTACTACATAAATATGTGTAAATTATGCATGAATATTGCAATCATATTTATAAATCATGGCATAAAATATGTGAGGCATTTATACCAAGACTACAATTAAACCATCAAATGTTTGAAAATAAACTTTTAATAATATTGAAAAACAAATATTTACTTTTCAAAATTAAACATAATAAGTTGCATTGGTCCACGAAACTAATAGAACCTAATAAAATATCAAGAAAATATAACCATAGATAAAATGAAAAATATGTGAAAACTCATAATCAAATATTAATTTATTTATTTTATTATTAAGTATTTTAAACTATAAGAAAGAATAAATAATTAAATAAAATCTTAACATCTTCAATAACTTCTGTATTTAGGCTTTTATGATCTATAATGAATTAATCAAAGTCTTTGGGTAGAAATCACATAAGAGAAATTATGAGCCACACTTATTGGTTCGAAAATTTCTCTTATATGATTTCTATCAAAAGTCTTTGCTTATCTTCAATAACTTTTAATAACCTCATGGTGTTCCCTCACATTCATAATGAACCTCCTGGTAAATGCTAGGAGACGAATTTCTTTCATTGGATTACACATTAATAAATAACATTACTTGGACATTAAGCATATAAGTCATTATGTTTATGGATTTATCCATAATTATATCTATTTTGGAATATCATTTTTAGAATTTTAATATCAATAATTAATAATTATTAAATAATTTTTTTATTAAATAACTTTTAATATTTTTAATAATATATATAAATAAAAAATTAATTTTTTTGGGTTTTAATTAAATTAATCAATTAAAATAAAATGTGAAATAAATATCTTATAAAATGAATTATGATTTTTTAAACCTATAATTTTATAATTTTTTAGACATAATTTTAATAAATGATAGTAGTGATGCATAGTATTATAACCAAATTTATTAAAGATTTGTAAATCTTATTTAATATATATAAATTCTTTTTATATTAATAATAATGATTTAATTATATTTTATAATAATTAATTATTAATATTTAAAATAAATTTATAATTTTTTTAAATTTTAATAATATAAAATGTACGATAAAATAAGTTTTTTCTTATTTGTTATTACACCTATTAATTATTGAATTATAATAATCTTCTTTTATATAACTGTGTTATTCTTTTTATAGGGAACTTATTTTTCTTATTTGTTATTACACCTATTAATTATTGAATTATAATAATCTTCTTTTATATAACTGTGTTATTCTTTTTATAGGGAACATTTTTTTGTTCTTGCTATAAAATTTAGCGTATTGATGCATTATATATATTTTTTCGTTAATAATATGTTAATGTGACGAATTCTACTTGGGTTAATATGACCCAATCAGCTCTTACTATTCATAAGTTGGTAATTCATTAAAATAAACATACACAATATTATAAAAAAATGATTAATTTTATAAAGAAAAATATAATTAAGTAAAGTTTTTTTGGTAGAAATTATATAATTTTAATAGTTATTTGGAAATTAAGTTGTTCTTTATTTAAGTTTTTGCCATAATTATTTAAAGCTTTGCCATGTTTTGCCTCTTTATTTGATTTTGATGATGAACCACAATTGTTGGTTAGAAAATGCTACATTGTTTTTTATTTAAAGCTTTGCCATGCTCTGCCTCTTTATTTGATTTTGATGATTAACCATATTAGTTGGTTCGAAAATGGTAAGCCAAAAAAATTTCTTATGTATTGCCATGATTTACCTCTTCATTTGATTTTAATGATTAACGACACTTAGGTCAAAAAAAGAAGAAAGAAACTAGCCAAAAATTTCTCATTTCAAAAAAAAACAAACTTTATAGATAATTTCTTTTAAAAAAAAAAAACCTTTACTTAATTAATCGTGATTTATGGATCACAGAAGAAGAAAAAAAGACAAATATAACTATTCTTAATTTTATAAATACGTTTACGGACATGTACATTTAGGCGCATGTGACTGCTTGACCACTGACCCTTCGACCCTAAGCATGCGAGGAGCATACCTGAAATCTGAAACGTCAAGTCCCCAAAACGGTCGCGGCGTTATATCATCCACTTCAATACCGGTTGTGTGTTTTGAGTCGGTTCCACAGGGAGCCCTGGTTTCTGCACTGTACTTGATTTGCTTGCGCTTTCTTGTTTCCCTCGTTACAGAAAGAATTGAGGGAACAACGCAGCAGCAAGGAATGGATATTGTGAGGCAGAAGCTCGTGGAATCGGCAGTGATCGGAGACGTCGTCAACAATTTCATTCCTCGAGTGCAGTTATATATAGTTTACCGCCCTAGTCGAATCACCTTAGGCGACACATTACCGTTTTGGGTTTTCCAATCAAAACCCGACGATGTCCAACTTGAATGCGACGATAATGATCTGGAGATGAAGGATAACTTCATGAATGCCAAATTCGTAATAGTAAGTTGCTTTAATTTTCTGTTTCCTCATGTTTAGTTATTTTTTCATCAATATCTCGTGAAATTGATATCGATATTCCTTATATAATTCGTAAATCCACGTAACCAGGTTATGACGGATCCTGAGCGCACTCCTGGGTGCGAGTATCTACACTGGTATTATTTAATTCTGCACTCTTATCAAATTTCTTTTTAAAGTTCTGGAAATCCATTAATTTGACCATAACAGTAACGGCAACGCTGTACAGGTTGATAAGCGATTATAATGCCACCAAAAGTCACACTAGAGGTATCATTGTGGACTTTAGTTCCTATTTTCACCTTAAAATAAGATTAATTGAATTGACACTGATTAACATCTTTGTTTCTTTGTTTAATAGGTGTTCCCTGGCAGGAACTTGTTCCCTACGAGCCTCCAGCAACCATGCTTAGTCGCAAGATAGTTTTCACAGTGTACTACCAGAATCAATCCTGGGTGCCCAAGCGCCAACCCAGGGTTCTCTTTAGTAACAGAGTTTTTGCGAGTACTAATGCACTTGGATCGCCTCTAGGTGCCGCTTTCTACTACATGAAGGATGAGGAGGACGATCCCAAGGAAAAGAATGACGATCACGAAGAACAGGAAGACAGAATGAGTAGCAACGAAGGATAAATACCAAGAAATTGAGTGGAACCTAACAGCATGAAATCTAAATTAGAAATATAGACTTTTTGTTCAGAGAAAGCAAACACAGTGATCACCATAACCGCATTCAATCACACATGCACATTAGTAGATATGTGGGATCTCCAATTTTAATCATATCTGCGGGCCACCTTTTTTTCTGTTTTGTTCGCCTGACTCATTTTGTAATACAATAATTGCAATCACATTATTTGAGCATAAGGGTAAACATTTCATTGAATTTATTTTTTCATTTACACTATCGTAGATGTATATGTTCGAACCTTTAATATATCGTTTCTACCACGATTCTTATATCATTAGAGGATGGCCAAGTAACCCTACCTCCTTCCACACATTCGAAAATAAATGAACTTTTCCAACTGAATATATAATTTGTTTCTAAATAAAAAAAATTTGAATAAACTATTTTATTAGCTAGAATTATACAGTTCAATATTTTTTTAAATAAACAGTTTATTATACATTTATTTATTTTCTGTATAAAATAATTAATATTTACCATATTTTATATGGATAAGAGTGTTTGTTTATTTCAAAATGTGATTTAGAAACAAAATACTATAATTACTCATATAGGTGGATGGTAAGATCGAAGGGTAAGACCCATAAAATATTAATGTTTATAAAGGTGTGGTTGATTAATGTTCAGAAGTGTGTATTTGATTATTAAAATTAGAGGAGTTTGATTTATCATAGTATGTAGTAAAGATATCAACATATTAAGCTATTGTATTTAAGTTAAGTTAAAAAAATTATTATATATTTTTTTAAATGTATTTCTGTTTAACTTATATATTAATTCTTTTATAATTAATAATAATAATAAAATAAAATAAAATTATTTATATATATATATAATGTTGGAAATGTGAGATGCATCAGAAAAGTAAGTGTTTTAATGTTATCAACATTTATGGTCACTTAATTTATAAAAATGTATTAGCTTTAGTAATAGGTAAGATAAAGGGTTGAGATTATCTCAAACATAGTTATGCTCTTTTTAATTTTTAATTTAATTTAAAAATATATATATATATATATTATATATATATATATATATATATATATATATATATATATATATATATATATATATATAATTACTACACCTTTTAGATTTTGTTTCCATTCATTTTTTTTTTTTATCACATAGATGTTTTAATATTTTAAAGTAGTTTCATCAGTGTATATATATTTAAATCATATTAATTTTTTTTATAATTATTAATAATAATAATTTAAAATAAAATTATAATTTATTTAATTTTTATATTTTGACATTGTGATACTTAATATGAGATAACTGTCTTATTATCTACTATGGATTGCACTAATCTATATTAAAAATGGAATGAAATCCATTCCTTTTATTTAAATTAAAATAATTTAAGATTTTTGATATTAATAACCTAATTTAATAATAACTTAAATTTATAAAAGTGTGTTTTCAACTATTTAAAATAATAAATAATAATAACAACATAACCATTTAGACTTGTAGTTTTAAAAGTATATACATTTTTTCTATCATCACATATAATTTATTTTAAAAAAATAGTTATATTATAATTATTTTTTTGAAGCTAGGTTAAAAAATTAGCTATGGGTGTTCCATTGGGGAAATGCAACGAGTAGCACAAGTATAATTCATTAGGCTATATGAAAAATCCCATATTTATAACACAATTATAAAAAATAGGAAGTATAATAGAATTATGAGAATATTTTTAAAATCAAAAACTATGGTTACATCAAGTGGAAACATTTCTTCACATCAAATCAAAAGAAAAAACATTTTCGAAACATATAAATTAGGTGAGAAACCACTTGTATGGGATTATGATTTCATTGTATCCTCCCCTAATTAGGAGAGCTCTAAATCAGTTAGTGTCTTTGCTATGAGAGAAAACTTGGCATCCAATTTTTTCACTTGGATTCGTGCTTAGTATAATTTCATGTGGAGTTTTAGAATATTCCATAAGAACTATAATTATAATCATTTTAATTTACCAATAAAATAATTACCTACTTTACCTAGTATAAGAATTTTCAATAACAAGGAGCCAACGCCACACATCCTCCTCCACCTCCACATCTGAAATGAACAAATTTTCAACCTAAAACCTCCTACTCAACATTAATTTCCTTGGAAATATGAGGTGGATTGTTCTCCTTATAGCTTCCAGCTTCCTGCTTAGATCCTTTTTGATGATCCATTGAGGATCTAGACCTTGACATAAGTGACTCATCTTGTTAGAAATAACAGGGGACCTAAACAGATAGGAGCAAGGATCAATAAGAGGGGATGAGGGATGGATGTTCTCTTAATTAAAATGGGAGAGTATATCTTATTACACACCAAAAAAATTTTGGCCACTCTACATTAATCAAATGTTGTTATGCATATAAATACATGAATAGTGTCTCAATATAGATAAGCCACCTTCATCGCATAATCAACAAATTGATAAAACATCTTAGGTATACATCAATCTAAAAATCATTTAGGTGGAGAATATATCTCAAACCAACTAAAACTAACCAACTCCTATATAATTATAACATCCCTTAGTATACCTCGTGCAAAATTCATAGGATTAATTTTGTTTATAAAGTTTTACCTACATATAACATCCCGCTAATGAATTTTCACATACTTAATTGATCATTAGCTAAAATCACCATTATTAAATAAAGTTAGCTTAGAAAATGAATAGAAAGTATCATAACATAATAACCATTAATGTAACTTGTTAACACAATTCTTTCTGTTAAAATTTTGTATCATTAACATTGCTCATTTAACTAGGCTTGTTATAACATATCTATGATGTAATTTTCCAATTCATACAAAATAGCAAAATTATCAAGATAACAAAATAGATAAGCACATAAATGGACATTGATATACCCTAGAAACACCAAAGAGAAAACTAGCAAATATTTATTTTAGAAAATGTTCATGAGGGAGTTCATCCCTCACTTAATGGAAACAAGGGAGTCTATCGCTTTCCATTCTTAAATTTTTACAAAATACCATAATTCAAACGTAATTAACTAGAGGTCAATACATTCAACATGATGTCATGTTTCTCGGCACTTTACCCCACATTTCTCGATCACAATATCTTCGTAGCATGGTTGTTTCCTATAGTAAATTATCCCTTGTAAAATGTATTGATGGTCCTTCATTCTACATGAATCAATAGTCAAGCATAATGACCTCATTGTCTTCCATAATGTTAGTTATCATCTATGTTTGGTTGTTGCAAAAGGGATAAATTAGAATCTATCAATCCATTCTTCACATAAGTCATTATTCTTTTGTGTGATTTCTATTTTCACCATATCTAACCTCGTGACTAGGTATGTTGGAGTGCACAACCAATACAAATGATAAGCATGAAGGTGTGTATTACTAAATATGTTACATATAAAATACATTGTGTAACCATTGAATTCATCTTCCAAAGTCTCTTAGACTCCATTAACTATTCACATTCCACATCTGAAACCCTTAGCGGATTAGGTGTCCAACATTGCCCCCCTTAATTCAAAGGAATACATATAAGTCCAAGAAGAGAGCTCTAATGCAAATATCCAAAAAATTACATGGCAGCAATAGGTTGAATGTACTCTCTCAAATGAAGGTATAAGGTGGGAGAACTCGAGGTCTCAATCGTGAGTAGTTTAAGGATGACCACCGACATTGGAACGCTTAGTGTAGTTGTTGGAACAATTCCAAATATGGCAAGAAGATGTTAGTATTATGTTAGAGGAAGTGTCCCTAATGTTTTAAAATGGGAGACAAATAGCTTGGAAAAGGGGAGGTCTAAACCAATAGAAAAAAGGATAACCTCAACCTGAAGAGGGATGTCTCAACTTGTGGTGCTTTAAGGTTTACCGCCAACTTTAGAACGCTTACTGTAGTTCCCGAAATAATTCCAAATCTCACTAGAATTTGAAATCTTCTGCTAGAGTAAGTTCTTACAATTTCAGTTTGAAGATGACCATAAACTAAATCACGCTGATAACTTAAACTTTGGCTGCAACTTTGATACTGGTACAGGCTTGAGAATTTTCTTTTGGTGTTTCTTTGGCTATGTATTAGGCTCTTCAAAACTTGTAGTTGATCATCAATTCCTCCTTATTAGATACAAGGTGAGAAGATGGTACCATTTTAACTCAATATTTCTTGTACATGCCTAATTAATAAGGCTTCAAAAGACAATAAGCCTCACTATGAATCCCCTGTCATCCCAGACAAAGTGAGAGGGTGAATATGTCTATAAAATGTTCACATGGATAAAGATCAAAATAAAAATGATCCTCCATGCTGAAACATAAGAAGAGTGTAGGTTTCTACTAATTACATAAAAAAACACAATTTGCAAGTTACCATAGATTTAAATTTGAATTCCCAAGAAGAAAAATGCTTTAAAAATCAAGAATGCCCAAAGAAAAAAAAAACAAAAGCATCATGTCCATCTATTACAATTTTTAATGCATCATACGCTTGTTCAAGAACACCTTTTGCTAGAAGAGGCCTTTTCCAACGCAAGTAGAAGGTTCATGTTTATCAGTTCGAGAAGCCTTGTTATAATAATGGGTTGCACGAATGAAAAAATCTTTCATTTTCTCTCTTATTTTTCTCAATTTTACCAATTTCATTGTAATATGAGCAATATCAATTCTACCATACCTCACATCAGAATAGTATTCATCAATTTCTCGATAAGATATTCTACCATACCTCACATCAGAATAGTATTCATCAATTTCTCGACAAGATCCTTCCTGGAAAATTTGTATGAACTCATATCTTTTTCCTTGCTTAAAATATTTCCTAACTATAATTAGCCATATACTAAGAGGCCAGAGAAATTGAATATGGATAGGTCTCATTGGCATCAGGTTGCATCTTTTTCTATCTAAGTCTTCTAAGAATTAGAGAGAAGATAGACTACTATTGTATACATGTGTCATCACTGTACTTTAGTCTTTACACAATTACCTATGATAATACAAAACAAAGCATACACTTATTTTACAATGAAAAATTAAAGATGCCCCATATTATTTTAGAGCCACTTCTGATTCATCTTGAATCGAAACTAAGAATATGTAAACATACATGGGAATGAATGATTTATATTTTTAATTCACACGCTTCTTGATACACCATAACCAGTCCATCAAAATCTTTGACTAGGATACACATATAGTTCAACCAACATATATGAACCAATTGATGCATATAAACCAATAACATTCAACGTTCAATGCATAAAACAACAAACGGAATTGATAATCAACACACCAAGCAGAAAAAATGCATCATGGGTTGGACTGCACATATAGTTCAACCAACATATATGAACCAATTGATGCATATAAACCAATAACATTCAACGTTCAATGCATAAAACAACAAACAGAATTGATAATCAACACACCAAGCAGAAAAAACGCATCATGGGTTGGACTGCATGTGAGGAGTCGTTTCGCGACTCCTCAATATTGCATCTCTCTTTGAGCAGGAGGGAAATCCAAGTATCCACCACAGTGAAATTGGAACTTGACTTTCTCTTTTATCCTTTCAACGTGAGCCAAGATGGATGGTAGAATAAAGAGAAACTAACCCTCCTTGGCCATCCACCTTTCCACCAACATTTCCATGTCTACGTCGATTGTGCAGACCATATCTCCACTGAATGCAACTGTATCTATTGAGCTAGAGACTGGTAGTTTTGATCCTCAGGTGAAAAACAAAGGAAAATTGCTACACACATTGTCAGGGGACCATGGAAAGAACATAAAGCTCAAGCTCCTACCATGCATGATGAAACCCACAATCCCAAGAATCTCGATGGCAGACAAGCAAATTGGATTTTGGCAGGAATACTTATTACAAAAAAAAAATAATGGCATCAAGACTCCTCCTACCCATTTAGATTCATGGAAAGAACATAAAGCTCAAGCTCCTACCATGCATGATGAAACCCATAATCCCAAGAATCTTGATGGCAGACAAGCAAATTGGATTTTGGCAAGAATACTTATTACAAAAAAATATAATAGCATCAAGACTCCTCCTACCCATTTAGATTTGAGGAGGCTCATGAGACAAAAACAACGACAGAAATTAAAAATATTGGCATCGAATAAACACAATATTACAACAAAAATATGCTACATAGAGAACAAAGATGGCAAAAGGACATCTCGACAAGGGGTAGTAGGATTCTCCATGTAGGGCTTTGGATTTCATCGTATCTACTCGTGCCTCCATGCTAAATAGAAACTACTCTTACACATACAGAAAATGACCATGCATGAGTCCCAAGCCAAGGTGCACAGGACTGGTATGCTCTGAGAACGACAGATCATCAAATACGAAGACCAGTGACTAGGGGGGAAATAAAGAAGGCAGAGAAACATTGAGTGGAGTAGCTTGTAGAGAAAATAAATGGTTTGCAAGATAAATTCCCCTATTGTGCAGAGAAATATTATGCTTAGATTTGATAGGCCGAGCAAGCATAAAAATGACAAATGTAGAGTTGACAAGATCTGGGAAGGATGCAAAGATGATAGGCTTTGGAAAATGCACAAGCTTTCTTTTTTTTGATAATTCCTAGGTTTGGCTTGCTGTAACACCATTGTTGGAATGCACAACCAATATGAACGATAAGAACAAATACATTATGTGACCATTGGATTCATCTTCCAAGGTCTCTTGGACTGTTCATATTCCACACCTAAAACCCTTAGCGAATTAGATGTCTAACAAGGTAAAATAGCCATTTATTAAAACCAAAATAAACAATCTCTACCATTTATCACTAATAATCTCATATGTGTTATATATTGAAATAAGAGCAGAGAAAGAAAGAATAGCAAGAACAAAATGAGAGAAGACCAAGAAATAGAAACTGAATGTGTATCTCTTTATTCCAGAATGATTTTTCATCTACATGAACTTTCGATATATTCATGTCATTACCGTTACATAACTAAAAACTAAATTGGTTACAAAAAACTGTTTGACTTTGTTAGTTTAACCAAGTTCGTTGTCAAACCAACAAACTCCACCTTGACAACAACTTTCCCATTCATCATCTTTCCTGCAAGCCAAGAGAAGCTAAACACCACCGCAACTTCTCTACTGTAACTGGCTTTGTGAATATGTCTGCACAATTTTCTCGTGTGTGGACCTTTTTAAGAGCTACTTTTCCACCATCGATCACATGTCTCAGAAAATGATATCTCACATCAATGTGCTTGGTTCTGCTGTGATAGGCAGGGTTTGTGGCCAAGTGAATAGCACTTTGACTGTCACAAAGTACACTCACTTTCTCCTGCGTTCTTCCGATTTCATCGAGCAAACCCTTTAACCAGATTGCTTCTTTACTGGCATCTGAAGCAGCTATATATTCAGCTTCGGTAGTGGACAATGCAACCGTGTCTTGAAGCTTTGACATCCAACTAATTGCTCCACCTGCAAGAGTAAAGACATAACCTGTAGTAGATCTTCTTTTGTCCAAATCACCTGCATAGTCAGCATCTACATATCCGCAGACTGATCCTTCACTACCATTAAAGACGATGCAATGATCTCTTGTGCCTCTTAGATATCGAAGCACCCATTTCACTGCTTGCCAATGTTCTTTACCTGGGTTTGCCATGAACCTGCTGACAACTCCAACTGCATGTGAAATGTCAGGTCTTGTAGATACCATCACATACATTAAGTTTCCTACCGCATTTGCATATGGTACATGAGACATATACTGCTTTTCTTCATCAGCTCTAGGACTCAAAACCGAAGAAAGCTTAAAATGGGAAGCTAGGGGAACATTAACAGGTTTCACATTATTCATAGAGAACTTTTCAAGTACCTTCTCTACATACTTCTGCTGTGATAACCAAAGCTTACCATTTTTCCTGTCTCTGTGTATCTCCATGCCCAAGATATGTTTTGCTGCTCCAAGATCCTTCATATCAAACGCCCTAGAGAGTTGAGCCTTTAACCTGTTGATCTCTACCATGCTTTTGCTTGCAATAAGCATATCGTCAACATACAAAGCTAAGATAATGAATATGCCATTGAAACTTTTGAAGTACACACAATGATCATACTCACTTCTTATAAAGTTCTGGCTCACCATGAAGGAATCAAACTTCTTGTACCATTGTCTGGGATACTCCCTCAGACCATACAATGATTTCCTGAGCTTGCAAACTAATCTTCTGCTGCGACCTCGTACAAAACCTTCTGGTTGTTCCATATATATCTCTCCGTTCAAATCACCATGTAGAAAAGTTGTTTTAACATCTAACTGTTCTAACTCAAGATTAAGCAACGCAGTTAGTGCCAACACAGTACGTATAGAAACAAGTTTTACAACTAGAGAAAAAATCTCATGAAAGTCTATACCTTCAACCTGAGAATACCCTTTTGCTACCAGTCTCGCCTTATATCTCTCGATACTACCATCAACTTTCCGTTTCAGCTTGAAGACCCATTTACATCCAACAACACTTCTCCCTTCAGGAAGCTCTACAAGATCCCAGGTATTGTTCTTGGCTAAGGAGTCCATTTCTTCTTCCATAGCCTTTTTCCATTTTTCGCTATCTGTATCATCTATCACTTCCTGATAACAAGACGGTTCCCCATCTTCAGTAACCAAAGCAAAAGATGAAGTAGAATCTTCATACCTTTTGGGAGTTTTCCTTTCCCTTGTTGATCTTCTCAGAGTGACTGGTTGCTGAACTAGTTCAGAAACTTGCACTGGTTCAGAAGCTTCAACAGCTTCCTTTGTGTCTTCAACATCTTTGTCTCCAAAAGTCTCTCCTTCCTTTCGACTGTCACCGAAAGATCTAGCCTCCAACTGAACTCGTTGACACGGCGATACCTGTTCCTGTTCAATTCTTTCAACATTTGATTTTAACAAAGAGGATTCATCAAATGTTATATCTCTACTAATGACTATCTTCCGCAATGTAGGATCCCACAACCTATATCCTTTCACTGCATAGTCATACCCAACAAAGACATAACATTTCGACTTTGCATCTAACTTTGAACGCTGATTTTTCGGAATCAGAGAATAAGCATCACAGCCAAATATCCTCAAATGAGAATAGTCACAAGACTGACCTGTCCAAACTTCTTCAGGAATTTTACAATCAATCGCTACTGAAGGTGATCTGTTAACTAAATAACAAGCAGTAGATACTGCTTCTGCCCACAACTCCTTTTGCAAGTTAGCATTGCTGATCATGCTTCTGGCTCTTTCCATAAGAGTCCGATTCATACGCTCAGCAACACCATTTTGCTGAGGAGTATAAACAGCAGTTTTGTGTCTAACAATGCCCTCATCCTTATAGTATTGTTCAAACTCAACAGAAGTGAACTCACCACCATTGTCAGTTCTTAGACATTTAATAGATTTTCCTGTTCTTTTCTCTACCATTACTTTAAATTGTTTAAAGACATTGAATACATCAGCTTTCCTTTTTAGCATATAGACCCAAACTCTATGAGAGTAATCATCAATGAACGTTAAAAAATACAATGCACCTCCATATGACATAACAGGGGAAGGCCCCCCACAGATCAGAATGAATGTAGTCTAAAACATCTTTACTATTATGATTGCCAACTTTAAATCTCTGTTTACACTGTTTCCCATACACACAATGTTTACAGAAATCTAAATTCAAGGATTTCAGACCGGGAAGAGATTTACGTTTCATCAGTATGTGAAGACCTTTCTCGCTCATATGACCCAAACGTTGATGCCACAGATGAGTACCTGCTTCTTCCTTTTCTGACGCAACCGCTGCTTCACCGACCTGAGTACTTCCTTTTAACCTGTAAAGATTCCCGACCTTTTCTGCCTTCATAACCACAAGGGCACCTTTGAAGACCTTCAAGACACCATCCTGACCTGTAAACTTATAACCATCTGAATCCAAAACTCCCAAAGAGATTAAATTTTTCTTCAAATCAGGTACATGTCTAACACTAGTTAATGTCCTAACTGTGTTATCATACATCTTAATCCTGATATCTCCCATCCCAACAGTCTGACATGACATATTGTTACCCATAAACACAGAACTACCGTTTACATTTTCATACGAAGTAAACCAATTTCTATGTGGGCACATATGATGCGAAGCACCAGAGTCTAACAGCCAGCTATCAAAACTCTGAGAGACATTACATTCAGGTGAAGTTTCATCTATCATACACAATTCTTCAACAGATAAAACTTCGTCTACAATACCTGAATCAGCCTGATTCGCTTCGTTCTTCAAGTTTTCGGATTCCTTCCATTTCCAACAGTCCTTCTTCAAGTGTCCAACTTTACCGCAGTTCCAACATTTTGCCTTACACTTTTTGCCCTTCGATTTCGACCTGGAAGACCCCCTTGGTTTGTCTCCTCTTTCCTTTGAGCGTCCTCTAGTGACCATGGCTTCGGACGTAGTGGTATCGGAGCCTGGACAAAACTCTTGTGATCAAACCCGTGATTTATCCCTGAGGACGGCGTGATTTGGCTGTAAGTCTCCTGTGGACGGTTGAAGAATAGTGGACGGCGTTGTGAGGCTGCTGAATCCCTGAGGACGGCTAGAATTCCTGAGGACGGTTGGACAACGTTGTTAGGTTTACGCTGAAGATAGAATTCCTGAGGACGGCTGGACAGCGTTGTGAGGTTTACGCTGAAGATAGAATTCCTGAGGACGGCTGGATGAGAGAAGACCAAGATAATAGAAACTGAATGTGTATCTGATTTTATTGAATAATGACTTTTCATCTACATGAACTTTCGATATATTCATGTCATTACCGTTACATAACTAAAAACTAAATTGGTTACAAAAAACTGTTTAACTATGTTAGTTTAACCAAGTTCGTTGTCAAACTAACATTATACATGTTTTCAGGTTTCACATTTTTTCACGCACATAATAACATTAAAAATCATCCATAATCTTTTACTTTTACATGCATCTCCAAGTGAAAGGCCACTTCCTTACACATCCATAAATAACATTAAAAGTTACCTTTAATATTTTATTTTTACATGCATCATCAATTAAAAAGACGTGCAACACCCTTAATTAATAACTAAAAAACCATATCTTTAATGCTTTTAATCAAAATGTAAAACTATGGGAACAAATTTGCTTCACCATGGTATTTTTTCTAGTTATTCTTCTTGTTTCCATACTATGCAATACAAAACCATTCTTGTTTATACCACTAAATAACATTAGTTAATAATATAAATACAACTAAAAGCTTGTTGTTTTTATTCTAATGCATTATACAAATACAAATATATACAATGGATTTAGTTTTTTTCATATTTGCAATGCATTAATAAATGCATACAAAATCAACGTCTTCTTATCTTGCATTAAATAAATTCAAAAACTTATAAAACATGCATTACTATTCATATTTCACATGCTTTAAATATACGCATATAAATATAAAAGTAGGATTTTCTTATCCGCATCGCACATGAATCAAATAAAATTCATAAAGAATATCAAACATGTCTATTCATATGCATTAATTTAATGAATAAAATCTCCCCTTTTCATCCTTATTCCAAATCCTATTCATATGCATTAATTTAATGAATAAAAGCTCCCCTTTTCATCCTTATTCCAAATATAACACCACTTATAGATATATAATAATAACTTTCAATATGCATGTGAATGAAGAGCATGCATGCAATTTATTTGTATTTCTAATGCAACCATGTTTATATTATCTTTCATGTGAATAATAATAAAAAAATGTACATGCAATTACAAAGCCTCATCTATTAAAGAAATCAACATAGTGAACTTATCTTCCTATATACAAGATCCATGTAATGTTTTCACAAAAATAAACAATGTTAACTTATATCCTTGTGCACAAGAACATGTTATATTTTTAACAAAGTTAAATTATGCAATATTTTTGATGAAATCAATGAACTTAACTTATATTTTTATGCACAATAATCCATACAATATTTTCCAAGAAAATGATATGGATTCTTATATTTTCATGCACAAGATTCATATGCAATATTTTTCAAGAGAAATAACATGGAATTTTATCCTTTTATGCACAAGATTCATATGAAATCTTTTACAAGAAAAATAAAAAGGATTTCTATCTTTTTATGCAAAATATTTGTATGCAACCTTTTTTGAGAAAAATTTATGGATTCTTTATCTTTTTTGTCACAAGATTCATATGCAATATTTTTCAAGAAAAATAATAGGGATTTTATATTTTTATAAAAAAGATTCATATGCAATATTTTTCAAGGAAATAGAATGATTTCTTTATATTTTTATGCACAAGATTCATATAAAAAAATTTCAAGAAAAATAACTTGGTTACGTATCTTTTTCTTTTTGGTCTTCATCATCCTTGCTTCATCTCCTCTACTGTGAGTACCCATATCAATACATGTTTCATCTTTGGCATATTTTCTTCTTCAATGTATAATATGATTGGAGCCTATTAGTTTATTAGTCTCTCTATTGTGTTGACTGGCTAAGGGGTTTTATTTAGATTTTTTTTCACTCGGCCCTTTCCCACAAGTAGCACAAGGGAGAAAGTTAAAACAAATATGATTGATATCTACTGACATTAATGTGTCTCTCTCTAGATTAAATAAAGTATTATATTTCTTCACCTGTAATTTTAACATTATATGATGACACAATGACCAAACACATATCTAGTTCGAACCATATCTAAATAACATTTTAACATTAGGAACAAACATGTCAATGACATCACCTCTAAGTTTTGTGGGCATGAATGGTTTTGTTAGTCGAATTATAGTTATTTTGGTGAGATCTCCAATAGGTACACTGAATCAAATTAAACTTAAATCAGGGATCGCTTTCAAATGTCTTCTCCTGCCAAGAAAGAATTGTATGAGTAACATAATGGTAGTTTTCAAAAACTCCATAACTAATTCTTAGCCCAACTATATATATATATATATATATAATTATTTTATTTTCATATTATAAAATCATAATTTCCATCATACATATTATGAAAGAATTGTATGAGTAACAGAATGGTAGTTTTAAAAAACTCCATAACTAATTCTTAGCCCAGCTCTATATATATATATATATATATATATATATATATATATGTATATATATGTATATATATGTATATATATGTATATATATGTATATATATGTATATATATATATATATATTATTTTATTTTCATATTATGAAATCATAATTTCCATCATACATATGTGAGCTATAGGGATATTACATTCTCCCCCCCCTTAAAGATAACATTGTCCTCAATGTTCATCCCTCCTTTTCATCATCATCACATGTTTGTCTAGTCATTATCTCCCTTTGGAACTTTGTTCTTTTACTTAGATTACTTTTAACTTTCGCAATCTCCTTTTCAGATATTTTACTCATGACATTTATCTCCGATCATGATATTTCTAGAACTATAATAACCAAAAGGGGATCCTTTCCCTTTAACATGAATGATTTTATTTTTAAAAATACCAATAAGAAAAAACACTAATGTTTTACTAGTAACCACAAATATTTGTAGCTTAAAAAAATATGATTTTTTCCTTTCAATATTTTAACCACTATTCAACTTTGTAAAAATTAAAACAATAAATTATTTAAAAAAATTAATTATTGCTTTTCAATTACAGTTGATTTATCAACTAAGGAAAGAACTCTAAAGGTGTTTTATCAACCCGACAACAAGCACCTTATAACATATGACCAACAAATCAAGTTAGTATATCTCAATTATATTCACATCACAAAATTTTCAATCAAATTATATTCACAATATTTTTAACTATTAATCTTTTATCACAGTACCTCTTCAAGTATTCATAGATCATATAGTTTTTTAATCATAGAAATTATCAAAGTAGTTATAACTGGACAAAGTGTATACTATCTTAGCCCCTTACTAAAGACATCCACAAGACTAGAAATATAATAGAGGCCTCCCTTGAACTACACTTCTCCTTAGGAAACCAGCTTAGAAAAATATAGAAAAGATAGATGAACGCCTTAGAATTCAGCCTCTTTGAGGGGGCAATCTCCTTTACATTACACAAATGAAAAATTTTTGGATGATACAAATGACTAAACCTCTCTTCTATATATAGGAGTCTAAGGGGTCACAATGTAATCAAGATGACATAACAGTAATAACATAAGGGCACAAAAATAACAATAGTGGGTTTCTATGGGTCATATAATAACAATATGGGGACAATAGGGGCACAATAATAATAATAAGGGATACAATGACAACAGTAATGGGGGAATCACTAATATTATAGGGGCCTAACATGCCCTTCTCCTTACGAAAAGCATTGTCCTCAACGATTGAGTAGTTCTAGATGCTTCTGTATAAAATTCTCATCCTCCCATGTGGAATCTTCAATGGATAAGTTCTTCCACTTGATGAAATACCCTGAAATTGATCAATTTCGTAGTTGTCGAGTTCTTATTTTTGTGACTACTTTCGATTCCAATATGATTTTTCCTTCCTCGTCAAGTTCTGGCAATATTGTTTGAACTAGGAGCCTGTCACCTACAACCTTCTTTAAACATGAAACATGGAAAACTGGGTGCACTCGGGAAGCTGCAAGAAGCTCCAATTTGTATGCCATAATACCAATCTTTTGTAACACCTTGTACGGACCATAATACTTTGGTGATAATTTATTATCCTTCTTAGCTTTCTTGAGAGACATTTGTTTATATGGTTGTAGCCGTAGGAATACCCAGTCACCTACATCAAAACTTCTTTCGCTGTGATGTTGATCTACCTGTTGTTTCATTCTATTCTGTGCCAACGTGAGGTTATCCTTTAAGAGTTGCAGAACTTGTTGTTGATGCTCGATGTGATGTTCCACTACCTGAACCTTATAATTTTCTCTTAAATATGATGTGATGGATGGTGGATGATATCCATAAAATGTCATAAATGGGGTCATTTTTGCTACAGTATGGAAGGAAGTGTTATACCACCATTCAGCTAGAGGCAACCATTTGACCCATTGTGTTAGTTTATCAAATAAAAAGTAATGAAGATATCCTTCCAAACATTTGTTTACTATCTCAATTTTCCCATCAGATTGAGGATGATAAGATGAGCTATGAGTTAACTCAGTACCAAGACAAGAAAATAATTTTGTCCAAAAATTTACAGTGAAAATGGGATCTCTGTCACATACAATAATATTTGGGTTTCCATGTAGCTTTTGAATTGTTTGCATAAATGCAGTAGAAATTGTACTCGCTTTAAATGGATGTGATAATGCACAAAAGTGTGCATACTTGGTAAGTCTGTCAACTACCACCATGATGACACTCTTTCCTTTGAACTTGGGTAAACCTGTGATAAAATCCATTGAAACCTCCTCCCAACGTTGGCTTGGAATGGATAAAGGTTGTAATAGACTTGGGGTCTTAATTGTTTCAACATTATTTTTTTGGCAAACCAAACATTCTGCCACAAACTTTTGAATATCTGATTTAAGGCCATCCCAAAAAAGTTCCTTCTTAACCCTGTGGTAAGTTTTTAAAAATCCTAAGTGCCCTCCTAAGGGAGAAGTGTGCAATTCCATAAGAATCTTTTGTTTGATTTGGGAATTCTTACATAGGTATAAGTGATCTTTGTACCATAAAAAATCATTTTTCCAGCTAAATGTATCAGATGTACTGGGATCTTGTTGTAGATTTCGAATGAGTGCCCAAACTTCTTCATCATTCTTCCATTCCTCCCTTGCTTTGTTTATCATATCTAGTTGGATAATATAAATGGCACACAACAATGTTTCCACATCCTCATCCATTCTTGAGAGTGCATCTGCCACAACATTTTGCTTCCCTTTTTTGTAGATGATTTCAAAGTCATAACCAACATCTTTGTGACCCATTTTTGTTGCTCTTCAGAGGATAATATTTTTTCTAAAAAGTATTTAAGACTATCATGTTCCAATTTTACCTTAAAGTGTCTTCTCATTAGGTAGGGTCACCATTTCTTAAGTGCATGTAATATTGCCAACATTGCCTTCTCATAAATAGGTTTGTGTAAATACTTTCCCTTGATTGGATGACTTTCGAAAGCAATGGGTCTTTCATCTTGCATTAAAACAACACCAATTCCATTTCTTGAAGCATCACATTCCAAAATAAAGGTTTTTGTGAAGTCCAGTGTAGCTAATACCGGTGCTTGGCACATTGCCTCTTTAACATGTTCGAAGGCATTTGTTGCTTATGAAGTCCATGAAATGCATCTTTCTTCAATAATGTTGTTAGAGGTGCTGTTATTCTCCCATAATTCTTAACAAACTTGCGATAATAGCCTGTCAACTCAAGAAATCCTTACAGATGCTTTATGGATGTGGGGATTTTCCATTCCTTAATGGATTTAATTTTGTTAGGGTCTACCTTAACACCTTCATGAGATACAATATGAGCCAGATATTCCACCTCTTGTACTCCAAAGAAACATTTGGAGCTTTTTACATACAATTGTTTCTCCTTCAATAGTTTGAGCACCCTATCAACATGTTCAACATGAGCCTTCCAAGACTTGTTGTAGATTAGTATATCATCAAAAAATACTGACACAAATTTTCTAAGGAAGGGTTTGAAAATGGAATTCATCAAACCTTGAAAAGTAGAAGGCACATTGGTAAGGCCAAAAGGCATGACCAAAAATTCATAATGACCCTCATGAGTTCTAAATGTTGTTTTCGGAATGTCTTTAGTCTTCATTCTAATTTGATGATATCCTAAACAAAGATCCAACTTGGTGAAGTAAATTGATCCATGCAATTCATCCAATAATTCATCAATGATAGGAATGGAAAATATCTTTAATAGTGAGCTTATTGAGCTCCCTATAATCCAGACACATGTGCCATGATCCATCCTTCTTGTGAACCAATACTTCTAGAGCAAAGAAAGAACTTTGACTAGGTTGAATTATACTAGCCTCTAGCATTTCTACAACCATACATTCAATTTCACTCTTTTGGGCATAGGGATATCTGTACGGCTTGATGTTTGGAGGAACACTTCCTAGAATCAAATGAATAGCATGATCATGATCATGAATAGGTGGGAGACCTTTGGGAGTCTCAAATACCTTGGAATGATTATCCAGGACTTTTTGGATATCTAGAGAAATAGATGATTTCGATGTGGGAACGTCTAGCGAACATAATTGTGCAATTACATCTCGTTGTTCCTTCTTTAGAAGATTTGTCATACCATTAGAGCTGATTATCTTTCCTGGTTTCCTTGCAATACCCCTTAATTCGAATTCCTTTCCTTTCGCACAAAATTTCATGAAAAAGTTCTTGAAAATTAAAAGCTATTGTGCCCAAGGATTGTAGCCATCAGACTCCTAGTACATCATCAACACCACCCATTGGAATGGAAAGCATTGGGATATTCAATACATATTCTCCCATGGATAGCTTGATATTATGGCACTTTCCAGAGTAATTTATGGTTCCTCCACTTGTAACCATTACTTGAAACTCTGGTGCTGGATATATGAAGCAATTCAATTCCTTTGCAATCTTACAATGAATAAAATTATGGGTAATTCACGAATCAATCAACACTATTACCTTTTTCTTCTTGATATGTCCTTCTATATTGATAGTTTGAGGAGTGGTAATTCTAGCAAATGCATTACAAGATATGGTCGGATTCATTTCTTCTTTATCTAGGGTTTGTTCCTGGAGTAAATCCTCTTCTTTTGACATTTATTGTTCCTTTTCCTCCTTCGCTTCGTAATCTATGTAGAATAATTTCTTCTCAGCACACTTATGACCTTTAGTGTATTTGTTATCACCACTATAACAAAGCCCTTTTTCTCTTTTTTCTCCCAATTGTTGTGGTGTCAACCTTATAGATTGTGGAAGGCTAGGGGCAACAACACTTCCGTATTTATAGTTGTGAGTAGTAGGCTTCCTCGTTGCCATAATTTTTCTTTCCATTTTTCTTGCTAACCTAAATGCCTTGCCTAATGAATCAAGTTCCCAAAGGCAAACCTCATGTTGGATATTATCTTTTAAAGTCCCTATGAACACATCAATCCTATGCTTCTCTGGAATATCTCTTACCCTTATGTTCAATTTTTGGAAGTCCTTAATGTGCTCCATCATTGAACCCTTTTGTTTGAGATTTATCATTTGGCTAAAAAAGGTGTTGCTTTTTGTATCCTCATAATGTGCTATCATTTCTTCTGTAAAAATTACCCAAGTGAAAATTTGTTTACGAGAGAAAAGCCATCGATACCATACAAACTGATTTGGTTTCAAATATAAAGTTTCAATACGTACCTTTTGTGTGTTTTGCACATTATGGAGATCGAAAAATTGCTCCATACGTAGTATCCATGTTCCAGGATCCTTGCCACCAAACTTCCTCATATCGATTTTTGGAACATGGTGGGTCATCAATCCAACATTAGAGTCTATGAAATCATGATTAACTTTTCATTTGTTCTCATCATGAGTTTCCTTTACTACCCTTTCACCATCAGTGACCATTTCTTGTAGCAACTTATTCAAATTTATCTTCAATTCTTCCATCTTATCGTCCACGCCATTTCTTTTAGCATCCATGCAATTCATCTTAGCTTCTACACCTTTATTTAAACCATCCATCTTAGCTTCCATGCTATCCATCTTAACTTACATGCCATTCATATTAGCTTCCACACCATTCATCTTGGCTTCATTGATCATTAGTGAGAATGAAATTTGTTGTACTTGGTCTTGTAACTTTGATATATCATGTTGCATTTCTTCCTCTTCTTCACGAGTCATGCTAGAGCTTTCATGTTGCTTACTAGGTGTTTCCATTTTATTTCTTCGAGGCATTAACTAATTCTAATAATTCTTCACTATTCCCTTTGAATTCCTTCAAACTAATTTTTCAAACCAATCTTATGCAAAATTTAAAAAAACTACACACCTTTTTTTCACTTTGTAAGAGCTCCATATTGAATCTGTTGTATCTATGTAATTGCAGATCTTGAATAGCTGAAATCTTTTCCTGCAGTAGCCCTTTGAGTCCTCTTTCTAACCCCACAAGTCTGATCAATATTGGATTCTCCATGGAAGAGTTATTTCAAATCTCCCACGGTGACCTGATTATATAATAGTTCAGTAGAGTCAACTTGTACGATGTGCCACGTGTCACTGTTTCGACCTTAGTACCTGAAAATAATACACAGAAATCTACAGGTCATCCTCTTTCTGAAACTTCTTATGAAATTTCAATCTGATGCTCAAAACAAAATTTATGACGATTTTCCCCAGGTCACCTGTCTGGAATGTAATTCGAGAGTCTACAAAAATGCCAACTTCCTCAGATCATATCCCCGTAAATATAGCGAGACAAGATCTGAAATTTGGACCCGAAGTTCAGAATGATTTCGGACAAAATGGTTTCTTTTTTAGCTTCTGAAACATTGTAGAAAAAAAAGTTATAGCGAAAATTCCACGATGACCTGTTTGGAGCAACGAAACCTTAGAATCCAAAGCTCTGATAACAAATGTTAGGAAACCAGCTCATAAAAAGATAGATGAACGCCTTAGAATTCAGCCTCCTGGAGGGGGAATCCTCCTTTACATTACACAAATGAGCAATTCTTGGATGATACAAACGAATAAACCTCCCTTCTATATATAGGAGTCTAAGGGGTCATAATGTAATCAAGCCGACATAACAGTAACAACATAAGGGCACAGAAATAGCAATAGTGGGTTTCTATGGGGCATACTAATAACAATATGGGGACAATAGGGGCACAATAATAACAATAAGGGTTACAATGACAATAGTAATGGGGGAATCACTAGTATTATAGGGGCCTAACACTTCTAGTAGTTCCTCCCCAAGCACTAGGATCCTTTCCCATCATGAAACTAATTAGATTTTTTTCACAAATTTAGACCTCCTCAACCCAAGAAACATCCTGCTAGATCTAGGTACAAGTCTAGTCTTTATGTCCCAATAGAACCTTTATGTTTAGACTGCCTTTATCTCCTACAATTTTTTCATACATATTCCACCCATGACGTTATCTCCAGTCATGTTATCTTTTCGTGGTCTTCCAACCATGACATTTATATCTAGTCATGTTAGCTCTTTAGTGGTCATATAAGCTAAAAAATTTCATCCCTTCAATAAAAAATGGAAGGTTTTTCATGTCCCTTCATGGACCATAACTAATTTTTACTATTCCTGAAAGTTAAGGGTCTAAGCTCTCATATGGTCGCTCATTTAATATTCCCAAAAATAATACTAAATAAAATAGAAAAACATTTACTTTTCACTTTCTCAGCCACATGCCATCTTAGAAAATCATAAAATTCATTTTAAAATCGATTTGCCACTTTTCCTTGGAATTATTGTCAATTTGCATAAAAATCTAAGTCGCAATTTGATTTCCATTGTCATCGAATTTTTCCTTGAAACATTTTCCAATCATTACTTATGATTCCTACTAGCTCATGATTCATTGAAAAGTTTCATGCCTGATTACCCAAGCGTCCTCGCGATTTTGGCCTCAATCAGGGCATCCCCCAAAATCCAACAATTCACATGAATCATGAATAACATCTCATGTCACATGATCGATGTTCATTTCAAATTTTCCACATAATAATCAACATGAAATCTAGAAAAACATTACTATATATTTTATGCACAAATCTTTCACGTCATAATAATAAACATTATACCTTCACATTTACAATTGCAAATCATCTTGCAATGATTTACCTTTCATTGGTTTTTATATTCTTTGTTGTCGAAATCTTAGTCATTTCACTATGCTACCATTAGGCTACCCCTTTTTAACCATACTAGAAACATTAGTCACAAGTGTACTTGATAAAACAATACTCATCACAAAGTCATGTTATTTACAAAACATCTTGTCAAATACACTCAAGATGCATTTCAATTTTCACATGCATCAATGTTTAGTACTAGTCCTATCAATATTTCAGTTATATTTCCATGTATTTAAGAGTAATAATAACAAATAAAGATACATTTTTCGATACATTACATCTAATAGAACTTAAAACAAAGTTTTATGTGAAGATGTTTTTCTGAAACAACAGTTTATGAAATAGGACCTTCTAAATGATATGGCCATTATAATCCAATCATTTGCATTCACCATAGTTCTAATTCATGCAAAATGACATTTGATTTTACGCATATGTGTCTAACCATTAGTCATTATGTAGCATTACTAAATTGAAGCCAATCATGCAAAATTTTCTTAGTTAAATAAAACAGTAATGGCAATAGGTTCAAAATGTCACCCAAATTTTTGTTTAGTGATGATAATGAGGACACCATATTTCCACAACATAATGGACTTAACTAATTAGATTTAATATGTAGTGTCACCAATAATATTCACACATAGTGGATTAATTTCTAAAGGATGAAGATACCATATTTGTTAGATGTACGATGCATACCGGCTAACACCATCCCTGAATCATCAACTTGTAGAATTGCATTTTTATGCATGAAGTTTCAGAAAACAATGTAATTAAAAGCATCTCGCTACTACTAATTGTATCATTAAGTTTATAAAACATGCATTAAACTATTGAATAATATTTGTTTCCCTTTTCACACCAGATACCATTTATGCATGTTCATATGAAAGGCCAAAACCTTTATGTTCTTATTATAACAATGCATATCTATTTACTAGTCACTTATAAATAAATTAACATTATTGTGATATAAGTTCTTGTATAACATTCAAGAATTTATAGTCATGCTTATGTAAGGTTAAATAAATATCTACCTCTATAGCCATCATAGTTTCCTACATACTATATGCATAAAAGCTTATGCAAATATTTTACTCATATAATAACACTAATTCACCATTAATACTTGAGTATCAATAAAAAATATGGTAACCTTTTAGAAGCCAATCAGACCCAAAAACATATTTCCACCATTAAGCCAACAATATGGATATGAATTAACATTATCACATTGTTAACAACTTTAACAATAATCTTCAATCGCATGATGCATATTCCAATATACTAAATTCAATGTACTTTTAAGAATACATCTAATAGTTTGTTAGCAAATCACATAAACTTTATTATCATTGCAATGATGTCATGCAATTCTAATTCATAGGAGGTAGCATAACATACTAAATATTCAATGTTATCAAACTATCATCAACACAAATACCTAGCACTTGTCTCAATGTTTATTCTCAACATTCAAGGAGGTATTTTTAAATTTACTATTATAAATTTCAATTACAACCCATGCCTTCCTACACTCTTCCACTATCACACAAAAAGATACACGCATTCATTCTTTTCCACAAATCTTAGCCAATACATTTAAACTCCAAGCATTCTTTTTAATGCACCATTAAACATTAGAAAAGTATGCATACAAAGACTAGTAATTAATCCACAATATTATTATATATTGTGTGAGTATTCAAAATTGTCCATGATTTAGATATAACAAATGCAACTAAATTTCTAATTGTCTTTTATCCACATAAAGACTAAAATTCCATGAGAACAATTATTCTTTGAAGCAATCATTAACACTATCATTCTTCGATATAATCATTAACACCATCATGCATCTCATATTAAATGCATTCTATTACACACATCCCCATGTAATTTCATTAGTCATACCTGATATTTTATCTAAAAACATCATACCTCTACTCCTTCTAATTCTTACAGAACCCAAGAGGCATCAGTACTCCAACCTTCACTCTAATACCACTTGTAACACCCTTTGGTATACCTCATGCAAAATTGACAAGATTAAAATATTTGATCAAGTTTTATCTACATATAACATCCCACTAATGGATTTTCACATACTTAACTAATCATTAGATAAAATCGCCATTAATAAATAAATTATTCTTAGAAAAGGAATAGAAAGTATTGTAACATAATAACCATTAATGTAACTTGTTCACATAATTCTTTCTATTGAAACTTTACATTATTGACATAATTTTCTCATTTAACGAGGCTTGTTATAACACATGTATGATGTAATTTTCCAAATCCATGCAATGGTAAAATTATCAATATCAAATAATAGGAGGACATTTATTTTTTTAAACATGCAAGAGGGAATTCACCCCTCACTCAATGGTAGCAATGGAGTCCATCCCTTGTCCATTGTTAAAATTTTACAAATGAACATAATTAACTAGAGGTCAATAAATTGAACATTATATAATGTTTCTCAACACTTTACCCCACATTGCTCGAGCACAGTATCTTCATGGCATGGTTATTTCCTATAGTAAATTATCCCTTGTAAATTGTGTTAATGATACTTCATTATACATGAATCATAGTCAAGCATGATGACCTCATTACCTGCCATAGTGTTAGTTATCATCCATTTTTCATTTGTTGCAAAAGGGATAGACTGGAAATTATCAATCCATTCTTCGCATAAGTCACGATTCTATTATGTAATTGCTATTGTAAGAAAATCTAACATCATTATTAGGTAAAATATCCACTTAAAAAATCCAAAATGAACAATCTCAAAGAATATACATGTTTTCATGTTTCATTTTATTGCACATGCATAATAATATTATAAATAATCCTTAATATTTTACTTTTACATGCATCTCCACATAAAAAACCACTTCCTTACACATGCATAAATAATATTAAAAGTTACCTTTAATCTCTTACTTTACATGCATCATAAAATACAAACACATGTGACACCCTTAGTTATTAACTATAAAACCATACCTTTAATGCTTTTAATCAAAATGGTGAAACTATGGAACAAATTTTCCCAACCATGGTATCGTTTTTTTTCAAGTTCTTATTCTTGTTTCCATACCATGTAATACAAAATCATTCTTGTTTGTACCAGTGAACAACATTGGTAATAATAGAAGTAGAACTAAAAACTTGTTTTTTATTCTTATGCCTTATACAAATGCACATACTTACAATCAGTGTCAAGTTTTTCATATTTGCAATGCATTAATAAATGCATACAAAATCAGTGTTTTCTTATCTTGCATTAAATAAATGCTCAAACTTATAAAACACGTGTTCTTATTCATATTCCTCACAATTTAAATACATGCATATAAATACAAAAGCAGGTTTTCTTATCCACATCACACATGCATTAAATAAAATGAATTTATCTTCCTGCACATAAGACCCATGTAATATTTTCATAAAAAACAACAATGCTAGCTTATATTTTTTTGCACAAGAACATGTTATATATTCAACAAAGTTATCTTGTATGATATTTTCAAATAAATCAACAAATTTAACTTATAATTTTATGCACAAGAATCCATACCGTTCTTTTAAAGAGATTAATTCAAGGAAACCATGCAAATTAACACAATTATTCTATCTTTCTACACACATAACCATGCAATTTTTTCTAGTAAAATGACATGTATTCTTATGTTTTCATGCACAACATCCATGTGCAATATTTTTCAAGAAAAATAACGTGAAGTTTTATCCATTTATGCATAGGATTCATATGTAATCTTTTTCATGAAAAATAACATGGATTTCTATCTTTTTATGCAAAAGATTCGTATGCAATATTTTTCAAGAAAATAACAGGGATTCTTCATCTTTTATGTACAAGATTCATATGCAATCTTTTTCAAGAAAAATAACATGGATTTTTATCTTTCTATGAAAAATATTTGTATGCAATCTTTTTCAAGAAAATAGCATAAATTCTTTATACTTTTATGCACAAGATTCATATGCAATTTTTTTCAAGAAAAATAACTTGGTTAATTATGTTTTTCCTTTTGGCCTTCATCACCCTTGCTTCATCTCCTCTACTATGAGTTCCCATATGAATGCATGCTTCATCTTAGGCCTTTTTTCTTGTTCATTGTGTAATATGAGTGGATCCTCTTAGTTTATTAATCTCTCTACTATTTTGACTACCTAATGAGTTTTATTTTGATTTTTCTTTCACTCGACCCTTGTCCACTTCGGCTTTTTGACTTCGAAATCAACATAAGGGTGAAAATTCAAATAAATATGATTGATATCTATTGAGATTATTACAATTTCTTTTGAGAGTTAAGAAAGCATCACATTTCTTTGCCTCCAACTTTGACATGAGATGACAACACAATGACCAATTGCGTATCTAGTTCGAACCATATCTCACTAACATTTTGACATTGGGACTGAACATGTCAACAACATCAAATCTTTTGTGGGCATGAACAATCTTTTTTAGTTGAATTAAAATTCTTTCGGTAAGATATCCAATAGGTACAATGATTTGATTTAAACTTAAATCAAGGACCCCTTTCGAGTTTCTTCTCTTGTCAAGAAAAAATTGTGTCAGTAACATAATGGTAGTTTCCAAAAACTCCATAACTAATTCTTTGGCCAACTATTTTGGATTATGTTCAAATATTTTTTTTCACATTATGAGATCATAAATGCCAACATACATATGCTAGCTATAAATATATTACATTCTCTCCCCCTTAAATATAACACCATCCTCAGTGTTCATCCCTCATTTTCATCATCATCATATGTTCATTCAGTCTTTATCAACCACTGAAATTTTTTCTTTTATTTATATTATTTGTAACTTTCAAAATATACTTTTTAGATCTTTTACTCATGACATTAATCTCCAATCATGATAGTTTTATAACCATAACAACAAAAAGGGGATTCTTTCCCTTCACAATGAAGGATTTTATTTTCAGGAATACCAATAAGAAAAAGAAATAATGCTTTATTAGTAACCATAAATATTTACATCTTACAAAATATGATTTTTTTTTTCTTTCAAGCCTTTATACATTGTTAAACTTTGTAAAAATCAAAACAAAAATGTCTTTATAAAAATTGATTATCACTTGCCAATACTCTTGGGAACCATGGCCATTTCACACAATTTTAATTACAAGTGGTTTATCATCCTGATAGAAAACACCTCATGGCATATGACTAATCACATCATGATATTTTAAATCAAATGTTATTCATAATACTTTTAACTATCAATCATTTATCATAGTACCTCTGCAAGTACTCATAGAGAATATAGTTTTATAATCACATAATGATCAAAATAGACATCCACAAAACTCAAAATAAAATAGAGTTTTCCCTTGAAATACACTACCAGTAATTCCTCACTGAGCACTAGGATTATTTCCTTTAAGGAAACTAATCATAAATATTTCACAGATGTAAACCTCCTCAACCCAAGAAACTTCCCTCTAGATATGGGTGTAGGCCCATTATTTATCTCCCACTGGCACCTTTAAGTTTAGAATGCCTTTATCTCACATAATATTTTCATACATCTTCTAGCCATAACATTTATCTCTAATCGCATTAGCTTGTTTTGGTCTTCCACCCATGACATTTATCTCCATTCATTTAAGCTCTTTGGAGGTCAGGTCAACGAAAAATAGTCATCCCTTTGAAAAAAATGGAGGAATTTCTTGTCCCTTCATGGACCATAACTAATTTTCATTGTTTCCTGATAGTTAGGGGTCTAAGCTCTCATGTGATGGCTCATTTAATATTCCCAAAAGTAATAGTAAATAAAACACTTTCATTTTATCAATAAAAAAATATTTTCTTTCTCATAAATAATATTTACTTTTTACTTTTTCAACCATATGTCATCTTATAAAATCGTAAAATTCATTTTAAAATGGATTTATCATTTTTCCTTGAACTTATTTTTCAATCTACATAAAAATATAAGACACAATTTGATTCATACTATCATCGATTATTTCCTTGAAACATTTTCCAATCATTACTTATGATTCCTACCAGCTAACGATTCCTTGAAAAGTGTCAAACCCTACTACACGAGCATCCTTGTGATTTTGGTCTTCAATTGGGGCATCCCCTGAAATCCAACAATTCACAAGAATCTTTATTGACATCTCATGTCACATGGATGGTGTTAATTTCAAATTTTCCACATAATAATCAACATGCAATTTCGAAAAACATTATTATATCTCCTATGAACAAATCTTGCATGTCATGATGGTAAAAATTATAACTTCAAATTTGTAGTTTCAAATCACATTTTAATGTTTTACCTTTCAACAGATCTTATATTTTGTGTTTCCAGAATATTATTTATTTCATTGTAATGTCATTAGGCTACCCCTGCTTAACCATACTAGCAACATTAGTCACAATTGTACTTCATAAAACCATACTCTTCACAAAATCATGTTATTTACAAAACATCTTGTTAAATATACTCAAGATGCATTTCAATTTTCACATGCATCAATGTTTAGTACTAGTCCTATCAATATTTCACTTAGATTTCCATGCATTTAAGAGTAAGCATAGAAAATAAGGATACATCTTCCAAACACTTCATCCTAGAAAATTTAAAATAAAACATTTTACGAAGATGTTTCTCCAAAACAACGGTTAAGGGAATTGGACCTTCAAAAAGATATATCCATTCCAATTCAATAATTGACATTCACCATAGTTATAATTCATGCATAATGAAATTTAATTTTATGCATATGTGCGTAATAATTAGTCATTATGCAACACTACTAAATTGAATTCAATCACACAGACTTTTCTTGGTTAAATAAATTAGTAATGCCAACAAATTCAAAATTACATCCAAATTTTTGTTTAGAGATGAAAATGAAGACACCACATTTCCACAACATAATGGACTTAATTAACTATACTTAATATGTAGTGTCACCCATAATATTCACATGTAGGGGATGAGTTTCTGAAGGATGAAGATACGATATTTGTTAGATGCACGATTCATATAATCTAACACCCTCACTAATGTTGGAGTGATGCACAGCTAAATTAAACAACAAATAACACAGCAGAATTAATCATGCACAGTAAACACAGCTTTTAACGTGGTTCACCCAACCAATCTGGGCTACGTCCACACAACATAGGCATCGGCAATTTTATTATTCAAACTGGAGATTACATAATGAAATCCTCACAAAACTCTCACCCTCTCAGCAAACCATCTGAATGGTTGCCTGTTATATAGCATAGAGAATCTAACAGCCTCATTAACTCACTCACATCAAATATAGGAGGCATTAACTCCCTCCCAACAACCTGGAGCTAATCTAGGAACTGAATTTCTATTGTTGTCATCAGCTGAGATTTTTCCTATTTTGCTCCAAAACAGAAAATCTCAACAATCTCCACCTTGACAACAATTAGCCTGATGCCCTGTTATTATTATTTTATCTTTTCTGCAAGCCAAGAGAAGCCAAACACCAGCGTAGCTTCTCCAACAAAACTAGTTTCGTGAATATGTCTGCACAGTTCTCCTTTGTATGCACCTTTTCCAGAGAGACTCCCCTTTCAGTGATAACCTGTCTTACAAAATGGTACTTAATTGGAATATGCTTTGATTTACTATGATAGGTCGGATTCTTAGCCAAATGTATTGCACTTTGACTATCACAAAGTAACCTGATGTTGTCCTGTAACCTACCAAACTCACCAAGCAAACCTTTCAACCAAACCGCCTCTTTGAAAGCATGAGAAGCAGCAATGTATTCTGCTTCAGTAGTGGATAAAGCAACAATATTATGTAGCTTTGACATCCAGCTTATAGCTCCACCTGCAAGAGTAAAGATGTACCCTGAAGTTGATCTTCTCTTATCCAAATCACCTGCAAAATCGGAATCAACATATCCGCAAACAAATTCACTACTCTTATTGTAAGAAATACAATAACTACTTGTGCCTCTCAAGTACCGAAGCACCCATTTCACTGCTGACCAGTGTTCTTTACCCGGATTTGCCATGTACCTGCTGACAACCCCAACTGCATGTGAAATATCTGGTCGATTACAAACCATCGCATACATTAAACACCCTACTACATTGGCATATGGAATTCGAGACATATAATCTTTTTCTTCATCTGTATTAGGACATAAACTCGAAGAAAGCTTAAAATGGGAGGCTAAAGGGACTGACACAGGCTTCACATTATTCATACCAAACCTCAAAAGTATTTTCTCAACATACTTCTATTGTGATAGCCACAGCTTACCATTACTCCTGTCTCTGAAAATCTCCATGCCCAAAATCTGTCTTGCTGCTCCTAGATCTTTCATATCAAATGTCCTTGCCATCTGAGTCTTCAACCTGTTGATTTCTTCAATGCTTTTGCTTGCTAAAAGCAAATCATCAACATACAACACTAAGATAATGAACATGCCATTATTTAATTGCTTAAAGTAAACACAATGATCATATTCACTTCTTACATATTTCTGACTCAACATGAAAGAATCAAACTTCTTATACCACTGCCGAGGTGACTGCTTCAGGCCATATAATGACTTCTTGAGCCTGCAGACAAATTTCTCATTGCGATGCTGAACAAACCCTTCCGGTTGTTCCATATAAATTTCCTCATCTAAATCACCATGTAGAAATGCAGTCTTAACATATAACTACTGCAACTCTAAATCAAGCAAAGCCACTAATGCTAACACAAGTCTAATTGAAACAATTTTAACCACTGGTGAAAAAATCTCATGAAAGTCAATACCGGCTTTCTGAGAAAACCCTTTTGCAACCAGCCGAGCTTTGTACCTGTCTTCTGTATCATTCACACCCCGTTTCAGCTTGAAAACCCATTTACACCCCACAGTTTTCCTGCCTTTCGGAAGCTCAACCAGATCCCATGTACCATTCTTACTTAAGGCCATCATTTCGTCCTTCATGGCTGCTTTCCACTTGTCACTATTTGAACCTTCTACAGCTTCCTAATAACACAAAGGTTCATCATCATTAGCGGTCAAAGCAACTGAAGTAACATGATCATCATACCTTCTCGGAGGGCGTTTGATCCTTGTAGACCTCCTTAAGAATGTTTCTGGTGCTTCCACAATTGGCTGTCTATCATCTGTAGGAACTTCTTCATGATCGCCATCTGAGACCTGTTCATGACCTCCATCTGAACCCTGTTCATAATCTGATTCTGAAACCTGTTCATGACTAGAATCTGAACTATGGTCATTATGACTATCATTAGAAATGCTGTCAAACTGAATATGCTGGAAATCAGATACATCATCCTGTTTCAATCTACTATTTACATCTAACTGTACAAGAGAGGATTCATCAAAATTTACATCTCTGTTGATGATGATTTTGCGGGTAGTAGGATCCCACAATCTAAATCCCTTTGTTCCATCACCATACCCAACAAAGACATACCTTTTCGATTTCGGATCTAATTTAGTTCGCTGATGTTTAGGCACTAGAGCATATGCATCACAACCAAACACTCTGAGTTTAGAATAGTCACAAGGGTGTCCTTTCCATACCTCTTGCGGAACCTTGCAGCCTATCGCCATTGATGGAGATCGGTATATCACATAACAAGCTGTTGCCACTGCTTCTGTCCACAACTCCTTTTGCAACCCAACGTTACTCAGCATACACCTTGCTCTCTCTAGAAGAGTCATGTTCATGCGTTCAGCAACTCCATTCTGCTGAGGAGTATAAACCGTGGGCTTATGTATTTCGATCCCTGCATCCTTGCAATAGCTGTCAAACTCCTTGGAGGAAAACTCACCACCATTGTCAGTTCTTAAACATTTTATAGTTCTACCAGTGTTGTTTTCTACTAATGCTCTAAACTGCTTGAAAACTGTAAAAACATCAGACTTCTTTTTCAACATGTAGACCCATACTTTCCGAGAAAAGTCATCAATAAACGACACAAAATATGACGAGCCACCATATGAGGTTGTAGGGGCTGGTCCCCAAACATCTGAACGGATATAATCAAGTATGCCTTTACTAGTATGTTTTCCTGTTTTAAACTTTTGTTTACTTTGTTTTCCAAACAAACAATGCTTACAGAAATCTAACTTTCCAGACTTTAGATTTGGAAGTAACTTGCAATCAGCCAAAATTTTTAATCCTCTTTCACTCATATGCCCCAATCTTTGATGCCATAAGTGAATGGAACTATTGTCATGTTCAGACACAGTAGACACAAAATCTGACCCTGTACCTCCATCTAACTGAAATAGATTTCCTACTTTCTTAGCTTTCATAACTAGTAAGATGCCTTTGTAAATTTTCATTACTCCACCTTGAATTACAGTTTTATATCCATTTGAATCAAGTGCTCCTAATGAAATCAAATTTTTCCTTAAATCTGGTACATGCCTCACATCAGTTAATATTTTTGTTGTCCCATCAAACATTTGCAGTTGTATGCTCGCAATTCCCACAATATTACATGTTACATCATTACCCATGTACACAACACCATCATCAATTGATTTATATGTTTTAAACCAATCTTTATGAATACACATGTGGTTAGACGCCCCGGAATCTAACAACCAATGTTGATCATGTTTTGAAACATTAACAAACAATACCTCATCACTCATACCTGAACCAGATACTGAACTTGTATCTATGGTGTTGGCTTCCTTCTTTTCTGTCGAAGAGCCTTCTTTAGCAGCCTGTTTTCACTTCCAGCAATCCTTTTTCAGATGTCCAGCCTTGCCACAATGCCAGCACTTCACCTTTGTCTTCTTTCCTTTGGACTTTGAACGAGATTCGCTATGATTTCCCCCGGAGTGTCTCTCTCTTGAGCGACCTCTGGCCATCATTACCTCTGATGTAGAGGTGTCTGCATTCGACCTCTTCCTTGTCTCCTCAGCCAACAAGGCTCCAACAACATCGTCAAACCCAAGGATGTCTGATGTACTAAAGCTTATGGAAGTAACAAAGTGATCCCAGGATTCATGCAATGAACATAATAGAGTTATTGCCTTATCCTCTGAATCAAATTTCACATCTAGACTGTCTAATTGCACCAGTAAGGTATTAAAAACATTCAGGTGATCAGCAATTGAGGTACCTTCTTTCATCCGCAAACCATAAAGCTGTTGTTTCAGGAGAATCCGATTTGTCAAAGATTTCGTCATATAGAGCTTCTCAAGCTTCGACCACAAGCCTACGGCGGTTTTCTCTGACACAATGTTGAATAGAACATCGTCCGCCAGACATAACCGAATTGCGCTCAGAGCTCTATTGTCCATCTCATCCCATTCATCCTCCATCATGGAAGGAGGCCTTTTGTTTTTCCCCAACAGTGCTTTCGCCACACCTTGTTGAACCACCAGATCATGCATCTTTACCTTCCAGATCTCAAAATTATTCTTGCCATTAAATTTCTCAATTTCAAACCGGGCACTTTGAGTTTTCGCCATTTGTATCAAAAAACACAATAATCTCCAAAACCAATACTTTAAATACTAGCAATTTAAAACAAACTGCCTATGCCTTTGTTTTTACACAACAAAAAAAAACTGACTTATTTCTGTGCAGAATTACAGTTCAAAATACCTCCGCGCCAGCATAAAATAATACCTCAGGGCAGCAGATAAACAACCTCAGCAGTATATTCCCACTAGCGAAAACAACATTTAAAGACCACCGCCAAGATAAAAAACAATTCCCAGCTTTCTCTCTACGCACATTCTTTTATGTTAAACGCATGCAACAAACAAATTTCTTGTTTACACAGTTATTTACTGCTTCCTCTCTGCACACATGCTTTTATGTGAAAGACAACGGAATACTTGTAAATGTGTTCTGTTGTTTATTGCATTAGTGTGATTAAATAGCAAGAAGAGCTACCGATACTTGTAAAATCACAGTCACCCACAATACCTCCCGTTCATTGTTCGAATTCTTGAAGGCCTAATCATAAACCGCGCCCCATACTATCCAACAAAGACCGATGCTAATCATTTGTAGATGTTATATTCGGATTCTTATGATTACTTTACTATTTTTTCACTATACATATTTCTTTCAATAGAACAAATTTCATTGTTTCATGGCATTCGGACAATTAAAAAACGCGCAGGGCCAATTGGGTTGCAGTAAACTTCTATATATGGCGCATACAGTCAACGTTTGAATATTTGTTTATAAAATTTTGTACCTGGGCGCTCGTTAAGACAGAGCTCCAGTGCTCCAGCACATAAGACACAGCTCCAGCGCTCCAGCATGATTTGTTCAGCAGACATACGCTGCCTGAGCCATGCAGCACCTCCAGGCAGCAATCAATCTACTCACCAGCAACCAAACCAACTCCGCGCTCCACCTCCAGCAGTGCCGCTCCTCCAACGTGCTCTGATACCAATTGTTGGAGTGATGCACAGCTAAATTAAACAACAAATAATTGTTGGAGTGATGCACAGCTAAATTAAACAACAAATAACACAGCAGAATTAATCATGCATAGTAAACACAACTTTTAACGTGGTTCACCCAACCAATCTGGGCTACATCCACACAACATAGGCATCGACAATTTTATTATTCAAACTGGAGATTACATAATGAAATCCTCACAAAACTCTCACCCTCTCAGCAAACCATCCGAATAGTTGCATGTTATATAGCATAGAGAATCTAACAGCCTCATTAACTCACTCACATCAAATATAGGAGGCATTAACTCCCTCCCAACAACCTGGAGCTAATCTAGGAACTGAATTTCTATTGTTGTCATCAGCTGAGATTTTTCCTATTTTTCTCCAAAACAGAAAATCTCAACAACTAAATCATCAACTTCTAGAATGACATTGTTATGCATGAAGTTTGAGGAAAAAAAGTAATTAACATCTATCTACTATTATTTCTATCATTAATTTTATAGAACATGCATTAAGCTATCAAATAATATTTGCTACCCTTACCACACTAGTTACCATTTATGCATGTTCATGTGAAATTCCACAACCCTTTCTTATTATAACAATGCATTTATATTTACCAATCATTTTTAAAGACACTTCCATTATTGTGATCTAAATTCTTGTATAAGGTTCAAGAATGTATAGTCATTCTTATGCATGGTTAAACAAATATCCACCTTTGTAGCCATCATAGTTTCTTTCATATTATCTTAATATGCATAAAAGCATTTATAAAGGATTTACTCATACAAGAACACTAATTCACCATTAATACTTGACTGTCAGTAACAAATGTGGTAACCATTTAGAAGCCAATCAGACCCAAAAATATATTGCAGCAAGTAAGCCTAAAATATGAATATGAATTAGCATTATCATGTTGTTAGCAACTTTAACAATAATCTTCAATCAAATGATGTATATTCCAATCAAATTTATGCAATATACTTTCAACGATACATCTAGTATTTTTTCAACAAGTCACATACACTTTATTAACATTGCAATGATGTCATGCAATGTTAATTCGTAGGAGGTAGCACAAGATATAAAATAGTCAATGCTACTAGACTATCATAAACTCAAAGACCTACCACTTGACTCACTATTTATTCTCAACATTCAAGGGGGTATTTTTAAATTTACTACTAGCAACTTTAGGGATAACCCATACCATCCTACACTCTTTCGCTATCACACAAAACAATGCTTACATTCATTATTTTCCACAAATCATAACCAATACATTGCAACTCCAAGCATTTTTTTTAATGCAACATCAAACATTATAAAAGTATGCATACAATGGTTGGTAATTAACCCACACTATTACTATTCATTGTATGAGTATTCAAAATTGTCCATGATTTAGCCATAGTCAGTGCAATTGAATGTTTAATTGTCTTTTATCCACATAAAGACTAAAATACCATGAGCAAAATTATTCTTCAAAGAAGTCATTAACATTAACATTCTTCAATGGATTCATTAACACCATCATGCATATCATATTAAATGCACTCTATTGCATATATTGCCATGTAATTTTGTTAGTTTCATACCTAAGCTTATATCCAATAACGTCATACCTTTACTCCTCCTCATTCTTACAGAACCCAAAAGGTGACAATGTTGAAACCTTCACTCTGATACCACTTGTAACATCCCTCGGTATATATTGTACAAAATTCATAGGATTAAAAAAAATTATCAATTTTTACCTACACATAACATTCCACTAGTGGATTTTCACATACTTAGTTGATCATTAACTAAAATAACCATTAAGAAATAAATTAACCTTATAAAAGGAATAACAAGTCTCATAATGTATAACCATTAATGCGACTTGTTAATATAATTCTTTCTGTTGAAACTTTGCATCATTAACAGTCTTCATTTAAACAAGTTTTTTTAACACATTTATGATGTAATTTTCCAACATCATTCGAAATTAACAAAATTATCAAGATAATAGAATAGGAAAACACATAAATAGACATAGATATACCCTGGAAACCCTGAATGGAAAAACCAACAAATGTTTATTTTATTAAATGTTCATGAGGGAGTTCACCTCTTACTCAATGGAAGCAAGGGAGTCCATCCCTGGTCCATTGTTAAAATTTTACAAAATAACATGATGCAAACACAATTAATTAGAGATAAATACATTAAACATGATTTCATGTTTCTCAACACTTTACCCAACATTTCTCAAGTACATTATCTTCCTAGCATGGTTGTTTCCTACAATAAATTATTTGTTGTAAACAATGTTGATAATCCTTCATTATGCTTGAATCAATAGTCAAGCATAATGACCTCATTTCTTACCATAGTGTTAGTTATCATCCATTTTTCAGTCATTGAAAAAGGGATATATTAGAAACTATCAATCCATTCTTCGCATAAGTCATGATTCTTTTCTGCAATTGCTATCATCAACAACTCTAACATCATGATTAAGTAAAATATCCATTTATCAAAACCCAAATAAACAATCTCTATCGATTATCACTAATAATCTTCCATGTGTTATACATGTTTTCATGTTTCACTTTCTTGCACATGCATAATAACATTAAAAATCATTCTTAACATTTCACTTTTACATATATCTCCAAGTGCAAGACCACTTCCTTGCACATGCATAAATAACATTAAAAGTTATTTTTAATCTTTTACTTTTACATGCATCATCAAATAGAAACACATGCAACACCCATAATTATTAACCACAAAAACATACCTTTAATGCTTTTAATCAAAATGTAAAACTATGGGAAAATTTTGCTCGACCGCCATATTTTTTTTTCTAGTTATTTTCTTTTTGTCATACCATGTAATACAAAACCATTATTGTTTGTAACAATGAATAACATTGGTTAATAATAGAAAGATAATTAGAAACTTGTTTTTTTATTCTAGTGCATTATACAAATTCACATACTTACTATGCACATCAAATTTTTCATATTTGTAATGCATTGATAAATGTATACAAAATCAATGTCTACTTATCTTGCATTAAATAAATGCAAAAACTTATAAAACATGTGTTTTTGTTTATATTTCACATACTTTAAAAACAAGCATATAAATATAAAAGAATGTTTTCTTATCCACATCACACAAGAATTAAATTAAATGTATAAATAATATGAAGCATGTCTATTCATATGCATTAATTGAATGCATAAAATCTCCCATTTTCATCCTTATTCCAACTACAACACCACTTATAGTTATATAATAATAACTTACAATATACATCTGAATGAAGAGCATGCATGCAATTTATTTGTATCTCAAATGCAACCATGTTTATATTATCTTGCATGTGAATAATAATAAAAAATATGCATGCAATTACAAAACCTCATCAATTCAAGAGATCGCCACATTAAACTTATTTTCCTTCACGTAAGACCCATGTGATCTTTTCATAAAAATAACAATGTTAACTTATATTTATGTGCACAAGAACATGCTATATTTTCAACAAAGTTAACCTATGCAATATTTTCAAATAAAACAACGAAGTTAACTTATATTTCTACAAACATAAATGCATGCAATCTTTTTCAAGGGATTGACTCACAAGAACCATGAAATTTAACACAATTATTCTATCTTTCCACACATAGAACCATGCAATCATTTCCAAGAAAATTACACGAACCCTTATCTTTTTATGCATGCGATTATGAAATCTTTTTCAAGAAAAATAACATGGGTTTCTATATTTTTATACAGATGATCCATATGTAATATTTTTCAAGAAAAATAAAATTTATTTCTATATTTTTACGTAAAATATTCACATGCAATCTTTTTCAATAAAATAGCATGGATTCTTTATGTTTTTATGCATGAGATTCATATGCAATTTTTTTCACAAAAAATAACTTGGTTACTTATATTTTTCTTTTTGGTCTTTGTCATGATTGCTTCATCTCCTCTACTACAGTACCAATATCAATACATGCTTAATATTCAGCCCCTTTTCTTCTTCATTGTGTAATATGATTGGATCTTGTCAATTTATTAGTTTCTCTATTGTTTTGACTGGCTAATGAGATTTATTTTGATTTTTATTTCATTCAACCCTCACCCACTTCATCTTTCTAACTTTGAAAGTAGCATAAGGGATCAAATTTATTGAGATTATTGTGTTTCTCTCTAGAGTAAAGAAAGGATCACATGTCTTTGCCTCGAACTCCCACACAAAATGACAACACAATGACCAAGCGCATGTAGGAATTTACAGGGTAAGCTCCTCAGACAGAACACCAAAGGACACCACTCACAAACGGATCACAAATCAATACACCAGTATTTTGATGTGGTTAAAACCCTCAAAGAGGGAAACAGTCCATAGCCTGAGCCAATGCGGCCACTTCAGGCAATTTATTAATAAAAGAATGAAAATTTACATATGCTTCTCTCATAGACGGATTACCCTACAAATGATCCTCCATGCGCTTTAAATAGAAATCATGGACCAATCGGGTGTTAAGCCACGGATCAAGTGTCGGTAATACTGAGGAGAGAATGAACCGTAGGATCACTACATATCGTGACCGTCGGATTGTAAAATGTACAAGGTAAAGAAACACACTTTACCTAACTCTATACTAGACCAAGTTGTACTTAACTATTTCCTATGTGTCGGAATATCCTAACATCCCCCCTAAAGAACAACTTGGGATAGGATTGAAGGATTTACAAATATGACACAATAGGAGAAGGAAGGAGGCACTAGAGCCTATGCCCCCTTAGTGACAACTTCCTGAACTCCAACCATAAATCGAAGTTTAGTGAACTTCACCTCTGTGAGAGCCTTTGTAAAGATGTCTGCAACTTGATCATCTGTTGAACAATATTACACTTCAAGAACATGGTCATGAATGAGCTTTCTAATGAAGTGCATGTGTAGTTCAATGCGTTTGTTGTGCTGATGTTGGACTGGATCTTTGCATAGCTAAATGGCACTTTTATTATCACACCAAAGTGTAGTCGGATGCTATTGCTGAAAGCCAAACTCTGACAGGATCTGACGAAGCCACAAGGCTTCCTTACTAGCTTCTACAGCACCATGATATTCTACTTCTGCTGAAGAAATAGAAATGGCACCTTGTTTCTTGCAAGCCCATGTAATAGGTCCTAAACCAAGAATGAACACATAACCTGCAATAGACTTCCGATCATCAGGGTCACCAGCCCAATCGGAATCAGCGAAACCAACCAATAGAGGAGATGCTTCGGCACTGTAATGAATCCCAAACTGAACTGTACCTCGAACATAACGAAGTATTCTTTTAGCTGCTTTCCAATGACTTTCGCGTGGGTTTTGCATAAACCAAGCAACAAGGCCAACATCAAAGCAAAGGTCAGGACGAGTATGGGTTAGATACAAAAGTTTTCCTACAAGTTGACGGTATAAGGTAGCATCAACTTCAGGAGAAGTACAAGTGACTGAAAGTTTGACTCCAGACTGAAAGGGAGAAGGGGCTGGCTTACAGTCTTCCATGTGAAAGTGGCGTACAATATCACAGGCATACTTGGACTGAGAAAGGGAAATACCTTCCTTGGATTGCAAGACTTAAAGACCAAGAAAATAATGTAAGTGTCCTAAGTCTGTCATTTCAAACTTCCTTTTAAGGCTAGACTTCACATGGTTTATAAGGTTGGGATCACTACTAGTCAAGATAAGATCATCAACATAAAGAACAAGAATGATAAGAGACTTGCCCACTTTCTTGGTGTAGACAGTATTGTCAGAATGACACCTAGAGAAGCCAGATTCTAAAAGAAAGTTATCCATTTTGGCATACCAAGCTCGAGGAGCTTGCTTGAGACCATAAAGGGATTTCTTAAGCCGACATACAAGGCTGGAGTCTATTTGTATAAAGCCAATAGGTTGTTCCATATAGATTTATTCATGCAAGTCCCCATGTAAGAAGGCGGATTTAACATCCATATGATGGACTTCCCATTTGAAAGAGGCAGCAAGGGAAAGAGCAAGGCAGATAGAGTTCATTTTGGCAATAGGGGATAAGGTTTAAGTATATTCAATGCCTTCAACTTGTGAAAAACCCTTAGCAACAAGACGATCTTTATGTTTATCAACTTTCCCATCTGGTCCATACTTGGTTCTATAAACCCATTTGCATCTAACAAGTTTTCATCCCTTTGGTAGAGGAACAAGATCCCATGTATCATTTGCCAATAATGAATGATAATCTTCATTCATAACTGCTTCCCAATCTGGATGGCCTGAAGCTTCTGCAAAGGTGTCAGGATCATAATTCACTAAAGCTTGAGCCAGTAAAGAAGAGGCTCTCTCGAACTGAGAATGTGTACGTCACTGATCTGTAGGATCACCGGCAAGATCACCTGCTGCATCCCGAGTAGCACGGACCCATTTTGGAAGCTGAGGAGCTGAAGGAGGATCCTGAGAAGGTGGGGGAGGATTTTCATCCTCGCTTTCATCATCTGAAGAAGAAATATTTTCAAAAGTAGAAGAGATAGGGAGAGGTGGCACATCCGCCGAACTAGGCTCACAGACCGATATATTTTCATCAAACTTTACATCTCTTCTAATGATAACATTTTTGGACTTAAGTGGAATAAGTCTATATCCTTTGACATCTTCATAATATCCAACAAAAATACATTTTTCACTCTTTGGTTCTAAAGCTTTATGTTTCTCATCTGGAATATGGGCCCATGCTTCACTTCCAAAAACACGAAAGTGACTTACATCTGGTTTGATTGAGCTCCATGCTTCTTCTAGAGTGATATTCTTTAAAACCTTAGTAGGAGTGCGATTTATTATGTAATTTGCACAGTTAATTGCTTCTGCCCAATAATTAAGACTAAGTCCTTTATATTGAAGCATACAATTAGCCATTTCCTTTAAGGTGAGATTCTTCCTTTCAGCTACACCATTTTGTTGTGGAGTATATGGAACAGTACGTTGCATTTGAATTCCATTCTCAGTACAAAAGTTGATGAATGTGTTTTTAACATATTCTCCGCCATTATCAGATCTTAGCTTAAGAATTTGATGTCCATATTGTGGCCTTAAAGGCCAAGAACATGTTAAATACTTCACTCTTGAGTTTTAAGAAGTATACCCAAGTGCGTCTGGAGAAATCATCAATGAAAGTTAAGAAATACTTGTAGCCAGAGAATGAAGCAACTGGAAGTGGACCACATAAATCACTATGCACGAGCTATAAAGGGGCTAAGGTGTACCAAGAGGCACATTTTTCAAAACTGTCCCGATGATGTTTTCCGAGTACACATCCGGAATAAACACCATCTCTGCAAGATACCATGGGAAGACCTGTCACCATATTTTCTTCACATGGATTCTGAAGGGAGTGATAGTTTAAGTGACCAAATCACTCATGCCAAAGTTTGCTCACTTCATCATTATGAGCAACAAATACTGAGGGAAGATTTGATGACCCAAAGTTGTGAAACTTATACAACCTTGTAGAATCATCAGCAATGCCAGTAGCTAAAATCTGTCTAGGATCTCTTAGGTCCTTAATTACAACATCGTGAGGTGAAAATTCAACGATTTTACCTTCACCTGAATGGGTTATCTGATATACAGATAGAAGGTTGCAGGATAAGGTTGGAACACATAATACATCATCAAACTGACCATTGTCTAAATGAACAGTTCCAGTCCCTACAACACTAAGAGATGTATCATCACCAACATATATATTTTTCGTGTTACAATCATTTAAATAAGAAAACATGGCTTTGTTTTTGGCCATGTGATAAGAAGCTCCAGAATCAATGAGCCACTCATGAGAATGAGAAGAAGAAGATACATCTAGTGCATAGCCAGACCGAGATGCTTGACAACCACATGCAAAAAGTGCCATTCCTGAAGATGAAGTTGAAGTTGAAGATTGCTCCAAATGGATGTTATGCTTCTTCATTTCTGATTCCAAGGCTTCCATCTACTTAAAGCATTTGGATTCTAAGTGGCCATCTCGATTACAAAAGTTGCAATGTCTATCAATCTTCTTCCCTTTGTTTTTATTTGTCTTATCATTTTGTTGAAATAATTTTTCATTTTGAGGCTGAAATTGCTTATGACCCTTGTTTGGTTTAGGACCATTCTTTTTAGGATACAACTTCTTAGGATTCTTTGGAGTTGGTTGCTGCTGGGCGGCTAATGCTTTCTTAGAAGAGTTTCCAAGATGAAGAAGACCAAAGTGTAAGAGTTTTTCTTGTTCTCTTATTAAAGAATCACAAAAGGAATCAAAGGAAGGGGACTTGTAGGTTTGTCCTTGAGAAATGAAGGCTTATCTTGTAGAATGGAAGGTGGAAACAAACACAGAATAGGCTGGTCCCAACTTAGTAAGAATGGAGTAGATAAGGCTACTATCTTCTTTCTTAACCTTAACACCTTCCAAGAGAAGTCTAAGGGTCTTGAACTTGGACAAAAAATCTTCAATGCAAGAAAAATTATTGGGGTCCAATGTAAGCAATTCATTTTCAAGTTGATGGGCTTTAAGTTCATTTTTAATTCCAAAGACTTTAGTAATTTGTTGCAGTGCTTCATCAGGAGTAACAAGTTCTGCAATATGGAATCTAAGATCTGGAGAAATAGACATCCCTATCAACCCACGTGCTTGGTCTTGCATATTTTCCTATTTAGCTGCCTTATCTTCATTTTTCCATTTGGTCTCTTGGCCTGTGGCTATTCTGTAAAGACCTTTACTTCTAAGTAAATCCACAATATAGGACCACCATTGGAAGTAGTTAGTGCTATCAAGAATGACTTGGCATGGACTTTCCATTTTTAACAGAAACTGAAGCTGTAGATGCTGAAACTAAGTGTACCAATGGAAAGATCTCAAAAAATTAGGCCGTTTCAAAAAAAACGGTTCTGAAAATGGCTTCCGGATGAAGAAGTTATGGCTTTTTGAAAAAAATTGATGAAGTCGCCGATGAAGTGCGGGAATGTGCGGAAATGAAAAAATCCACCCCCAAAAAATGGAGACTTGAACCCAAGACCTCTACTCTCATAAATTAGCTTTGCACCAAGTGAGCTATACAAAAAGCTTGAGAGAGAGAGAGAGAGGGGGGGGGGGGGGGGGGGGGGGAGGGTTGATTCTTTGGGTTGCGTGCTTGCTTTGAGAAGGCTCTTTTTCCCTACAAAACAAAAAACACAAAACCCAAAATGGACATACAAAAAAAAACAAACATTGCCGCTCGAAGTTAACTTTAGCCAAAAAACTAAATATTTTCAAAAATGAACCTTGCGGCTCAAAGTTAGCTTTAGCCGGAAACTAAATATTTTCCTCAATGTCTTTGACTTTCCAAGAAGAGCATACGCATGAGAAAAATCCTTCCTTTCGGTTTCTGATTTGCCCAGATCGCACAGAGTCACAGGGCAAAGAGCATACGCAGAAATGAAAGGTATAGATCCGGTAATAAAAAAAAGCTAAATAAACCGAAACCGAAATAAACAGAGAGAAAATAACTGTAAACTGCAAATAAACATTGTATACCTCCAGATCTTAAAAATGACACAGCTAGGGCTACCGAAAACCTTTTCGCGTGAAATGAAAGGGGTTCCTCACTGGAACAGATGCTCCCAACACAACAGAGCAGTCCTCTCGGCCCGAAAGCAGCCAAAAACAATAGATCTAGGAAACGACATTCGGATGCAGTTCTACCGGCTTCAAATTTGGATCACCAACGGACGCGGCCCTCAAATAGCTCCGATACCATGTAGGAATTTACAGGGTAAGTTCCTCAGACGAAACACCAAAGGACACTTCTCACAAATAGATCATAGATCAATACACCAGTATTTTGACGTGGTTAAAACCCTCAAAGAGGGAAACAGTCCACGGCCTGAGCCAATGCGGCCACTTCAGGAAATTTATTAATAAAAGAATGAAAATTTACATATGCTTCTCTCATAGACGGATTACCCTACAAATGACCCCATGCGCTTTAAATAGAAATCATGGACCAATCGGATGTTAAGCCACGAATCAAGTGTCGGTAATACCGAGGAGAGAATACGTCGGATCAATACATATCGTGACCGTTGGATTGTAAGTTACAAAATGTACAAGGTAAAGAAACACACTTTACCTAACTCTATACTAGACCAAGTTGTACTTAATTATTTCCTATGTGTCGGAATATCCTAACAGCGCATATCTAGTTTGAACCATATCTCACTAACATTTTAATGTTGGGACTGAACATGTCAACAACCTCACCTTTAAATTTTTTTGGCATGAATGGCTATGTTAGTGGAATTGTCAATGTTTTGGTAAGATCTCCAACAGGTACAATGAGTCGAATTAAACTTAAATCAGGGATCCCTTTCAAATGTCTTCTCTTCTCAAGAAATAATTGTCACATAATAGTAGTTTCCAAAAACTCCATAACTAATTCTTGGCCCAACCATTTTGGATTATGTTCAAATATATGTATTTTTTTGCATATTATGAAATCATAATTTCCAAAGTACATATGTCAACTATAGGGATATTACAAATAATCACACATAAGACAAGTAGGATTTGTTGGAAATGTTGGCATTTATGACAAATGATCATATAATTAAGGATGCTTGAAGCTTAATGTTAAGGATACTTGATGTCATTAATCTGATTGTGTTGATTGATTGTGTTATTTGCTATACTGTTATTGTTGCAAGATTGCTTGTAGTTCAAATGTTGATAACTTATGTGAAGTACAAAGGTTGATAAGTGATGTGAATTGCAAAGGTTGATCACTATTGAATATAGGTGGTTAACTATGTTGTTAGTTATCTTGATGTAAGGCTTATAGTTAAAATGAAAAATGACACATGAGATTTTTAAACATAAGCTAGAAAAAGGATGCTTTTATTAAACATAATCACTTGTGTAGGATAATATATTACAAGTCATGAGTATATTAAACTTTTAAATCTTCATGTTGTTGATGCTATAGACATTATCAAAGAATCTGAAATGGCATTAGCATGTGGTTGGTACAAATCTGAAATAGAATTAAAAATTTAGCTAATGTGAATGTTAAAAATTTTCAAGATTTGTCTTTTGCAATCATTGTTGTTGGCATGTATTATTTCATCTCTGCTTTATATTACAAAAAATATTGAAGTGAATTTTAGATTTGGAAATGAAGAGGTAGATTCTAAACAGCATTAGAAGAGTGCAAGACAACTCCTCATTACATATTCCTGCATAGAATAGAAATAGTCAATAAGTTATTCTTTTAAAATATGCATTGTTGGAAAGTTTTTGCTGAGTTGAGAAACTTATATGAAAGTTATTATGAGTATCAGCTTGGTGAGGAGAAAAATACAAAAGTAGAATAAAATGGATAGAGTTGAAGAAGAGAAGCAAACAAAATGAGCAGTAGTCATGAGGACATAAATTAATATTAGGTAACTAGCAAACTTGATCTTGTATTTTAATTGGGAGATTGCAGTCTCCTTTCAAGTTGTAGCTTGATAAAGAACAAGTTATAGCTTGTTAAGGTAGGAGCCTCCTGTGGGTTGTAGCATGGAAAATATTATGGGCTTTAGAGCTTCATTGAGGTAGAAACCTCTTGTAGGTTGGAACCTACAGAAAATTTGATGTAATAGGGGAGTAGGAACTTTCCTTCGCATCACTTTCAACCAAAAAATTATGTTTTTCTCTCTTAATGGGTTTGCACTTATATCTAGTGTCTTCATGTGTTTCTTGTTGAATGTTCAACTTGTGGGAATGCTCTTGAATTTTGAATATTTACATATGCAAATGTATCTCTCTAGTAACTATAAAATAAGAAATCAACAACTAAAAATATGCATAATCCATTAGCTACATAAGAAGATATTTGAAAAAGGAATTTAAGTTGAGCTAAATAATTGGAAACTTGCAATTACTAATTCACCACCCTCTCAATAATTTCCAAGAATTTTTCAATCGGTATTAGAGTAGGTTCCTTCAAAATCAGTTTAACAACTAGAAGGAGGTCCTAAATCATCAGAATGGTTAGTTAGGAAGGATTCTCAACAAATAAATCCCCTTTGTTAACTAGTGCAAATTATACCTTCTCGAAATTGAGAAGGAAGACATATTTAATGTCTCTTGGAGTAGAATTATGGGTTGTCGTGTTGGTAGAGTATGAAGAACCAAAGGAAATGACTAGTGACAAAGATGACAAACTTGAATTTACAACCAATACAAAAGTTATGAATTCACTTCTTAGTTGATTAAGTAAATCAGAATTTAGTAAGGTAATGAATTATAAAAAAATCCAAAGAAATCTGGGATAAGGTGCAAAATATTCATGAAGTAGATACCATAGTTAAGATGGCCAGATTATAAGTATATAAAGTGCAGTTTGAGACATTAAAAATAAATGAATATGAATATCTTGCTAAGTTTTTTCTAAGAGTAGATGAATTTTCTAATGTCATGATGGGTCTGGGAGAAACAATCAAAGAGAGTGTAATAGTCCAAAAAATATTGAGATCATTACCTTCAAAGTTCAACCCTAAGATTTCATCTATAGAAGAGACAAGCAACTTTGAGATTCTAAACAACTGATTGGTTCTTTGATTACATACGAGATGAGAATTTCAAAAGGAAATTCAACTAATAGAGATGTAACTTTTAAAGTAGACAAGCCTACATAAGGAAACGAATTTTCATGCTTAGACATTGATGAAGAAGAGGCAAAAATTTTAAGGAGATTGAAGAAAGTTACATGAAAGTGCAAAGGAAAACTCCCATTTAAATGTTTCAATTTTGGAAGGGTGGAGAATTATGCCTCTAAATGTCCTTACAAGAAAGAAGAAAATCAGTCTAGAGGGAAAGAAAAGAACAAGTTTAATAAAATTCATAAGAGAAAAGAAGAGTTTCCGTGTCTAAGAATATAGTAGTACACTTGAAGGTTCTAGTGAATCCTCTAGTGAAGATGGAGCTAGTGAATTTATCCTGATGGCTCTAGAAAACTTGGAAGGATAAAGTAATGAATGCGAAGAAGAGAAGAAGGTCAGGTAGACCTTAAGGGGGAGTTGATCATTGCCTTAGAGGACATATATAGTATAAAAGAGAAAAATAAGAAATAAAAAGATATTTTGTTAAAATATGTTAAAGAAGAGCCAAATTTAAAATATCTTGTCAAGTTGAAAGTTGAATTAAAAGGAGAGACTAAGATGGAGGACATTTTACTTAAATAAATTAAAGAGAAAAGCAAGGAGTGTGAAAGACTAGAAGAAGAGTAGTAACCTTGAATAAAAAGATAGAAAAGGCACATACTAAATTAAACATCAACATATAAAAGGATCTGAAAATTTGGATGTGATATTAAATGCTCAGAGGTCTCAACTTATGATAGTTGGATTAATCTATGAAGGATAATATAGTGAAAGTAAGACAAAATACAAAAAGACAATTACATTTGTAAAGCCTTTCAAGGGAGACAATGATAGTCCACATCAGTCTGAGAACTAGAAGTTGAGTAGCACATCTAATCCATAGTAAGGAAACATTACACCTAAGGAGTAGCACGATTGAAGCACTTCTAGAAAATTGCAACATCCAAAAGAAGTGGGTAAACAAATAATAAGCTATTAGTGACCATACCCTTCAAGAGACAATATTATCAAATGCCAAGAAGGTTTATCCTCATTGAGTATATCCATTACTAGGTATGTGAACATTTTCTATGGATATTGTTATTGTTGCAAGAATTATGGCCACAAAGCTATGAATTCAAATATTATTTCAAAATAAATTAACTAAGGAACCCTAGAAGAAGTGAAGTAAACAATAAAGATGAAAACATCAAAACAAACACAACTATGGAAAGGAATCCATTTTCTCCTCTCTTTGATATCATTGAATATTTCTACCATGACAATTTCAAGCATAGGTCATATGAATGTTAGCTCAAGTATAGTAGTACACAATCTGAGAAAAACTTTATAACAAAAGAACTTAAGTAGTGGAGAAATAAGAAAGAAGAAAATAAGGTTGTTAAGTGTGGCCTAGTTCTATATGCACAAAATCAAAATAGTTAATGGTATCTAGATAGTGGTTGTTTTAGATACATGACAAGGGATAAAAGTAAGTTTGAATCCTTAGATGAAAAAAAAATAAGAAATTTCATGTTTAGAAATGATATAGCAGGAAAAAATAGAGGAAAGGGTACAATCATTCTAAATAATGGTAAAAGAAAGGCTCATGATGTATTGTTTGTTTAAGGACTCAAACATAATTTACTGAGTGTTAGTCAAATGTGTGATAGAGGTTGTGATGTTCTCTTTAAAGCTCAAGATTGTGAGATCAGATCAACAACAATAGGGAAAGTGTTGGCTAAAGGAGATCGAATGTAAAATAATGCATATATATTGAAGGAAGATAATGAAGAGTGTTACATCAACAAACAAGATGAGACTTGGCTATAGCATAGGATATTGGGGGATCTCAAATTTTATCACATCATCAGATTTAATGAAAAGAGAGCATCTAGGGATATACCAAAGATAAATAAACCTCAAAACCCTACTTGCAAGTCATGTGAAATGGGAAAGCAAACTAGACCAAGGGCGATAAGAAACCATATGAATTGTGGCATGGTAAACCAACACCTATCAAATAGTTTAAAGTGTTCAACACCTTTACACAAAGAGAGGAGAAAAGATAGATCAATTCCTTAGAAATAAGCCCCTTTGAGGGGGAAACCTCCTTTACATTACACAAATGAACAATTCTTGGATGATTCAAATGGAAAAATCTCCTTTCTATATAGGAGTCTAAGCGGTCACAATATAACCAAGCCGACCTAACAATAATAATATAAAGGCACAAAAATAACAATAGAGGGGTTCTAGGGGGCACAATAATAACAATATGGGGACAATAGGGGCACAACAATAACAATAAGGGATATAATGGTAATAGTAATGGGGGAATCACTAGTATTATAGGGACCTAACATGCCCCTATCCTTCAAAAAATTCTTGTCCTCAATGCTTGAGTAGTTTTGGATGCTTGTGTATAAAATTCTCATCCTCCCATGTGGAATCTTCAACGATAAGTTCTTCCACTTGATGAGATACTCTAAAATTGATCGATTTTGTAGCTATCGAGTTCTTGTTTCTTTGATTTCTTCAGGTTCCAATATGATTTTTCGTTCCTCATCAAGTTCTGGCAATATTGTTTGAACCAGAAGCTTGTCACCTATAACCTTCTTTAAGCATGAAACATGGAAAACTAGGTGCACTAGAGAAGATGCAAGAAGCTCCAATTTGTACGCCATAGTACCTATCTTTTACAACGCCTTGTATGGACCATAATACTTTGGTGATAATTTATTACCCTTCTTAGCTTGCTTGAGGGACATTTGTTTATATGGTTGTAGCCGTAGGAATACCCAATCACCTACATCAAAACTTCTTTCACTGCAATGTTGATTTTCCTACCGTTTCATTCTATTCTACACTAAGGTGAGGTTATCCTTTAAGATTTGGAGAAGTTGTTGTTGATGCTCGATGTGATATTCCACTGCGTGAACCTTAGATTTTTCTCTTAAATATCATGTGATGGATGGTGGATGATATACATAAAGTGCCATAAATGGGGTAATTTTTATTGCGGTATGGAAGGAAGTGTTATACCACCATTCAGCCAGAGACAACCATTTGACCCATTGTGTCTGTTTATTAAATACAAACTAGTGAAGATATCCTTCCAAACATTTGTTTACTATCTCAGTTTGCTGATCAGATTGAGGATGATAAGATGACCTATGACCTAACCGTGTACCAAGACAAGAAAATAATTATGTCCAAAAATTTCCAATGAAAATGGGATCTTTGTCACTTACAATAATATTTGGGTTTCCATGTAGCTTTTGAACTATTTCCATAAATGTAGTACAAACTGTACTCGCTTTAAATGGATGAGATAATGCACAAAAGTGTGCATACATGGTAATTCTGTCAATTACCACCATGATAACACTTTTTCCTTCGAACTTGGGTAAACCTGTGATAAAATCCATTGAAACCTCCTCCCAACATTGGCTTGCAATGGATAAAGGTTGTAATAGTCCTGGGGTCTTAATTGTTTCAATTTTATTTTGTTGGCAAACTAAACATTCCACCACAAACTTTTGAATATCTGATTTAAGGCCATCCCAAAAAAAATCCTTCTTAACCCTGTGGTAGGTTTTTAGAAATCCTAAGTTCCCTCCTAAGGGAGAGGTGCGCAATTCCCTAAGAATCTTTTGTTTGAGTTAGGAATTCTTACATAGGTATAATTGATCCTTGTACCATAACGAATCATTTGTCCAGCTAAATGTATCAGATGTACTGGGATCTTATTGTATCTTTTGAATGAGTGCCCACACTTCCTCATCATTGTCCCATTCATACCTTGCTTCATTTATCCAATCTGGTTGGATAATAGAAATGGCGCAAAGAAATTCTTCCACATCCTCATCCTTTCTTGAGAGTGCATCTGCCACAACATTTTTCTTTCCTTTTTTGTAGACGACTTCAAAGTCATAACCCAAGATCTTTGTGACCCATTTTTGTTGCTCTTTTGAAGATAATATTTGTTCTAAAAAGTATTTAAGACTATCATGATCTATTTTTACCTTCAAGTGTCTTCCCATTAGGTAGGGTCACCATTTCTTAAGTGCATGTAGTATTGCCGGCATTTCCTTCTCATAAATAGCTTTGTGTAAATACTTTCCTTTGATTGGACGGCTTTCGAAAGCAATGGGTCTTTCCTCTTGTATTAAAACAGCACTAAATCCATTTCCTAAGGCATCACATTCCATAATAAAGGTTTTTGTAAAGTCCACTATAGCTAACACTGGTGCTTGGCACATTGCCTCTTTAAGATGTTCAAGGGCCTTCGTTGCTTCTAGAGTCCATGAAAATGCATCTTTCTTCAATAATGTTGCTAGAGGTGTTGTTATTCTCCCATAATTCTTAACAAACTTGCAATAATACCCTGTCAACCTGAGAAATCCTCGTAGATTTTTTATGGATGTGGGGATTTTCCATTCCTTAATGGTTTTAATTTTGCTAGGGTCTACCTTAACACCTTCATGAGATATAATATGACCCAGATATTCCACCTATTGTACTCTAAAGAAACATTTGGAGATTTTTGCATATAATTGTTTCCCCTCCAATAGTTTGAGCACCATGTCAACATGTTGGACATGATCCTTCCAAGACTTGTTGTAGATTAGTAAGTCATAAAAAATTAATCACGCAAATTTTCTATGGAAGGGTTTGAAAATGGAATTCATCAAACCTTGAAATGTAGAAGGTGCATTAGTAAGGCCAAAAGGCATGACAAAAAATTCATAATGACCCTCATGAGTTCTAAATGTTATTTTGGGAATGTCTTTAGTCTTCATTCTGATTTGATGATATCCTAAACGAAGATCCAACTTGGCGAAGTAAATTGATCCATGCAATTCATCCAATAATTCATCAATGACAGGAATAGGAAATTTATCTTTAATGGTGAGCTTGTTGAGCTCCCTATAATCTGGACACATGCGCCATGATCCATCCTTCTTGTGAACTAATACTACTAGAGTAGAGAAAGAACTTTGACTAGGTTGAATTATACCAGCGTCTAGCATTTCTGCAACCATACGTTCAATTTCACTCTTTTGGACATAGGGATATCTGTAAGGCCTGATGTTTGGACGAACACTTCATGGAATCAAATTAATAGCATGATCATGGTCAAAAATAGGTGGGAGGCATTTTAGAGTCTCAAATACCTTGGAATGATTGTCCAAGGCTTTTTGGAGATCTGGAGAAATGGATGATTTCAATGTGGGAACCTCTAGTGAACATAATTGTGCAATTATGCCTCATTGTTCTTTCTTTAGAAGCTTTATCATTCTGTTAGAGCTGATTATCTTTCCCGGTTTCCCTGCAATACCCCTTAATTCAACTTCCTTTCCTTCTGAATAGAATTTCATGAAAAGTTCTTGAAAATTAAAAGCTATTGTACCCAAGGACTGTAGCCATTGGACTCCTAGTACAACATCAACACCACCCATTGGAATGGAAAGCATTGCGCTATTCAATACATATTCTCCCATGGATAGCTTGATATTATGGCACTTTCTTAAGCAATCTATGGTTCCTCCACTTGCAACCATCACTTGACACTCTGGTGTTGGATATAGGAAGCAATTCAATTCCTTGGCTATCTTACAAAGAAATAAAATTATGGGTACTTCCCAAATCAATCAACACTATTACCTTTTTCTTCTTGATATGCCCTTTTATCTTGATAGTTTGAGGAGTGGTAATTCTAGCAAATTCATTACAAGATATGGTCAAATTCATTTCTTCTTTTTCAAAGGTTTTTTCTTGGTGTATATCCTCTTCTTTTGATGTTTCTTGTTCCTTTTCTTCCTCCTCTTCCCAATCTATGTAAAATAATTTCTTCTCAGCACACTTATGACCTTTAGTGTATTTGTTATCACAACTGTAACAAAGCCCTTTTGCTCTTTTTTTCTTCCAATTGTTGTGGTAGCAACCTTGTAGGTTGTGGATGGATAGGGGCAGTAATACTTCCATCTTTATGATTGTGAGTGGTATGCTTCCTTGTTGCCATAATTTTGCTTTCTTTTTTTCTTGCCAACCTGAATGCCTTCTCCAATGAATCTGGTTCCCAAAGGTGAACCTCATGTTGGATGTTAACTTTTAAAGTACCTATGAACACATCAATCCTATGCTCCTCTGGAATATCTTTTACCCTTATATTCAATTTTTGGAAGTCCTCAATGTGCTCCATCATTGAACCCTTTTGTTTGAGATTTATCAATTGGCTAAAAAAAGTGTTGCTTTTTGTATCCTCATAATGTGCTATCATCTCATCCATAAAAATAGCCCAAGTGACAATTTGTTTACGAGAGCAAAGCCATCGATACCATACAAACTAATTTGGTTCCAAATATAACATTGCAATGCATACCTTTTGTGTGTTTTGCACATTATGGAGATCAAAAAATTGCTCCATATGTAGTATCCATGTTCTAGGATCCTTGCCATCAAACTTCCTCATATCAATATTTGGAACATGGTGGTTCTTCAATCCAACATAGAGTCTATGAAATCATGGTTAACATTTATTTTGTTCTCATCATGAATTTCCTTTATTACCCTTTCGCCATTAGTAAGCATTTCTTGTAGAAACTTTGTCAAAACTATCTTCAAATCTCTCTTCAAATATTCCATGTATGTCTTCAAATCTTCCATGCCTGTCTTCAATTGTGCATCTTAGCTTCCACGCCTTCCATCTTAGCTTCCACGCCATTGATCTTAGCTTCTACACCTTTCTTTAAACCATCCATCTTAGCTTCCATGCCTTTATTTAAACCATCCATCTTATCTTCTACGTCTTTCTTTAAACCATCCATCTTAGATTCTGTTACTTTTTGTGCGAGTGACATTTGTTGCACTTGGTCTTGTAATTTTGATATATCATGTTGCATCTATTCGTCTTCTTCATGAGTCATGCTAGAACTTTCAGGATGCTTACTAGGTGTTTCCATTTTCTTTCTTCAGGGCATCAATTACCTATAATAATGCTTCCTTATGCCCTTTGAATTCATTCAAACTATTTTTTCAAACCAAGCTTATGCAAAAAAAAAAAAACTACACACCTTTTTTTTCACTTTGTAGGAGCTTGATATTGAATCTGATGTATTTCTGTAATTTTAGATCTCCAAGGTCTGAAATTTCTTCCTACAGTAACCCTTTGAGTAATATTTCTAACTCAACAAGTCTGATCAAGATTGGATTCTCCAATGAAGAATTATGCCAAATCTCCCACAATGACCTGAGTATAGACTTGTTCAGTAGATCGAACCTGTACGACATGATGTGGGTCACTGTTTCAACCTTAGGATATGAAAATGGCACCCAAACAACTACATTCCCTCCTCCTTTTGTAATTTCTTACGAAAATTCAATCTGATGCTCAAATAAAAAGTTATGATGATTTTCCCAAGGTGACCTATTTGGAATGTAAGTCGAGGATCTCTAAAAACCCTAACTTCCTCAGATTATATCTCCAAAAATATAGCGAGACAAGATTTAAAATTCAGAGCTATGGTTTAGACCGATTTCTTCTCAAATGGGTTTTGTTTGCTTCTGAAACTTTGTAGCTAAAGAGTTATAGCGTAAATTCTATGACGACTTGTTTTAAATGAAATTCTGGAGCTTGCAAAATCCATAACTTCCTCAAATCATATCTCTGAAACTATAGCAAGACAAGATATTAAATTTGGACCCAAGGTTCAGTAAGATTTCTTCTCAAACAAGTTTTTTTTAACTTCTGAAACATCACAGAAAAAAGTTATAGCGAAAATGCCACGATGACCTGTTTGGAGCAACAAAAACCTAGAATCCAAAGCTCTGATACCAAATGTTATGAAACCATCTCATAAAAAGATAGAAAAGATAGATCAAAGCCTTACAAATAAGCATCTTTGAGGGGGCAACTTCCTTTATATTACACAAATGAACAATTCTTGGATGATTGAAATGACAAAACCTCATTTCTATATATAGGAGTCTAAGGGGTCACAATATAAGCAAGCTGACCTAACAATAATAATATAAAGGCAGAAAAATAACAATAGAGGGACTCTATGGGGCACAATAATAACAATATGGGGACAATAGGGGCACAATAATAACAATAAGGGATACAACGACAATAGTAATTGGGGAATCACTAGTATTATAGGAACCTAACAGTAAGTGCTACATCAAAAACAATGATGAAAAGTTGGGAAAGATTGATTCAAGTTTAGATAAGGAATATTTTTGTTGTGTGTGGAGCATGATTGTTTAGAGGTCTTTGTTTCAGCCGGATGTATACCCCAGGAAGTTTGTACACCCATCCACGCGGGGAGGTGTGGGGGGACTTGTCGCCCCTGCACGGGTCCGAGGGGGCTGATCCCCCTCGGTTGGGGGGTCCGGGGGCCAGCAGTCCCCCAGCGGGGGCTCAGGGGCAATGCCCCTGAAGCTAAAAATAGATGTAAAATTTCCTTGTAAAAGTAAAGTAATTTCTATTCAATCGGGGCCGTTCATTAGGCGGATGATCTGACGGTAGAACTTATGTTTAGTTTAGGGTTTTTTCCCTAAAATGCAACCCCTCTCTTTGTATGAGGGAATTGTATTTGAGGTTGTGTAATAGATGTGTATTCTGTGAGCGAGAAACAGAGAGGTGAGACTGTGAGAGAAAACAGAGGATATTACAGCGGATCTGTTGTAGGTTGTGTCTCTTCATTTTGTTGGATAATAGAAAGGAAGGACTAGTTGTTCGGGGTGGACGTAGCCCAAACTGCGTGAACCACGTATATTTGTGTCTCTCTTGTTTTATGTGTTTTTTCTATGTTTATATTTCTTATGTGTTCCATTTCTCCATAATATATAATTTTATAACAATTGGTATCAGAGCCGAAGGTCTATTTGGCTGATAAACTGACAGGAAAGAAGGGTTCCTCATTCGAGTGGGAGCAATGGCGGAAGATGGTAAGTTTAGGGTCGAGAAATTTAACGGCCAAAACTTCTCGCTATGGAAGATGCAGATGGAAGATTATATGTATCAGAAAGATCTGTACCTACCATTGAGTGGAAAAACAAAGAAGCTGACGGCTATGATAGATGAAGAATGGAACCTTCTCGATAGAAAGGCACTTGGAAAAATATGGTTGTGCCTCGCTACATTAGTCGCCTTCAACATTTCGAAGGAAATAATGACAGAGGGTTTGATTCAGGCATTGTCGAAACTATATGAAAAACCCTCAGCCTCAAACAAGGTATTTCTTATGAAACAGTTATTTAATATGAAGATGTTGGAAGGTGGATTTGTTGCAGATCATTTAAATGATTTTAATACAATTACAAGTTAGTTAAGTTCTGTAGGGGTAAACTTTGAAGATGAAGTTAGAGCTTTGTTATTCTTGTGCTCATTACCAGAAAGTTGGAATGGTTTAGTAATGTCCATTAGTAACTTTGTCTCTGGATCTAGTACTTTAAAGTTTGATGATGTTGTTGGTGCTATCCTTAGCGAGGAAATGCGACGGAAAAGTTCCGGTGAGACATCGGGTAATGCTTTGAGTGCAGAGTGTAGGGGAAGAAAAATGGAAAGAGGAAAGAGCTCAGGATATCATAGTAAATCAAGGAAAGGTAGATCCAAGTCCAGATCGGGGATAATGTGTTGGAAATGCGGAAAGAAAGGACACCTAAAGAAAGACTGTAGATCTCGGAAGGGAAAAGAAGGAGATGCACAACAAGAAAACAATCATGAAGAAAATGTGACAGGTGAGGTGTTTCAAGATGCTTTGATTCTTTCTTTCAAAAATATCACTGATTCCTAGGTGGTAGATTCAGGGGCCTCATTCCATGCCACACCTGATAAGAAATACTTTCATGACTATGTTCAAGGAGATTTTGGATAAGTTTGTTTGGGTGATGATAAACCCTGTAAAATTTTTGGAATGGGTAAGGTTCTTGTAAAACAACGGAATGGAAACCAATGGCTACTAAAGGAGGTAAGGCATGTTCCAAATCTAAAGAAAAATCTGATTTCAACAGGATAGTTAGGCGGTGAAGGTTATGTGACAACTTTCACAGATAAAGCTTGGAAGGTCACCAAAGGAGCCCTGGTAATAGCAAAAGGCAAAAAAGTTGGTACATTGTATTTATGCAATGGTATTTCTAACTCTGCTAATGCTTTAACTTCCAAAGGAGCAGATGCAGCATTATGGCATCATAGGCTCAGACACATGAGTGAAAAAAAGATGAATATTCTTCACTAAAGGAATTTGTTGCCGGGTTTGAAGAATGTTGATTTGGACTTCTGTGAGAATTTCATTTATGGAAAACAGAAGAGAGTCAGATTTCTCAGAGTTGCGAAAGAAAAGAAGAGCGAAAAATTAGAGCTTGTGCATACAGATGTATGGGGACCTGCTCAGGTATCATCTCTCGGTGGCTCTCGTTATTATGTTACTTTTATTGATGATGCAACTAGAAAAACTTGGATTTATTGTATTAAGAATAAATCTGATGTATTTGATACTTTCAAGAAATGGAAAGCTTTGGTTGAGATTGAGACAGGAAAGAAATTGAAGTGTCTTAGATCAGACAATGGAGGTGAATATTGCAGCAAAGAGTTTGATAGGTATTGTTCAGAGCATGGAATTCATAGAGAGAAGACAGTTTCGAGAACACCATAAGAAAATGGTGTGTCAGAAAGGATGAACAGAACAATCATGGAGCGTGCAAGGTGCATGAGATTGCATGCAAGATTGCCTTTACAGTTTTGGGCAGATGTTGTAGATACTATTTTTTATCTAATAAATATAGGGCCTTCAAGTTCCTTGGGTGGTGGTGTTCCAGAGGAAGCATGGACAGGAAAAAAGGTAAACTACTCTTTTTTAAAGCCTTTTGGTTGTGAGGCCTTTGTCCGTATTGATAAAGAAAATATAACAAAACTCGAGGAAAAGTCAAAGAAATGTACCTTTATTGGATATGGTGTTAATGATTTTGGTTATCGCTTATATGATTACGAAAATCACAAAATCATTAGGAGTAGAGATGTAATATTCAATGGAAAGGTCTTGTATAAAAATCAGTTGCAGGAAAAGAAACAGGAAAAAGAAAACAAGAAATACACAGTTCTTGATGAAAACACTGAAAAAGTAAAGGTGCTTGAAAATAATAATAATCAACAACAGCAACCGCCGCAACAACAACAGGCACCCTAAACACCTGAAAGTGGTGTTAGAAGATCTACCAGGATAACTAGACCCCCTGAACGATACTCTCCTTCATTATATTATTTATTGTTGATTGATTCTGGTGAACCTGAATGTTATGAAGAAGCAATGCAGGTTTAAAGCAGGAAGAAGTGAGAGGTAGCCATGGAAGAAGAGATGGACTCCTTAATGCATAACCAGACTTGGGACTTAGTCAGGTTTCCTGCAGGAAAGGCTACATTGAAGAATAAATGGGTTTATAGGCTGAAGGAAGAAGATGGAGGAAAACAGAGGTACAAAGCTAGACTTGTGGTGAAGGGGTTTGCACAGAAGAAAGGTATTGATTTTGATGAAATATTTTCTCCTGTTGTTAAGATGACTTCAATTAGAACTATTTTAAGTCTAGTAGCAGCTGAAGATTTGCATCTTGAGCAATTAGATGTAAATACAGCCTTTCTCCATGGGGATTTGGAGGAAGAGATATATATGTAGCAGCCACAAGGATACGAGGTAAAATGGAAGGAGAAACTAGTGTGCAAGTTGAAGAAGAGCTTGTATGGCTTAAAACAGGCTCCAAGGTAGTGGTATCTAAAATTTAACAAGTTTATGTCTGAACAAGGTTATACTAGATGCCACTCTAATTATTGTGTTTATCTTAAAAAGAAAAATGATGGCAGTTATATTATATTGTTATTGTATGTAGATGACATGCTTATTGCAGGGTCTAACATGCAGGAAATAAATTTTCTCAAAAGAAAATTGGAAAATTCATTTGCAATGAAGGATTTGGGAGTTGCAAAACAAATCCTTGGTATGAGAATCACTAGAGACAGGAAAAATCGCAAATTAACATTGTCTCAGAATGAGTACATACAAAAGGTGTTGAAAAGATTTAACATGCACAATGCAAAACCAGTTAGTACACCTTTTGCTAGCCATTTCAAACTTAATAAGGAAATTTGCCCGAAGACCCAAGAAGACATGGATTATTTGTCTAAAGTTCCATATGCATCAATAGTTGGAAGCTTAATGTATGCAATGGTCTGCACAAGGCCTGATATTGCACATGCAGTGGGAGTTGTAAGTAGGTACATGAACAATCCAAGAAAGGAACATTGGATGGCAGTGAAATGGATTCTCAAATATTTGAAAGGTACCACAAATCAAGCATTATGCTTTGGTGGTGAAAATATTTCTCTACAGGGATATGTTGATGCAGATATGGTAGGTGACAAAGATAACAGGAGGAGCACTACAGGATATGTATTTACTGTTGGTGGAATAGCTGTCAGTTGGGTTTCAAAAATTCAAAGTGTTGTTGCACTTTCAACAATAGAAGCGGAGTATGTTGCTGCTACAGAGGCTAGTAAAGAAATAATTTGGTTACAAAGATTTATGGGTGAATTGGGTAAGGAGCATAATATGGGCACATTATACAGTGATAGCCAAAGTGCCATTCATCTTGCAAAGAACTCAGCATTTCATTCTAGGGCTAAACACATACAGCTCAAGTACCATTTCATACGATCAGTGTTGGAAGATGGAGAGTTGAAGCTGGAAAAGATACACACTACCTAGAATCTTGTAGATATGCTAACAAAAGTTGTAACCAGGGAGAAACTGAGAGTATGTTCAGTTTCAATTGGTCTTCAAGGATTACGATGAAGATGAGAAACAGCCAGGTCCAAAGAGGAGTCATTGTCCAGCAAATGAAGTAGTGGTGGAGTTGCTACAATCATTCTCCAAGTGAGAGATTGTTGTGTGTGGAGCATGATTGTTTAGATGTCTTTGTTTCAGCCGGATGTATACCCCAGGAATTTTATACACCCGTCCTGGGGGCCAATGGGAGCTCAGGGGCAGCACCCTCGAAGCTAAAAATAGATGTAAAATTGCCTTGTAAAAGTATAGTAATTTCTAGTCAATCTGGGCCGTTCATTAGGCGGATGATCTGACAGTAGAACTTATGTTTAGTTTAGGGTTTTTTTCCCTAGAAGGCAACCCTCTCTTTGTATGAGGGCATTGTATTTGAGGCTATGTAATAGATGTGTATTCTGTGAGCAAGAAACAGAGAGGTGAGACTGTGAGAGAAAACAGAGGATATTACAACGGATCTGTTGTAGTTGTGTCTCTTCATTTTGCTGGATAATAGAAAGGAAGTACTGGCTGTTCAGGGTGGACGTAGCCCAAACTGGGTGAACCACGTATATCTGTGTCTCTCTTGTTTTATGCATTTTTTTCTGTGTTTATATTTCTGCAATATTTTATGTGTTCCATTGCTCCGTAATATATAATTTTATAACAATTTTTGGGATACTTATCAAAATATAAGAGATACAAGTGTTATAATAAATGACTGCACAAGATTGTGGACTATATAGATGTAAATTTTGATGAAGAACATCCTGACAAGAGAAAAAAAACAAGTTTTATCAATCCTTCAGATCATCACCATGATAGTGAAGAAAATGAAGTACATGAGGAAGAATCAGAAAGGAAAAAAATCATTGAAAGGGACCCTCAAGGAATGTACAAAATAATCGTATTGATAGTCAGATTATAGGAGATAAAAGTGGAGTTCAAATAAGGAGGCAACCTGTAAAAAAAATAGATTAGTCTCAAATTGTCATGTTGTCAAACATTGAATCAAGAAATTTTGATGGAGTAAAAAAATAAAAACACTAGAGAGATGTTATGAATGAGGAGCTAAATCAAATTGAAAAAGAACAATGCCTAGGAACTGACACCAAGACTAGCAAGCAAGAATATCATAGGTAGAAAATGGGTATTCAAAAATAAGGTGAATGAAAAAGCACATATTGTAAGAAATAAAGCAAGACTGGTACGTAAAAGTTACTTACAAGTAGAAGGTCTTGACAATGAAGAAAATTTTGCACCATTGGCACGATTAGAGGTAATCATAATGCTTCTTGCATTTATGTGTTATAAATATTTAAAAGTGTACCAAATGGATGTTAAGTATGTTTTTCTAAATGGAGAACATGAGGAGGAAGTATATAGAACAACATAATGGCTTCTTACTATCATGTAACCCTAATGATGTATACAAATTAAAGAAGGCATTATATGGACTTAAACGAGCACCACAGGCTTGATACTCTAGATTGGACAAGTACCTTCAAAAGCATGGTTTTAAGAGAGTTGTAGTTGATAGTAACATATACATAAAGGCCAATAAATATGAAATCCTAATTGTGGTTGTGTATGTGGATAATATTATGTTTGGAAGCAACAAATATTATCTAATAAAATGGTTTGCTAAAGAGATGAAGTTTGAGCTCTAGATGTCAATGATTGGAGAACTCACTTTTTACTTAGGGTTGTAAATCCTACAAACGTGAGGCATATTCATTGCTCGAGATAAATACCTAAAATATGAAATCCTACAAAAGTAAGTAGGCATATTCATTGCTCGAGATAAATACCTAAAATATGCTGAAAAAGTTCCAAATGGAAGACTGTAAACTTGTCTCAATCCCCATGCTCATTGGATGCAAGTTATGTGCAGATGATGAAACACATGAATCTTGATTAGAATATTTACAAATCTATGATAAGAAATTTGTTATATCTAACACCCTCTAGACCAGATATAATGTTGGAAGTTAAATTAGCGGCAATATATTAATCAACGCCTAAATAAATTCATCTACTAGAAACACAAAGGATATTCATATACTTGAAAGGAGCTACACTATAGACTATGGTACCCGAAAGGGAAGAAATTTACATTGACAACATACACAGATGCAGACTGGACAATTTGTGTGGATGACAATAAACGTATGAGTGGTGGTGCATTCTACTTAGGAGAATCACTAGTTTCATGGTTAAGAAAAAAGAAATCCATAATATGTTTGTCTTCAGCAAAAGTTGAATACATAGTAGTTGTTTCTCATTGCACACGAGTGTTGTGGATGAAACACACTCTACAATATATGAAGGTAACTTTTAGTGACACTATATCTATTACATGTGATCATTCAAGTGAAATAAGAATTCCAAAAAATCTAGTGCTTCATTCAAAGACTGGACATGTCCCTATAAAGTACCACTTCCTTAAAGAACAAGTGGCTGAGTAGATAGTGAAGTTGGAATACATACCAACAAAAGAACAGATAGTAGATATATTTACTAAGCTACTTATTAAAGAACCATTTGAATATTTTGAGGAACAAATTATGGATAGTCCATACACACTCTTCTCACTAGTTTAACTTCAGAAGAAGAGCCTCAAATACTATAGATAATATGAAAAGGAATGCACTGTCTAAGGGGAAGACCATATAGGAGAAGCAAGGAGTAAAGAAGAGCAGCAATAATCATGTATCAAGGTTCTAAGGAAGTTAAGAAGCATCGGGAACAAAGGACTAGTCTATAATTGTAGTATTAAGTCATCTTCTTTATGAAAAGACAACATCAATCAAGTTTATCATTAAAATATTCATTCTTTGGTACAACAATTTTATGCAACAATGTGCATACATACAGATATGTGTGCGTGTAAATAAGAATTCTCAAATGTACATAATCTAGTTTAAAAAGTGTGTATCTAGTCTAAACATGTTGAAGATGAGCTTAGCTTAATGTATATTTGCATCATTAAAGTTTCTCAAAATTCTTTAGCCCCTAACAAATTTGAATATGTATGTCATATGAATCAAAGTATATTATGTTAATTCATGCATTCAGTTGATATTGTCTAATCTGTGAAGAAAGTAAATCTAAATATATTTCAAATATGCATAGTGAAATCAAATGTGTTGACACCAAGCCAAGATGAACATATTGTATACATCAAGAAGTGTCATCTATAATTTTTTTAGTCCTTCTAATGCAGAACCAATTTTTGAGCTTGCTTAACCCATAGTGACCAAAGAATCTTCAGTAGGCAAACTTCCTTCATCCTATTTTAATCCTCTTACAGGATATAAACCCCTTTATAAACAAAGTGGGAGGAGACAAAATGGTTATACATATAACCCTTTCTAAAATCATCTATAGGCCCTTCTATATATATCTTCAGACATTTTTTCTTTAGTTTAACCCTTCCTCAATGTTCTAGTGCCAAAATTCCCCTTTTACTCTCCCTTGGATATATCCTCGACCTTTATTGAGCATATAAACCCCAACTCCTTTATACGTGCCACAACTACTCTTAATCTCTTATGCCCTTTCACCTTTCTCATCTCCCATGCCTTGAGACCATGCATAAAACCTTAGACTCAAACGCCAAACATTTTTTATAAGAAATACTCTAAAGCCTCTAGGACAACTCACTTCCTTCATGGCCTCATTAACCAATGTTCTAGTCCCTTGTCCTTATCCTTTGTATTTTATTTTTCCGCCACACTCTCCCACTCATAATATCTTGGCAGGACATAAAGGAGGGTTAATAAAACCTTCAGAATGGCCCACTTTTACTCTATTTTGTTGTGCCACCGATTCCACAGAAGCCAACTTTTCAATTAAAATAGGTATTGGCCTTAACCTTTCAAGTAGGGTCCACACTTGCCATGTGATCTCATTCCTTATTGTCAACCTTTATTCGTCTATCACTTAATGGAAAGCCCAAATCACAAAGCCTCTAGCCCACTTTTTAGAACCCAACCTAATGGAAGAGGCATTTCCAAAAACCCACCAAGATAGAACCCCTGGGCAGGACCCAGTTAACATTACGTCTTTTTGAGGCCACGTAAGCCCAACCAAAATAGCTTGGCTCTTTGGAATGTTAACATTTTAAAACTTTCGGGATGATATCTTTGGCCCATCATTGTTATTTGATGCCTCAATCTCGATGATTTTGTCCCCTAGCACTATTAATTAATGGTTTTTATCAGAACTTTAAAAGATTAAGTATTTGTTCCCTCACCTGTGTATTTGGGCTTCGTTAATGTTTAGCACTCCTCTTCATTTTCATCACCTTTGACTTGCTTAAATGACTTCTAACTCCATTGTGTATTCATAATCATTGATCATATAGTTTATCAATGATAGACAACCCCATTCATTCCATTATAAAAATGAGTTCTCGATTCAACCATAACGAGACATTCAACCCTCTCTGCAATTTACATGCTTCCTCTGTGCTACTCTAACCCTGCAAAAGATATATATATAAAGGAATGAATCCTTCCTGGGCTTAATACATGAAATATCAAATAATCATGCATACATATATATCATACTATCAATTAAATAATTTTAACTCACATTCTAGGTCCATACACTCAAACAGAGTTTCAATATATATAATACTTTATAAGAGTTTGTCAACCTGAAAATACATCATTTGTCCCTCTCGACCTTTGGCCCTACTTGGCCCTTAATTCCTCTTTACTTCTCTCGAATCCCCTCTATGTAGTGGCCACTATTTCATGAAATTGATTACCTAATTATACAAATGGGATTCTAAACTAATTTAGGTTCAGATCCACTATTTTCTCACCTAAACTAGATCCTTTAGATCCACACTTCTCTCAAGAGATCTAACTAATCCCCAAATCTCTCTAGCTCTCTCAATATTCCTGAGACTTCTCCCAAAGAATAGATTTGATTACAATTTTATTTCTAAATACATATTTTTTCTATAACTCTCTTAAACATAGGAAATACAATAATTAAATAATTGCATTCAATTAGGGAACCAACTCCCTTAGTAAATGAAAACACATAGGTCTAACCAAAATATAATTTTACTTGGACATTTGAATGCTCATACATCAAACTCCCAAGGTGAAAAAAATTCATTTTCTCTTAACCATGTGTTAATGAAATTATGCTTTCCTGGGCCCCAAAAGTTGTTTTGCAACTGACCCTTTTCTTTGTTATGTTTTTTCTCTAGTATTTTCTTCTCCATTCCTCCAGGCTTCCAAAATTTGTGTTATAGTTATCCTCCTTCCTTGCTAAAGTATACTCTTTCAACCTTCTGCAATATGTTGTCATTTATTCCCTTTTTTCATACATACCTCTTCTACTGGGGCTTCTTAAATATCATCTTCCTCATTTCCTCTATTTCAAGATCCATATTGTCCTCTAGCTAGAATAAATCATTGGTTCCTTGCTGAAATTTTGTGTTTCCTTGTTGAAATTTGTTGTTATCCTCCATTGACATATCAAGATACCAATTGCTTGGAAATGTTATCACCAATATCTGCATTCTATATTGGAATTCACTATCATTGATGTCCATTTGTTGTTGCATTTCATTCATGTAAAACTTGACCTCATCCTCAATTGGACGATTGCAATCCACTGTCCTCAGATTCTCCAACTAGTCTTCTAAAAATCTCAATTTAGTTGAAATGTTTTCCATGCTGACTCCTCTGTAATCCTACAGTTCCTCTCCCAACAGTTCTTGCAATTAATCAATTGAAGTGTTTTCAATCCATCTCACTAGTTCCTTCACATCTTCATTACCTGCAAATACAAATTAATTATAAGTTTTAAAAATATGAGACCCTAAAGTCTCCTTTGTTGCTTCCAACATATTTCCCTCATGCGGCACTAAAACTTCAAGTTTCGCATCAAATCTACCTTTTCCATAGAAATCATACTTTCTCTTCATCATCCTCAATGTCTACACACATGTTCTCCTCAGTCTCAGGTTGTTCCTCCATATCTTCATTTTGACTAAATTCCAAAGACAATTATGTCTTCTTCTCAACCTGTTCAATAGTATCTAGTGACTATTCTTCTTCTCCAAAAAGAAAAAAAGCAATTTTCTTCCCTCCATCTGCAATAACCCCTACATTCACACACCAATGGTTAAAATTAAAATCAATATGGCCTTTATCTTCTATCAACATTCCATCCATCACCTACTGACTGTCCAAAAATTTTGTGAGATTCTCAAAAGGTTTCATATGAGCATCCTCATTAGTGTCATCTTCTCTTAGGAATGATCCCATTTCCAATGAAAAATTACATTGTGCCTCCTCCTCAAATTTAGATTCTCTGAGCATCCTCAACCATTTTCTGATCAGATGCTTCCTTTGATTCCTTGCGTGCAATTTGTTGGCTGGTCATTGGACCAGTTTTCCAACATAAATTCCATATCTCAATCCCTTCTACAACTGATTCATCTATTTTTGTAGTTTCTTCTTTAGTTGGTTTAGTTCCTCCTTCATCTCCTCTATCTCCTACTCTCTGTCTTTGTCACTCATTCTCCTTTTTCCAGTTGTTTCTACATCCTTCTTTCTCTAATCGTGACCTATCTCTAAACCCACCACATGACTATCTGTAGCCATTTTAACTCCTCCTTATTCTCTTTTGTGAATGCTCATTGTTCACATGTGAGATGAAAAAATCCTAATATTTCTCTCTTTTTTGTTTCTATCTCTGGTAAATTCTACCTACTATCATTGTGGAACTACCCATAGCAACTTCTACCCAACTCTTCCCTTTGGAAGTTGTCATTCTCCTGGTTCTCTGCAATAGAACCTTTACTCCTTCCTCTAGAGCACACATGGTCTTCAAATTCAAAATTTGTTTGGTTATTGAAATTTCACCTCCTCACTCTCTGTTTAGAGAACTTCTTTCATGCTCTCTCTTTCTTCAAAAATCCATCTTTCTATTGGGTTCTGTCACAATCCTCCTTTCTTCTAAGATTCTACTTGCTTTCTTTTCTTTTTCATAGCATTTTTGGTTGTCTGACTAATTTCATCTTCTTCCTACTAGTGTCTTCTCTACCCTGCAAACACATTCTCATTTGGGGTTTTTCCTATCACAAATTCATTTTTTGTATGGTTGTTACATGCAACACAACACTTTATGGCCAGTGTCAATAAAAACATCAATACTTGTCAAGACATTTCCCCAATATCGCATCCTTTCAACAATTTTGTGCACCTTATCTCTTCTTTTGCACGCAATCTACCTTTCAACTAAGGGCACTTCATCATTTTCTACAAACTCTATTGCAATCTCCTAAGACAGATGTCTTCAAGAAAAATCTATCCACAATTAAAGAACATCAGGGTCCTTTCAATAAAACAATTTCAAAACTAATTTTTTGCTTCTTCTATCAAAATATCCAATGCTTTCCCTATGATAAAAAATATTTAATATTGCAAAACAAATAAATTTTACCTTTTCATACTACCTATAAGTATAGCATTTGTATAGCTCGAATTCCTCTTGTCATCCACTCTTATTCTGGGTTCAAAGCTTTGAACGATCTGATACCACTTTATGCAGACCCAAATTTTGAGCCTATTTAACCTAAAGTTCCCTGCTTATCTTCAATAGGCACACTTCCTTCATCATGTTTCAATCCTATTACAGGATATAAATCCATTTATAAACAAAGTGGTAGGATTAAACAAACAGTCGAAGGAGCCGAAAGGGTTATACATACAACCCTTTCCCAAATCATATGTAGGCCCTTTTAAATGTATTTCAACTCCTTTTTTCTTTACCTTAACCCTTCCTCAATGTTTTAGTGCCAAAGTTTGCTTTTTACTCTCCCTCTGGATATATGTCCCGCCTTTGTTGAGCATATAAGCCCCAACTCCTTTATACATGCCACAACTACTCTTAAGCTCTTCTTCCTTTGCACATTTCTCATCTCCCATACCTTGTGACAATGGAATATAACCTTAAACTTGAACCCTAACCATTTTTATATGAGTGATACTTTAAAGCCTCCAAGATAGCTCACTTCTTGCATGGCCTCATTAACCAATGTGTCAGTCCTACATCCTTATCCTTTGTAATTTGGTCAATCGCCATGTCCATCTATTCACAATAGCCTACGGTAACATAAAGGAGGGTGAATAAAACCTTTAGGCTTGCCCACTTTTCCTCACTTCCACTGCACCACCAATTCCACATAAGCCTTCTCATCCATTAAAATAAGTCCCAGCCTTAACCTTCCAGGTAGGGTCCACACTTGCCATGTTAACCTAATCCTTTTTGTCAACTTTTCTTCATCTATGAGTTAATGGAAAGCCTTCAGACCACTTATTAAATCCTGATGAAAAGGAAGAGGCATTCACAAAAACCCTCAGGAAGGACCCATTTAACCTTATGTCTTTTTTAGGCCACACAAGCCTAGATACAATAGCTCAGCTCTTTGCAATGTGACCACTTTAAAACTTCCGGGATGATATCTCCATCTCAGCATTGTTATTTGACACCTCCCTCTTGAAAATTATGTTTCCCATCACTGTTAATTAATGGTTTCCATCACACCTTTAAAAGACTAAGTATATGTTCCCTCGCCCATGTATTTGGGCTTTGCTAGTGTTTAGCACTCATCTACATTCACTCCACCTTTGAATTGATTAGATGGCTTCCAACTCCTTTGCATATCCACAATCATTGATCATATAGTTGATAAATGATTTACAACCCCATTCCTTCCATTATAAAAGGAGTTCTCACTTCAATTGTAACTAGATATTTCACCCTCTTTGCAATATCCATGCTTCCTCTATGCTACTCTGATTATGAAAACATACATATATATATATATATATATATATAGATATATATATATATATATATATATATATATATATATATATATATAATCATGCATACATATATATCAAGCTAGCAATTAAATAACAATAACTTGCATTATGGGTCCATATGCTCCAACAAAGTCTTAATATATATAAAATAATTTACAAAAGTCCATTGGCCTGAAAATACATCATTTTTCCCTCTCGTACTTTTAGCCCTACATGGCCCTTAATACCTATCTACTTCTCTTGAATCTCGTCTATGTCCTGGCCATTATTTCATGAAATTTACTATCTAATTATAAAAATGGGATTCTTAACTAGTTCAAGTTCAGATCCATTATTTTCTCACCTAAATTATATTCTTTAGATCCACACTTCTCTCAAGAGATATAACTACTCCCCAAATCTCTCTAGCTCTCTCAATATTCCCGAGACTTATACCAAAGAATAGATCTCATTACAATTATATTTCCAAATAAATATTTTTTCTAGAACTCTCTAAAACATAGGAAATAAAATAATTGAATAATTGCATTCAATTAGGGAACAAACTCCCATGATAAATGAAAACCCCTAGGTCTAAGAAAAATACAATTTTGAATTGGAAGTTTGAATGCTCTTGCATCACCTTCATTATGAAGTACCATGTGATCAGAAATTGAACCATATTTGCAAAGTCCAAATGAAGACACATATATGCAGGATTTGTATTCATATGAACACATCTATTTCATGTCTATCATCTAAACTATCACATATAAATCAATAAAAATTATAGATAAATCGAAAGCTCAATGTTGAATCAACTTCTATCATGAATAAAACCATCAAATTTTTTCTATGAGTAGTAGTCTATCATTTGATCAAACTATAGTGTTCCGTTGAAAACAAAATCAATGAAAGAAATATGTATTTGATTCATCAACAAAAAGGAGTAAGTGTGTGATTATATATATATTTAAATCATTTCAATGCATAACTATTATTCCTCTAAATCCTTCATATATGCCATTATGATTACAAAGAATCGAATGTTATATCTCTTAATGTTATATTCCTGACTATACTCATATATACGAATGATGAATGTAAAAAGTGTTGAAGTGAATTTTCTATCAAATGAAGAAGACCCTTGAAGATCTTCAACAATATGCTTGGAAAGAATCAAATTTTATTCAAATAAAAGGCCACTGCCTTATAAACTAACAAGCATAACCTCAAAAATTACCTTATGTAAATTACTAAGACAAAGAAAAGAAATTCTTTAGTCAAATCTAAGCACATAGGTAGAAGCATACACATAAATAAAATGCAAGAAATGCAATATCAAATAAGTTGGCATGGAAGATAATTTGCATAGAAATAATTTGTAGATAATTTGTTTCACACCATATCACAACAAAAGAGAATACACACACTGGATGAATGGCTTCAACAACAAATTTGAACGTACACAAGCAGAGACCAATAGATATTGAATAGAATTGATAGAGATATTTCATCACAAGCTTCTAAGACTATGATAAAAGCCTTAGAATGAAGCATTCACATGCATATGGACATACAATAGATAGAGAAAAGAGAAAGTTTGACATCCTAAAGAGAACTAAGGAACCATGAGAAGGCACATATAATATACAAGAAGTATTCACAAGGATGGAATGCAAATAATGAGTTCTAGGTATGAGATTACAAAAGATAGAAGCAACAAAGGTGGGTGCCATGGATTTGAGGTAGAATGAGCAGAGGCAGAGGCATACCAAGTAGAGGGGATAGTGATAGATAGGATAGAGGTAGAGGTAGCAGGTAAAGCCTAAATATCAAATAGAGATTCCTAATGAAATGTAACATTTATATTGTGGTAGGCACTCAGTGATAGAAAGGACGGATAGTAATGTAAGTTCCATATAGACAATAATGTAAGTGCCAGACAGATAGAGAGTGGTAACACATTGTTTGTTATGGTAATAAATCATTGGTTATGGTAATGCTTTTTTGGTTATACATTGGTTATACATTATATGTTGGAGAGAAAGTGGTTTTCAAACTCTCGAACCTAGATTTTGAACCCATATTTCACTTTATTAAATCCCACATCTTTATGGAGCTCACACCAAAACTCATCATATATATAGTAGTAGTATTTAAAGATTTGAATAATTAGCAGTGAATTTGGCTTATGAAATGCATACAATTAGTAGTGAATTGGCATGTGAATAATGACACAATGAATAAATTTGAATATTCAGTCTCTTGTACTTGGTCACAATGTTGTATGAATATAACTTCTTTTGTAGCAAACCTTGTAATCTCCTTACACCCTTGAAGATATATCAGAAGAACAATCATTGTGGTGTGGTTGTTGAGATTCGATTCCACTGATCTGAGGATGAATAATTAACCCTATGAGGATGAACAATGAATATCAAAAACTTTTCTGGTTCAAATGGTATGGGTATGGTTTCAATGCTCTTTTTTAATCCTTTTCGAGAATATTCCATATCAATCTAGAAAATAAATATGGTTGCATTGATATTTCAAGGATATGGTCATTCTCTTTCAAATTGATCCATAGTTTGGTAGAAAAACCTCTTCAAAGATAGTTGGAAAGGTTTCTTTGATGATTCCTACAAGAGGCTTCAATGGTAGTGCAATTTTCACCAAACAAACCCCATTTCCATTTGATGTGATTTGCAATGCATTAAAGTCTGCTTTAAAATGCATTGAAGATAATATCTACAGTGAGTTGATTTGCAGTGCATTGAGGATTGGTTCATAATGTGTTGATTTGCAGTGAATTGAGGACTTATTTATAGAGCATTCAAGACAATATGAGTAGTGTCATTCAATATTATTTTCAGTGTGTTGAGGACAAATTTACATTTGAAGTGATTTCAAATGTGTTGAGGACTTGAGGTATTTTCCTTGCAATACTCGTAGCACATTGATGTTATAACACTTTGTGTTATATGTTGGTGTTACCCAACATTAATACAGTGCATTGTATTATGGAGGATGTTGGTAGGATCATTATATGGTATTTGTTTCTCATGTTGGTTGATATTATCACATGGTTTATATTATTGCATGATGCAACCCCACGGGTTTGAACCTGTGTGGCTTGGCCATCAAATTTTTGTCATAAAATGGTATTTCATTGCACTAAGAAGAATCTGTTGAATATTTCATAAAGCCATAATGTTTATGTAGTGCCAAGAGTTAAATAACTAAATTTTGAAAGTTTTTTCCAAGATTTATACTCAGTCTCTATCAGTACCAACTTCTATTGTGAATTCTTGAGTTTGAGAAGAAAAATGTGAAAAAACCAAAAAAAATATTAAGTCTTAAATCCCCTTTCCATTGATGTCAAAGCGGGTGGTAAGTAGAGGCAGATGGAGGATAATCATTTTATTTTCAAGACAAATAGGAAGAAATACTATGTTGACAATATTGGAATTGATGTCCAATGATCATGTCATTAATGATGATTCATAATTAATGTTAAGGATACTTGATGTCAATAATTTGATTGTGTTGACTAATTATGATGATTTCCAAACCATTATAAGTAATGTGAAGTGAAAAGGTTGATAAGTGATGTGAAGTGAAAAGTTTGATCACCATTGAATTCAAGTGGTTTACTATGTTGTTGGTTATCATGATGTATGGCTTATAATTAAAAATAAAAATGCAACATGAGAATTTGAGACATAAGCTAGAAAATGGATGTTTTTATTAAACATAATCACTTTTGTAGTATAGTATATTACAAGTCATGAGAATATTAAACTCATGAATCATTTTGTTTATGCTATAAACATTATAAAAGAATCCTCAAAGGAATTAACATGTGGCTTATAGAAATATGAAATAGAACTAAAAATGTAGCTAATGCAAATCTAAAAAAAAAAATTCAAGATTTGACTTTTGCAATCATTTTTGTTAGCCTATATTATTTCATCTCTTATTTATATTACTAAAATTCTTGAAGTGGATTTAATATTTGGAAATGAAGAGAAAAATTGTGAACAACTTTAGAACACCAAGAGCAAAATTGTTGAATGAAAATTAAGTTTTTGGAGAGTTGTAAAACTTGCATGAGAGTAATTATGAGTAGCATCCTGGTGAGGAGAAAAAGAGGAAAGTAGTAGAAGAGGAAAAAAATGAAGAAGAGAAGAAGGGAAGATGAGTAGTGGCCATGAGTATAGAAATTAATATCAGGTAACTAGCAAACTTGATCTTATATTGTGATTGGGATATTACAGTCTCCTTTCAAGTTTTACCTTGATAAAGAACAGGATGTAGCCTATTGAGGTAGGGGCCTCCTATGGGTTGTAGCCTACAGATAATTTATCGGAGTTGGAAATTCGTTGAGGTAGGATCCTCTTATAGGTTGGAGCCTACAAAAAATTTGATATAATAGGGGAGTAGGAGATTTCCTTCACATCGCTTTCAACAAAAAAATTGTGGTTTTCTTCGTTTATGGGTTTCCACTTATATCTGGTGTCCTCATGTGTTTCTTTTTGAATGCCCCACCCGTGTGAATTCTCTTAAATTTTTAATATTTACATATTCAATTGTCTCTCTCTGGTAATTGCAAAGTAAACAATCAACAACTGAACATATGCAGAATTCATTACTTGCATAAGAAGATATTTGAAAAAGGAAATTTATAATTTGAGCTAAATAATTTGAAACTTACAATCACTTATTCACTCCCCCTCTTAGTTTTTTTAAAGCATTTATCATGAGATACATACTCCAATACTCTCCCTTAACTAGTTTTTTTAATATCAATCAATTGAGTCCTTCACCAATATGTTCTCCTCTACAACACATGATCCATTATGAATAAAAGCACCACTTGATTAAAAATGTCTATGTTTTCTCCAACCTCGTATTTACATATATTATCAAAATGTTTAAATTTGTGTAAAGGAACAACAATCCACTAGAATGCATTCTTAATCAATCATTACAATTGTTGGTCTGCCAGAATGTGCTTTGCATGGAAAATTTTAAGAAGCTCCCTAAATTTATATGTATAATAAATGGGTGAACCCCATGATACATAGGAAAAATGGAAGGTGGTTTTATTAATAATATAATATGTATATATAATTTTTTTGGTGAATCTCTCACTAGATTATATTATGTTGTAAAATCATGGTGAATCACTAAGAAATCCAATGGTTAGTGCATTCGCTTGGCACCAAGAGGGTATTCAAGAAGAAACTATAAAATAATTTGACTACAATGTTGGCTAATCACAAGAGCTTGACTAGTTACCATTAAACATGTCATTTTAGTGACTAAATCATGCAAATCTGGAACCAATAGTTTTCTCCTAACAATTTTTTTCAAAAGTGATAGTGCAATGATAGTTGAGATACTCTCTAAATTTATAAAGAGTGGACGTTGGAGAAGCATATTTAATGGGTCATTTGAGATGGTTGTATTTTCATGTCTCAAAAGCATAACAAGTCAATCAATAGAATATTGCATTAAGGGGTTGTCACTCTTTCTGGATGTGAGGACCATATTATAAACTAAGGAGGTAACATTGCTACTGTGAATATCAATAGATGGAAGGGGAAGTCTCAATAGTCAATCCAAACATTTCACGGAATGTGATATAACTCCTTCATACTTAGATTTCAGAAAATGCCCTAATAGTTGTATAAAAGTGTCTAACATCACTATTAAATATTAATCACTCTTATCTACTTTTAGTTTTTTCATATCGTTCTCAAGAAGTCTTAGTGAAAACACTGAAATTAGATACCTATTGGGTGTATCTAGCTTATCATCAGTAGGTCCCTTCATTGAATTCTTATATGAGTCCATTGATATTGAAGATGCTAGGCTAGGTTTAATAAATGAAGTAGTCTTCCTATCCATTTTTCTTCCTCCATACCATCCTCAATCAATCCATATACAAAAAAAAATAAAAAATGTATGACTTAATGATGCATTAGCCTGAAGATTGGTTGCTAAATAGTGTAACATGGACTCAATCTTAACTTTTTATTTTGGTGTAATTGTTCTATGAAGATTGCATCTAACAGGTACCAACAATTTACTAGAATGCATAAAGAAAGTAATACTCTAAGAAATTAACTGCAAACTTTCAAAAGATTTGGTACTCCTTGTCTACTTAATTTTGAAGGAAATTTTTTCAACTTTTCTTTTCTTCAGTGACTTCCCCCATGTAGCAGCCTTGGTTAAAAACTCATGTAAATATATAAGGCCACGGTCGATGGGACACGTATTCCAGGATGAATGGTGGGGGGAACATCCTAATGGGTGTTGATTTGGTTTATTATAGCTAAGGAAATTGGTAAAGGAAATGGTTAAGGCTTTAGAAAGGCATGAAGCATTTATTGGCATTTTATTTATGGAAAAAATGGAAATTAGGAGAAAAGGAAGGTGAAAGGTCATAGGTTGCATGTGAGGAGGAAAATGAATGAAAATAATGGCATATTAAGAAAATAGAGGCCTCATTAATAAAAAGGCTTATGAGGATTAGTGGGCAAGACTTGGTTGGTTTAGTATTGGAGCTCTCTCATTATTCTCTCTCTTTCTCATACTCTTGGATACTTAGAGTTTTCTTGGAGAAATCTTGGAGAGTGTGGAATACTTGGATTCTTGGAGCAAGAAGGCAAAGGAAGAGAAGGAAAGTGCAAGAAGGCATCGATATTAGTAGCTACATCAGATTTGCTTGCAGGTATTGAGTTGCATGTATGTTTCCTTCACTAGTTTTGGAATGCATGGCACATGCATGTGGTTTCTTAGTTATGGCATGTCATTGGCATGGTGGAGTGTCTGGATTGATAGTGGATTTTCCTAGCCTTTCCAGTTCCTGAATAGCCATGGTGATTGTGGATTTATTTTCATTGTTGTGTTTTTGGTTGGTTCTCAAGTTTCCTTAGTTTGGGTTGAGTTACTAGTCCTGGAGCCTTGGTTGGACAAATTCTCTGGAGCCCTAGAATAACTTGGGTTGAGTTACTAGTCCTAGAATCTTGGTTGGACAAATGCTCTAGATCCCTTGGTGGGTTCAGTTGCTAGTCCTAGAGCCTTGGTTGGCCAAATACCTTGGAGCCTTGTAAAATCTATGGGTTGAGTTACTAGTCCTGGAGCCTTGGTTGGACAAATGCTCTAGAGCCCTCAAAGGCTTGGATAAAGACTGATATGATGATGGTTTTGTGATGTCTGACCACAAGGTGGAATCACTATTTGATGGGTTGAGATGGATGGCCTTTGGAAGTCCTAGATGGCTTTTTATTGACATGTTCTATGAGATCCCACATTCATGATGGGAATATGGCATGGGGGTGAATGGCTGAAGAGAGATTTGGCTCAACCATTCTACTATCGGGTGGAATTTGGGAGTCCCATCCTGGGTTTGGATTTTGAATCATTAATGAAATTTTATTTCTCAATATATCTCTATGATCATTATAATGGATTATATTTGTTTATATGCATGTGAATTCATTGGTATTTGCGTCCCTATTATGGTGGTTATTTACATGTTTTATGACAGCATCCATGAGTGGCTCTCATCATGTTCTTACTTGTTATTGAATGATAAATGTATCTATGACCTAATGGATGAAATGGAAACTAATGTGATAAGGAAACAATGCTTCATAGTGAATCTCAACTAAGTATGAGGCCCCTATGCTCAGAATTGTTAATTACATATGTAGATTACACATTTGCAATATGTTTGATGAAATTCCTGTCATGGCTAGTAAGGGTCCAATTAATGTCTTCAATAGGTATTTGCTTTGGTACTATCATTTCCATGTTATTTTACTGATCTAAAGAGATGGTTCAATTCTGGGTAGTGACCTGGGCTCTCGGCCTAAAAAACTGGCTAAAATCCTAGAGTTTATGGCATAGCACTGACAAATTGGGTCTCTAGTCATTGGCAGGCAAGCCTGTGAGAGCAACTATAGGGTTACAGTCACATGCATGCCTTGCTATGGGAGCGAATTTGGGTTTAATTCATCTAAATGCTAGGTTAATTGAGGGGTTGGGCACCTGGAGTGGTGGATTAACTCCTGGGGGTCCTAAAACACCTGAGTGAGGTTTGTATGTTGTGTTCCCATCGATTCCATTTCCTTAAGGTTACCTAGGAGGTTGAATCATATCATAGTATCCTCTTGTTGCATGTTTACCCCAATTGGCTGATTGCTTGGGTAGATGTGGGAGGAGGGTGTTACACCCCATGATATCATTTTCTGCAACTTCTAGGAGTTGTTGCATGCAATAATCAATATATCCAACGTCCAGGGAAAATGAAAGTTTTGATAGGACAAGGGGAAAAAATTAATATGTATATATACATATTAATTATATATAATATATACCTTAGCCAATGTCAAATTCATGTTCACCAGGTTTTTTGCTGCCAATATCAATCCAAGGAAAAAATAATTTGTCATTAATTTAAAATTGAAAAACTATGCTCACAAGGCTTTAGATTGATGGTGAGTGGATGCATTGTTAAGAAACTCAGTCACCAATTCAAATCCCCCATAGATGTTTACCTCAAAAACTATATAATAATAAAGAAACATAACTGCCCTAGATAACTAGATTGGTTAAGAGAAGCATCCTCCAAAACAAAAACAAAAAAGGGTCAAATGTGTAAAGCAGAAACAAATTAATCTGCCTATCTATTTGGTTGCAACGGTTCCCTCATACTTAAGGTGAAAACCACACGTAGTGACAAAGTCCTTTAAGACAAAACACATTAAGGTCTGTGCCTTGAGTTTTTTACTTCCTCTCAACACTAAATAGATCCAAAGCTTAAGATGAATCCATGATAAGAAAGAATCTTCCCTTTTTTGTCATTTGGAACATTATGCATACACTCATGCATGGACACACAAATTATTAGACATCTCCTCCATCTAGGTTGTAGAATATAGCTCTTACATCCATTAGGACTAAAACAAATCAAAAAAATTACCTGACATAAATTGAGCAACCCCCAACAGGTTGGGCAGCAGCATGGTATTCATCCATTGGATGAAGACTTTGTATTATAAATATATAATAATCATCTATTGTTCATAGACCTGAAACACAATAAATAAACTTGGAAGTACAGATAATAGATATCTTGTAAGTGACGTTACGTGAAACATATCCCAATCAGGTTGTATAAAATCTCCCAAGAAAATGTTATTGTAGGCTATAGAAGCAATATGAATGGTATGTGATGTAGGATCCTGATGAACTTGTGTGCACTAGGTTTAAGTGAGATTTTATTCCTTTTTTTCTACTCTTTTGAATTGTCTTTTTCCATGAGTGAGTATAGCAGTTACATCTAAGGAATGCTTAGGAAAACTCAGAAATGAAGAATATATATTCCCATCGAGTGCATCTATGTAGCTATGCAACTTGACAACATACATTTCAGGCTTTTGAAACTTGTTCCAGCAAAATACGAGTCCTCTTCTTGGCAGTTGCAGGATTGTCGAACATTTCTTGCAAGGTGTTTATTACCCTATTCCATTTTATGATTAAATTTTACCTAGTATATTGGATCTCTTATTTGGATAGTGTGATATCTTAGTGAATACCTCGCTACAGGAAATTGCAGAAGATATTTTCAGTATTAAATTAAATGATAGCATGATTTTTTATTTCAACTAACATGTTTCTATCATAAGATGTTGATATTTCTTAGCTAAACATTGGAGTTATAAAAGTGATCCATTATAGAGTTTAGCACTTTCTATCCTTGACATAATGAATTTATAGCGAGATGAGTAAATAAAGTTGGTTTTGCAAACGAAACATATAATTATGGATTATCATATACATCTATAATTGTGGATCAACATATACGTACATAATTGTGGATCGGCATATACATAGGGAAATTTTGAGCAATAGAAGCCTCCATTGCTTGATGATACTGGCTGGCCAATTTAACATGACCACCATGTCCTACACCTAATGTATCGATAATATTATGGATGTCCACTTTGACACCATTAATGCCAACACTTGCTAGATATGAGTGGATATCATCATAAAATTGAAAAACAGTTTTGGGATGGACTAAGCCGAGTCCATTTAATTTTATGGATTCTAATGCCTCGTCTGGTTGGTGATGAAGAATCCCATGAGGCTTAATAGGGAACGACAATTTTGAATTATAATTCTCCATTCCAAAAACATCAGGCTTCACTCTGTAATGTCCCCTAATAATAATAAAAATAATATAATATAAGAAAATACATGCTAAACAATAAAGAAAAGATAACAATGGTAAATAAATAATAAAAAATTAAAGAAAAGATAATAATAGTAAATAAATAATAAATAATAAAGAGAATATAATAATAATAATAAATAGAATAGAATAGCAAATAATAATATTAGAGTTCTAAATAAATATATATAAAGGTAAACTATAAAAATAGTAAAAATAAGTAAAGTTAACAAAAAGTAAAAAAGAATAAAAATAAGAAAGAATTAAAGTAAGAGAAATATTAAATTAAGTAAAACTTAAAATAAAGAAATAAAATTTGCATGTTAACGCATGGAATGTGTGCATGCAGACCCCTTTCCATTGTTTGGTCTATTTAATAGATGATAAGGAAGATGAGATTCCCTGACAGTAGTACGTTGATTGAGGGCTCGAGGGTAGCCAGTTGTAGAAATATTATGTGCAACTGAGCCTACGGTTGGGTGGAGAGTCATCCCCAAAATTTTGTTGCGATTAACGAAATTAAAATAATGTTCAACTCTGAAAGCACAAGTAAGGAATATCGTCACTACAAGTAAGTCATATTTGCTCATGTTTTCGAAATTCTATGCTAATTAGTTGAATAATTGTATGTTGATTCTTAATTGCATAAATTAATGTAATTAGTTGTATATCTTAAATCAGGGTTGTTACACACTCCTCCCCAGTAACTGGTGATAGCATATCAAACATAAAAGTACCTAGAATAATACAAATTTAATATAAATTTAGAACAAAGTAGCATGCCGAACAAACTATGGTGGTAAGTAGTCTACATATACAAATGATAGTTTAAATATGTCGACTAGTCACTAAACAAAGAATGTAGCTTATGAATTCATGAAGCAAGTGCTAGAATGTAGGCTTTGGAGCATATAGATAAATAAGGAGTATAATTGATTAATTCGTAATGGACAGTTAAGGTAGATTAATTTAAATTGTGTGTCTTCTCTGCTTCTGTAACAATGCGTCTGAGGTCCAAAGCAAGATCATCTTGTCTCTAACCAATCTTTCCATCTTTTTGAAACTTATAATTATCTTTTATATGTGTCAGCCGATTTGCGAAATTGAATTATGAGCCCATATAATGTTTAGAGCTCCACTAGAAAATTGAGAATCAAAATTAAATTATCTTCAAATTATAAGAACTTTGAGAATAAAAAGGAAAATATATTCATATTGCAAGAAGATTGAGAATCAAAAGGAAATTATCTTCAGATTTCAAAGAGATATGAATTATTGTCTTCAAATGTCATATTTGAAGAAAAAAAGGTCAAACCTACTTTGTTGTATTGCGAACTGGAGGAGGCTTTGCATTAGGGTCCATTTTAGTAGATTGTCAGCCATCATCAAGAAGCCAAAACTTTGGAGGGGTGCCCCCTTTCTCTATATTGTTAAAGAAATACAAAAAAATCACAAACATTTGGAATTGGACCGTTAGGATAAGGTCACTGTGTAACTACACCTCGATAAGAGTTGATATACGATTACAGAACATAAAATGGAGGTGGGAAAATAATGTACCTTTCTAAACCTTATTTTACACCCTCAGTTATGACATCTGTGTAAAATGCGTCCCATGTATACCACCAAAACCAATTCAGTATATCAGGTAACTGCAAGAGACATATTCAAATCATAAGACTACAGAGAACTAGAGAGAACTTATAATGACTTAGTAAAACAATACATGGATGTGTCATTCTCAATTAAAAGTCAAGGTGAGCTAAACTTTTTAGCACATAGAAAAAATTCAGACACCATTGGAAAGAACCAAGATTCAATTCCATGAGAAATTGGTGTCTTTCTTTCACGATGGGAAAAGGTTTTATAATGCCTCTCAACAGCCCTGTGCTATCAATAATTGATATTAATCATATAACATTGATTCTGAAAGCTGAGAAGTTCCAAAAGAGAGGCAATTAAATAAGAAAGGTTTTAGAATGCCTCTCAACATCCCTACGCTATCAATAATTAATGTTAATCATGCAACATTGATACTAAAATCTGAAATTTAGAAAGATATGAAATTAAATAAGAAAGTTGAAACATGAAGGTTCTCACTTTGTTGCACTAGTAATCACTTCATACGGATATGTTCCAGCAAAAAAAAAAAAAAAAAAAAAAAAAAAAAAACCAAAAAACTAAAAAACTAAAAAACTAAAAAACTAAGAACTAAAAACTAAAAACTAAAAACTAAAAACAAAAAACAAAAAACAAAAAACAAAAACAAAAACAAAAACAAAAAAGGAAAACTCCTTGAGTTGTCTCAACTACAAGATCTCTCGGAATTCCAAATACGAAGTAAATTCAAGAGAAAAGAAAAATGCCTATTTTACTCTATGGAATTGAAAAATTAAGTCATATTAAGAATTTTAAACCATTCATAATTCATGCAATTCTTATCGCTTTCCAGACAGATTTTTAGCTCATTGTTTTCATTTCCTTGCAAAGCTACTTTGAAAGATCCTTCCAACAGTGGCAAGAAAATGACATAGATTGTCGGGTCTCCAATTCCATCACCCATGCTAGTGCTTAGAGGTGAACCTTCACTACTCTCAACCAGGAAAAATTAAGTCTCAAATGGGACATCTCTCCCATAGGAGCCGATCCTCCATGTCATCCACCAGAGCTTGAAGTAGAACAAAGACATAAAATGAAGGCCTCTACAAAAATACATATAAAATCATCCATCATAACTCATAGAAAAGAATTGTGATCTTAAAAACCAAAAAATTCCCCAAAAAGTGCACTTCTTGCAGCTATCAAAATGCATTGTAAATTTCCTTCATATTGAAGTTGACATTTTCTAAATACAAGGCGTTCGTAATAAGGATTTCATACACTTAAGAATTCACTTTCATTAAATTAACGAAACCCATTCTTGACAATAAAGAAAACATCCAAATTGAAGACAAAAAAATCTAATATAGTAGTCTCCTACATGAGATTTTATTGCAATATTAAGCATGCAATCTTCAGTATGTCCTTAAAAATTCTCATAAATTATTAAAACTGAGTCCTCATCAAAACATATCAAAATTTAAAAACCAGAAAAGAAGAGATCGAAATATCATTCTGGTGTTTATTATCAGAGATAAACATGTAGTTTCTTCATAAAATAGTGGAACTCATTCTTAACCAAATCATGTTGCAACTAAAAAAATATAAAATAATAGAATCCAATACCCAACATTCTACTACTTCAGGTTTTACATAAGTAGATCATGTAAACTATCAGACTACTAAAAAAAAAATAACAGTCAAAATGACCTTGAAATTAGGATTCTGAATACAAGATCAAGTTACCCCCAAAAAAGTGTAAAACACAAAAGAAAATGTAGCTAGGCTTCTGAATACAAGATCAAATTCTTCCAAAACAAAGTTGTAAAACACAAAAGAAAATGCAATTATTCTTCTTCATACAAGATCAAGTTCCCCGAAAAAGGTGTAAAAAACAAAAGCAAATGAAAAATTATGTTTCTTAAGGTCGTACAGAACCTAAATACATTTTGTTGTCATAGAAAAACTATTAAAATGAATCATATCATTACCCCGAAGAAAGCCACATCAAAAGAGTTAACATCACAAACAATTTTCAAATTAAGCTTGATTTCGAACCCCTAATCTTCACAAACAACAATTTTCCAGGAAAAATTTCATTACAGGCTGTTATGAAACCAGCTCACAAAAAGATAGAAAAGATAGATCAATGCCTTAGAATTTAGCCTCTTCAAGGGGGCAACCTCCTTTACATTACATAAATGAATAATTCTTGGATGATTCAAATAACAAAACCTCCTTTCTATATATAGGAATCTAAGGGGTCACAATATAACCAAGCCGACCTAACAATAATAATATAAGGGCAGAAAAATAATAATAGATGGATTCTATGGGGCACAGTGATAACAATATGGGGACAATATGGGCACAACAATATTAATAATGGATACAACTACAATATTAATGGGGGCATCACTAGTATTATAGGGACCTAACATGCGCCTCTCCTTCAAAAAAGTGTTGTCCTCAACGCTTGGGTAGTTTTGGATGCTTCTGTATAAAATTCTCATCCTCCCATGTGGAATATTCATTGGATAAGTTCTTCCACTTGATGAGATACTCTGAAATGGATCGATTTCGTAGTTGTCAAGTTCTTGTTTCTATGACTGCTTCCATTTCCAATATAATTTTTCCTTCCTCGTCAAGTTCTGGCAATATTGTTTGAACTAGGAGCTTATCGCCTATAACCTTCTTTAAACATGAAACATGGAAAATTGGGTGCACTCGAATACAGGAAGCTCTGATTTGTAAGCCATAGTACCAATCTTTTGCAACACCTTGTATGGACCATATTACTTTGGTGACAATTTGTTATCCTTCTTAGCTTGCTTGAGGGACATTTGTTTATAAGGTTGTAGCCGTAGGAATACCCAATCACCTACATCAAAACTTCTTTCACTGCGATGTTGATCTGCCTATTGTTTCATTCTATTATGCGCCAACATCCTTTAAGAGTTGGAGAACTTGTTGTTGGTGCTCGATGTGATGTTCCACTACTTGAACCTTAGAATTTTCTCTTAAATATGATGTGATGAATGGTGGTTGATATCCGTAAAGTGCCATAAATGGGGTCATTTTTGTTGTAGTATGGAAGGAAGTGTTATACCACCATTCAACCAGAGGAAACCATTTGACCCATTGTGTCTGTTTATCAGATACAAAGCAACGAATATATCCTTCCAAACATTTGCTTACTATCTTCATTTGCCCATCAAATTGAGGATGATAAGATGAGATATGAGCTAACTGAGTACCAAGACAAGAAAATATTTTTTTTCAAAAATTTCCTATAAAAATGGGATCTCTGTCACTTACAATAATTTTTGGGTTTCCATGTAGCTTTTGAATTGTTTCCATAAATGCCGTAGAAATTGTAATGGCTTTAAATTGATGTGATAATGCACAAAAGTGTGCATACCTGGTAAGTCTATCAACTACCACCATGATGACAATATTTCCCTCAGACTTGGGTAAACCTATGATAAAATCCATTGAAACCTCCTCCCAATGTTGGCTTGGAATGGATAAAGGTTGTAATAGACCTAGTGTCTTAATTCTTTCAGCTTTATTTTGTTGGCATACCAAACATTCCGCCACAAACTTTTAAATATCCAATTTAAAGCCATCCCAAAAAAAATTCCTTCTTAACCCTGTGGTAAGTTTTTAAAAATCTTGAGTGCCCTCCTAAGGGAGAAGCGTGCAATTTCAAAACAATCTTTTGTTTGAGTTGGGAATTCTTACAGAGGTATAAGCAATCTTTGTACCATGACAAATCATTTTTCCAGCTAAATGTATCAGATGTACCGGAATCTTATTGTAACTTTTGAATAAGTTCCCACACTTCTTCATAATTCTTCCATTCCTTCTTTGCTTTGTTTATCCAATCTGGTTGGATAATAGAAATGGCACACAACAATGCTTCCACATCCTCATCCTTTCTTGAGAGTGCATCTGCCACAACATTTTGCTTCCCTTTTTTGTATATGATTTCAAAGTCATAACCCAACATCTTTGTGACCCATTTTTGTTGTTCTTCAGAGGATAATCTTTGTTCTAAAAAGTATTTAAGGCTATCATGATCTGTTTTTACCTTGAAGTGTCTTCCCATTAGGTAGGGTCGCCATTTCTTAAGTGCATGTAGTATTGCCAACATTTCCTTCTCATAAATAGCTTTGTGTAAATACTTTCCCTTGATTGGATGACTTTCAAAAGCAATGGGTCTTTCATCTTGCATTAAAACAACACCAATTCCATTTCCAGAAGCATCACATTCCACAATAAAGGTTTTTGTGAAGTCTGGTGTAGCTAAGACCAGTGCCTGGCACATTGCCTCTTTAAGCTCTTCGAAGGCCTTTGTTGCTTTTGGATTCCATGAACATGCATCTTTCTTCAACAATGTTGTTAGAGGTGCTCCTATTTTTCCATAATTATTAACAAACTTGCGATAATACCCTGTCAACCCGAGAAATCCTCGCAAATGCTTTATGGATGTGGGGATTTCCCATTCCTTAATGGCTTTAATTTTGCTAGGGTCTACCTTAACTCCTTCATGAGATACAATATGACACAGATATTCCACCTCTTGTACTCCAAAGAAACATTTGGATCTTTTTGCATATAATTGTTTCTCCTCCAATATTTGTAGCACCCTGTCAACGTGTTCAACATGATCCTTCCACGACTTGCTGTAAATTAGAATAACATCAAAAAATACTAACACAAATTTTCTAAGGACGGGTTTGAAAATGGAATTCATCAAACCTTGAAATGTTGAAGGTGCATTGGTAAGGCCAAAAGGCATGACCAAAAACTCATAGTGACCCTCATGAGTTCTAAATGTTGTTTTCAGAATGTCTTGAGTATTCATTTTGATTTGATGATATCCTGAATGAAGATCTAACTTGGTGAAGTAAATTGATCCATACAATTCATCCAATAATTCATCAATGACAAGAATGGGAAACTTATCTTTAATAGTGAGCTTGTTGAGCTCCCAATAATCCAGACACATGCACCATAATCCATCCTTCTTGTGCACCAATACTACTGGAGCAAAGAAAGAACTTTGGCTAGGTTGAATTATACCAACCTCAAGCATTTATTCAACCATACATTCAATTTCACTCTTTTGGGCATAAGGATATCTGTATGGCCTGATGTTTGGAGGAACACTTCCTGGAATCAAATGAATAGCATGATCATGATCATGAATAGGTGGGAGACCTTTGGGAGTCTCAAATACCTTGGAATGATTGTCCAAGACTTTTTGGAGATCTAGAGTAATAGATGAATTCGATGTGGAAACATCTAGCGAACATAATTGTGCAATTACACCTCGTTGTTACTTTTTTAGAAGATTTTTCATACCGTTAGAGCTTATTATCTTTCCCAATTTCCCTGCAGTACCCCTTAATTCAACTTCCTTTCCTTCCGCATAGAATTTTATGAAATGTTCTTGAAAGTTAAAAGCTATTGTACCCAAGGATTGTAGCCATTGGACTCCTAGTACAACATCAGCACCTCCCATTGGAATTGAAAGCATTGGGCTTTTCAATACATATTCTCCCATGGATAGCTTGAGATTATGGCACTTTCCAGAGCAATTTATCGTTCCTCCGTTTGCAACCATCACTTGACACTCTAGTGCTGGATATAGGAAGAAATTCAATTCTTTTGCTATCTTACAATGAATAAAATTGTGGGTACTTCCTGAATCAATCAACACTATTACCTTTTTCTTCTTGATTTGTCCTTCTATCTTGATGGTTTGAGGAGTGGTAATTCCAGCCAATGCATTACAAGATATGGTCGGATTCATTTCTTCTTTATCTAGGCTTTGTTCCTGGAGTATATCCTCTTCTTTTGACCTTTCTTGCTCCTTTTCTTCTTCCTCTTCATAATCTATGTAGAGTAATTTCTTCTCAGCACACTTATGACCTTTAGTGTATTTGCTATCGCAACTGTAACACAACCCTTTTTCTCTTTTTTCTTCCAATTGTTGTGGTGTCAACCTTATAGGTTGTGGAAGGCTAGGGGCAACAACACTTCCATATTTATATTTGTGAGTGGTATGCTTCCTGGTTTCCATAATTTTGCTTTCCATTTTCCTTGCTAACCTGAATGCCTTCTCTAATGAATCAGGCTCCCAAAGGTGAACATCATGTTGGATATTATCCTTTAAAGTCCCTATGAACACATCAATCCTTTGCTCCTCTAGAATATTTTTTTACCCTTATGTTCAATTTTTGGAACTCCTCAATGTGCTCCATTATTGAACCCCTTTGTTTGAGACTTATCAATTGGCTAAAAAAAGTGTTTCTTTTTGTATCCTCATAATGTGCTGTCAATTCTTCCATAAAAATTGCCTAAGTGATAATTTGTTTATGAGAACAAAGCCATTGATACCATACAAACTGATTTGGTTCCAAATATAAAGTTGCAATATGTACCTTTTGTGTGTTTTTCACATTATTGAGATCAAAAAATTGCTCCATCTGTAATATCCATGTTGCGGGATCCTTGCCATCAAACTTCCTCATATCGATTTTTGGAATATGGTGGGTCTTCGATCCAACATTAGAGTCTATGGAATCATGATTAACATTTCTTTTGTTTTCATCATGAGTTTCCTTTACTACCCTTTCACCATTATTGACCATTTCTTGTAGCAACTTATTCATATTTATCTTCAATTCTTCCATTTTATCATCCATGCCATCTATTTTAGCATCCATGCCATTCATCTTAGCTTCCATGCCATCCATCTTAACTTCTATGCCTTTCTTTAAACAATTCATCTTAGCTTCTACACATTTATTTAAACCATCCATCTTAGCTTCTACATCTTTCTTTAAACCATCCATCTTAGATTCTGTTACTTTTTGTGCAAGTGACACTTGTTGCACTTGGTCTCGTAATTTGGATATATCATGTTGCATTTCTTCCTCTTCTTCATGAGTCATGCTAGAGCTTTCAGGTTTCTTACTAGGTGTTTGCATTTTCTTTCCTCGGGGCATCAATTACTGATAATAATTCTTTACTATGCCCTTTGAATTCCTTCAAACTAATTTTTCAAACCAAGCTTACGCAAAAATTTTAAAAAAACTACACACCTTTTTTTCACTTTGTAGGATCTTGATATTCAATCTAATGTATCTCTGTAATTTCAGATCATCCAGTTCAGAAATTGTGACCTATAGGAGCCCTCTGTGTCCTCTTTCCAATGCCACCAATCTGATCCAAATTGGATTCTCCAAGGAAGAGTTATGCACAATCTCCCAAGATGACCTGATTATAGAACTTTCCAAAAGAACGAACTTGTATGATGTGTCATGTGTCACTATTTTGACCTTTGGCTCTAAAAAATATATACAAGAAACTACAATCTGTCCTCTTTTTGTACCTTCTTACAAAATTTCAATCCGATGCTCAGAGAGAAAGCTATGATGATTTTCACCAGGTCACCTATTTGGAATGTAATTCAAGAGTATGCAAAAAGACCAACTTCCCCAGATCATATCTCCGCAAATATAGAGCAAAAAGCTCTGAAATTTGGATTTGAGGTTCAGTGTCATTTTGTCTCAAATGGGTTTTTTTTTTCGCTTTTGAAACATCACAGCAAAAAGTTATAGTGAAAATTCCACGATGACCTATTTGGAGCAGCGAAACCCTAGAATCCAAAGCTCCGATACCAAATGTTATGAAACCAGATCACAAAAAGATAGAAAAGATAGATCAACGCCTTAGAATTCAGCCTCTTCGAGGGGGAAACCTCCTTTACATTACATAAATGGACAATTCTTGGATGATTCAAATGACAAAACTTCCTTTCTATATATAGGAGTCTAAGGGATCACAGTATAACCAAGCCGACCTAACAATAATAATATAAGGGCACAAAATAACAATAGAGGGATTCTATGGGGCACAGTAATAACAATATGGGGACAATAGGGGCACAACAATATTAATAAGGGATACAACTACAATATTAATGGGGGCATCAGTAGTATTATAGGGACCTAACACAGGGAATAACCATTCTACGAATTGGAGAATCTTGAATTTTCTAGTCCCAATAAAAGACCAAATATAGCCTACAAAACTACAAATTACACTATTGAAAAGAAGGTAAAGCTCCCACCCCCCAAAAAAACCACAAAAACTACAAAACAATATATTTCAATAGACTGAATGGTAAAAAGGCATTAAAAACATCCTGCAAAATAGGTTACTGAAAAGGGAATCAAGCTTCCTTGAAAACTAAATGAAAAGTTGTATGCATCATTAAGACATTTATGGGTACAAACAACCAATCAAAAACTTGCAATAACAATTATAAACAAATTGTAAGGAGAAACTCAATCAAAATTAGTACCCCTGATAAAATCAATAAACCTCAAACAGAAAAGTAAAACAACTTGATGACTATATCACTCAATAGATAATCAAACCTTCAACATTTATGCACACAAACAACCAATAACCCTGATAAAATCAATAACCCTGATAAAATCAATAAACAGGAAACCTCAAACTAAAATGTAAAGCAACTTGATAACTATCACATTCAAAAAATAATAAATCAAACCTTCACCCACCTCCCACAATAAAAACAAAGCAAAAAAAAAATGGAACAAGAAAATAGAACCAAGAAAAGCATTAGAATTTAGAATGGACATGAGATAAACAATATCTGTTTTATTGTTGAGGATTTCCCATTCTCATTAGTCGCAACAAAAAATTGTTGCATGTAGAGGCAAACATTACCAACAATGTTGGATCATTGTAGATTCCTTATGAGGACGTAAGAGCAACCCAACCAACACAAAGTGAAAATATGAGTGCTCATTTCACATATACCTGTTATAATTTTAATTTTTGCCTAACCAATTCTCACAACTGCCAAGAATTACCAATACTCAACTTTCGAAAAGTTATAAATAATATTAAACCACAAGAATGACAATAAAAACAAGCACAAATTGTATTGAAAACCTTGTGAATAAGGTTGTACCAAAATGAAAACTGAGAAACTAAAATCAACGAGTTAAAAGAAACAAAAGTTAATCTGCACTCTATTCACGGTAGACAAAGGTAGCACTAGACCTGCTTGAACAACTTCTAAAATCCTATTGATCAAGAAGATTAAAATATTGGTTCACCTCCACCATTCAAGCTATAATCATGAAAAATTCATAAGTGATCAATATGAACTGTTTTCAAGGGTGATAATGTGGATCCTAATAAACATTGTCTTGTAACATATTTATATCATGTACATTTTAACTTTTGTAACAAAAGAAAAACAAATAAACAAATATGTATATATATAGATGTATAAAGAAAAAGAAATATAGAAAAAATAAATGGATATAAAAAGAGAAAAAGAGAAATAAAATCCCATGGAAATGGCGCGCTAGTCTAAATATCGTCGTGGACATTCTTAATTGTTAAATCATTATTTAAACATTGATTTGCGATTAATTAATCATTCATAAATAATTATTTGATGTCTTTTTTGTATATCATATGTATCACATGGTTATCAACCATCGGGATGTTCCCCGCATGGATCAACAGCTGGGGAAACATTTCATACCCACCTGTGCTTCTGACATTTGACAAAGGTGGGGGGGTCCGAAAAGTTCATTCATGAAACACGCCTATGCCAACGTGTCTCCCTCACGTTCATTTTGGACCCCTCCCCTCTAAAACCATAAACCGCCTAACCCCCCCCCCCCGAAAAATCATCTCTTGTTCACTACCGCTCCCACCAATGACCAATCACCATTCAACTCCCATCATTTGTCAACATCTCATTCGCTCCAAATTGATTAACTATTATTCCACCATGACCGTTGTGATTAAAATCCTCGCTCCCATTAATGACTATCACATACGTAATCTAGCCTCAAACGGTTAAATCCCCACATAATAAAATAAACACAGACTGTTTTTCTCATTCTTTTCACTCCTTCCTCTTGTACCCGCATAGGTCCATTACAAGCAGCATTAGCGTACAACATCTGCCACTGCACCAACCAGTCGATTTCCCGATAAAAAACATTTTTACATCAAATTTCCTCTTTCATCATATCATCATATAAAGGAAAGACAAAGGTAGTTGTAGAAAACCCATTATTGCCCCTATTATAGATTTGGATAAATTTCCCTTAGTTTACGAGCAATATAAGATTTCAAAAACCCAATGTGAGTTTTACCTCTATGAACTTCACAGTTGGGAAAAACAGAAATTATTAGATGCTAGTGATGAATTGAGTATATGGGACTCCTTCCTTCCTCAATTGATTTTCCCTCAGACTTATTTCTTTCCTGAATTTGTAACCTAGTGTGACTTTAGGTATATCCCAAGTCAGAGAGCCTCATTCCCCACAATAACGATATGTTTTTTTACTGTTTCCCCTTAGTCAATATGATAACTTCTTCAAATCAAACCCTCAACCCCTCTACCATGGAACATTTTAGGGGATAATGTTCACCCAGTGGGCTAATTTTCCATGATTTTTCCACAAAAAAGATTCACCAATTTCCAATTTTTATAAAATATGATTCGCCAAAATTTTAGAATATAAAATTATTTTACCTTAAAAATCGCCAACATTATATAGAGACTATATATAAATTCATTATAAATTTCAATAATTTAACAAATATATCAATAAATTAGTGAGATTTTCCAATGTTTTTAAACTTCAAGAAAATCTTCCTTGCCCTCTGCATCCTTTTTTTGTAGATTCTCTCTTGGAAATCTATCAGAAACTTACTTTTCCTCAAAGAGCCAAAATCTTTGAAATATTTTTACCTGAAAATGCAGAATTTCCAAAAACAATTCCACCATACCCTTCCTCAATGTTTCCAGAGATGACTAGATAGGTTATTTCAATGGTTTCATGTCTGTTAGGTTATTTAATCAATCAATGGGTCAATGAAGTCATTTTAGGATTTTTATCAATGTTTTGAATAGGTGATAAACCATCAATTGTGATCAATTACAGTCAATATTTGGCAAAATATATTCATGATTAGTTTCTAAAGTTTTCTACTGAAGGAGCCTCAAAATAAAAATTAGTTATTATGTACTTGTTCCTGTTTTATCAAATAGGTAAATTTTAGTTTCCATTAAAAAAGTGAAATGAATGGGGAAATCCTCAGACTATAATTCATTGGACTTCCTTGGTGAGGAAGAATACTAATGAATATTATTTCAGTGATTATGTAAATTAGTTTCTACATATGGCTTCATGCATGCTTGGTAATGATATTGTTCCTAGGATTTCACCTGAAATCAAAATAATTCTTCACTTTAGTGAGAAGACAAGAACTGGAGATTGGTATCTATATCAAAATTACACAGAAAATTGAATATATGGATGTGAGTTTCCTCCATACAAACTTCCAAACTTTGTGCCAATCATAATATTTGCATTAGAATATATCAAACAAATGATGAACATGGATGAGCTGCATTTTTTGTCAAGTAAAAATAAATCTCAATTCAAGTTGAAAGCGCAAATTGGACCATTCATTTGTAACACCAAGGCAGTAGCAAAGGAGGCAGACCTTCTCTTGAAATAGATGAAGTTAAAATTAAGCTTTACCTAGTCTTATGAACCCTTGAGTATTATTTCTAAGTTAAGGGTAGAACAAAAAAAGACACCTTATGCACACACACCCAGACAAGAAATAGAACAATAAATGAATCAAGTAGAATGGTAGGAAAATACATTACATGAAGTAGAAGAACAAGTTTTCATTTCAACAACATCACAAACTCTAGTTCCAAAAGAGAGGCAGGCTAATAGAATAAGGGAAAGTATTTCCCCTTCTATTTCATAAGTTCAAGAGAAATATTTGATATTTTTTAAGAAAAGAAAGAAAATTATTCCACTTGAAGAACATTTTCAGGAAGAAAGTTCACAGGAACAAATAACATTGGTATTGACAAGTCCTCATGCTACAACTTTTCTAATAATTGAGGAGATTTTCTCAAGTTCTCCTGTATCCTCAGTGTCTCAAAGTGCATTAGAAACATCTCAGACATAAGATCCAACTCAGAGTGCAACAGAACCAAGTAATTTCTCTAGATATATGGATATTAAAAGAAAAAATAAGCATTAAAGGCCACTACCTATTCTAAATTTTGGAAGCAAACTTCAGCTTCTCAGCACAAACTTCTTTCTGCACTTGATACTAAGAAAGGACAGTTTCAGATGGCCCTCCTAGAACCTAAAGTTCCATTCCCTAGGACTGCAGAATATTATAAGAAATCTATTTTTTCTTTTGATACTAAACAAATTCATGTTATTGACCAGATTGATTTACACAAGCAAGATGGAGAAATGATTTATTCCACTCTGACTAGCTCAGCTATGGCAGCATCCAAGCTGCAAGTTTCATTAAATAATATTCAGTCATAGTTAAAGTTGGAAAAAATATCATCTCTGGCTAAGGATACTAAGATTAAATCTTTAGAATATTTGGTGATTAAGCTAGGATATGATCCTAGTGATGTGAAAGCAGTTGAAGAAATGATCAAGAGAAAAGATGTTGCTATCTTATCATTACGGGAGCAACTTAAACTTCCTACTATAGAGGATCCACAAACTAAAGAGGTTGGTGAATTGGAAAAGGAGAAATAAAACATGTTCAAGATCATAGTTGAATAGAATTTGCAAATACAGAAGATGGAGACTGAGTTGGAGACTTTATTAAAAGAAAAATAACAACAAGCTAATGTATCAGCAGTTATTCCCATAGAAACAACTTCCATTGTAGGTACTTCAATAGAAGGTACTTCAAGAGAAGGAAATTCCATTGCAAGTAATTCAACAGTAGGAACTTCCACTACAATAACTATTACAGTAGAAACATAGTCCACTGATTCAACACCTGATTTAGATAAAGTAATGGAAAATTTGTTACTAAGGACCAAGAGATTAAAAAGTTCAAAGCTGAACTTAGCTATCTTTAGGAGCATAAAATCAAAACATGACAATGCTCACTTTTCAAAACTACAGAAGAGTCATAGGTTGACTCAGAGAATAGTGGCCCTTGAAAATGAATCTGTTATTGCTCAAACTATTGCACAATCCAAAGAAAATATATGGTTGGATATCAATGAATCTATAACTCACTTGTGGCCTTTAATAGAAATAATGTTTTACCAAGAAAATTACTCGAGAAATCAAAAGAAGTAATAGAAAAAGTGAATAATGACCTATGTCATAAAATAGGAGATGCAACACATTAATCAGTATTTTAAATTCAAAAAAAAGGAAGAACTTGAAGATTATGAGATTGAAGACAAGAATGAATCATTCGGGAAGTTAGGAGGATACTTACCAAGAGAAATTTGATGTTTCAATTAGAAAACAAGTGTCATAATCTAGAAGCTAACACCAATAAGTTTCATAAAAAAAAAAAAAAAAATCAATGTGCTACATCAAAAAGGACTTTCAGGTCTATTAGGGATAGGAGATAGATTGGTTCCTCTTGAAGAATACCATCGTAGATTGCATTCTATCGTTGTAGACAAATCCAAATTTGCTAAGATCAAGGCAACCATTACAAGAAAGGATTTTATTGAATGATTGATTTTTGATTTACTAATCCAGCATGAGATTAAGAACTTGTTCATAGTCAAGCCCACCTTTCATAAATGCACTGAAGCGGATGAGACTTACAGGAAATTGATAAATATTTCCATTACTTATGAAGACAGATGGGAGAAAATATGTCAGCTCATTGATTGATAAAACAATAGGTTTCAAGTAGAATGCAACAAAATTTCAGCAACACGATGCAATTTTTTAAGAGCAAAAGGACAGATGGCTAGGAAAGGCAACCGAATAACAGCTTTACAGCCTCAGTCGTCAGCATAAGCCTTAAATTTTGTATAAGATGTCCAAGCAATTCAAAATTCCTATTTTCTATTTCTATTTTTGTAATTAGCTTCAAAAGATATTTTGTAAATAAATCTTGATTTTGAAATCAATATATTTTGAAGACAAGTCTATAAATACTTTGTAGCTTGAAGTATGAAGGGTTGCACCCTTACAATAAACTAGTAAGGATAATTGTAATTCTCTGAGTTCTTCTAAGATTAATAGAAGGATTCTGGATTCATTTTGAAGTAGCTTGTGTTCATGTGAGTCTTATGCTTCTTGTTATGTAATCATTTTTTTTATCTCAGCATATGTTTGAAATTAATGGGAAATCTGGGTAAGATAAGATTGAATATAAATCTATCTGAATACCCTAGTGAAGTTATGATCAATTATAGATATTAGTTAATTGGAACTTTTCGTTTTAATTAATTCCTCTACATCTTTTAATTGTCTCTTCCCTTTAAGTTTTAAATATATTTTGTTTGGCTGTAAAAGGATTTTACACACACCATCTGTATATGATTAGTTAAATACTTTGTTTGACTTTTTAATGAAACAAATATTTTCTTAAGTTCAACCTTACATATCATTTCAAAGCTAAATTATGTTAAAGTTGAAGAGTAAACCCTTTTAATATATCATAGATAATTAAGAGTTTGCACCTATTTAACAATTTAAATCATTGGTAATCCAAAAAAATCCAAATTAGAACAAATCATTTTAGATGCTCTGGCACAATTCCTTAACCTAGAATTGTCTATAGAGTTACAACATTAGATTGGCGTCGTTGTCATGGAACAAAAAAATTTGAATTATCTTTCCCAAGGACAATGATTAGGATTTCCTTTTAAAGGTAAATAAAAGGACAGTGGGTTACAATCTTTCACCTGAAGTTTCCACAAAACAAATTTGGCTTCACACAAGCACACCATATCTCACTCAGATCCTCATCTCTATTCTCCATTGTCAGATCTAGAGAGGTTGGTGAGAGTTTCCTCTTTAAGACAAAGATTGGAAGCTTCTACTTCTGCTTCTATTTCACTTCCATCTGAAATTTTTTCAGAAACTGATCCTTTTAGAATTGTTTTAATGCCCCCTGTACTGTCAGTTTTGCCACCAAAAGTGTTAGAGATTTATCCAAAGGGGTTTATCTTCAGTCAGCTCTTCTTTTTCATTAGTTAGAATCTTATCAAGTTCCTGAAACTATTTGAGAATTGTTAATCAGTGGTTTTCATTGATGTCAACCCAAGCAGCACCAGGGGCTACCCCAATCTTTCATGGGAATTTTAACTTGAAAACTCATGTTATTCTGACCCAATGATATTCTAGATGGATTCTACGCACTGAGATGTTTCTGTTAATATATGGTATGTCATGTAGTTCTTCACGGTTTGAGAGTTATTCGTGTTTGAAGTTAGTAACCCCATTTACTGGGCTAAAACCACATGGGGTTGTGGCATGGCACTCATAATTGGTTGTGGTAATTGAATAGCCAATAATTAATAATGTTTTATGCTCCTAAAATCCCTCCAATGTTCACCTGTTGAGGACCCTCTCAACCCAAGACATTTCTATAAATAGTGACCCCCATATCCTCCTCTAGCAAGCACTTTTCAATGAACTATCTTGTGAGAAGACCTCTATAAATTTTTAGCCCTCATGAGCTTCTAACACAGGATATTTTGTAGGTACTTTAAGGTTTCATTGAGGTTTGGTTAGGGCACAAAATTATGATCAAGTTTGAAGGTATGTTTTGAAGCAAGTTTAGAGCCTTGGATTATAGGATTTCGCTGCTTCATACAGGTCATCGTGGAAGTTTCATTATAACTTTATTTATACAAAGCTTCAGAAGCTGAAACTAAAATCCATTTGAGCAAAAACCTTGATCAATGTTTTGACCGAATTTCACATCTTGGTTCACTACATTGTCGGAGATATGATCTGAGGAAGTTAGGATTTTCTTAGGCTCCCGAATTCCATGTCAAATAGGTGACCTCGGGAAAATCATCATAACTTTCTCTGTGAGCATTGGGTTTAAATTTTGTAAACAATGATAGAAATCAAATGGATTGCTTTTTTTTGGGTATCATTTTTAGGTTCGAAGGTCGAAATAGTGACATGTGGCACTTCATACAAGTTCGCTCTACTGAGCCAGCCTATACTCAGGTCATCATGGGATATTGGGTATAACTCTTTCTTGCAGAATAAAATCTTGATCAGATCTATGAGGTTGGAAATAGGACTCAGAGGGCTACTGCAGAATGAAATTTTAGACCTTGGATCTGAAAATTCCATAGATACACCAAATTCAATATCAAGCTCCTAGAAGGCAAGAAAAAGTATGCATTCAAGGATCACTATAGTAAGGAGCACACATCAACAGTCAAGGGTAAGTCTACTACAACAAGGTATGTATCATTAGTTTTTGCATTTCAATTTTCAGTATCATCTCTAACATATGTTTTCTCAGGACAATGTAAGTATGTATTTTTGTATTTGCTTCAGTCTTGCTTGTTAATGCATGTGTAAGAAGGATGACACTTTAGAACAACTCAGGCACATACTAGAAGGACATGCAATGCCAAAGTACCATTACTTGAAGCAAGCACAATAGCACCTCAATAGTTACAAGTGATCCAAGAAGAAATTTCTATTCAAGTGCCAAGTCTTGTCAAAACTCCAATGTTGTAAAAGCCAGTGTTGTAAAAGAGTCATCATTGTAAATTTTTAAAAGAGTCATCATTGTAGATTTGTAAAAGAGTCATGATTGTAAATTTGTAAAAGATTCATCATTGTAGATTTGTAAAAGACTCATCATTGAAAGAGTCATTATTGTAAAATAGTCATCATTGAAAGAGTCATTATCGTAAAATATTCAATCTACCTAGAGTCAAAGAGGCATTGTTGGGAGTTACTGTTGGGATGATGTCATGGTTGGGTTACAGGTCATAGTGTGATTGGGTGTTCAGTCAATTACAAGAAAATAATTGTAAATCATATTGTATCATGGATCATTTTCCCTAGTATGGGAGTCCACACTCTTGTCTCACTTTTGAACATTATATGGTGGCAGGGAGGTGCTAGGAAGGTGCATGATAAACATTGATAATAATTGAATATTAACTATTGCTCTGAAAATATTTAAAAGTGCTAATTGCTAAGGAATATTGATTCACCCCCCCACCCCCTAGTGTTTCCAAAAATTAGTTTTAGAGCTTGGTTCCTTCAATAGCAGTATAACAACTGGAAGGAGATCATGGAATATACTAATAACAAATTTCCTTTGTTCAATGGAAATAACTATGCACTTTGGAGTGGAAGAATGCAAGCTTATTTGTTGGCACAAGGATACGAAGTATGGGAAATCGTTGACAAGGGCCTCACACTCAGATGAACAAGGTAAGAAAAATATGGTATATGATGCAAAGGCTAAATATCTTATTATCATTGGGCTTATCGAATATGTCTATATTAAGATATTGAATTGCAGAACTGCTAAAGAGGTATGGGGCAAGTATATGCAGGTGACTAAAAGGTGAAAGAAGAAAAGCTTTAAATTTACAGGGAAAAATTTGAGCAACTCAAAAGGAAGGAAGATTAAAATATTGTTGCATTCTTTCAGCTTGTTGATGAAACAACAAACACATTGGCAAGTTTGGGAGAGACTATCAACACAAAAATTGTTGTCCAAAATATCTTGAGAACCTTGCCAGCAAGATTCAACCCAAAGGTATCTGTCTTGGAAGATAGATCAGATCTAACCAATCTCAGCATAAATGAATTGCATGGAATTCTCACAGAATATGAAATGAGGATTGAATAATAGGATGGTACATCTCACTTAGAAACATCATTTTCCACATCCAAGAATACTAGTAAGGACAAGTAGACTCCGAAAGTGAAAACTTGCAGTTGTAAAGATGAAGAAAAGGAAGAAGATGAAGAAGAATTTTCAAATAAAGAATTTTCCTACTTCACATGAAAGATGAGAACAAGTACAAGAAAATTCAAAGATAAACTTCCATTGATATGTTTTGATTGTGGTGAGGTTGGGCATTTTGTAGCCAAGTATCCTAAAAAAATGAGGTTGTTATAAGAGGAAAGAAAGGTCCTAGGATGTTAACCAATAAAGGCAAGAAGAAATGCTTTAATAATATTTTCTTCTCCAAAGAAGATAGCTCCTCATTTGATGAAGACAATGATGAAGAAGAATAAATCAATGGAAGAGTATTGCTTATGGCCAAGCATAATAAGAAAGAGGCATCTGATGAAGAAGGAAATGAAGAAGAACAAATGACTATGTTTGAATTTCAAATTTAAGTAATTAGGGTTATCAAAGAGCTCAAGGCCAAGAAGAAGCACGTCAACACTCTAGAAGACGAATTAAAGATAGAAATGGAATAGGTTCTAAATCATAAAATCAAGGTTGAAGAATACAAACAAATTGGAGAATCACTCAGGAAAGAATTAAATGAAAGCAACAAGGAAAGAGAAGCATTGGAAGCTAAAATAGTCTCTCTACGAAAAGAAGTAACAAATGGAAAAACTCTTCAAAACTAGACCAGAAACTCAAAGGCATTGGAAGAACTCATCAATAATCAGCGATCATGTAGTGACAAGATTGGTCTTGGTTACAAAGAAAAATCTAAAAAGGATTCAAGTCCTTCTATGACAACAAAATATGATGGATATGAAAAATATACTAAGCAGGCTCACCTCCAAGCTAAGTCAAGAGATCAAGACTCATAGGAAGAACCTTGGAAGACAATTCCTCAAATAATATTTTCTTCTGGGTATCAACCTATCTTTTTTGGTCATTATTATTCATGTGGAGGGTTTGGACATAGAGCTGCAGAATGTCGCACATATGTTTGGAATGAATATAGTTATGAGAGATATTTCAGAAACAGATATTCCAGAACTCAGAAAAATATCAACAGATTTGATCATTTGAGAGATGACATCAAATGATACAAATATCACAATTTTTGACACCTAGCTAAAGGTTGCAGACTTGGAAGTTCTCTAAAGGAATTCTCAAAAAATAAGAATGAACAAGTATGGAAAAAGAATACTGAAAGTGTGCTCTCACTCTTAAGGCTCAAAGCAACAGAAATGTTTGGTATATTGACAGTGGTTGCTAAACACATATGACTGGAGATAGAAATAAGTTCATACCATTGAAGGAAAAGAAGTACGGAACAGTGTCTTTTGGAAATGACGAGTCTTCAAACGTCATAGGAGCAGGTACAATCACACTTGGAAGCAAGGATGCATTAGCAAAGGATGTGTTGTTGCTTGAAAATATGAATCAAAATCTACTCAGTGTTGGACAGATGTGTGATCAAGGACACACGATGTTATTCAAATCTAAGAAATGGGAAACGAGAAAAGGCAATTTAGGTAAAATTATGGCTACAGAAAGCAGAGATCCGAATGACATATATATTTTGGATGAGGCACCTAAAGGGTGATTTTTGGTGAAAGAAGATGAAATTTGGTTATGGCACAAACGAATGGGACATATAAATTTCAAAAATTTGGTCAAGATCAGCAAAAAGAAAGTAGTAAGAGATATTCTAAAAATTTCAAAACCTACCAATACAATATGTGAAGCTTGTAGGCAAGTAAAATAGACAAAAGTTGAGTTCAAGACAAAAGAACACTTTAAATCATGTCCATTGGAGTTAATACATACTGATCTATGTGGTCCTATGAGAACAAAAGGTTTAGACGGAGAATTATATTTTATGCTAATGATAGATGATTACACCAGAATGATAGCCATCAACTTTCTTAATGAAAAATTCAGAGGCATTTGAGTGTTTTAAAATATACAATGAATTGGTCGAAAATGAAACCGATTTGAAGATCAAGTGTTTGATATTAGATAATGGTAGAGAATTCACTTCCAAGGTATTTTAGTAGTATTGTGACAAAAATGGAATAAAAAGGCAACTCTCAACAGCCAGAACACCACAGCAAAATGGAGTTGCTGAAAGAAAAAACAAAACCATATAAGAAATGGCCAAAACAATGTTAAATGACTCAAAATTAGATGATAAATTATAGGTTCAAGCAATCGATACAGTGGTATTCATTATAAATAGAGTTTTTCTCAGGAACAATTGTAACATGACTCCATATGATCTATGGAAAGGAAGAATGGCTAACATCAAATACTTAAAAATATTTGGAAGCAAATTCTACATCAAAAGAGAAGACAAAAAATTTGGAAAGTTTGATTCCCATGTTGATGAAAGTATTTTCATTGGTTATTCACACAAAAGAGAGGCTTATAGATGCTACAATCTGAGGCGAAAACAATGAGATCGTCTCTGAGGGGCTTGAGGTCGAATATGTGAAGGATGAAGAAGAAGCTCCAGAACATGACCAATCAAATAAGGAAACAATAGTCAACCAAGAGGAAATAAGAAATTATCACCAAGATGTACAAGAAACTTCTCCAAAAGTTTTAAAATAATGGTGTCAAAAGCATCATCTGTCAAATCAAACTATCGACAACATAAATGAAGGAATTAGAACTAGAATAAGTCGACATCTTTGTTCATCACAACAAGCCCACCTTGCCCTTTTAGTTACTTTTGAGCCTAGCAATTTTGAGGAAGCTAGTCAAGATGAACACTGGGTAGAAACTATGAATGAAGAACTGGATCAAACTGAGAAGAATGACACTTGGGAATTGGTTCCACGAACAAAGGATAAAAAATTTATTGGAACTAAATGGGTCTTCAGAAACAAATTGAATGAGGATGGACAGGTTACCAGAAATAAGGTAAGATTAGTCTACAAAGGATATGCACAAGTAGAAGGAATTGATTTTGAAGAAACATTTTCTCTCATTGCCAGAATGGAAGCTATCAGGATGTTTCTCGCTTATGCATGCTCGAGAAAAATCAAGGTGTACCAAATGGATGTTAAGTCAGCCTTTATAAATGGTGAATTGGAAGAATAAGTTTACATTGAACAACCTAAAGGTTTTCTGCTCTCTGACAAGGAAGACTACATCTGCATATTAAAGAAGGCAATATATGGTCTCAAAGAAGCTCCTAGATCTTGGTATGCTCGTCTTGATGGATATCCACATCAAAAAGGATTCAAGAAAGAAAGCATTAGTAGCAATCTCTGTGTGAAAGTGCCTCAAGATAACCTAACAATTATCAAGGTAGATGTGGATGATATAATCTTTGGAAGCAATGATGACATATTAAGTAAAACCTTTGCCACAAAGATGCAAAGTGAGTTTGAAATGTCTCTACTTGGTGAGCTAACATACTTTCTAGGGCTTTAGATATCTCAGCAAGATAAAGGAATTTCTATATATCAAGCCAAGTACATCAAGGAAATGCATAAGAAATTTAGGATGGAATATTGCAAGCCTGTCCTTACCCTAATGGTAACAAGTTGCAATTTAAGTTTATAATATTCTTCAAAGTATGTGGACGAGAGATTGTATAGATCTATGATTGGTAATCTTCTATATGTGATAGATTCTCAGCTAAAAGTAATGTAGGCATTTTAACAAGTAGCAAGATTCCAAGCAGCACCAAAAGAATCTCATATTATTGTCATCAAAATAATTCTTTAATATCTTAAGGGCATAACAAAATATGGTTTATGGTATCCCAAAGGAAACGATACAGTTATCCATGCTTATACAGATGCATATTAGGTAGGAAGTGTTGATGATTGAAAGAGTACCAATGGAGTAGCATTATATCTATGTGGTTGCCTTGTTTCATGGTTAAGTAAAAAGGAGTCCTCAATCTCGGTATCCACAGCGGAAGTAGAATATATCGTGACAACATCTTGTTGTACTCAAGTTCTTTGGATGAAGAAAACTTTGCAAGATGTTCAAGTCAAGTTTGATGAGCCTATTCCCATCTTCTGTGATGACACCAGTGCCATCAGTATCTCCAAGAATCCTGTGATGCATTCCATAATAAAGCACATTCCAATCAAATATCAATTTTTTAGAGAGAAGGTCGCTGAAAAGAATATCAAGCTTGAATATGTTGGCACAAAGGAACAAATTACTGACATATTTACCAAACCATTGCCTCGTGAATAATTTTAGTATCTTCGCCAAAAGCTTGGGATTCTCACAAGTTCTCATTAGACTCTTTCTCTTATTGAACTAAGCAGAAAAGGGGAGTGGTGGCATGTACAGTTTGTCAGGGGGAGTTACCCTTTTCCATTGACAACAAAGGGGGAGAGAAGGCAATAGGAAGAGGTGTCATAATCACATGGGGAGTACTTGTGTTTCCATCAATTCCAAAAGGGGAGATTGTTGATCCGTGGTTGTCACTGATGTCAACCCAAGTAGCACCAATGGCTACCATGATCTTGCATGGGAATTTTTACTTGACAACTCATCCTATTCTAAGTCAAGTATATTCTAGATTGATTCTACTCATCAAGATGTTTCTGTTGATATATGGCATGCCATGTAGTTCTTCGTGTTTTGAGAGTTATTCATGTGTGAAGTTAGTAACCTCAGTTAGTAGGCTAAAAACCCATGGGGTTGTCACATGGAACTCATCATTGGTTGTGGTAATTGAATAATAAATAAATAATAATATTTTATGCTCCTAAATCCTCTCCAATGTTCACTTGTTGAGGACCCTCTCAACTCAAGACATTTCTATAAATAGTGACCCTCATATCCTCCTCTAGCAAGCACTTTTCAACGAACTATCTTGTGAGAAGACCTATGTAATTTTTTGGCCCTCACTAGCCTCTAATGCAGGATTTTTTGCAGGGAGTTTAAGGTTATGTTGATGTCTGGTTAGGGCACAAAATTATGATCAAGTTTGAAGGTTTGTTTTGAAGCAAGTTTAGAGCCTTGGATTCTAGGATTTCACTGCTTCAAATAGGTCATCGTGGAATTTTTGATATAACTTTTTTCTACGAAGCTTCAGAAGCTGAAATTAAAACCCATTTGAGCCAAAATCTTGGTTTGCTATATTTTCAGAGATATGATCTGAGGAAGTTAGGGGTTTTCAAGCTCCCGAATTCCATTTCAAATAGGTGACCTCGAGAAAAGCATCATAACATTCTCTCTGGGCATTGGATTCAAATTTTGTAAATAGTGACAGAAAGAGGAAGGAGTGTGTTTTTTTGTGTATCATGTTCAGGGACAAAGGTCGAAACAGTAACACATGGCACTTCATACAATTTTTCTCTACTGAACTATTTATAATCAGGTCATTGTGGGAGATTAGACATAAATCTTTCTTGAAGAATCCAATCTTGATCAGACCTATGGGGTTAGAAAGAGGACTCAGAGGGCTACCACAGGACAAAATTGTAGATATTGGAGAGTTGAAATTACATAGATACCATAGATTCAATATCGATCTCATAAAAGGAAAGAAAAAGTATAAATTGAAAGATCATTGTAGTAAGGACAACACATCAATAGTCAAGGGTAATTCTGCTACAGTAAGGTATGTATGATTAGTGTTTTCATTTGAATTTTGAGTATCATATTTGACATGTGTTTTTGCATAAGAACGCAAGTATATTGTTCTGTATTTGTTTGGGTCTTGATTGTTAATGCATCTGCATGAAGTATGACACTTTAGAACAACTCGGACACATACTCGAAGGACATGTAATTCCAAATTACCATTACTTGAATAAAGCACAATAGTACCTCAACAAATGCAAGTGATCCAAGAAGCAATGTCAAGTCAAGTGTCAGGTCTTGTCAAAAAGCCAGTGTTGTAAGAGAATCATCATTGTAAATATGTAAAAGAGTCATCATTGTAAATTTGTAAAAGAGTCATCTTTGTAAATTTGTAAAAGAGGTATTATTTTAAAAGAGTCAATATTCCTAGAGTCAAAGAGGCACTTTTGGGATTCAATGTTGGGATGATTTCATGGTTGGGTTGTAGGTCATAGTTTGATTTGGTGTTCGGTCAAGTATAATAAAATCATTGTAAATCATATTGTATCATGGATCATTGTCCCTAGTATGGGAGTCCACATTATTGTCTCACTTATGATCATTATAGGGTGGCAGGGAAGTGCTAAGTAGGTGCATGAAGTCACCTACAAGTTGGAGCTTCAGAACACTTGAGGGTGTGTTATAGCTCCAAATCTCACTCTTATGGTTTGTGATGCTGCACTCATGGCCTAGGGCAACCCCTCCTTCCAGACCTGGTCCCAAAATTTAAAAAACAGTATTTTATCTCTTATACGTGACATTTCCCTGAGTTAAACACGTGTATACGCGGGTAGGCATATACCCAACCCACGTATATGTATTAAAACACTTAAAAAAATATAAAACTCCTTAATTTTGAGCGGAGATCGCGTGTTTTACCTGCTGATCACCTGTTAGTGCCCGTGGCCCAACTGTTCCCAACCAACTCCCAACTAAAAAACTACTTTGGGAGAGGTATAAAAAGACCTCAATGGGAAGGCCTAAAGGAGGAGAGAAGAGAGAGAAAGGTTATTATGCTGAGATTTTTCCCCTGACCAGGTCTGAAGACCCTTGTGCCTTCTGCACTTCCCCCATTTGTACAGGAAACCCTTGTTTCCTTGTGTGTTGATGTTCATCCACTACTTGTGACATCATGGAGTAAGTCATGGAAGGAGTTTGTTAAAGGCTTGAGGCTGGACGAATCCGGAAGGAAGCTTTTCTTGGAGCCTGCGAAAGGTGACTCGGGTGAAATTATTCATTTTCTGTACTTTATTTGTCTATAATAAAAGAAACACATGTCTTGGTTCCTGATATAAATCTTCTTTATGTTTATGATATTCATGTTGGAATTCATATGTGAATGGTTGTTTAAAGTTCATAACTAACTACCTTTTCTTTATAACATGAAGATGGTTTCTTTGTAAGCTTTTGTCCATATACTGTTGTGTTCTTTGGAATTGGTTTTTTTGCAGGACAAAGGAGCAAAAGGAACTTGAAGAAGGGTTTGGACCCTAAAGGACCTTCTCAAACGTAGGACCTAAGGTACGCCCCCTTATCATAGAATTTTCTTATAATAGCATAATGGCTGTGTGAATGTGTATTTCTATGTATAGACAACTTTCAGTCTGCTAGGGTTTCAACCCAAAAGCCCTAGGGGAACATTTCCCTTAACAGGGGGTAGGTTGGTCTAGGATGTTAGGGAATCCATTTAGTTAACTACTGAAGAAACCATGGCGTTGGCGCATCCTTCCAGTGGGATCTAGAGAAGAATGATTTTCTATAATTCTAGGAAGTTGTAACATTCATTTTAGTTGGGGCTAAATATTAAAGAATTTATTAGAAAAGTGTTCGGTGTTTTTGGACCTAGAGGAGGTTTTCCACCTAAAATTTTGTGCCTATTTTGTTCATTTGTTTACTATTGTTACTCGATAAAGATTAATAATAATTGAAGAATAAATAATTCTCTAAATATATTTAAAAGTGTTAATTGCTAAGGAATATAGATTCACCCCCATCTCAGTATTTCCAAAAAGAATCTCCCAAATCAGAATCAGAATTATGGTTAGAATTAATCGAATTAAAACCTAATAATTTCATTTCTTCTATCATTCATACCTTTCCATCTAATTATGCTAAACCTAAAGATAGATCTTTTGTTTATACAAATACTTTATTTGAAAGTGAAGGAAAATTTGGCCCAAAAGTGCAAAAGTTAGTTATTCAATAACCATTAATAAAAACTTCCACAAATTATACTCAATCATCTTCCTTTTCATCCCCCCAACTTTCATCTTCATATTCACCCTCTTCATGCCCCCAAATTTCATCCTCATGTTCACTCTCTTCACCTAATCAAATGGTTGGTTTTCAACCTGTCATTCAAGCTCGTTATGCAGCACCAGTCCTTTAGCTTAATAATTTTCCTAATAGATATCTAAAGAACTTACCTAGGTTTAATGGGGAAGTTGGTTTATCTATTGAGGATCATTTAGCTACTTTTTTTTATTTTGTTGATAATATGAACATAGAGCATGAAGATGTGTACATGAGGTTATTTGTTCAATCTCTTGAGGGAAATGTTATGATCTAGTTCAGACAATTGTGAATTCGTTCTATTCCTGCATGGAATGAACTAATCATTATTCTTAAAAACGAATGGGGATTTAAAAGGGATCTTTTTTATTATCTTACAGAATTTAATGATATGAAAAGAAATCATGGTGAACCTGTGGCTAATTTCATAAAAATATTCAATAAAATTTATAACAAAATGACACCAGACTGTAAACCACTAGTGGTTGCAGCTAAATTTAGATTTTCTAAATGCTTTGATGATGATTTTTTATCATGCTTAGAAAAAGGACATTTTTCACCCTAGAAAACATGCAAACCGATTCCATTGAAGTCGAAGCTAATAGATCAGCATCAACTAAACTTAAGGCAAAAGAAGAAAAAAATGAGAGAAAGATGAAAGTTAGGGAAGAAGGTACTTCTTCTTCAAAAAATAAGAATGAATATCATAAAATAGATGAAATTACTTCTCTTCTAAGAAATATTTCAAATAGAATTCAAAAATGGAAGCACAACCTAGAGTAGCTCAACCAGTGTCAAATAGACTTCAAGTTCAATATAAGAGACCTTTTCAACCTAAAATCTTGCAAAGACCTAATACTGATCAATAGATCCAACCCCCATTGATGATTGATGATCATGAACCTAAATAAACTCGTCATTTAGTTACAAATGATATCAATTATTCTGATGATCCTTCATCAAAAAACGTTATTATTCTAATTTCTCATGATCATCCTTCAGTTAAAAACCAAGAGTCTTCTCAAGTTTCAAAATATCAGTCCTTCTCTGAATTTCTTATTGCAGAATTAAAGACAATATATTATTTGAGACCAAGACAAGGACCTAATATACTAGCTATAAATGCTACTATTAATGAACCTCTGGGCAAAACAGTTGAAACACAAACAACATTGATTCAACCACTAAATAATCCAAATGAATAAAATATATCTAAAAAGCTTATTCCAACAACCTTTAATGTGGAAAAAGAATTAGAAATAGTTAAGATTCTAATTCCATTATTTGAACTATCTAAAAATCCAGGTTATAGGAATCAAGTATCAAAACGGATTCAATATTCAAGTATTGATGCTGAAGGAGGTGTGATTAGTTTACAAGATGAAAAACCTCCAGTGATTTCTGGTCCTAGTTATGATATGATCGATTAAAATGTTCCTCCTTTTTATGTTACTTTGAAGTTTCATGATTACATCTTATATAATTGTATATTAGATTATGGGGCCTCTCATAATCTAATGCCTAAAGTAATTATGGACCAGCTTCAATTGCAAATCACAAGACCCTATCATGATCTATATACCTTTGATTCAAAGAAAGTACCTTACCTTGGATTAATCAAATATTTAGTCGTAACACTTTCTCAGATTCATGTTAAGAGTGTAGTTTTCGATATTGTTGTTACAGATATCCCCCCAAAATTTGGTATGTTATTATCTAGATCTTATTGTGCCAAGTTAGGGGGATGTATGAAAATGGATATGTCTTTTGCTACAATTCATGTTTAAGGGGGAGAGCATTTCAGATTATACAAAGAGGTGAGATTTATAAATATTGTTTGCAAATATGATCAAGCAATAAACCATCCTATTTATGCAATTGATCCAGATTTTGGATGTTTTACTTTAACAACTAATAATCTCCAAAATTCTCAACTACAAATAAAACCCAATGTATAAATACGAATGTTTGGAATTTGTACTTTGATGGAGCCTTTTCCAAAGATGGAGCTAGAATTGTACTTATTTCTCGAAACAAAGAAAATATAGCTCAATATTTCAAGTTAGACTTTGATGTTATAAACAATGTAGCATCGTATGAAGCCTTACGTTTAGGACTAGAATTAGCTAAAAGTTTAAAAGTCTGAAACTTAAGTGTATTTAGTGACTCAGAGATAATTGTGAAACAAATTAAAAATCTATGCCAAGAAAAACACCCTAGCCTTAGATCTTATCAGAATGAAGTATGGGATTCTGTCGACAGTTATTTTCAAGCTTTTAGTATTACAGCAATCCCTAGAGATGAAAATATTTATGCAGATTCTTTAGCAATCTCTTCTAGCTCTTTCAAAATTCTTGATCCTATGCAATTGCAATATCAAATTCAAGTAAAGTACAAGCCTTCAATCCTTGAGAACCTTAAACATTGGCAAGTTTTCGAAGATGATGAGAAATTAAAATTTTTCTTACACACAATTGATGAATTTTCAGCTCTACAAATTGAAGAAGAAAAAATCAATGAAAGTAAATTAAATGATGAAATTGAAACTTCACAGTTAAATCATAAAATAGTTTATCATAATATCATTCAGTTGCCTAATAATTACTTTCCAAAAGGATTAATTGATCTTGAAAAACTCTTTGATAATAATGATGTCTCAAAAACTTCATTATCAAGTTCACAACAAGAAGATGTGGAGGATTGTAATATTGGAACCAATGAAGAAATCAAAAATGTAAAAATTTCAACATCATTACCTCAGGAAACAAAAGACAAATATGTTAATATTCTTAAAAATTATAAAGATTTCTTTGCATGGTCATATGAAGAACTTAAAACCTATGAGACAACTCTTATTGAACATAAAATTCCTCTCAATCCAGAAGCTAAACCTTTCAAACAGAAATTGAGGAGAATAAATCCAATTTTTCTTCCAACTATTGAAAAAGAGCTTAAGAAATTATTGGATGCAAAAATTATTGTTCCCCTAAGATACTCTAATTGGATATAAAATATAGTTCCAGTCAGGAAGAAAAATGGTGAAATTTGTGTGTAAACTTTAGAAACCTAAACAAACTATCTTTCAAGTATAATTATCCATTGCCTAAGATGGATCAATTGCTCCAAAACATCTCAGGCTGAAACAAAATTTCAATGTTCGATGGCTTTTATGGATATAATTAGACCTTGGTAAGTCCAGAAGATAGGGAAAAAAACAACAGTGATAACTCCTTGGGGCACATTTATCTATGTTAGAATGCCATTTCTCCTAACTAATACAACAGCTACCTTTCAAAGAGAAATGGATCTATAATTTGTTGGTAAGGTTAACAAATTTGTTGTTGTTTGCCTTGATGATTTGACTGTATTTCAAGTTCTAATGAGAAACATTTAAAACACTTGAGAAAGGATTTTGACAGATGCAGGAAATATGGAATTTCCCTTAATCCAAAGAAATATATGTTTTCTATGAAAGAAGGAAAATTACTCAGACACATTATTTCAAAGGAAGGAGTAGTGATTGACCCACAAAGAGTCTCGACCATTGAGGGAATTATCTTACCTATAAATAAAAAGGAAATTCAAACTTTTCTAGGAATAATTAATATTTTGAGAGGATTCATACCAAATTATGTTGAGATAGTCAATGATATTACTTGTATGCTGAAGGAAGATCATGAAGTCAAATGGACAGTGCAAGCAAGGTATGTTTTTACACAAATCAAGAAATCTATTTCTGAAGCCCTAATACTAGCCAGTCTTGACTATTCAAAACCTTTTAGCATTTTCTATTTTACCTCTAATACTACCTTAGCTGATGTCTTATCACAAAAGAATGACAATGGAGATGACTAGCCTATTTCCTTTTTCAGCAAAGTAATGAGAGATGTTGAGTTGAAATATGATATCATTGAGAAGTAAGCTTATGCTCTTGTACAAGCCTTAAAAGCCTTCAAAACCTATGTCCTTCATTCTCCCATTATTGCCTTTGTTAAAAATAATGTGGTAAATATTGTCTTAACACAACTTGATACAGATGGTAGGAGAGGAAGATGGATTGTAAAAATATTATAATTTGACTTAGATATCAAATCTACCAAATTGGTGAAAGGTCAAGGTTTAGCCAAACTATTGGTTGAATCAAATTTTAAAGTTCTGGGTATCAACACTATCATGCAAGTTTCAGCAGAGAAGAATACACAAGAACCTTCTAAGAGTTTAGTAGAGAAGAATACACAAGAACCTTCTCAGAGTTTAGCAGAGAAGAACACACAAGAACCTTCTTCTATTGTAGATTTAATTCCTCTCCCGCTTCATATTGATGAAAAGTTCCTATTATCTAAATGGTATGCTGATATTATACATTTTCTTCATGATTTTGAGTATCCTCATGGATTCACAAGGAATCAATGTAGAACTCTTAGATTAAAGGCTATGAAATATTGCATCATCAATGTCAATTTGTACTAGAAAGATCCATTGAATATCCTTCTTTAATATCTAACTGAAAATGAAGCAGAAGATGTCATATAATAATTTCATGAAGGTATGTGTGGATGACACTATGCTTGGAGAGCAACAACATATAAAATTCTGAGAGCAGGATTTTATTGGTCGAAGTTGTTTTCACAAGTGGGAGAAAAGGTTAGAAGTTGTATTCCATGTCAGATATTTGTTGGGAAGCAAAGGTTATAAGAACTTCCACTTATTCCAGTATTGATTGAAGCACCCTTTTTTAGTGGGGATTATATTTCATAGGATAAATATTTCCACCATCCAGTAATCAATACAAATGGATCTTGACTGCTACAAACTACTTCATAAAATGGGTAGAAGTCATCCCTTTCAAGAATGCAATAGACAATGTCGTCATCAAATTCATTGAATAAAACATATTATCCATATTTGTTTTTCCACAAAAAATAGTAACTGATAATGCACAAGTGTTCAGTAGTATCAAAACAATAGATTTTTGCCAAAAGTATCATATTTTATTGCATCATTCTACCCCATATTACCCTCAAGGAAATGGATTGGCAGTATCATCAAAAAAGAGTTTGGTCAAAGTTACCACGAAGGTACTAACAGATAATAAAAGTAGTTAGGATAGTCATCTCAAATATGAATTTTGGGCCAAGAGAGTATCACCTACGAGATATACTCGTAAATCTCCTTTCCAACTTATTTATGGAACTGAGGCAATCTTTCCCACACAACTAGATTTTCCTGTTATGAAATTTTTACAGGAACCTGATGACTTCTCAAGAAGAATCAATCATATCATTGAGCTAAACCAAGATAGAGATGAAGTTCAATACAAGCTTCATCAATATCATAACAAAATGAAGATCTTATTTGATAGAAAAGATAGGGAAAGAGACTTCAAGCAAGGAGATTTAGTTTTAAGATGGGATGCCAGAAGAGAGGAAAGAGGAAAACATGGTAAATTTGATAATGTTTGGTTAGGACCATTCAACATTGTAGAAGCCAAGGGTAATAACACTTTTATTTTACAGAATCTGGAAGGAAGATATTCATAATTGCCTGTAAATGGGCAATATCTTAAACACTGAATTTAGTATTAAAATTGCTCACATTCATTTTTTAGTGTACATCACCAGTTTAATTAAATTTATGTTGTTAAGTGTTATTTTCACAGCAAAGATTCCATATCCCAAAGAGAAGGCACATGGATCTACATGTTCTCTGCTTCCCGTATGGGGAAGTAGTCCCTAGATGGAGCCGATGTTGTAAGATATTTATATCATGTACATTTTTAATTTTGTAAGAAAAGAATATATATATATATATATATATATATATATATATATATATATATATATATATATATATATATATATATATATATATATATATATATATATATATATATATATATATATATATATATATATATATATATATATATATATATATATATATATATAGATAGATAGATAGATAGATAGATAGATAGATAGATAGATAGATAGATAGATAGAAAAATAAATATAGAAAAAAGAAAGGGATATAAAAATAAGGAAAAAAAAGAAAGAGAAATAAAATCTCATGGAAATGGGGCACTAGTATAAATGTCGTTGTAGACGTTCTTAATTGTTAAATCATTTTTTTAACATTTATTAGCGATTAATTAATCATTCATAAAGTATGATTTGATGTCTTTGGCATATATCATATGTATCATGTTGTTATTAACCATTAGGATGTTCCCCAACTGGATCAACAGTTGGGGAAACATTTCAGACCCCCCCCTGTGCTTTCGACATTTAACAAAGGGGTGGGGGGGTCCAAAAATTTGATTCATGAAACCCGCCTAGGCCGACATGTCGCCCTCATGTACCGTTCTTACCCCTCCCCCCGCTCTCCAAAACCATAAACCGCCTACCCCCCCTCTCCCCTGGGAAAATTGTCACTCGTTCATTACCGCTCCCGCTAAAGACCGACCATCATTCCGCTTCAACCATTTGTAAACTTCTCATTCGCTCCAAATTGATTAATGTTATTCCACCATCACCATTGCGATTGAAATCCCCACTCCCATTAATGACTATTATAGACGTACTCTTGCCTCAAATGGTTCACTCCCCACATAATAAAATAAACACGGTCGGTTTTCCTTATTCTTCTCACTCCTCTTGCAGCCGCACATATCTGTTACAAGAAACATCAACGTACAACATCTGCCACTACACCAACCAGTCAATTGCATGGCAAATGACATTTTTACATCAAATTTCTTGTTTCAACGTGTCGTCTTCTAAAGGAAAGACAAAGGTAGTTGCAGAAAACCTATTGCTTCCCCCTGTTATAAATTTAGATAAATTGCCCTTAGTTGACCAGCAATATAAGATTTCTCAAACCCAATGTGAGTTTGACCTCTATGAACTTCACAATTGGGAAAAATATAAATTCTTAGATGATGGCGATGAACTAATTATATGGGACTCCTTCCTTCCTCAATTCATTTTCCTTCAGACTCATTCCTTTCCTGAATTTGTAACCTAGTGTCACTTTAGGTATATCTCGAGTCGGAGAGCTATCATTGCCCAAAATAATGATATCCTGTTTACCATTTCCCCTAATTCAATATACTAAATTCTTCAAAGAAAACTCTCAGCCCCTCTACATCCTTTTTTTGTAGATTCTCTCATGGAAATCTATCAAAAACTTACTTTTCCTCAGAGAGCCAAAATATTTGAAATATTTTTACCTAAAAATGTATAATTTCTAAGGAAAATTCCACCATTCCCTTCCTCAATGTTTCCAGAGATGACTAGATAGGTTATTTCAACGGTTCCATGTATGTTAGGTTATCCAACTGATCATTGGGTCGATGAAGTCATTTTAGGATTTTTATCAGTATTTTCAATAGCTGATAAACCATCACTTATGTTCAATTACAATCAATTTTTAGCAAACGCTATTCATGATCAGTTTCTAAAGTTTTCTAATGAAGGAGCCTTTAAATACGAATTAGTTCTTGTGTACTTGTTCTTGTTTTATCAAGCAGATATATTTTAGTTTCCATTACCTTAGTCTATAATTCATTTTACTTCCTTGGTGAGGAAGAATACTAATTAACTTTCTTTCAGTGATTATGTAAATCAGTTTCTACATATGGCTTCATGCTTGCTCAGTAGTGATACTTTTCCTATGATTTCAAGTGAAATCAAAATAATTCTTCACCTTAATGGGCAGACAAGAACTAGAGATTGGTATCTATATAAAAATTACACAGAAATACGAGTATATGGATGTGATCTTCCTTCATAAAAGTTGCCAAACTTTGTTCCAATCAAAATTTTTGCATTAGAATATATCAAATAGATGATGAACATGGATGAGCTTAATTATGTGTCAACTAAAAAGAAGTCTCAATTCAAGTTGAAAACACAAATTGGGTCATTCATTTGTAACAACAGAGCAGCAGCAAAGGAGGCATACCTTCTCTTGAAACAGATGAGATTTAAATTAAGATTTACCTGGCCTTATGATCCGTTTGGGATTATTTCTACATTAATCATCTAAAAATGGGGCTCTTAGGCTTCTTGTCCAACTTAAAAGAACCTCTCATACTTCCAAAGCTTGAATATTCCCAAGTCTTATTGATTAACCAATGCGGAATTAAGAAATGCTTGAAAATATAGGTATATGCTTATATTTATTGTTGGCTATTTATGTGTTTTAAAATTTGCTGTGTATGCTTATATTTGTTTTAACTGATTATATGCCTTAAATTTTGTTGTTGTGCTATAATTTGATGTGCTCAAACTGATATACATAATAGTAAATAAAGCAGCAGAGATAATGAAGCAATAAAGCAAACACATGAACATCAATATTACTTTGGAGTTCACCCACAACTCTTAGGCTACATCTCTGTGAGCTCTAGTCAACTCAACTAAGCTTTGTGAGATAATGGTATTAGTCCTTTTTACAAGCTCCTGGCCCAAATCCTATTGTTTTACACAAAAAAGTGGGTTCAGACACCATTTAATCCCCTGGCTCTTGAAGCTTTGGCTCTTGGCTCTAGCTCTTGGCTCTTAGTTTTGGCTCTTGGCTCTAACTCTGGCTCTTTGGCTCTGGCTCTGGCTCTCTGGCTCTTCAGCTTTGGCCTCTTTCTGCCCTCTATCAGTTCACAGTCCTATGGGCTTTTCACTTGGCTTCCAAGTGACCCCGTAGGCTGCTCTTTTTCTCCTGCGTTGCATCTTTGGCTTCAGTGCTACCTCCTTCACCTTAGCTCCCTACTTTGGCTTTTCTCTCAGCAACAAAACACAACAACAATCGACAACTACTCAGCAGCAACTCAACCAGCCCTCTGTCTTTGACATCCATGGCTTTTAAGCCAAAACAACGTTGTTGATTCATTTCCCTCTCGGGCTCTTCGCCTTTCTATTTTGGTCTGCTCGAATCCCTTCTTTGAGCGTTAGCAATCATTTCTAAACGCCCTATGGGATGAATGCCACCTATTCCACAACAGAGGGAGCCACTGGTACTTTGACTCCTTCGGAAATAGTCACTCTGTGTTTACTCAGAGAATGTTGTAAAACACGGGAAAATCTACATAAAGCACTATTCACCGGACTTAATATTTTCATAATCGCATCCTAAACTCCCATCAGGTCCGCCCATAATCACTATCACAAGTCACCAATGCCTTGTTCCAAGGTTTCCCTTTGAATTTTAAAATTTCATTAAAACGGTGAAAATAATGCCAAAAAATGGCTTTGGAGGATCTGAAATATTATATATTTTCATTTCGGAACCCTTTTGGGTCTGGTTCTCATCTCATTGCACTTATCTCTCTCTCTCTCTCGATATATATATATATATATATATATATATATATATATATATATATATATATATATATATATATATATATATATATATATATATATATATATATATATATATATCCCACTCTTTGTAGTTCTTCGATTACGATCCGTCGATATCGGCGATTGGCACATCGCGAGTCGCGGGGTCCTATCTTTGCCTCATGGCATTACCGATTGTGATCCGCCGATATCGGTGATCGGCATATCGCTCGGTCTGATCCATTGCATGTTATGCCTCCGATTGTCCCCCAACTGCCTTCACCAATTACGACTGCTGATTGGATTTGGACCGTTGATCAGCCAGATTTGACGGCCCCTGTTCACTATTGATTTAAGCCTTTGATAGGCTCGATTTCATGGTTTTCTCCATGTTTTTTGCTTCTGATAGTGTAACCCGAATTTTCCATAACTCCTCCCTTTTTGCCTCATGCAATGCGATTTTCCCTTATAGGGGTATTTTGCCCATTTTTAAATGATTTTTGCCTCTTTTCTGAAAGAACAAAGGGGAACTTCTTTTTCACCCACTCAAGTCTGTTTTCACCCATTCAAGTTGTGTTGGATTCAGAATGAAGGGATTGTTGGCCCTCAGTTTTGGTGTATTTTTGCTTAGGGAAACCTACTTAATCCTTATATTTGCCATCCATTTTCCATCACATACATCTCATTTTGATTTATTTTATGCATATTCAGGTGTTTAATTTTAATTTTTTAATTTCTAGAAGTTTTTATGAAAATTGAGTTTCAAGTGCAATTTTGGACTGAATCAGAAATTTCCATAATAGCTATGTGGATGACATGTTTGCAGGACACTTGGGCTCGAGTTTGATGAACGGATGGACATCTTGCGAACTAGGACTAAGCTAACTCCACTTGGTTTGGCGAGAACAAGCTTTATTAGGCCCGGTCAAGGCTAGTCAAACATGCCTAGTCACCAGAAAATCCTTAGGAAATAGAGCAGTTTTGAGATTTTATGGGATTGACCATATTTCTTGGGATGAATTGGATGAGTTCGACTTAGATAGGTGGATATGAGTATATATGAGTGTTATAGATAATATAGATCAGTTTTTTTCATTAAACCTCTATTTATAGCCAAGACTTTGATGGCTTTTGAATGGAATTTGTATGTAACTTTTGTATAATTGGAGTTGGGAGCTAATTTGAAGAAATTGTTTCATTCCAATTTTTTGCTCATGCTTGGTTGATCTACTGAAGTTGTTTTAGCTGAGATTTCTTCAAGTGTGCAAGGCAAGGGTGGAGGGCCCCCACACCAAGCTAAGTACACTTCTTGGTTCAATTTTCATAGTTTTCATAGACTAGTTTTTGTTTCAAATGTATTTAGATGTGTGATGATTGCTGAATGAATATTGGTTTAATTCTAATCTACATATGAAGGGACACAAAGGAATTTAAGTTAAATTCCCCTTCTATTTGATCTTGAACTAAAACTGAATTTCATTCTCCATTTCTCATTTGAAGTTATTTCTGCATTTCTGGTTTGAAGCGATGGTGATTGTGATATAGTAGGATTGTGAAGAAGGAAAATTTGGACCTTCTTAGTTAGGAGCCTCTTCTTTTACATCTTCTGCATCATAAACCATTGTTAATTAGTGCTCTTAGATTTATCTTCATGAAAGTAGTATTGTAGGGAAGGACAACGTGGTTCTCCTAAGTTAGGAGCCTCTTCCCTCATATATTACATAAATGAATTAGAAATTGTTAAAATAGGTTTATATTTGTAATATGTACTTATTTAAATATCCAAATTTTATCTTCTAAACTTGATTATATCTGATGTCCATATATAGTGGATTTGCCTCCAAGTTTTACAAACCCGGGTTGATAATTAAATACTTGTGTTAATTTAGTCAATAAATTAGCCCAACATTTTGGCGTCGTTGCCAGGGAGGCAATTATCAGCATAGTCAAATAGAAGAAAAACTAAAAAACTAAAAATTTAGTTAAGATACATTTCTCTTAGTTATGTTTCTTTATGCCTAGAAATAGAGATCTTAAAATTAGGTTTCCAAAACAAAACCCCCCAACAAAAACATAAAATAAAAAAAATAAAATAAAATAAAAACAAAACTACAAAATCCATTTTCAATGACAAGATGATGTTAAAGAATAGGTTACAACACTACTCCATTCTTCAACATTCTTTCTCATCAAATCATTATGATCAGATAGCTTTTCATGTCCAAAATTTCATTAAAGTATATTTTTCAAATTTGGATATGAGTTTACTTATGATCTTGTTACGAAAATGGATGCACTGGAAATTCTCTTATACTTGAGGGAATGAATTATTTTTCTAAAATAGAATAGGATAGAATAGAATAAATTCACCATAAGACTTCCATAATAAATTTGTTTCAAACTATTTCCTCAAATCATTGTTCAATATTCATTTGAAAGGACTACATAGAAAAATGCAGTAAGAACAAGCCTATTTTGGGTAACCATATAGGATCATTTTGAAATCATGGTTCATTTTACATATCTCTTCAAATATAGTTTTGGAATCCATTTTGAAGTTTTCAATTTATATCACAAATAAAAATGTGATCAAAATCAAAACTAGGTCTCAAGAGAAATGTTGAGGACAGAGTTAGTACAGCCTATATTTGAAGTATCTAATGGAAACATTTTTATCTAAAATTCATAGGGAAGATATCCCTTGGAATATAGTTTTCAAATCAATTTGAATCACTTCAATCAAGTATCATATGAAAAAGTTATTCTTGAAATACTAACTGCTTGTCGAAAAATCTGCAAGGTGACAATTCTAGGTCCTGACTGTTCATTGGCATATTTGACATACCAAACCATATTCTTTTCAAAGCCTGTTTATATGGGAGATATATATTCAAGTCTATTTTAAGACACAATTTTAATCATCCCATTTGGAGGTGAAATGAAAAAGTTATGCCACATTTAGTGACTGCATGTCTTCAAAACAGTATAGTAAAACTCTGCCTCATAGGTCTGTTCATCACCAATTTTGTGATATCAAGCCTAAGAATTTTTAAAACCTGTTTCTATTGGAAATACAAAAATGAATCTACTTTAATATCTAAGTGGAATCACATTGATCTGATCTTTATCAAAGACGTTACGCTTAAAATAGTGACTGTTGGTCTAGTTAAAAATTAACAAGCAGCTCTATCAAACATGGCACTCCTTATAATTTTTACCATATCATTTTAAACAATTTTGAAAACCTGTTTATACTGGAGGTATCCATATGAATTCACTTTAACGTGGCTTTGGAATCACTCCAATTGGATATAAAACAAATATTTTGTAAACAAAATACCGCTAGGAGGTCTAGGCTGGCCACCATTCCTCAAGGGGTAAATAAATGCAATTTGTTTGTATATAATATTTGAACTTGTTTTCTAAGCAATTTTTGTAATGATTTACATATATATTGGAAGAAGAGAGACTGTACAACTCTCTTCCTCCATCATCTAATGTTGTATTGCAGGCAAGTGCTATGTTTTTGCAGGTCATAGGAAGAATGAAGGAGTGAACTCCATGGATGAAATAATTTTCCAAATCAAATTCATATTTCAGAATATGAATACAAATGTTCAAGTCAAAGAAAAGTGAAAATTCACCTGATGTTGAGATCATTCAATGAAACTCAAACTCTTGAAGCTTGCTCTTCAATGTTGACGAACAACACCAACAAACCCTACAACATGATCGAGATCAACGCCAAAAGACATGAAGATAATCATCAGAAGATGTAGTCAAGTTCAGTAACATGTTAAGTCACATCAATCTCCAAATAAGCCTTTCACATTGAATTCATATTGTTCATGATTTGATCGTCATCATTTGTTCATGATTTGAATTCATATTGTTCATCATCCATATTGTATGTTAAGCTCCACGACCAAGCATGTTGAAGTCCAACCTTACTACTACATCATGACTTCAATATAACCTATTTTCATAAGTTTTCATACTTCCCTACTCCATTACACCCCACCTCCATTCAGAAAAGAAAAAATAGAAAAAGGTCAAAAATAATAAAGGAGTTTGGTTGTGAAAATCCACGAAAGTGGCACAATACAAACTCGAATTCATATAGGAAAACCAACTTGTTTGGCCAATATGAATTCTCTATTTTGTTTTACCATTTCTTCAGTTTGAGTTTGCAGGAATCATCCTCCAAAATAAACAAGACTTGAGGACAAGTCTTCCCATCAGCAAGGGGGAAGATTCACAAAAAGAAACTTAGTTATGCAACTAAATTGACGACGGAACTCGTATTGTTGGCAGTTGGGACCTGAAATATTTTTTAAATCAATTGCAGAGGGACCTTAAATGTTAGCAAAAACATGTATATATTGCATAAAAATGTACATGACAAAAGGGACCTGAGTTATCATGAATCAATTGCAGAGGGACCTGAACGACATCAACAATGAATGGACCAGAATCAATGAAGGATGCTAGAACATGAAGCATAAATAAGCTCTATCTATCTACGATATTTGATCAAGACAACTTCATCCAATATTGTTAAAGAACAACAACATTCATCCAATACTACAGGGAAGTACAAGTATCGTAAGTGCACAATTTTGTTCTTGCAAATTTACATTTTTTTAGAAATTTCTAGACTTTGTTAAAATTGAGTTAATACCTGAATGCATATTTTATATTCATCACATTTTTAGCCTATGTCCATCCTACATTTACATTCTACATTTACCCTATACCTAATCCAATGTACATATGTACATATTTTTCATTCCATAACCCTAATATGCCATTATCCTTATTCATAACCCTAACCCTAAGTATTTTTTTCCATAAAGCAAAATGGATCAAAGTGAGGATTTAAAAAGTTGAACCTGCACAAACAAAGCAAGCATTAGTCCTATGGAAACAATTTTAAACATGACCTAAAAATGGTCATTTTAAAATTATGAGAAATATTTCAAAAAGGCAATACATGTGCAAAGGAAATAAGAAATGCAATATTTCATAAGGAAATATATGCATATAACAAATAACAAATATATGTTGCACATATGCGTTATATTAAAACATATTAAACCATTTGCATATAACAAATATATGATGCACATATGCGTGATATTGAAACATATTGAAAGGCACAACAGTTTTTGAATTCATTTAAAGCTTGCATGAAATGATATTAGGCAGGGGATATGATTCAAACGAGTTTGCAAACCGAGTACGTGATAATGTATATATGATAGTCACGGCATAATAAGTCGGTATGCAGGATGTCAAGCCATGACAGAACAGAAGGACGGCTTCAAATAAATCAAGTATGAATGCCGGATGGTGTCAACAGCACAATGAAAATAATTAAGCACAGTTCCATTCAGCAGATCGATCGATATATGCACGGCATACCAGTATAGGAAATGGGTCAAAAACGTTTTTATAAAGTATGATCAAGCAATGTGAAGTATCGTATAGGAAATGGGTCAAAACGTTTTTTAAAAAAACACAGAAAAAAGCCACGTTGCATTCCGGTCAGAGCACAACCAAACAGTAGCATGGTCAACACGTTTTGGTAAAAAAAACCCTGTGCGTTTTTAACAAGAGCTACAACTACAGTCAACAGGTAAAAACGTTTTGACATGAACCCTTTACATTCAGAGCTCTGCCATTGATGCTCAGAACCATAAATTTGTTCCCATCACAGCCATTTGAGGCTCAGGAAAGACGATAGATGCGAGAAGCAAAACGTTTTGACAGCGGAGGATAAAAATAGTTGAGACCGTGTAGGTAAATTAATGGAGATAATGCCAAGCCGTAATTTATGCAGAGAATCCCTCAGATTATGCAGTGAATTCTCAATGAAGGTAAGCATCAAAATTTAAAATCGAATCCCAGATTTTATGTTCCAGATCTAGTATGTGTAAAATCCTCTGCCACCTGTAAGAGTTAATCTCGTAAATTCATCAACAGCTAGAGGATTACGAGGATAGTTTCAGAGATTTTAAATAAAATTCTCACCATAGATATACGCTGCCACATGCTGCCACCTGTAGATTTTCAAATGTTGAGAGAAGATTTTTAATTGAAATTGTTTTGCTTGACACGGTAAGCCAACAAATTCCAGCAAATCCGTAGAATGAAGAGGAATGCAATTTAATAGCTCAGAAACATCTTCAAGTCACTGCCAGATACAGAGGAATCACGCCACTTCTTCAACAGTAGTCAGGTATTTTATAAAATCGCCAAGTTTTCATCTAAAACACAGTGTTTGCATACTGAATTTGGTTGTCTGCATGATGACATGGCTGCAGATTAATTACATAGTGAGATTTCTTGCATGCACGAGGAAGTAGCTTCAGGTTAACATGTGATTTGTTAACGTAGGATAGAAAAATCAAAACAAATCTTGGCCAGGGTGTCTTCACAAATCAGATTTTCCACAAACAGGGTGTCTTATTGAAGTTTGATTGCATGTTGAGTAATGAAACAAGAAGTTTAAGTGTAGTTTTGAATGCATAGCTAGCCAAGCTTAAAACTACACTTGTACATGTGTTTTTTAATCAGGCAGTGTGATAAAAAACCAAGTTTCAGTGCATGAAAAAATTGGTCAATAAAAACAGAGTTTGGGTTATAGGATTATATTTGCCAGCGCAAAGCCAAATTTACATTGACTGTATTGACTGTCATATGTTGATTAAATAAAACAGAGCAGGCTTTTACATTGACCAAACCATTGAACAGTGAGCAGAAGAGTTTCTTTATGGTGTTTATATAACTGAAACAACGTTGAAAACTAAAGGCTGAAGATACAGTGCTGAAGATTGGGTTTGCATGAAGATTTATACAGAGAATAGAATTTTTCGTTCTTTCTTTTTACACACAGTGGGAAAAATGTGTTTCATCCATGGTTTGTATGGGCAAATCCGTTTCATCTATGTGCACAGTGAAAAAAATTCAAAATTGCTAAGAAGCCATTATTTTTCGTTGTTTTCTGAAGCAAACTAGAATGAAATTTGAAAAACGAAAACATGGGTTTTCTTCAGAACGAGTCTAATTAGGCTCCATGTGGGCAGTTTTCTCAAATTCATTTCTATTTGGGATACTTTTATGGTTATTTCGACCCCTATTTTGCAGATTGCATGGGTAAAACAATGGCTAAATTGACAGTGAATGCCTAGACATAAAAAAATTGCTTCTTTTAGTGAGATGTAAGGGCAACTGGATATTGGATGCTTTGAGTAAAATTTTTGATTTGAGAGGGACATGAATCCTGTGTCGGAATGTATTGCCAAATTCAAGTTTTATTTGTCGTCTGAAGCTGCGCATCCAGAATGATATATTGGTAAAGAATGTCATCCACAAGAAAAGAGAAGAAGTACATGAAAGAATAGATATCCTTTTACAGGTAGCTCAAGAGAAAGATTCATATTCAAGGGACAGAGCCATTGGTAGAACAGCAAGGGAGGTTAGCATACAGAGGCAGAAGATCAATGAGACAAAGGCAAGCATGAGGACATGCTTGAAGATCAGCAAAGGGGAGATGTTGGCCCTTAGTTTTGGTCTATTTTTGCTTAGGGAAACCTACTTAATCCTTATATTTTCCATCCATTTTCCATCACATCCATCTCATTTTGATGTATTTTATGCATATTCAGGTGTTTAATTTTAATTTTGCAATTTCTAAAAGTTTTTATGAAAATTGAGTTTCAAGTGCAATTTTGGACTGAATCAGAAATTCCCGTAATAGCTATGTGGATGACATGTTTGCAGGACACTTGGGCTCGAGTTTTATGCATGGATGGAAAGCTTGGGAACTAGGAGTAAGCTAACTCCACTTGGTTCGGCTAGAACAAGCTTTATTAGGCCCGGTCAAGGATGGTCAAACATGACTAGTCACCAGAAAATCCCTAGGAAATAGGGCAGTTTTGAGATTTTATGGGATTGACCATATTTCTTGGGATGAATTGGATGAGTTCGACTTAGATAGGTGGATATGAGTAGCTATGAGTGTTAGAGATAATATAGATCAGTTTGTTTCATTAAACCTCTATTTAAAGCCAAGACTTTGATGGCTTTTGAATGAAATTTGTATGTAACTTTTGTATAATTGGAGTTGGGAGCTAATTTGAAGAACTTGTTTCATTCCAATTTGTTTTTCATGCTTGGTTGATCTACTGAAGTTGTTGTAGCTGAGATTTCTTCAAGTGTGCAAGGCAAGGGTGGAGGGCCCCCACACCAAGCTAAGTACACTTCTTGGTTCAATTTTCATAGTTTTCATAGACTAGTTTTTGTTTCAAATGTATTTAGATGTGTGATGATTGCTGAATGAATATTGGTTTAATTCTAATCTACATATGAAGGGACACAAAGGAATTTAAGTTAAATTCCCCTTCTATTTGATCTTGAACTAAAACTGAATTTCATTCTCCATTTCTCATTTGAAGTTATTTCTGCATTTCTGGTTTGAAACGATGGTGATTGTGATATAGTAGGATTGTGAAGAAGGACAATTTGGACCTTCTTAGTTAGGAGCCTCTTCTTTTACATCTTCTGCATCATAAAACATTTTTAATTAGTGCTCTTAGATTTATCTTCATGAAAGTAGTATTGTAGGGAAGGACAACGTGGTTCTCCTAAGTTAGGAGCCTCTTCCCTCATATATTACATAAATGAATTAGAAATTGTTAAAATAGGTTTATATTTGTAATATGCACTTCTTTAAATCTCCAAATTTTATCTTCTAAACTTGATTATATCTGATGTCCATATACAGTGGATTTGCCTCCAAGTTTTACAAACCCGAATTGATAATTAAATACTTGTGTTAATTTAGTCAATAAATTGGCCCAACAGGGATCTCTGCCATTCAAGTTGCGTTGGATTCATAATGAAGGATTTGTGCCATTTGGCACCTTTTTCCTCTTATATGAAGTCTTTTAGACTTAAAGGTTTATCCAAGATCCATTTTTGTATCAATTAAGGGTGGAACAAAAAATACACCTTATGCACACACACCCAAATCAGAAATAGAAAAATACATGAATCAAGAAGAATGGCGGGAAAATAGATTGTAGGAAGTAGAAGAAAAAGTTTTCATTTCAACAACATCACAAACACCAGTTCGACAAGAGAATCAGGCTAAGAGAATAAGGGAAAGTGTTTCCCCTTACATTTCAGAAGTTCAAGAGACAGATTTCATAATATTTGAGAAAACAAAGAAAACTAATCCTCTTAAAGAACATTTTCAAGAAGAAAGTTCACAGGAACAAACAACATTGGTACTGACAAGTCCTCATGCTACAATTTTTCCAAGAATTGAGGATATTTTCTCAATTCTCTTGTATCCTCAATTTCTCAAAGTGCATTAGAAACATCTCAGATAGAAGAGCCAACTAAGAGTGTGACAGAACCAAGTATTTTCGTCAGATATAAAGAGATTAAAAGTAAACATGAAGCATTAAAGGCCACTAACTATTCTAAATTTTGGAAGCAAACTTCAGCTTCTCGGCACATACTTCTTTCTGCACTTGATACTGAGAAAGGATAGTTTCATATGGCCCTCCTGGAACCTAAAGTTCCATTCCATAGGACTGCACAAGATTATAAGAAATCTATTTTTGCTTTTGATACTAAACAAATTCATGTGATTGACCAGATTGATTTACACAAGAAAGATGGAGAAATGATTTATTCCACTCTGACTATATTAACTATAGTAGCATCCAAGTTTCAAGTTTTACTAAATAATATTTAGTCACAATTAAAGTTGGAAAAAAATCATCTATTGCTATAAGGATACTAAGATTAAATCTTTAGAATATCTGGTGATTAAGCTAGGATATGATCCTAGTGACGTGAAAGCAGCTGAAGAAATGATCAAGAGAAAAAATGTTGATATCTTAGCATTAAGGAAGCAACTTGAAGTTCCTGCTATAGAGGATCCACAAACTAAAGAGGTTGGTGAATTGGAAAAGGAGAAAGAAAACATGTTCAAGATCATATTTGAACAAAATCTGCAAATACAGAGGATGGAGACTGAGTTGGAGACTTTATTAAAGGAAAAAGAACAACAAGCTAATGTATCAGCAGTGATTCCCATAGCAACAGCATCGATTTTAGGTACTTCAACAATAGGAACTTCCATTATAGGCACTTCAATAACAGGAACTTCCATTGTAGCAACTATTATAGTAGAAACACATTCTATTGATTCAATAGCTTATTTAGCTAAATTTATGGGATATTTATCGCTGAAGGACCAAGAGATTGAAAATTTAAGAGCTCAACTTAGAAATCTTCAGGAGTAGAAAATCGAAACTGACAACGCTTACTTGTCAGAACTATTGAAAATGAGTTTGTTATTACTCAAACTATAACATAAGCCAAAGAAAATATATGGTTGGATATCAATGAATCTATAGCTCAGTTGTGGCCTTCAGTAAAAATCAATTTTTTAACAAGAACAATTACTGGATAAATCAAAAGAAGTAATAGCAGAAGTGAAGAAGGACATGGGTCATTAACTAGGAGATGAAACAACATTAATCAAAATTTTAAATTCAAAAACAAAGGAAGAGCTTGAAGATTATGAGATTGAAGATTGGACTGAAACCATTCTATAATCTAATATCAATAAGTTTCATAAAAAATTCAATGTGCTACATAAGAAAGGACTTCTAGGTTTGTGAGGGATAGGATACAAATTGGTTCATCATGAAGAATACCAGCATAGATTACATTCTATAGTTGTAGATAAATCCAAATTTTCTAAGGTCAAGGGAACCATTACAAGAAAGGATTTTATTGAAGGATTCAATTTTGATTTACCAATCCACCATGAGATTAAGCACTTATTCATATTCAAGCCCACCTTCTAGAAATACACTGAAGTGGATGAGACTTACAGGAAATTGATAAAGTTTTCCATTCATGATGAAGACATATGGGATAAAATATGCCAGCTCATTGATTGACAAAACAACAAGTTTCCAATAGTAGGCAACAAAATTTTAGCAATAGGATGCAAGTTTGTAGGAGAAGAAGGATAGTTAACTAGGACAGGAAAAGGAATAGTAGCTTTGTAGCCTAAGTCATCAACATAAGCCTTGAATTTTGTGTAAGATGTCAAAGCAAGTCAAAATTCCTATTTTCTACTTCTATTTCTGTAATTAGTTTCAAAAGATATTTTGTAAATAAATCTTGATTTTTAAATCAAGATATTTTGAAGACAACTCTATAAATACTTTGTAGCTTGAATTATGAAGGGTTGAACCATTATCATAAATCTGTAGTAGAATTGTAATTCTATAAGTTTTTCTGAGATTAATAGGATTCTGGATTCATTTTGAAGCAATTTGTGTTCTTGTAAGTTTTTTGTTTTCTGTTATGTAATCATTTTGTTTATCTCTGCATATGCTTGAAATTAATTGGAAATTTGGGTAAGATAATATTGAATATCATTCTATCTGAAAACCCCTATGAAGATATGATCAATTACAGAGATTAGTTAATTGGAACTTTCTATCTTAATTAATTGTCACTTTCCTTTAATTTTTAAATATATTTTGTTTAGTTGTAAAAGGATTTTACATGCATCATCTGTATATGATTAGTTAAATACTATGTTTGAGGATTTAATGAAACACATATTTTCTTAAGTTCAATATTACATATCATTTCAAATCTAAATTATGTTAAAGGTGAAGAGTCAACCCTTTTAATATATCATAAATAATTAAGAGTCTACATCTGTTCAATAATTTAAAGCATTTGTCATCCAAAAAATCCAAATTAAAACAAAACATTTTAGATGCTCTGGCACAATTCTTTAACCTAGAATTATCTATAGAGGAACAACACATTGGATAGGATTTGAACCATGATCTGTCTGCCTACTCGAAATCAAAAACCAGTCCACAACCCCTCCCCCAATATTACCTCCCAAATCATAAAAGAAAAATAAAGAAATCATTATGCTCATTGGCATTGAAAACAAACCCAACTTCAAAAGGTTGACCACCCCACAAGAAGATAATAAACACAAAAAAACATATAGTATCAAATTCACAAAAATAGAGGGAATCCCAACCCAAAATAAAGTAAAAATATCATACCATTGCTGAGAAATGTATATCGACCCAAAAAAAAATAAAATACACATACATATTGAAATAAAAAATGCCAAATCCTAAAGGAAATATTTTCAAAACTCACTCAAGCTTCCCAATAGGAAAAATATGATGACCCTTTTTCTAATCCAACATGGCTTCCAAAAATGCACTGTTAACCATTCCCACCCCTGATGTAGGGGTCAAGGTGATATTTCCATAATTGTTGAACAAAACACATTACCCCAACACCATCAACTTCCCATCCACGATAGAAATAGCAGGAGTCACAATCATTTCCATAACTTCCAGAGTTCTCCCTACGTGTAAATTTATGTTTTTCTATGAGATATAACAATGAAATTCTCATGCGGTTATAGACACCCCTTCAATGAGGTATTGGGTGTGAATTGTAGAGAAAATATACCCCCTTCCTGTTAAAGGAATTTTATTGCTAAGAGGACCTACAGAGCATAACACAACAATGTAGATGAATTTCATTGAATATAGGGGTGAGGTTTATATGGATTTCTTGTATTGTCTCCTTGGCACTACTCTGCTCTGATATATTGTATATAAACCAAAGTCTCTTGCTTGAAAACGAGACATGACCTATTTAAAACTCACGAATGCACTACTCTACTCTGATATCTTGTCTATAAGCCAAACTCTCTTCCTTGAAAATGAGTCACGACTGGTATGAATGGAGATTGAGTCTTTTTCTTGAAAAAGAGCCAGGACCTACACAAATGGAGACTGTATAATTTATGTTGGAAATAATACTGAGAGTGGGGGTGAATCAGTATTTACAATTCAATAATATTTCATTTCCCAATAAGATTTGTATATGCTACTTCAGTGAAGTGAACTTGCGTTTGCATGCAATTGTGATTAAAGAAACCAGCGTATACCCAGAGAACTTATGATTTAGTTAATTTATCATGTGTTGGTATTTAATCATTGCATCAATACTTTATTATACAGTAACTATGTGCAGTAATAACATAGTAAACCATCACACATAAGAAAAACATATGAATAGCAAGATTTAAGGTGGAAACCCAATGCGGGAGAAAAATCGCCTGCTATTGTCATCTCTGTCTTCTTTTTAATATAAAGAAAATCTGTTTACAATCTTGTATTGGTGTAGACTCATACCAATATGTAGGAACCCACCTGTAGAAGGCTACAACCTTCTCTCGTTCTCCAGCTTCTACTATAAGGGAGCTACAACCACCTAGCTCTTATACTAGACGATATGTTTACTAGTATATAGGTGTCGGCCTACAGAAGGTTATGACCTTCTCTCTTCCTCTAGGGACCACGTTTCATATATTTTCAGACTAGATGCTACTAGTACACAAAAAAAAATATGAAGGCCTTGTTTCATCAAATTTTCACACTGGACCCATCAGAAACATTGAAGCTCAAACTCTATAATAATAACTGCATCAACCAACAATTAGTCAATCTGAACAGTCAGATCACTGTCACCAAAACACTGTGCTAAACCCAGAAACCTACATCATCATTTAGAACCAGCTGCAACCTCAAAAATCATACATCAGAATGCATACTCTACTTTAATGAACCCAACCTGTGTGTATAGGTAATTCCTTTAACCAAACCTGTGTATAACTCCAAAAATACTGAATCATAAAACTTTTGAATCAAATGTGTACCAACCAGTGATATTCTGAACATCTATTGTCAAATTACAGAGATCTAGATAGTCAGTAGTAAAGACCACCCTTTTTACTGAACCAATCAATCAATCAGACTCAATCTCCTTATGCATTCAGTTCTACTTTCAGATCTAAGAAGACATCATTGACAGATAGCAGTAAACCAACAGTATTGATCAAATAGATTAGTCATTTCTGAATAACAGGATTTTCTTTTATATACACTACTTGGAAGCTTCTAACCAACATGTATATGCACCTTCACCAAGGCAAACCAGTGTGTATATCTACAAATACTTACTTACAACTTTGCTTCTATTCCAGACTTCAGACATACCCAGATCATGACATTTAAAGAATAAAACATGTGTAAGCAATCATATCTAGCCCAATCAATATCATATCATTCAATGATAAGTCATTTCAGGTCTCATGATCCTGATCCAACATTGAATTCAAGGTGCACACAATATTTCAAATTATATCATAATCATAGCTCCTGCAACATAAAATATACTTTAGATAGAAGTATTCCTCAGAAACCCTTTCACTTGCACACTTGGCGCTTTGATCTTCTCCTCCTTATATAGTTTTTTTCCTTTCTCAATACCTCTGACCAAAACAACACTTAAAACCTATGGTATTCTTGGATGGGATCAAATAGTCATTACTCCGCTCAATATTGTGGCTAATACCATGGTATTAACCTTTGGTATTATTTAATCTTGAATTTCCTTGATTTTCCAACCCATACGCACTTTTCCTCTTGTGAAAGTGCATGCATACATATATGCTCTTTTTGTTCTGTCGACCCACGTGTAAATGCTGTGTTGACAGCGTGAATCTGTGTATATAGATTAAACTATATTACAACATCCTTTTCCTTCAACTTCTTGATTCTAATCAGTAGACCTTTTTTCCAACTTCCTCTTCTTCCGTACCAATGGCCCGTTTCCTTTGAATTGACCTGTTATAATGTGAGTTTCCCTTTATCAAATCTGAACTAACCTGTGAGTGAGTTGCCACCAGGGACAACACCTGAATCCTAATGCCAACAATCTCACCCTTTGGACTTGATGGCAACCATATTGGTGTTGATTACTTCAAGCTGTTGAACCTGTTAGAGATATCAAGCAACACCAAAATACTCTCCCCCCTTTACATCAAGGGAAAATGGAAAATCATGATATTCTCCCCCTTTGAGATATGACTTTGTAACTCAACTATGTGAGTATGACCTTCCTATCACGAATGACTCATTCATACATCAATCACCCAACCAAGTGGGGATATACCAATTATTTATACATAACTAAAATATGGTAATTATTACATCATCCTTCCCATACATAGTGCGGATATAAATTACATCATATGTCCAATAGGACTCATTCAAAAATAGACTATGACAAAAGGAGACATATTAGACCCTAGATCTTTACATGACCTATGCAACAATTGATATGAATATCTGAAACCATGGCCGAAATCAAAAACCATAATTTCAACAATGCAGAATGTTTGTGAAGGCTAATGCTCCCTCTGAACTAGTTCTACCTGTGTATTGTCAACAAATCATTCATCGAGGCATCTTCATCAGTCAAATAAAAATTAATGAAAAAGCATATCTGTAGACTATAATCATCAATATCAGACTGAGCACCCATGTCAAAGTCTGACCCACTATTTTTCTATCAGAAAAGCATATACTCTCCTGCAGCAATAGAAGCTCGCGTATATGTGTGACTATCCTTCATGAAACCTGTGTATAGAAACCTTCTTCTTAAAGCTATATTTAACAGCAAGATGATGCGAAAACTACTCCCATATTTTACCTAAGATATTCAAATGTTTCTTGGGGAAGTGGTTTGGTAAATATATCAGCAACTTGTTCTTTGGAGGGAACATACTCCAATTTAGCCTTTTGTTCAAGCACTTGTTCTCGTAGAAAATGGTACTTAATGGGTATGTTCTTGGTCTTGGAGTGCATGACTGGATTTTTCAAAATATTGGTGGCACTTGTATTATCACATAAAATGGAGATGGGTGGCGAACATGTGATTTGAATGTCCTACAATGTTTGCATCATCTAGAGTAGTTGTGTGCAGCAATATGCAATAGCCACATATTCTGCTTCAACTGTAAATAAGGAAATCGAACTTTGTTTCTTCCTGAACCAAGATACTAACCATGATCCCATATAGAATGCACCCCCACTAGTGCTTTTTCAATCATCAACATTTCATGCCCAAACTGCATTTGTATACGCATGAAGAGTAAGATCTTTATCTTTAGGATACCAATATACCAAAGTCTTGAGTTCCTTGAAGATATTTGAATATTATTTTTACAGCCTAAAGATGTGATTCCTTTGGATTTGCTTGGAACATTCCAACAATTCCTACTGCATGCATGATATCAACTCTGGTACATGTTAGATAGAGCAGATTTCCAGTCATAGATCTGTATGCTAGTTGATTCACTATAATTGATTCATCGTTAGAACTGAGACTGCATCCTGTTACCATTGGAGTACATACTTGTTATGAAACTAGCTCACAAAAAGATATAAAATATAGATAAACGCCTTCAAAATAAGCCTCTTCAAGGGGGCAACCTCCTTTACATTACACAAATGAACAATTCTTGGATGACACAAATGACAAGATCTCCTTTCTCTATATAGGAGTCTAAGGGGTCATAATATAATCAGAGCCGACATAAAAATAATAATGTAAGGGCACAATAATAACAATAGTGGGCTTCTATGGGGCACAATAATAATATGGGGACTACATGGGCACAACAATATAATAAGGGGATTGTACTAATAACAATAAGGGGTTACACTAGTAGTATAGGGACCTAACATGCCCCTCCCCTTCAAAAAGTGTTGTCCTCAACGCTTGAGTAGTTCTTGATGCTTCTATATAAAATTCTTGTCCTCCCATGTGGAATCTTCAGCAGGTAAGTTCTTCCACTTGATGAGACACTCTGCAATTGATCCATTTTGTAACTGTCAAGTTCTCGTTTCCGTGACTACTCCAAGTTCCAATATGATTTTTCCTTCCTCGTCAAGTTCTGGCAATATTGTTTGAACTGGGATCTTCTGCAACTTTTGAATGAGTGGCCACACTTCTTCATCCTTCTTCCATTCATCCCTTGCTTCGTTTTTCCAATCTAGTTGGATAATAGAAATAGCACAAAACAATACTTCCACATCCTCATCCTTTCTTGAGAGTGCATTTGCAACGACATTTTTCTTCCCTTCTTTGTAGATGATTTCAAAGTCATAACCCAACATATTTGTGACCTATTATTTTTGTTCTTCTAAAGATAATATTTCTTCTAAAAAGTATTTAAGACTATCATGATCCATTTTTACCTTGAAGTGTCTTCCCATTGGGTAAGGTCGCCATTTCTTAAGTGCATGTAGTATTGCCAACATTTCCTTCTTATAAATAGCTTTCTTGAGATGTATCCGTAAAAATACCCAATCGCCTACATCAAAACTTCTTTCACTACGATGTTGATCTTCCTATTGTTTCATTCGATTATGCACCAAAGTGGTGTTATCCTTTAAAATTTCAAGAACTTGGTGTTGATGCTCAATGTGATCTTTCACTGCTTGAATCTTTTTCTTCTTGATATGTCCTATCTTGAGAGTATGAGGAGTGGTAATTTCTTCCAATGCATTACAAGATATGGTCGGATTCATTTCTTGATGCTCAATGTGATCTTTCACTTCTTGAACATGTTTCTTCTTTATATGTCCTTCTCTCTTTATAATTTTAGTAGTGGTAATTCTGGCCAATGCGTTACAAGATATGGTTGGATTCATTTCTTCTTTCTCGATGTGATCTTACACTTCTTGAACCTTTTTCCTCTTGATATGTCCTTCTATCTTGAAAGTTTCAGGAGTGGTAATTCTTGCCAATGCTTTACAAGATATGGTTGGATTCATTTATTCTTTCTCTAGGGTTGGTTCCTGGTGTATATCCTCTTCTTTTGATGTTTCTTGATCCTTTTATTCCTCCTCTTCATAATCTATGTAAAATAGTTTCTTCTCGGCACACTTATGACCTTTAGCATATTCGCTATCACAATTGTAACAAAGCCCTTTTTCTCTATTTTCTTCCAATTTTTGAGGTGTTAACCTTATAGGTTGTGGAAGGCTAGGAGAAAAAACACTTCCATAATTATAGTCGTGAGTGGTGGGATTCCTTGTTTCCATAATTTCGCTTTCAAATTGTTTTGCCAACCTGAATGTCTTCTCCAATGAATTAGGTTACCAATGATGAACCTCATGTTGAATTTTATCCTTTAAAGTCCCTATGAAGACATCAATCCTTTGATTTTATGGAATATCATTTACCCTTATGTTCAGTTTTTGAAAGTCCTCAATTTGCTCTGCCATTGAACCCTTTTGTTTGATATTTATCAATTGGCTAAATAAGGTGTTTCTCTTTGTATCCTCATAATGTGCTATCATTTCCTCTGTGAAAATTAACCACATGAAAAGTGGTTTACGAGAACAAAGCCCTTTATACCATAAATAAATAAATAAATTAGTTCTAAATATAAATATGCCATATGTAGCTTTTGTAAGAGTTGTGCCTCATGTAGATCAAAATATTGCTCCATATATAGTATCCAATTTACTAGATCTTTGCCATCAAACTTCCTCATATCACTTTTTCTTAATTTTAGGAGCTCAATTTGAAATGACTATAACTATAGAACTTATGATCTCCAAGGTCTGAAATTGTGAGCTACAATAGCTCTCTGCGTCCTCTTTCCAATGCCACCAGTCTAATCGAAATTGGATTCTCCAAGAAAGTGTTATGCCCAATCTCCCAAGATGACCTGCTTATATACTTTTTCAGTAAAGCTAACTTGTATGGAGTTCCACGTATTACTGTTTCAACCTTTGGACCTAAAAATAATACACAAAAAATTACAGTATGTCCTCTTTCTATAGCTTCTTATGAAATTTCAATCTGATGCTCAAAGAGAGTTATGACACCTTTTCCTAGGTCACTTGTTTGGGATGTAATTCGAGAGCCTGCAGAAACCCTAAATGTCTTGGACTATATCTCTAAAAATATATCGAAACAAGATCTGAAATTCGGACCCAAGCTTCACCACCTTTTTGTCTCAAATGGGTTTTAATTTCAGAGTCTTAAACTTCGTAAAAACTAAATTATAGTGAAAATTCCACGATGACTTGTTTGAGATGGAATTCTGGGGCTTGCAAAAACCCTGACTTCCTCAGATCATATCTCTGAAAATATAGCGAGACAAGATTTGAAATTTGAACCAGAGGCTCAAAATGATGTTGGCTCAAATGTGCTTTTTTTTAGCTTTTGAAACATCATAGAAAAAAGGTTATAGTGAAAAATGCCACGATGACCTCTTTGAAGTAACGAAACCATAGAATCCAAAGCTCCGATACCAATGTTATGAAACCAGCTCACAAAAGGATAGAAAAGATAGATAAATGCCTTTAAAATAATCCTCTTCAAGGGGGAAACCTCCTTTACATTACACAAATGAACAATTCTTGGATGATACAAAGGGGTCATAATAGAATTAGAGTTGACATAACAATAATAATGTAAGGGCACAATAATAACAATAGTGAGCTTCTATGGGGCACAATAATAACAATATGGGGACTACATGGGCACAACAATATAATAAGGGGGTTGTACTAATAACAATAAGAGGTTACACTAGTAGTGTAGGGACCTAACAATATTGGTTTAGAATCTTCCATTCCATATTTCTTCAGAATCTTCTTGAGATATTTAGTTTGTGAAAGAAAAATACCTTTTTTTGTTTGTTGTACTTGTAGACCAAGAAAATAAGTAAGTTCACCAAGTAAGGACATTTTGAATTCTTGTTGCATAACCGAAGCAAAGTTCTGACTCATAGAATCTTTGTTGTTGCCAAAGATGATATCGTCAACATAAACAACAATAATTAGTAGTGTATTATTCTCAATCTTGGTGTATAAGTTGTTGTCTACAGATCCTTTTGTGAACCCTTGTTGTTGTAGATATTTTTCAAGACGATAATACCAAGCCCTTTGAGCTTGTTTCAGTCCATAAAGAGCCTTTTTGAGATTGCCTACAAGATTTGCATCATTTCCTTGAATGAATCCTTCTAGTTGTTCAATATCAACTTCTTCTTCTAACTCTCCATTAGGAAATGTAGATTTTATTTCCATTTAATACACTTTGAATTTCCAAAAGCTTGAAAGAGAAAGAAACATTCTTATGGCTTGAAGTCTGCAACAGGTGGAAATGTTTCTCCAAAGTATATACCTTCTTGTTAAGCATACCCTTTACAAACAAGTCTTGCTTTGTTTCTAATAACCTCTCCATTTTCATTCAATTTATTCTTGAATATCCATTTTGTTCCTATAACATTTCTATAAAGAGGTGTAGGAACTAGTTCCCAAGTATCATTATTTTCAATTTGGTCAAGTTCTTCATTCATTGCCTTAACCCAACATTCATCTTTGCTAGATTCATTAACATTCGGTGTTCTATGGAGGATAGTAATGCTAGATAACTGGAAGTTCCTGCAAGAGTTCTTCTTATCTGTACTCCAAACCCTTTTCTCCTAGAATTTGAGATTCTGGATGATTCTTTTGAACATACCTGGATGGAGTCTTTTCCCTGTCAGTTGTATCTTCTTTTGATGCTTCATTGTTTTCTTCCTCTATATCATTTTGATTTGATACGGGAAATCATTCACCATCTTCCTCATTGTCATCATCCTTTGTTGACTTTATCTATTCCAGATTTCTGCATGCTTCATCAATCACTACATCAATGCATTCAAAAAATTTCTGAAGTCTCTTGTTATAACATTTGTATCCTTTAATTCTAGATGAATAACCAAGAAGAATTCCTTCGTCTGGTCTGGGTTCAAACTTACCAAGTTTTTCATCAGTCTTTCTGATGAGACATTTTCTTCCAAAAACTCTAAAGTGTTTTATAGTAGCAGATTTACCATACCAAAGTTCATATGGATTCTTATCACTATTTACCCAAACAGTAGCTTTGTTGCGAATACTCACAGCAGTAAATGCAACTTCACCCCAGAAGGTGGCAGGAGTTCTAGATTCATCAAGCATAGCTCGAGCCATTTGTTGAACTTTTATGTTCATTCTTTCCACTACACCATTTTTTTTAAGAGTTTTGGAAAAAGAGAACTGCCTTTTTATTCCATGCTTTTCACAAAAATCAGAAAATTCATCTGCTATGAATTCTCCCCCTCAATCAAATATGAGACATTTGATTTTTCGATCTGATTAATTTTCAACTAAGCTTTGAAGGCTTTAAACTTTTCAAATGCTTCATCTTTATGCTTTAATAGACCTATCCAACACATTCTAGAAAAATCATCAATGAAGAATATTTCCTTGTTGGTCGACACAAATCAGTATGGATGAGTTCAAGAGGCTTACTTGATGATCCTTCTTTTTCATTGAAATGAACTCTGGTTTGCTTACCAACTTGACATGGTTTGCAAATGGTATTTTCTAGGATGCTGATATCTGGAAGATCATGAACCACCTTGAGCCTGCATGCTTTTCTTATTTGAGAAAAGCTTAGATTCCCCAATCTTTTGTGCCATAACCAGTTTTCATATGTTTTTCTTAGATAGCATTGTTTTTGTCCTCCTTTTAGTATATATAGATTGCTTGGATTTCTTGTGTCTTTGATTATGGTCTTTCATGTATCAAGCTCACGAACCACACATCCGTTTTATCGAAACACAACTTCATTTCCTTGATCACACATTTGACTGACACTCAACAAGTTATGTTTTAAGCCATCAACATACATGACATTTCCAGCTTTAACCTTTTCTTTCAAATAAACAGAGCCTTTACCTTTAATGACAACTGGTGTGTCATTTACAAAGGAGACATTCTTTTCCTTTTCTAAAGCATTATATGAATGAAGTTTCTCTTTATCACCTGTCATGTGTTTAGAGCATCTCATGTCAATGTACCACTGATTTTCTTGTCCTTCTGCAAACAAAACTATGCCACATCTTTCTTATTGAAATTCCTTGTTTCTTCATACCTTGGAATTTGATGATGTTTGCTCCTTTTGAAGTGTTGGCTGAAATTTTCTCCTCTATTCAGATTCTTCATGACCAAAGTTATTCCAAAAAAAACATTCGATTTCATCTTCAAGAGGAGAAAAGTTATTATAATAACTTTTCTTGATTCATGTTACGCTCCTTTAATTTCGTGCTTCTCTAGTCATGATAGTTTTGTAAGCAACACATTGAACAACCTTATGCCCAAATTTATGGCATGAAAACCATTGTCCAGTAAAAAAGTTTTTGTGATCATAGAATCCTTTGGTATTGTTTACCTTCTGGTTGATGCTTCTATTGATGTTCATCCTTGGAGTAAATTGAGCATGATTTACCTAATGAGTACTTTTATGCTTTTGTTTATAATTAACATATTATTCACTGGTCTTTGTTGCATCAATATAGCTTCTAGTGGAGGTTGACTACTTCTGTTATTGGGATGATTCTTCAGTATATCCAAGGCCGATATTTATAAGAGGAGAACATTGAACCTTGATGATTTCATTTAAATTTTTTGATCCTTAATCAAATCTAAGATTCAGAAATTTTGTCTTCTCAAGTTCTTTTCTTAGACCCACAACTTCTGATTCTAGTTTTTCATTGTGTTTTTCTCTTTCAGTGAGTTGATTTGTCAACATGTCTATGATCATATTCTTTTCTTCCAAACATATTTTAATTTTAGTGATTTCTTCAAGAAATTCTTCTTCTTCTAAGGCATCCAAAAAATCATCATTTTCATAAGCCATGAGTAGTTTATAATCTTGTTAAGTTTCATCTTCATCATTGTTACATAATCCATGTCTATCTTCACGAGTATAGTAACTTCATCTATTAACAACCTATTTTCTATTACCTTTTGTAGATTCCTTTCCTTTTTCATGATTATCTTTACGAGGAAATTGTGCAGCATAATGGCCAACTCTACCACAAGCAAAGCATTTGAATGGTAGCTTACCTTCGAATCTTTCGGAACCCCATTGAAGCTTCTTGATTAAATTTACCTCATATTCTTCTTCTAAAATATATCCTGGTTCATTGAGCTCTTCCTTTTCTTTTCCCTTTTCTAAAGCTTTGAAATCGGCTTCTCTCATATCTGATGATCCCCCTTTCCTCATTTCAAAGGCAGTTAGAATTCCATGAAGTTGAATAACAGTAAAAGATTGAAGATCCTGCTTTTCTTCTATGGAAGATACTTTTGACTCAAATTTAGAAGACAAAGATCTCAAAATTTTCTCTACTAAAGTAACCTCCCTTATCTCTTCACCTAGATCCTTCATACAATTAACAATCTCATTTACACGTAAAAAGTAACTAGCAATACTTTCATCACTATGCATCTTGAGAGTTTCATATGAATTCTAAGAGTTTGGATCTTAACAAGTTTTACCTGGGAGTCTCCTTCATAGCTCTAAATGATTTTGTCCCATATATCTTTGGTTGTCTTGAGCTGCATGACTTTGATGAATTTTGATTCTGGCAGACTTCCCAATAAAGTATTGACTTCTTTGGCATTGATTTCATATAACTTCTTACATGTTGTATTTGTAGGTATTGTTGTTGAAAATTGGTATCCTCCTTCCAATATTTCCCAAACATCATCTCCAAGCGACTGAAGATAGGCTTTGTTTCTTATTTTCCAACATACTAAGTTGTTCCCATTGAAGATTGGTGGTCTGATAGATCCCATGCCTTCGTGATTATTCATCTTGAAAGATCTCCCTTCAAGCGATCGATCTTCTTCTGAAGGACCTACCTCTGATACCAATTGTTGGAAATAATATTGAGAGGGGGGGTGTATCAGTATTTACAATTCAATAGTATTTCATTTCCCAATCAGATTTATATATGCTACTTCAGTGAAGTGAATTTGCGTGTGCATGCAACCGTGATTAAAGAAACTAGTGTATACCTAGAGAACTTATGATTAGTTAATTTATCATGTGTTGACCTTTAATCAGTGCATCAGTATTTTGTTATACAATAAATATGTGTAGTAATAACATAATAAACCATCACACATAAGCAACACACATGAACACCAAGATTTAAGGTGGAAACCCAATGCGAGAGAAAAACCACTTGTTGTTCTCGTCTTTGTCTTCTTTTTAATCTAAAGAAAATATTTTTACAATCGTGTATTGGTGCATACTCATACCAAGACGTAGGCACCCACTTGTAGAAGGCTACAACCTTATCTTGTTCTCCAGCTTCTACTGGAAGGGAGCTACAACCCCCTAGCACTTGTACTAGCCGATATGTTTACTAGTATGTAGGCATCGGCCTACAGAAGGCTACGAGCTTCTCTCTTCCTCCAGGGACCGCGTTTCATAAATTTTTAGACTAGATTCTCCTCATACACAAAAACACAATATGAAGGCCTCGTTTCATCAAATTTTCACACTAGACCCATCAAAAACTTTGAAACTCAAACTCTATAATAATAATTGCATCAACCAACAATCATTCAATCTGAATAGTTAGATCACTGTCACTAGAACACTGTTCTGAACCCATAAACCTACATCATCATTCAGAACCAGCTGCAACCTCAAAACCATACGTCATAATGCATATGATACTTTAATGCACCCAACATGCGTGTATACACTACTTCATTTAACCAAACCCGCGTATACCTCCAAAACTACTGAATCATAAAAACTTCTGAATCTAATCTGTACCAACCAATAATATTCTGAACATCTACTATCAAATTACATAGATCTAGATAGTCAACAATAAATATCATCCTTCTTACTTAATCAATCAATCAATCAGACTCAATCTTTATGCATTCGGTTCTACTTTCATATCTAAGAAGACATCATTGAAAGACAACAATAAACTAGTAGCACTGATCAGATGGATCAATCATTTCTGAATAATAGGCTTGTATTTGTACATGCTACTGGGAAGCTTCAAACCAATGTGTATACGCACCTTCACCAAGGTGAACCAGCGTGTAGATCTACAAATACTAACTTACGACCGCTGCTATTCCAGACTTCAGAGATACATAGATCATGACATTTAAGGAATAAAACATGTGTAAGAAATCATATCTAGCCCAATCAATATCAAATCATTCAATGATAAGTCATTTCAGGTCTCATGATCCTGATCCAACATTGAATTCAAGGTGAACACAATATTTCAAATTATATCATAATCATAGCTCTTGCAACATAAAATATACTTTAGATAGGAGTATTCCTCATAAACCCTTTCACTTGCACACTTGGCCCTTTGATCTTCTCCTCCTTATATAGTTTTTGGCCTTGCTCAATACCTCGGACCAAAACAACACTTAGAACCTGTGGTATTCTCTGACGGGAGAAAATAGTCATTACTCCACTCAATTTTGTGGGCTAATACCATGGTATTGACCCTTTGTATTCTTTCATCTTGAATTTCCTTGATTTTCCAACCCATACACGCTTTTACTCTTGTGAAAGTGCATGCATATGTATACGCTCTTTTTGTTCTATTAACCCACGTGTAAACGCTGTGTTGACAAGGTGAACCTACGTATACAGATTAAAATACCTTACAACATCCTTTTCCTTCAACTTCTTTATTCTGATCAGTAGACCTTTATTCCAACTTCTTGTTCTTTTGTACCAATGCCATGTTGCCTCTGAATTGACCTGTTACACTGTGAGTTTCCCTTTATCAAATCTGAGCTGACCTATGAGTGAGTTTCCATCAAGGACAACCCCTGAATCATAATGCCAAGAATTTATACTGGCGAATCCCCTGAATTCAACCTTTCCTTCGATTTCTAAATCAGGAGATTAGGATGATTGCAACCAAATCCAAACTCCAACCCAAGAAATTAGGTGATTGCAAGCAAATCCAACCTCCTAAACCAGGCGAATCCGTCTTTGCGTTGTTTATCCGCCTTGCTTTTTTTCCTTGTTTGTCCACCTTGTTTTTTTTTTTGGGGCTAAAATGTAATAACTACTTTTTAATTAAATCTTGGGCTAAATATAGAAAATGGGTGTAATATAAAAAAAATTCGCCCCTCCAAAATATAAAACCCCTTAAATTTCTCCCTTGGGCTAAGATTCACCCCTAAAATTTCCTATGGTGCTTTATGTACATGGTTCATGTTATCACCTAAAAAGTGATCACCTAGCCATATTTCACTAGGTTGATCAAAAAACACCATGTAGTATGGTTTTTAGACATGAAAACCCACTTTCACCAAAGGAAATAATTTAGTTCAACACTTTTTCTAATTTATTTTGGTTTAATTATTTTACCCACACAAAAATAACCTAGAAATTGATTTAATTTCATGTTATTTTCATATTTACCTGTTTATGTTAAAACTAATGAGATAAATTTCTCTAATAAGCTTAATTTTCATATTTACCCATTTTCTCTAATAAGCTCATTTTTATCCCTTTGGGAACACATAACATGTTTAGCCCATAGAGTAACCCATTTTCATGATGATATTCAATTGTTCTATCACCATCATCCACAAAACTCTGGCCCTATATTTTTTGATACACCTCCGTGAATTATTCAGCCACTGTATATGCTTCTCTATATGCATCATGGGTTAAATACTCTACGTGCGTCAATGTTCTCAAAGATGTGATATCTAATATGAGTAGGCTTGAAAGCATGTTGACCAAATTTCGTGTGCTTCCATTAATGCACATAATCAATAGATGGAACTGTTAGAGCCTAGACTTACCTCATGCTGAAAAGGTAAGATCCAAGGCCAACATCAAACCACGCTCAGCCTGGTAGCTAGCCCTACCAGGTTAGAAGAGGGCTCTCTCTGGGTCAATCTCAACAAATTATGATTGATGAGGGCTTGAGATGACTGATAGAAATGCTGATCTTAGGCTAGGTATAAGTGCAAGAGAGTTTGATTTGATAAAATGGAGTTTTGTTGGCTCAGATGGAAAGGTAGATTTTGGGTGCGGGGATTGAGGCTCAGTCCTGTAGAGATCTCAATGCGGCAAGGTAGGAAATTGTTTTTGGCACTTAAAATTGAATGAGATGGAAGGAATAGACATGTGAGGTGTTGAAGAGGGTAAGAGAAATCATGGATCCTCCCCCAAACAGTTGAAAACATAAAGAAACTAAAGCAAACCTCAAGTAGAGCACTGCAATTTCAATGGATTGTACTTACACTCTTGTTTGATTTAGTTAGGAAGAAAAAAGATAGATAATGTCATACATAACACATAAAAAAATACAGAAGAAGGCACTGTACCAAAACAAAATGCCACAAGGATCCCAAAGAGTGCTGCAAATCCTGGTCTCAATTCCTTAGCCAAAATGCTGATATGAGTGTACAATGAAGCTCAAGGCTTTCTCAAGAGTCCAACCCTGAAAATGACTGAGAAATTACTTGATATACACAAGCCTAACTCTTTCCCATGCCTCTAGGGGTCGAGCTCATCATTCTAGGAGCTTTTTCAACCATATCTAAACAAGGAATTGAAAAATAGGCAATGAAACAACTTGCCTCTATATAAAAGGAAACTGATTCATTCACTATCTTTTCACTTTTTAGTGAATGAATCTACATGGATGAGTAAAAATGTGCCAAAATTACATCAAATTCATTAATTTACATCAAGATAAATCAAAAATTACATAAAAAAAGTGAAAGTAGTCAAAACTAGGCGAAATTCTGAGTTGCTGAGTGAAAAATAGGCCAAATTTCCTTATGCATCGTGCCTGAAACCTGTATGCGTAGCACAACTTTTAGCCTAATTTTGAGGACCTTCCTAAAGTCCAAATTGAGCTCATGATAGCTCGTTGGAAATTCCTACTTGTCTAATTTCCAACCCAAGTGGAATTTCTAGATTTGGTGTCCATTTGCCCCTCCAAAAATCCAATATCCCAACATCGCTTCCTATGGGTGCAAAAGGTGGCAGAAAGGTCATTTTTTGTGTGTTTTTGATCCTTTAGGCAACCTAGAACTTGATGAAATCCTTAGCTAATTCATGAGCATGCATAAATTTTTATAATAAATTCAGAAATACAAAGTTTTCCTCTAGAGGATCTCCCAATTATAACCGCGCGCCTAGTGGTGCTACGCGTTGGGCAGGAAAATCTGTTTTGAAGCCAAAAAATTCAAAATTGACAAAATTTTCTCCAAATTTGCTGAAATTTGGCTTGAAGGTCCATCATCAAGTATCATTCTCAACCAAAGAAGCTTCAGCCAATATTTGGAGCCTATCATGCCTTTTGTGTCGTTTTAGTGCCCTCCTTAGTCTTGCCTTCAGGATTTTGATCCTCACTTTGCAAACATGAGTTTGTGCCCAACAATGGTTTTTCATGTGCCTGAGCATGTCCTTGTCCTTTTTTTCCTTTTCCAATAGCTTATCAAGATGAATGTTGACCCTCTCAAGCCAAATCTCTCGATCAGCCTCTATCTCCTGCTGAATGGGTGTCATCCCATTTAGGCTTCTTTGGGCAGCCTGCCAATCTTCACAGATGTTTTGCAACTCCATGACCGTATGCTGATCCTCTAATTGTTTGTTTCGCTGCTCCAAATAGTTTATGACTCATTTAGATCTCTGCAATTTGTCGGTCAATGCATCTATCTCGGCCTTCTGCTCCTGAATAATCTCCCTCAACTTTGAGCTAGGAGAGCTCACATCATCATCGATGAGTATGAAATCAGTGTCTTGGCCACCTGAAGGGCCCTCATCCTGCATAGGCTTCTTTCCTTTTCCTGTACCTATACTTTTGCTGCTGATGACGGCAACGAGACCCCTTCCACCCCAGGTGGAGATAGTCCTCGTCGGGCTGCTGCAAACAAACCTCTCATGCTTCTCTGATAGGTGACATATTTCAGCACACTAGTAGTCTCTGCCTCTTGACCTCCATACCGATGTGAAGGTTCACCCGCATCATGGACAACTTCCTGATGAGCTACTGAAGCTGTGAAGAACTCACAGGAAATGAAGTCTCCCCATGTGATACCCTACAAGCCAACCTGATGTACAATAATGATCTTGATGAGCGCATAGTGGTAAATGTTGTTGTACTGCTATTCAAGAGTCTTCTTCTGTGCAAGAGTAGTCATCCTCTCGATGTTTGGGCACATGAAATATGGAATGTTCATCATCTTCACTCTCATAAAATGCATCAATAATCTGATATGGTATGCATAGAGGCGTGAGAAGCGGCCCTCGCCACTCAAGTATTTGATAATGAGTCTCATCAATGGCACATAGGATTCTTTCAAAAACTGGAATGGGAACACCCTGCTGAGCTGTCTCACATAGCTAGGCCTGATGTAAGGTTCATAATGTACTCTTTCTACCTATTGTCTTTTGTTCCACTACTCACCTACATTCGGTATTCATGTTGCTTGAGAAATGATCTCTCGTGTCAAGGTGAAATTTACACCAACAAGAGTTACCTGACCATCATGCAAATGTAAAACAAACAACCGAGCCAACTCCTAATGATGCTAAATCTGAGCAATCATCTTGCAATACTGAAAGCATGACTGTTGTTGGAAACACACCATGGCAAGTGGGCAGGCCTACAATTGAGTCAATGAGGTGGGCCCTTCTCTAACATGTTTTCCACCCTTACAAGGCCTCCTCGGTGCATGAAGCTCTATGGTAGAACCATTGTCTTGTTCATATGATGACTCAGTGTCTGTCATGGTTTTACAAGTATATTCCAAATGAATGTTTGACTTGTTGAAAATAAGAATTTGGTGCTTTGTTTCCAATTGCCAAATGTGTGCCAAATAGGAAAGGACTGTGGGAAATATGGACAGTGGGTGTAGTGGAGCTTTGTCAAGTGAGATTTAAAATGTAATTACAGTCAAATGTAATAACAGACACTTTACTATATTTAGGGATCTGGGGTTTGGGGATTTTTCGCAAACGATATGGAAAAGTGATAGTGATGGGAAATTGTAGGGTTTAGGGATAGGGATAAATGGGAATGAGTGGCTTGGGATTATGAGGGAATAGGGGATTGAAAATGATGATATGGTTACAGTGATGGGAAAGGGAAATAGGAGTTGGATTATTTTGGCACCAAAGTCAACTTTTAATACTCAAATTCAAACCCTAAGAGTATTTTTCATAAGAGGATAGGGTTTAAATTTCAACATTCAAATTCTCCAAATCAAACTTTGAAACCACACCAAACACTATTCAATAACAATTGCAAGATCAGTCGGACTTACTCGGGGCAAATGGGAGTGAAAGATTTGAAATTTCTTTGAAGGCAATGACAAAACTACTTGTTGGCTCTGTGTGTCGCGCACACAACCCAGTGCACCATGACCAGTATGTGTGTTGCACACGTTGTAATTTACACAATGATGTGCGGCTCTATGTGTCGCGACTTGCCAATGCGCCGTGACCTTCTTCCTGTGCGCTGCGACTAAATTTCACCCGCAGTCGGTTCTTCAAAACCCTGTTTTCGTTCCTCCATAGTTTGACTCGGCTTAATGATGTCTTTGGCATACCAATGGATTGTTCAAACACCAAAAATATCTTACATGCCCAATGACTTTGATTTTTAATTTCAAATAACCCACTTTGTAATGTTTGCAGAACTTTGGCACTTTCACTTTTAATACAAACTCTGATTTTGTTTCCACTTGATTTTTTGCACTGAATGACGAAATTATTGTCTATTTTTTGCAAGGATAGCTGACATGGAATTTGGGAAAGGTGACCAGGGCTGCGCCTGAAGAATTTGACAACTGAAAAATTTTTGAAAATACATGGCATTTATTACAAAAGACAAAATTGACAATCTTTCTTCAAAACAGAGTTTTGAAGAAAAGTCATGATTGAGCATTATTACGATGAAACTTTTACAAAGAAATATTATTTGAAACTCCCTCATGTGCCTGATGGCATCATTAGACATTTTGCAGACTGAATTAAGGGAAACCCTAGACCTAATGAACCCCAAAACCTTAAAATGACTCTTTGGAAAACAGAAAACTAAGCATGACTGCAACTGACTTGAAAATGATTTTGATGAATTAAATTAGACCAGCAGGTACAAGCCATGAGGAACATGAGTGAAAAGCCTCCTCCATCAGATGATTGATGCCCCTAGCGGAATGCAGCTAACAATACTGAATGAGACACCTAAGATGAAATACAATAAATGAGATTTTGATCTCTAATGGAGGGATGAAAAGACCAACTCTAACATTGGCTCCAATGGGGATGGTAGCTCCTTGGAGGTGCCAAGAATTACAGATCTCTGGGAGAGATAGACAGTGCCTTCGTCCATTGGGCTATGGAGTCAACAACTTCAAAAAACCAAAACCAAACTCTTGACTCAAGACTCATAGTTGATTTGACTTAATTCAAAACTGAAACAAGACTCTCAAAAGCTGAAACTGGACACTGAGCTGAAACTATCTTTATACTGAATGAAACAAAAAATGACTCAAGACTAACTTAACTGAAACAAGTACTTACAAATCTTTTAAATGGTAGCAGACCATCGAGATTTTAGGGCTTCAAATCATGATGACAACTACCTGCTTACTGATGAAATATGTACAATCATGTGTAGTGAGCCTTCCAATGTAACCAATCCAATAGATGGCTACATACTGAAATTCTGCTCTCACTTTCCCCGAGCAGGAAAAACGATGTACATGTAGGCAACTCACAATAACCACTGAAACCAAGGCTTATGATAATGAACCAGGCAACATTTATCTTCTCTAATGCTTGCAAAAGAATGCCAAAGAGATCTTGATAATCCTGAAGCACTATCTTGGCTTGAGATCTAGCAGCAAAAATACAAGTACTCACTTCATTCTGATCTAAAAGAACAACTGGTTGCCGAGTGATAGGAAGGCACAGAGAGGTATAAGCTTCTGCCATCTGAATGTTATCTGAAAATTCCTTGACCATGAGAAATTTTGGCATATTGTCTCTCTCAAGCTCATATTCCTCAACTTCATGGTCTAGGTCATTCTTAAACAGAAAACATTCTTCAAGATTATCAAACATGACAGCCTTATCATCTTCATGAAAGAAAATATTATCTATTTTCTGATCTATAAAGATAATTACAAGATTGTCATCATTTTCAAAAGCGGAAGAAGTTCCACCATCACCTTCTTGAACATGTGCACACTACAGATCTGCGTTAACTTGAGCTGTAACATGACCTTTCAGGAGTTGATCTATCTCATCTTCAGACAGAGGAGATAAGATTTTCTGCTTCCTTTTTCTCAAGCAAGTATTGTCTTCTTGAAATAACATTTCTAAACATGAAAAACCTGAATGACAGTCCTTAATTCCCTGATCTTCTGAAATTTGAAAACATTGTTGATTATCTTCATATGACATTGCGACCAAATTATCATTTACCACTGAGTTATTGAAAGAAGATTTTTCACTTACTTGAACAAAGATCCCATCTTGTTTTCCATGAAATGACTGGATTACCTCCTCATGGAGGCTTTGTTCAATAACTCTATCTTCGTCATTCCAGATGATCTCAATAGCAGAGTTCTCCTTCATGGAATTCAAACCAAGGTACTTTTGATCATCACAATCTGAATCTAGATCTAAAATAGCCGACTTGACTTTATCACATTCTAAGATTGAAACTTGACTTTCCTGCATGTTGTCTTCTTCTGTGGACAGATCTGAAATAAAACCTTCTCTTTCATAATTTTCCACTGTAGTAAGATCTTGATCCAGCTGCAAATTTTCCTGCGCATCTTGATGAGTATCCTCTAAGTTCTCTTTATGTTGCTGAAAGGGTTTTCGTACAGAGCATCCATGATCTCATCATCCATGAAATCATCATCTTCATACACTTTCTCAAGACTTTCTATAAAACTATAAACATGTTTGCAATAGTCCTGAACTAAGGTTAAGGATGGATAAGATTCTTTATACCTCTCAAAGAACATGGTATGAAAATCCTTCAAACAGTAAATACAAGCAGGCGGCAAACTTTCATACCAAGATCGGGCTTCACCTTCCAGAGTGGCCATGAATATCTTCATCAAGCAATCTTCAGGAAAATCAACCTTCAACTTGCGAATATGTATGTGAAATCTAACCAGATGTAAAGCAGCATCATTCCTATTATCATCTTTAAACATAGGCAAATTCCTTTGCCAATTTACCTTTGGAATTTTATTTGGAAAACCTAGAATGTGATCTCAGCTCATGGGAGCATACCGTCGAGCAAGAAAATCCATTTTGATAACAATGAATTGACCAAGAAATTCTTCAAGCTATTGGTTCTTGAAGAGTAGAGTCGCCATAAAAATTCGGAACCTTGGGATTCTTCGACATTGGAGTCGCCAGGTGAATGATTTCAGCCTTCATATTTGTCTGACTGTTGTCCACCATCAACAATCAGATCTAACTTGATTCATGTACTGGAGCAATTTTCAAGTCAGAGGTTTCGTTTATAAGACGAGACCGGAGATTGACTGAAGTAGCGTTTATCTACTTTCGTTGATGCAAAGCAAAAGCGTTTCGAAGGCTACCTGGCATAACTTCAGGCTACGTCTGTAGTTTATAAAATGAAGAATACCAACAAAAAAATAATTTAGTTCCCTAGTATGGTTGCCACTATGTTAGAGCCTAGATTTACCTCAGGCTGAAAAAGTAGGATCCAGGGCCAGCATCAAACCACGCTCAGCCTAATAGCTAGCCCTACCAGGTCAGGAGAGGGCTCTCTCTGGGTCAATCTCAGTAAATTATGATTGATGAGGGCTTGATATGACTGATAGAAATTCTGATCTTAGGCTAGGTATAAGTGAAAGAGAATTTTATTTGATAAAATGGAGTTTTGTTAGCTCAGATGGAAAGGTATATTTTGGGTGCGGGGATTGAGGCTCAGTCCTGTAGAGATCTCAATGGGGCAAGGTAGGCAATTATTTTTAGCACTTAAAATTGAATGAGATGGAAGGAATAGATAGGTGAGGTGTTGAAGAGGGCAAGAGAAATCATGGATCCTCCCCAAACAGCTGAAAACATCAAGAAACTAAAGCAAACCTCAAGTAGAGCACTACAATTTCAATGGATTCTACTTACACTCTTGTTTGATTTAGTTAGGAAGAAACAAGATAGATAATGTCATACATAATACATAAACAAATACAGAAGAAGGCACTGTACCAAAACAAAATTCCACAGGGATCCCAAAGAGTGTTGCAAATCCTGGTCTCAATTCCTTAGCCAAAATGTTGATATGAGTGTACAATGAAGCTCAAGGCTTTCTCAAGAGTCCAACCCTGAAAATGAATGAGAAATTACATGATATAGACAAGCCTAACTCCTTCCCATGCCTCTAGGGGTCGAGCTCATCATTCTAGGAGTTGTTTCAACCATATCTAAACAAGGAACTAAAAAATAGGCAATGAAACAACTTGCCTCTATATAAAAGGAAACTGATTCATTCACTATCTTTTCAATTTTTAGTGAATGAATCTACATGGATGAGTAACAATGTACCAAAATTACATCAAAGTCATGAATTTACATCAAGATAAATCAAGAGTTACATGAAAAAGTGAAATTAGTCAAAACTAGGCGAAATTCTGAGCTGCTGAGTGAAAAATAGGCCAAATTTCCCCATGTGTCGCACCTGAAACCTGTATGCGTAGCACAACTTTGAGGCTAATTTTGAGGGCCTTTCTGAAGTCCAAATTGAGCTCATGATAGCTCGTTGGAAAGCCCTACCTGTCTACTTTCCAACCCATGTGGAATTTCTAGATTTGGTGTCCATTTGCCCCTCCAAAAATCCAATCTCCCAACGATGCTTCCTGTGGATGCAAAAGGTGGCAGAAAGGTCATTTTTTGTGTGTTTTTGACCCTTTAGGCAACCCAGAACTTGATGAAATCCATAGGTAATTCATGAGCATGCATAAATTTTTATAACAAATCCAGAAATACAAAGTTTTCCTCCAGAGGATCTCCCAATTATAAGCGCGTGCTAAGTGGTGCTACGCGTTGGGTAGGAAAATCTGTTTTGAAGCCAAAAAATTCAAAATTGACAATATTTTCTCCAAATTTGTTGAAATTTGGCCTGAAGGTCCATCATCAAGTATCATTCTCGACGAAAGAATATTCGGCCAAGATTTGGAGCCTATCATGCCTTTTGCGTCATTTTAGTGCCCTCTTTAGTCTTGCCTTCAGGATTTTGATCCTCGTTTTGCAAACATGAGTTCGTGCCCAACAATGGTTTTTCATGTGCCTAAGCATGTCCTTGTCCTTTTTTTCCTTCGCCAACAACTTCTCAAGATGAATGTTGACCCTCTCAAGCCGAATCTCTCGATTAGCCTCTATCTCCTGCTGAATGGGTGTCATCTCATTTAGGCTTCTTTGGGCAGCCTGCCGGTCTTCACGGATGTTTTGCAACTCCGTGATTGTATGTTGATCCTCCAATTGTTTGTTTCACTACTCCAAATAGTTTATGACCCATTGATCTCTCTGCAACTTTTCGGTCAATGCATCTATCTCAGCCTTCTGCTCCTGAATAATCTCCCTCAACTTTGAGCTAGGAGAGCTCACATCATCATCGATGAGTATGAAATTAGTTTCTTGGCCTCCTGAAGGGCCCTCATCCTACATAGGCTTCTTGCCTTTGTCCTATACCTGTACCTGTGTTGCTGATGACGGCAACGAGACCCCTTCCACCCCAGGTGGAGATAGTACTCGTCGGGCTGCTGCAAAGAATCCTCTCATGCCTCTCTGATAGGTGACATATGTCGGCACACTAGCAGTCTCCGCCTCCTAACCTCCATACCGATGTGAAGGTTCACCCACATCATGGACAACCTCCTGATGAACTGCTAAAGCTATGAAGAACTCACGGGAAATGAAGTCTCCCCATGTGATACCATGCAAGCCAAGCTGATGTACAACAATGATCTTGATGAGTGCATAGTGGTAAATGTTATTGTATTACTGTTCAAGAGTCTTATTCTGTACAAGAGTAGTCATCCTCTCGATGTTTCGGCACATGAAATATGGAATGTTCATCATCTTCACTCTCGTAAAATGCATCAATAATTTGAGATGGTATGCGTAGGGGCGTGAGAAGCGGCCCTCACAACTGAAGTATCTGATAATGAGTCTCATCAATGGCACATAGGATTATTTCAAAAACCAGAATGGGAACACCCTGTTGAGTTGTCTCACATAGCTGGGCCTGATGTAAGGTTCATAATGTACTCTTTCTACCAGATGTCTTTTGTTCCAATCCTCACCTACATTCAGTATTCTTGTTGCTTGAGAAATGGTCTCTGGTGTCAAGGTGAAATTTATACCAGCAAGAGTTACCTGACCATCATGCAAATGTAAAACAAACAACCAAGCCAACTCCTGATGATGCTGAATCTGAGCAATCATCTCACAATACTGAAAGCATGACTGTTGTTGGAAACACACCATGGCAAGTGGGCAGGCCTGCAATTGAGTCAATGAGGCGAGCTCTTCTCTGACATGTTTGCCACCCTTACGAGGCCTCCTTGGTGCATGAAGCTCTGTGGTAGAATCACTGTCTTGTTCATATGATGACTTAGTGTCTATCATGGTGTTACAAGTCTATGCCAAGTGAATGTTTGACTTGTTGAAAATGAGAATTTGGTGCTTTGTTTCCAATTGCCAAATGTGTGCCAAATAGGAAAGGACTGTGGGAAATATGGACAGTGGGTGTAGTGGAGCTTTGTCAAGTGAGATTTAAAATGTAATTACAGTCAAATATAATAACAGTCACTTGACTGTATTTAGGAATTTGGGGTTTGGGGATTTTTTGCAAACGATATGGAAAAGTGATAGTGATGGGAAATTGTAGGGTTTAGGGATGGGGATAAATGGGAATGAGTGGCTTGGGATTATGAGGGAATAGGGGATTGAAAATGATGATATGATTAGAGTGATGGGAAAGGGAAAGAGGAGTTGGATTATTTTGGCACCAAAGTCAAATTTTAATACTCAAATTCAAACCCTAAGAGCAATTTTCATAAGAGGATAGGGTTTAAATTTCAACATTCAAATTCTCCAAATCAAACTTCGAAACTACACCAAACACTATTCAATAACAATTGCAAGATCAATTGGACTTATTCGGGGCAAATGCGAGTGAAAGATTTGAAATTTCTTTGAAGGCAATGACACAACTGCTTGTTGGCTCTGTGCGCCGCGCGCACAACCTAGTGCGCCGCGACCAGTATGTGCACTGTGCATGTTGTAATTTACACAGTGATGTGTGTCTCTATACACCATGACTTGCCAATGCACCGCGACCTTCTTCCTGTGTGCCGCGACTGAATTTCACCCACAGTCGGTTCTTCAAAACCCTGTTTTCATTCCTCCACAATTTGACTCAACTTAATGATGTCTTTGGCATACCAATGGATTTTTCAAACACCAAAAATATCTTATATGCCCAATGAATTTGATTTTTAATTTCAAATAACCCACTTTGTAATGTTTGCAGAACTTTGGCACTTTCACTTTTAATACAAACTCTGGTTTTGTTTCCACTTGATTTTTTGAGCTGAATGACGAAATTCTTGTCTATTTTTTGCAAGGATAGCTGACATGGAATTTGGCAAAGGCGACCAGGGCTGCGCCTGAAGAATTTTGACAAATGAAAATTTTTTGAAATTACATGGCATTTATTACAAAAGACGAAATTGACGATTTTTCATGATCGAGCATTATTACGATGAAATTTTTATAAAGAAATATTATTTGAAACTCCCTCATGTGCCTGCTGGCATTATTAGACATTTTGCAGACTGAATTAAGGGAAATCCTAGACCTAATGAACCCCAAAACCTTAAAATGACTCTTTTGCAAACAGAAAACTAAGCATGACTGAAACTGACTTGAAAATGATTTTGATGAACTAAATTCAGGGAAAATTTTAAGAACCCCCCTAAATTTACATGTATAATAAATGGGTGAATCTCCATGGTATATAGGAAAGATGGAAGGCGATTTTATCAATAATATGATATGTATATATAAATTTTTTGGCGAATCTCTCACTAGGCATGGCGAATATTTTACTCAATTATAAAATCTTGTGTTTATTGAATACACAAATGAAATCATTGAATTTCTTTAAAATATCTTTTGAAATCAAAATTACCGAAATTACATATCGATAACCTAGTGGGTGTAGGATAAAATGCACCTGTGTCATTCACAGAAATCATGAGAAAAAAGCTAATACTATATATAAAACCAAGAAAAATTCAAATTCATCACTTCTAGGGACCTCGTAACCACCCTGCCAATACACAAGTATGTTCCTGTTTGCAATTAGAAAAATTACCCAAATTACAATCTGTTTACTCCACTTCTAGGGACCTCGTAACCACCCTGCCAATACACAAGTATGTTCCCGTTTGCAATTAGAAAAATTACCCAAATTACAATCTGTTTACTCTAGCATATGTTGGAAAGTTATAGAAAGATGACTAGTGCAATCAATCCATTCCTTTTAGCCCTGGATTTGTTTCAGTTTAAAACAGAAGTATACAAATATACTTGTCCAATGTCTATGCTTTAACCATTCACCTTAAGATGTTTTTACAATATAATTTCCTAAGTCTATTTAATATCTTCATTATCATAAAAACCAACCTATATCCATCTTAACTCCACATCTACCACTCTTAGGGGCATGAAATCTATTTATCCCTCTGAGCACTTGGTAGACCCAGAATTAAGATGGATCTAAGATAGAATTTCCCCTTTAAATAGTCTATGCTCACATGAATACCATGGGTCAATACCATGGGTTATCATAAACCTGGAGCTTAAAAATTAGTATTAGTAATTTATAAAAATTAATAAAATTAATAGTTGATTTTTATTTTAACCAAGCTAAAATGTTTAACATACATTAAATTACAACATCCATTTTTACTCTTCATTGGATCAAATATTTTTTCACTCTATGCTAGTTTGCATATCACGATATTTGATACCTCTCGGGGGTTAGTAGATCCAGAGTAAAGATGGATCTATGCTGGTTTAATTCCCCCATTTAAATAGGTTACATTCCAAGTGAATACCATGGGTCAATACCATGTGCCATTTTGGTGAATACCATGGGTCAATACCATGTGCCATTTTTATTTTTATTAATACTAATATTAGGGTTAATGATGTTTTTTTTGCATGGTATTAATAACAATCTAGTCCATGGTATTTGTCCCATAGTATAAATATAAGGTGACTTATGGAGTAAATATAAAAAAATGTTTTATTTGTTTACCATACCTCTCGTTTATTTATATTTTTATTAATTTACCATACCATTCATAAATACAAGGTAACTTATGGAGTAAATATAAAAAAATGTTTTATTTGTTTACCATACCTCTCGCTTATTTATATTTTTATTAATTTACCATACCTCTTTTACAAATATGGTATTTGGCCCATAGGATTCACTTAAATAAAACCTCTTTCTTGAGCCTTCATAAATAGAACGAGGGTTATGGACTAAATATTAAAAGAGGTTTTATTTATTTACCATACCTTTTGAGTAAGTATAAAAAGACGTTTTATTTATTTACCATACATCCACTTTACTTATATTTTTATTTGTTTACACCCTTGCATGTATATAAGGTGACTTATGGAGTAAATATAAAAAATGCTTTATTTATTTACCATACCTCTCATTTATTTATATTTTTATTAATTTACCATACCTCTTTTATAAATATGGTATTTGGGCCTTTGGCCCATAGGATTCACTTAAATAAAACTATTCTTGAAAATGGGCGAATGGATTCACTTAAATAAAACCTATTTTTGAAAATGGGCAAACAAAAGGTTGTAACTCCTAATTTCAAGGGCTAAATTTACCTTTTTTACCCTCTCCCTTAAAATAAGGTGGACTATTTGAGGTGATTTGTAAAAATGTACTATGATACAAAATATTCGCCCACTAAAAATTTAAAACCCCTTAATTTCGCCAAAGGGCGAACATTCGCCCCTAAAATCACCCCTAACTAAATTAGACCAGCAGGTACAATACATGAGGAATGTCAGGCCAGGTTAGCTCAGAAATTAATGAGCGCAAGAAACAACTCGATGATTTTATTCATTAAGACTATTATTATTTATACATTTACAAAACGGATCAGTTCATCTTCTAGATGACTGTCCGGCTTCACCTCATCCGTTTCGGATTAGGTGTCAACATTCCCCCCCTTAATCTGAAGGGATGTTGGTGAGTCCAAGCATCATTCTGAATTTTTCAAGCTTTTCTCTTCCAAGCGCTTTGGTGAAGATGTCTGCAATTTGCTCGTTTGTGGAACAATGACGGAGATGGATTGTTTTGGCCTCAACATGATGTCGGATCAGATGATATTTAGTATTGATGTGCTTAGTACGATCATGGAACTTTGGGTTCTTGGCCAACTTTATTGCAGAGGTGTTATCAATCATGAGTGGAGTAGATTGTATTTGTTTTACTTGCAAATCTTCAAGAATTTTCCTGAGACACACAATTTCTTTCGTTGCTTCAGCTGCTGCCACGTATTCTGCTTCTGTTGTGGAATCTGCTGGTACTGATTGTTTGCGTGATCTCCAGGAGACAGCTCCCGATCCAAGACTCATAGCATATCCTGAAGTAGATACCCCAGTTTCTTTGTCTCCATCGAAGTCTGAATCAGAGTATCCAATCAAGTTGAAGTCGTCCACCTGTGTATACTTGATTCCAAGGTCTTGAGTTCCCTTCAAGTACCTTAGAACTCTTTTTGCAGCAGACCAATGTCCCTCACAAGGCTTTTGCATAAACCTGGAGAGGATTCCAACAGCAAATGAAATGTCTGGTCTGGTAGTAGTGAGGTAGATGAGACTTCTTACAAGCTGTCTATACTTTGTTGCATCCTCAAATTCCTTTCCTTCAATAGATGTGAGCTTCAAGTTTTGTTCCATTGGAGTAGAAAGGGGATTGCACTCTGTCATGCCAAATCTGTTTAACAAATCTCCAATGTATTTCTTTTGAGAAAGAAATATGGACTTTGGATGTTGGGTTACTTCAATGCCAAGATAGTAATGAACATAGCCCAAATCAGTCATTTCAAAAAAATTTCCTAATTCTTTCTTTATGGATGCAATATAGCTTTCATTGTTCCCTGTCATTAAAAGATCATCTACATATACCACAAGATATACAATTGTTTTGCCAACTTTCTTGACAAATAAAGTTGCATCATCAAGATCAAAATGTTTGAAGTTGAGTTTCAAAAGATGCTCAGTTAGTTTTTCATACCAGGCTCGTGGTGCTTGTTTGAGGCCATACAAGGACTTCACAAGTTTGCATAGTTTGTGTTCATGTCCTTTCACAGCAAATCCTTCAGGTTGGGACATAAAAACATTCTCTTTTAGATCTCCATTCAAGAATGCAGTTTTTACATCCATTTGATGGACTTTCCAACCGTTCTGAGCAGCTAGTGCAAAGAGTGTCCGGATGGTGGCCCATTTTGCTGTGGGAGCAAAAGTTTCCTCATAATCGACCCCTTCCTTCTGTGCAAAACCTTTTGCCACAAGCCTTGTTTTGTGCTTGTCAAGTGAGCCATCAGCTTTGTACTTGTTCTTGTAGACCCACTTGCAGCCAATTGGTTTGGTTCCAAATGGAGGATCAACCAGCTTCCAAGTGCCATTCTTTATGAGGGCATCATACTCCTTCTGCATCGCTTCTTTCCATTCATCATGAGAAGCAGCTTCTTTGAAGGAAGTTGGTTCAAAATCTGTAGACAAGTTCAATTCACAATCATAAGTAACATCCATAGCAACAGGTGAATTAGAGTTATCTACATCACCTCCATCTTGTCGGTTTGAATTTCTGGTTCCTGTTTTTCCAATTTCATCAGGATGAACACTTTCAAGTGTCTTTGTCAGCCACTTTGGGGGACCTTTCTGAGATGGTCCAGGCTGTTCTGTTGATTGAGTTGGGACTGAATCAAGATTAAGTCTCTCAATTCTATCAATTACATCACTTAAAGCATCATCCGTTGTTGAAGTGTCATGCAGGGGAGATTGTTCTTCAGAAGAAGATTCCACATGTTGATCTAGTATAGGAATCCCCCCTTCAAGATGTGGAATCTGATTATCAAACTCTTGGAATGATTTCGTTTTTGTGAATCTATCCAAGCGATCAAGTTGCCGCTCAACAACACTGTCTGATTTGGATGATTCAAGAAAAATGACATCTCTAGATAAAACAAACTTTTTTATTTTCTTCATCATAGAGGCGGTATGCTTTAGATGTGTTTGAATACCCCAGGAAGATACACTTACGACTTCTAGCACCAAGTTTGTTTCTATGTACCTTTGGTATTAAAGCATAACAGGTGGAACCAAATATCCTGAGATGTTTTACCGAAGGAACATTTCCATACCACAATTCATAAGGAGTCTTGTTTCTTATAGCACTAGATGGACATCTATTCTTTATATATGCAGCACATAGAATAGCATCAGCCCAAAACATTGTCTTTACATTTTTTAAGAAAAGCATGGATCGTACCATATTCAAAATTGTTCTGTTCATTCTTTCAGCTACACCATTCTGTTGAGGATTATAAGGCACAGTTGTTTGATGTTTAATCCCATGTTGGCGAAGATAGTGTTCAAAATCATTTGATGTATATTCTTTTCCATTATCAGTGCGAATAGACCCAATATGAGATTGTGCATCATTTTCAATCCATTTATGAAAATTCTTGAATGTTTGAAAAGCATCAGATTTGTTCTTCAAAAAATAAACCCAACACATTCTGGTGTAATCATCAATAAATGTCATGATATATTTATTTCCATTTGCAGAAGGAACAGGCATTGGACCACATAAATCTGAATGAATAAGTTCAAGCTTCCTATGTGCTCTTGAATGTGAATCATGAAAAGACTGTTTGCTATGCTTTCCTAGAATGCAAGCATCACATTGTTTATGTTTTCTAGGAATTGTAGGCAAACCAGCAACACCATTTTTCTTCAACAAGCGGAGACTATCATAGTTTAAATGTCCAAATCTAGCATGCCATAATAAACTTGATGGAAGTGCACCTTCTTCATGATGAGAAATATATGAGAAATGTTGTGCATGAGCAGAGGTTCCTTGCAGTTTAAGGAGTCTTTCTTCTTCTATACCCCTCATGACAAGTGAGCGGTCAGATGCCTTTCTTACCTCAAGCTTGCCATCAAACATGTGAATGGAGTGACCTTGCTGGCAGATGTGGACCAGGGACAACAAGTTTCTCTTCAGCTGTGGGAGATATAGAACATGATCCAGAAGAAAGTCTAGAAGACCAGGCAGTTTAAGCCTGATTGTGCCAAGCCCTAATGGCTTGATTTTTGACTGATCTGCAAAGTATACTGCTCCATCAACATTGTCAGTGAAATCTTCAAAGAAATCTCTCCTATAAGTCATATGACAGGTTGCTCCTGAATCAAGCAACCAGTCATTTTTCGAAGAAGCAAGTGAAGCATTAAACAAATCTTCATTTACTCCAATGTTACATTGTGCCTCAATATAGTGAGCGGATTCAGGTGCTTTACCTTTGTCTGAGTCATCAGTTTTACCTTTCTGCTGGTTTCTTCTCTGCTCAACCTTGTCCCATGGTAGCTTGCATGTAGAAGCATCATGTGATCCATTTCGTTTGCAGCGAATGCAATGCAGATCTGGCTTTTCTGCTTGGGAATGTCTGCCCCCCCTGCCTCTAAAGTATCTTCCTCTTCCTCTTCGTCCACCTCTTCCTCTTGTAGAATCTTGAGCAGGATGCTTTTCTTTATGAGCAAGGCAAACAGTCTCTTCAGAAGATTCAGGGACTGTTTTCTTTCCAAAGGCTTTCTCTCTTTCAGAAAAAATTTTCACAAGAGTGTCAAAGGTTATATCTTTAAGATTTCCATTTGCTTGTAAAGACTCAAGATAGTTAGAGTAGGTAGGATAGAGTGCTTTGAGAAACACAATAAGAGAGATATCCAGCTCAACCTTAGTGGATTTAATATCATTCACTATAGACTTTATTTCAGATGCAAGAGTAAGAGGATCATTATTTTTCAGTTCAAGAGTGAAGAGTTTAATCATGAGCTGAACAACTTCAAGTGAAGAATGTGTATCATAGAGTTCTTTCAGCTTTTGTAAAGCTTCAAAGGGCAGTGGAATAGGATGAAATATGACGACTTACTTCCTCACTTACGGATGCTGCGATCAATGCAAAGGCTTTGCTGTTCTTGTTTTCCCAAATGGCGAGTTCTTTGTCTGATGTGGGCTGCACAGGGTCTCTGTCTTCTTCTCCGACACACACACCTTTCCATAGCTCATTGTAGATGAGGGTGTGTTTTACCATCCGAGACCATTCAGAATAGTTCTCCTTGCCAGTGAGAACTATTCCGACCATTGAAATGATTGAATGCATTCTGTAAAAAAAATATCTCTGCCAAAACCACTTCTGTTGAGAGAGAAAAAAAAATCCTTATATGATAGCCTTATGCATTTTATTTTTCTTCTAACATTCCATCAGCATATATATATCACTGCTCACATATATATCATTGTTCAACAAAACGAGGGTGCTCAATTATATATCACTTCTCACATATATATCAATGTATATCACTGTTTAAAAAAAAAAAGGGCGCTCATATACATATCACTTCTCACATATATATCAATGTATATCACTGTTTAAAAAAAGGGCGCTCATATACATATCACTTCTCACATATATATCAATGTATATCACTGTTCAACAAAAAAGGGCGCTCATATGAAAACGTTGTGGTATCCTGGGGGTTTCACGCCATGGTAGCCGCTGCCCAGAGGTGGAACACATATCGATTTCTCGTTAGCTATACTATACCCCATCTGAAATGGCTCCTCCAGTACTCGGCCTTGTCTTTGCCCGTTGACATATGCAGTAGAGATGTGCATCAAAAGTTGGGTTTTCTTGCAGCATTTTGCCGAATTCTAGAAGTCAAATAATTGCCTTTGTGTTGGTGTCCAAAGCGACATCGTATATGACAGTCCCGAGAACAGTCTTTAAAAAACGCAGCGATACCAATTAGAACAGTCTTTTAAAAAAAATGCAGGGGTTCAATGCACCAGGTTACCATGTCTTCAACGCAGTCACCATCAGTCACGCAATAACATGGAGACACCGCGGTCACTCACCATATCACCGCATCAGGTCGAGAGATCGCCTTTCTCACACCACCACAGTCTCGGCTGCAGCAGAAGACAGAAGGTCTCATGGTCGCCTTTTGCAAGATGGTATTCGCAGTGATGGTCGCCAGTTACTCGAATGCAGACTTGCCTTTATGAAGACCGGGGCGGTGAATGCAGCGGCAGGGTTTGCTTATGCTGAATTCGGTAATACAAAGGTCATTGTATCACGCTGTAATTGGCAGCAGATACTCGAATGTCCACTGGCTACAGTATTCTCACTCGCGATTACTCCAAAATTTGCAATCTATCAGATAAGGCTCAAGAACCAGAACTGAAGGAAGAGTTGAATAACGCAGAAGGGGAGATGAATAACGCGGAAGGGAATGAGAGCGAGTGCAGGTCGTAGGGCAATCAGTGATAGAAACGCTCAGGTGTTCAATATAAAAAAAAACGCTCACATTCAGCAGCGCATTCCACGCTCATCAACGCATAGAGCTGGACAGTCAAGTCAGTCCAGGGGCGCTCAGATCACCGCCAGAAGCACGCAGTCTCAGGACAGAGGTAGGTTTCATGAGGCAGTAGAAACCTGGAAGAGGCAGGAGCTATTTCTGGGACCTGTGCTCTGATACCATGTCAGGCCAGGTTAGCTCAGAAATTAATGAGCGCAAGAAACAACTGGATGATTTTATTCATTAAGACTATTATTATTTATACATTTACAAAACAGATCAGTTCATCTTCTAGATGACTGTCCGGCTTCACCTCATCCGTTTCGGATTAGGTGTCAACAAGGAACATGAGTGAAAAGCCTCCTCCGTCAGATGATTTATGCTCCTAGCAGAATGCAGCTGACATGACTGAATGAGACACCTAAGATGAAATTCAATAAATGAGATTTTGATCTCTGACGGAGGGATGAAAAGACCGACTCTAACAGGAACTACTATAAAATCCCCACCCACTCACAAATTCTATTCTATGGTAGGTTATTATGTGGCTACATATATTGTGTTAGCTAATGATCTTTGTGGATGATTGTCTCCTTTCCCACCAAACAATGTTTCCACTTGATAGCTTGTACTAGCAGGTATAGCTCCTTGTTGTAAGTAAGGTGGTTGATAACCTCCCCATGAAACACTTCAGAATGGTAGCATACATTTGTTCCTTTTCACATCAACATTGATACCATAGGATATTCACTTGCATCCATCTCCATTTTGAAGGAATGCTACAATTTTGGCAATGCAAGAGATAGTGCTTGACCTATTTTCTTCTTCAACTCTTTAAAGGATTTCTACTAACCATTCCCCAATTCAAAACTCTTGTAACTCACTATTATAGTGCAAAGTGGTGCAACTACTACTAAAAATGGGGCTATTAATTTCCTTAGGTATTTTGTTTTCCCAACAAAACTGTTGATTTCATAAACATTTGTAGGCATCGACTACTTCAAGATGGACTATGTCTTGAGTTTCCTCCCCCATCGAAATAGCCTAAATATAGAAAAATATTTCTATGGAAGCTAATATTTTTTTAGATTTGACAAGAAATGCTACTTTTTGAAAGTCACTAACACTTATATCAAGTGTGAGATGTGTTGGTCCTAGGTAGCACTATAAACCAATATACCATCCAAATAAAAAATAACAAATGAATTTATATAACAGTGTAGTACATAATTCATTAATATAATGAATGTATATGGCACATTAAATATACCAAATGCCATGATTATACATTCATACAAATATTGCCTAGTTTTGAATGCATTATTCTTTGCATCTTCTTCCTTGAATCTCATCTAGTGATACCCTGATTTTAAATACATCTTAATGAAGTATATTGTTTACTACAATTGACACAATATATCATCTATTCTGGGTAGGTGATACCTATTCTTGATACTTTTTTTAACACCCTATAATAAATGCAAATTCATAAAGTCCCATCCTTTTTTGGTAGAATTCGATGTGTGACCCACATGGTGAGATAGTTGGTCGAATAACACCCTATTCTAGTAGTTGTTGCAATTTCTTCTTCACCCTTTTTTCTTCTATAATACCACTTATATATCCCAATGTTATCCATTGGATAATCTGGAAAAAATTGTTCTTAGGCTCCACACCCCTCTTGGGTGGTATCTCTTTAGGCTCCTACAACACTCATTTGTATGCCTATAAAAACTCTTCTAGTTGCTATCTTTTTTCCTTAGTGCACCTCTAAGGGATTCCTTTTCTTTCATTGAATCTTCACTAGACTTATTTTCTCTTAAAAATAGTAAAACATACTTCTTATTAGAAATAATCTATTTCTTTGCTTAGTTGTCACTTCGAAGAAAAAATTTAGACTCGTATTTATGTGTGTTTATGATGAATGATTTATCATCATTGAGGTGGTACTATATGGATCTATGTATGAATATTGCACCCCACATTTACATATAGGGACTCTGCAACAAATTTTGACATACATTAAGTGGATCCACATATATTTATAGTTCATCAACAAAATCAACACCAGTAGACAATTATATTCTAGATTGTTTTGTTACCTTGATATATACATCCTTAGTTACCCATCCTAATGGATATGTGCTAGGACGATATTAAACATGCAATTCAAGTTTATTTTCCAAGTCTACTACAATGATATTTTCATATGAATCTAATTTGATTATACCATTGATATTGGTCTTATTAACCTCTATCTTAATTTGGAATACATTGATTATCTCCTTTTCTTCTTTATGATGAAGGTTATTTATCTGCAACTACTTTTGTATTGAGGTGGAGATCATTTTCACATCCATGTTAGAGATGATTTCCACCTTATTTCTCATATCCATAGTGTTGATATTTTTATTCTTTGTATCCTTCTTACATTTCTTTAGGTTAAGCTTTGGGTGCAATTTCTAGCACTTCTCCTCTATGTGATTTTCAATGTTGTAATGGTTGTAGTGGTTTCTAGGATCCCTGCACTAGTGTGATGAACCTATTGACTTCTTTCCCTTCCCCACTTACCACTTCTTCTCCTCCTCCTTTGAAACTTCCTCTTTTACCTACTACTTTGAACCACTTAACTAACATTTCTTTTCTCCTATGTTTCCAGGTATCATGCCTATAGACAACCTCCATCAATTTTTCTTAGTTCTAACATCATCACTTTATCTCACTAATGTTCATGTATACACCCCTAGATACTTGAGGAGTACATTTGGGTTCTTAGGAGAGATACTTAACATTATTTCCATCTTCTTTAATTTTTTGGTGTACTCTGGTAAACTCTGCCTATATTTTTACCTAAAGTAATGTCATTGGATCAATTGTTTCTCTACATGCCTAATATAACTAGGAATTTATGATAATTTTAAAATCCTCCCACCTAGTTATTGGAGGATATCCATCCAACTTAATTGTTTATGTTTGGATTTCCTACCATGTCAATGCATTTCCCACTAATTTCAAACTAAAAAAAGATGTTTTTCTCCTCGTTTATGTGGTGAATATTAAAGTAAATCTTTCAATACTACAACCAATGATTTAATTTCAAAGCATCAATATCACCTTGATACAACTTGATGTCTACCTTTTCTCCCATACTAGAGAGGATTTTGAATGATTCATGGCACTCAAAATTACCTGCTCTTTTTAGGTTCTTTATTGGACTCTTATGGTTCTTCATGATCCCTTTATTTACCTTCTAATATGACCTTTGAATTGGAACCTACATACTTAATGATTCCAAACTTATTTTCTAGACCTTTCATAACAAGTTTCATATCATGGTTGATATCTGCTACTTGTGCTTCTAGCCTTGAGAATTTATCCTCAAGGGTTATTATAAATAAAAAAATTTCCCATTGTTTGGGTTTTATGACTTCTTCTTGAACCATTTCTTGGATACCATACCCAAGGAAACCTGTTATAATACCAATATTATTTGTAAACTATTATATATATTCCACTATATATTTCATTACAACAATTCTATTAAAATAAATCATAATATATTCCATGAGGGGTTAACTCCTTTAGATTCTAGATTCTTTTTTAATGGGTTTATTTTTAAGCATAAAATATATAATATCCAAAAAAAGAGAACTTTAAAATTTAAAAAAAAAATGTCTATTACAATGAACACCAACATATGCTCTAGGAAACCTCTCAAGGAGAAAACATTGTTGGAAGGTGAGTTTTCTCTGTGGAATTTTTATGGAACAGAAATATTGCAAGTACAAAGGAGGAGACAATATTCATGGGGATACCTGAGACTTGTGGCCTATGGGATGCTATAGAATACAAACCCCCTCTTTTATTCTCTCTCACTCCCATTCCAAAATTTTGATTCTCTATTTTAGAACAAGATATATAATAATAATTAATTGAACCCATTTTCCTCCTAGTGGTTTGATTATAACACAACTTGTTAAAAAATTAGAGCTCAGGTTTGAATCCTTCAACTCTCCACTATAGTTGGAAAGTTGACCCTTATAAAGTCCTCTTCATATTATTCATGTGGTTGTCCCATTTTCCATAAGTAGCAAGGGCCAATGTGGTATCCTCTCAAATTATGGTAGTCAAACATAATAGGTCAACTTCATAGACGAATAATCTTTTCAGTAAAACTCCGATTGACATTTTTTTGAACCGTATGAAGGTTCTTTGAGTAAATAGTAACATAACATTTTCTGATTCTTAAAAAGGAAAATACCCCCACCCCCCCACCCACCCAAACCAAAAGAAGAATTATTTTAAGGCCTCAAAGCTACCTTGAAAGGTTTCAGACCCTGATTCAAACTAGTTCCCACTAATATAATTGTTCTTCTAAGTTGATTCCTTAAATGTTTCCACTCTAAAAACGTCAATATGGATGAAAAATTATATAATAGTCCAATCCAATTAAATTCCAACGCAAATCTAAATGAACTAAGAAATAATTCATCGTCATTTACATTCTTTATTTTTTATCCTTTTATGAAAACATTTCATTCCCTCACTATTAATCCCTATACAAGATTAAAAAATATTAAATCAATTGTTTAAAGCATGTTAGTAATTAATGTTAAGAAAAACTACTTTTTTTTTGTTTTTTCATATTGATTACATTTTGAACGACCTATTTCCTCTCCTTGCAATAATTCTAACAACTTTTTATGTTATTTTTCACCCATATTGCAAACAATATTATCAAGTTTCCTATAACTTTTTATTTTATGCATGACATCCATTAACCAATAGACATCATTAATCTAAACCTTATATAGATAATTCAAGTATATTATTTTTTTTTATAAATCTTAAATAAAATGCCTTATCTACATGTTGGAATGAGCTTCCATCCCACTTGCCACAATAGATTATTTTCTTTGAATTTCTACATATTGTATTGAAAAACCCATAATAAGAATCATCATATATAAGCATTATCTTTTTTTTTTTTTTGGTAGGTAAGCACCCACGGGGGATTTGAACCAGTGACCTATCACAAGGAGTGCCTTAACAGTGCACCCATTCACCATCAATCCAAAGCCCCGTGGGCTATCATATATAAGCATTATCATTATTTATTCCAAAATCAAATAAAATTGAAGACGATAACGTAATATGCATTGATACTACTATATATATATAAGATGGCAACTTCTATTTTCCAATTAAATTTTTATGGTGTTTGATTTCCTATACACACTAATACATGGTTATTGTACCATGTGCACTAGTGATTGTGAAAACATTCTATTAAAAAAATTGATAACAACATGATCATTTTGGATCTAATGGAATCGGTGATCCAATTGAAGCGGATACTAAATGCCCCATATACAACTAAATATTCTTCTAAAAACCTATAAAAAAAAACTATAAAAAACTCAACATTGAAGGTAATTATGAAACCCTTCTGTTCTTTTAAGAATAAACTAAAAAATATTTGAACCAATTAGCAAAAGGATTGAGATAATTAATGGAATGAAGACACATACCTAAAATTTTTGTACATGAATTTATATCTAACTCAAGATGATCACTCACAAATTGGATTCTTTAAAAGCATCTAAACACTTTGAATTCATTTACTAGTAGATTCATTTTGTAGCACAACTCTTCTTTCTAAATTTTGGAAAAAGGATGAAATAAGGATTAAAGTTTATTTTAAAAACAAATATTTAAAAATAATGCTATTACATTTTATTTATTTGAGAATACCCATAAAATTATTTGAATCAAATATAATTAAGATTGATATAATCAATAGAATGAAATCACATACCTAAAAATATTCCTATTGATGATTCATATGTGACCTACAATGATTCCTTACAAATTCATATTTTCAAAAGATATACCCACTCTAAAGTATTTTCTGGTATTTTTTTTCTTCTACACATCTCCCTCCCCAAAACCAAAAAGTAGAAAAAAAATGAAGGGTTACACTTTCAAATTATAAACATAAATTTCTAAAATACTAAATTTTCACTCATTTTTTTGTACCACAATTCATAAATATGTGTAATGGTTTTTCTTAAGTTACTTTAATGTTTTGTCTTTTTTGTTTTAAGTGCACCATCGCTGACTTAACACTAAAAATCACTATGAAATTTAAATGACAAAATCCAAATATAGACCTTCACAAAAAATTTATTGAAAAGGTTTTGCTTAGTGGAGGTTCAAATAAAAAAAATTGCAGAGGTTTTTCTTAGTGGAAGTAAAAACAAAAGCCAAACTACGGTAGTTTTTTTTCTCTAGAACATTCATGCATTTGCTATATAAATTAGCAGTAGTGTGTTATTAATGAATAACACCAATATTATTTACAAATACTTGGATATTTATTTTGAATTTAGATTTTTTTATGCTTCCCAAACTTTTGTTTAAGAATAAATTCATGTAATGATGATGGTTTTGGCTCAAATATAGATTAAAAAAATATAATGTAAAATGGTAAATTTGTAGGTTTTAATCCCATACAGAAATCACCTGCATATGAATTCTAAAACACAGAAAATAAACAATGCGAGAGCATAACACATAAAACACATATACACAAAGATTTTCCCCTAGATCCCAAAACTGGGACTACCATATTGATTTTTCATTATATTCCTTTCAATGTTATAATACATATTTATACATGCTAAAGCATCCAATACCATGGACAAAAAACCATCGTGTCCAAAAAACCATGTGCGAAAATCATGCACAAAACCATAGGTGGGTCTGCCCATCCTAACATAGAGTCCAAAACCAAATTTTTCTAGGGCGCTAGCCTGGACCCCATAAAGTGGGGTTAAGAGTACACCTCAAACACCCTGTGACCCCCCCCCCCCCCCCCCCCACTACACAATCGACGCAATGAAGGGGGGCCTCTACCCCCCCTCTTGCACCTTGGTTAACTACGTGGGCTAGTCGTGGAAAGAATATAACACAACCCAACATTCTCCCACTTGTTGTTTTCTTTCCATAGGGGGCCACAAGAGAGTTTAGTCATTTTTTCAGCCCTGAAACACCCATTGTCTCTCTACACCAAGAGAACTTCTCAGAGCTCACAGATTTTGTCAATGCATCTGCAATATTCTTCAAAGTGTCCACCTTTACCAACAACACCTTTCTGTATTCTATCATATCCATCACAAAGTGATACTGAAAATCAATGTTCTTTGTCTTTGAATGATATGCAGGGTTCTCTGCCAAGAAAATTGCACTTTGGCTGTCACAGTCTATCCTTATAGCTCCCTGTACTAACCCCATACTTGAACACAATCTATGCAACCAAACTGCTTCCTTTCTTGCACGAGTGACTGCCATGTATTTTTCCTCTGTAGTTGATAGTGCCACCATAGATTGTTTCTTAATCATCCAACTAACTACACCTCCAAATAGGTTAAACACATACCCACTTGTAGATCTTCTATGATCTAGATCTCCAGCCCAGTCTGCATCAACAAAGCCATGAATATCCAACACTCTGCCCAATCCTGGCCTTCCTTGGTAGCACAAACCATAATCACTAGTGCCACGCAAATACTTGAAAACCCACTTCACTGATGTCTAGTGCTCCTTCCCTGGTTTTGACATAAACCTGCTCAATACTCCCACTGCATGTGCAATGTCTCGTCCAGTATAGACCATTACATACATCAAGATATCAACTGCACTTGCATATGGAACATGGGACATGTCCTCTTCCTCTTCTTGTGTCTTGGGACACTGTTCAGCAGATAACCTCACACCTACAGGAATAGGAACCTTCACCGGTTTATTATCCTGCATATTAAACCTTTGTAGTATTGTCTCGGCATACTTCCTCTAGTTTAACTAGAGCTTCCTCTTTTCCTATTCTCTTTTAATTTCCATGCCCAAAATATAGTTTGCAGCACCAAGATCTTTCATGTCGAATTTGGAGGAAAATTGGGTCTTCAAATCCTGGATAATTTCTTTGTCATTTCCAACCAGCAACATATCATCCACATATAAGACTAGATAAATAACACGGTCACCAATTAATTTAAAATACACACAGTGATCTACTTTGCTTCTGGTGAAGCCAAGTCCTTGTATAAATGTATCAAATTTCTGATACCACATCCTTGGTGACTGTTTTAACCCATATAGAGACATCTTTAACTTGCATACCAGTTCTTTCTTACCCTTCACCGCAAAGTCTTCAGGTTGCTTCATGTAGATTTCCTCTTCCAGATCCCCATGGAGAAATGTTGTCTTCACATCCATTTGTTTTACCTCAAAATCAAAAGAAGTAGCAACAAATAAAAGTAATCTAATAGAAGTTACCTTGGAAACAGGAGAAAAAATATCACCAAAATCAATTCCTGGCACTTGGAAATAACCTTTTGCTACCAACTGAGATTTGTATTTCTCCACCTTTCCTTCTGCATTTGTCTTCTTCTTGAACACCCCTTTGCTACCAATGGGTTTCCTTCCAGCCAGTAACTCCACCAAATCCCAAGCCTCATGTTTGTGTAAAGATGCCATTTCATCAACCATGGCCTCTTTCCAGAGTTTTCCATCCTCTGAATCTACTGCTTCTTTCACAGTTCTGGGATCATCATCAGTAATAGATAAAGAAAAATTGGAACAGAAAGCAGACGGATTATACCTTTCTGGTTGTGTTCTTTCTCGAACTTATCTTCTCACACCCAGAGTTTGAGGTTCTTCATCTTCTGATTCCTCCTCTGCTATAGAGTCTGATACTTCCTGCTTTAGCTTGAACTCTATCTTCTCAGGTTCCTTTGGTTGAACTCATATTTAATAACATCTTTCACCTCTCTAAACACCACATCTTGGCTATACACAACCTTCCGTGTGACTGGGTTCCAAAGCTTATAACCCTTTAAACCATCCTTATACCCAATAAAGATGCACTTTTCAGATTTACTATCCAACTTGGTTCGTTTTTCCTTTGGAACATGTACATATGTATCACATCCAAATACCCTCAGATGTGAAAGAGAGAGTTTCTTACTAGTCCATACCTCTTGTGGAGTCTTATCCTCCAATGCTGATGAAGGTGACCTATTGATCATGTAACATGCAGTATCCACTACCTCTGCCAAGAATTCCTGTCCTAACTTGGCACCACTTAGCATGCTTCTTGCCCTTTCCATCAATATCTTGTTCATTCTTTCTACAACTCCATTTTGCTGAGGTGTATATGGTTCAGTCTTCTGCCATGCTATACCACACTTCTTATAGAATTCTTCAAATTCCTTACTGCAAAACTCTTTACCATTATCTGTCCTCAACACCTTTATCTTCTTCTCTATCTGATTTTCCACGAGAGCCTTAAATTCTTTAAACTTGCCAAAGACTTCAGATTTCTTCTTAAGGAAATATATCCATGTATTCCTTGAGAATTCATCTATAAATGATACATAGTACACAGACTTACCTAGTGATGGAACCTTCACAGGTCCAAACATATCACTGTGCACAAGTTCTAATATATGTTTTTCCCTCTTACTACCAGAGGGGAAACTCACCCGATTCTGCCTCCCATATACACAATTTTCACAAAAATCAAAATCCAGAGAGCTATTACTCATACCTTCTACCATACCTTCATCATGAAGTATTGGAAGGCCTTTCTCTCCAATATGTCCAAGCTTTTGATGCCACAACATGGTCTTCTCTCCAGAGACCACTAAATTTTCTGCTCCACTTTCAGGAACCATAGAACTGTTGCACCCATCAATAAGAGTGCTACCTTGCAGCTTGTATAGAGTTCCAATTCAAACTCCCTGCATCAATACCAATGCTCCCTGAACCATCTCGAACACTGTTTTTACACCTACATCATCTAGCTTGCTTACAGAAATCAAATTTCTAGCTAATGCAGGAATATGCAGAACAACTGGAAGTGTTCTAACACTTTCACCTTGCAACTTCAACTTTACTTTTCTGCGACTAATGATTCTAGCCTTCCTATCATCCCCTAAGAAGACATCACCACCATCATATTTCTCATACTCGTAGAACCACTCTCTATGGGGAGTGAAGTGAAAGGATGCACCTGAGTCATTCAACCATGCCTCATGATCTACATGTTTACTTGAAGAAGCCAAGTACACATCCCCACCTTCATCTGAGGTGGTTTTTGCATCTATAGAAGGAACATCATCAGATCCCTTCCCTTTATCAGGAGCTTTAGATTTACAGCCCCTTTTGAAGTGCCCTTCCTTTTTGCATTTCCAGCACACTGCCTTTACAGGTTTTCCAAGAGATTTAGATCTCCCTCTAGATTTAGGTCTCCCACTCGATGACTTATTTTTGTTTCTGTTCTGGGACCATCCTCACACAGACAATGCATCACCATTCTGGCTCTCCATATTTTTCCATCTCATCTCCTCCATCAGCAAGGCTGAGACTATTTTATCAAACTACAAGGTAGTTGCATTGCTACCTATTGCAATAACCAGACTATCCCACAAATTTGGTAGAGAACACAACAAAATGATGCACTTATCTTCATCTAAAATTTTAATATCAGATGCAAACTGACTTACCACGGTACTAAATGCATTTAGATGCTCTGTCACCAAGTCTCCATCTTTCATCCTCAGGTTGTACAGCTTTTTCCGCAAGAACAATTTATTCACCAGAGACTTAGATTGGTACAAAGTCCCTAACTTGTCCCACAAAGCCTTCGTCATAGCTTCCCCTGATACATTCAACAATACTGAATCTGAGACACACAATTGTATTATGCTTTTTGCCTTCCAATCCAACTTCTTCCATTCTTCCTAAGACACTCCCATTGGTTTAGTACCCGGATCTACCATGATCCACTGATCTTTATCCACCAATAGATCCTCCAGCTTGAGTTTCCATAACTGAAAACTCTGACCATTAAATTTCTCTATCTCTATCTTTCCACTGCTCGCCATCTTCTTTCACCACCAGAATCGATCTCGTAGATCTCCCATTGAACAGGGTCTACCACAGGCCCGAGCAAAACCCCTCAGCAACAAAGGTGTCCCCTTGAAGCCAAAACAACTCTTATACCAAATTTAGGTTTTAACCCCATATAGAAATTACCTACATACAAATTCTAAAACACAGAAAATAAACAATGTGAGAGCATAACACATATACACAAAGATTTTCCCCTGGATCCCAAAACCAGAACTACCAGCTTGATTTTTCATTATATTCCTTTCAATGTTATAATACATAGTTATACATGCCGAAGCATCCAATACCATGGACCGAAAACCATCGTGTCCAAAAAACCATGTGTGAAAATCATGTACAAAACCATAGGTGGGTCTGCCCATCCTAACATAGAATCCAAAACCAAAATTTTTCGGGGCGCTGCCCCGGACCCCATAAAGTGGGGTTAGGGGTACACCTCAAATCCCCTGTGACACCCCCCCCGCCAAACACTCAACGCAACAAAGGGGGGGGGTCTGCCCCCCCCTCTAACCCCCCAGTTAACTACGTGGGCTAGTCATGGAAATAATATAACACAACCCAACAAAATTATTCAAAGTCAATATCATTTCATATCATTATAATTTCTTCAATTCCCACCCCTCACTCCATCCTTTATAATAATTCTATATTTTCTATTATTCATTCATATGATTGAATTTATATTATTTATGCATACTCATTTAAATAATTTTTCATTGAATTTTGTAGGATCATGATTCAAAAATGGATTTTGAATGCATAAGATATTCCACTAGTATAAAACTACCATAAGATCTTATCTAGAGAAACATATTGCATGTGGATGCATGACAAAAATGTACAACTGCTTTACCCTACCAATTGTAACATGGCATATTCCAATAACCATACTAAATCAATCATAGTACAATGTGAATTAAATCTCTTTGATGGTACCCCATTCATGCATTGATTTTTCAATGGAACTTTGTATATTTAATACATAATTCAACATTTGTTTTATAGTTTGGTTGGTTTCTTGCTTATTATTATGAAAAAAAAATATCCATGATTCTAATAAATGTTTATTATAATGTTTGAACATACTAAATGAATTTTGTTACTATTATTATCAATGCAATGTTGAATATATTTACAATTAGAATTTGGACAAGTAGTGACTTATCTACCATCTACCATTACACTCCAACACAATTTCAAATCTAGATATTGTTATTATACAAGCATAGCTAGGAGAGGAAGCATATCAAGCGAGGTTGAATCAACCGCCTATTCAATTGCCACTATCTATTGAGTAACCAATTGAAAACCTCTACAATAAAACTAGTTTTCACATGTTGGCTAGAACGATAGAAATGATATAGAGGTTCATATGGTTTATTTCTTATGGGATACCCATTCCATGGAGAAAATGTTAGATGAATTCCAGAGAAATATACTAGTGGATGACACTGATATCATGAACACATTCTTGAAAATCCAGAAGTCTAATTTCACCACCCCTCTCCTTGAAAATGGGATGTCAAATTCTACACAACTAAGCAAAACAATGATACTATACAACTTGAAAGAAATGTATATTATGTTAGATGTGTGTTTCTTGGCACTTTTGAGGTAATTGAACATTAAGTCCCTCAGTTTTTTAATTAATCTTGTCACACATTAAACATTGAAAGTGGTTTAATTTATGCATGCTTAATGATGGTGTACACTTATATTTCCAACTAGCGTTACTTTACTTAAATATAACATACTTCCTAGTGATAATGTCTTACCTAACATCTATGTAGAGGAAAATAAAATTATGAATAGGTTGAGTGTTGATTACTTATCATAACGTGCATGTCCTATTGATTGTATTTTATATATACAAATATGCAGACAAAGAGATGTGTCTAAAATGTGGGTATGAAAAGTACCAAAAATAAAACAAAAATGGTAAGAAACATTGTCCTCCTCATAATATATTGAGGAACATCCCTATTATTCCAATAATTCAAATATTTTTCATTGCAAAAGAACAACCATGTTTTAGCACTGGCATGCCTCACATAGAAGTGATCTAGTCATTATGTGAATCTTGGCAAGTTCAATAGCCATGAACCATATAGAGGATACATGACCCAATAAATCCAAGGATCAAATATGGATAATTTGACTGAGCATAGCAAAAAATGGAGTTAACTCATATGCCCTCCAACACACCAACTATTATGTTTTCCGAATTGTAGTGATTAATAACAATATCCACCTATGGTTTTCTAAGAAGAATGAATGTCTTATGTTGACTCTTATAGTCCAATGTAGAGAATAAGTGAAGAGAATGGATGTCTACCTCCAACTATTAGTTGATGAATTTAAGTAATAGTGGGAAGGGAATAAGTGTATTATATGTATCAAGGCCAATCCCAATGGAGAGGTCCTTTATGCTTTATGACATATATGGATGCACCACAAATTATTATCCATGATTCAGAGTTTTCTCTCATAACAATGTTGATTCATTTTATTATATTTTCAATGCCATTTATCATACTTAATCCTATGTAACTATCATATCTTATACTAACATGTTCCATGTACAATAGAATTACAGATCTTATAGCAAAAGGGTATCAAGGATGTAAATCTTTTGGGCCTCATACTTATGATAGGTGGTCCAACAACCTATGAAATCCCATGTACAATTACTCTAGGGTATTCCTCCTAGATGGATACCTTTATATAAGACCTACATGTACTTTATATGGAAAACTAGAGAGAACTCAAAGACCTAAAATAATGACACCAACAAATTATATTAGAGGATATCGCACAAAGAAGGAGAAGTAAATTGCAAAACTATTTTATTCAAATGTGGATGTATGATTGAGGATATAGAATTTTTCAATACTTACATTGAGAAAATGGCCATTTTGATGAAAAAATAAGATCTTTATTTTATGATCTTCCATATTGGAGTATCTTAAGATTGCTTGATTTATATATTACATGCATATGTCCAAAAATGTTTCACCTTCTTTGTTGAGACACATCATCAAATTATTTGGATTTTCTTAGCTACCGAAATTAACCGAGATCTTTTACTTCTGTGATGTTAGAAGAATTAGATGTGAAAGAGTATGAAAACCCAAAAGTGCATACTTTAAAGAAGCGGAAACATAAATTCAACCATCAAATTAAATAACACACACAACTTGATAATGAAGTTCACTCAGTGTATGTTACGTCTCTTGGCCCTGTGTCAAGAGTGGGGAGGTCGCTTAATTAATCATTGCAAGATTATGATGAGTACATGATGAATTATTTATCAAAACAAGGAAGAAATCCCTTGACTAGAGTGGCATGTCTCTCCACGAGATGCTCTTCTATAAGAACTCTCATTCATATAAGCTCTCATTCAGTATAAAAAAATTGCAATATCTCACATAAAGTGGCAGACAAAGATCCTCTCACAAAGTGGCATACATGGATCTCAACATCAAGTCATCATCTTAGAAAAAATCAAAAAAAGACATGGAAATAATTCATTTTATACCTCCAAGTCTGGGGATGGCCTGAAAATCAGCTACTTTGACCAAGAAATGGCATGCACCATCACATTTCCTGCAAAAAACCGTGAAATATGAGTATAAAATTGACCCCCTTCTATCTTAATCAAATATGGACCCTCGAAAATCTAAAATATTCCCCAAATATTCTTTCCCAATGGTTGACTAGAATTCAGCTTCCCAGATGAAAATTTTGATCAAAATATTGTGTTCCTTGTGAAAAAATGAGAAAAATGAATATAAAGTCAACCTGGTTCTGAAACTAACATTTTCAGGCCTCCAAGGAATCTTTCAGATTCTATGTAGATTCCTACGTCAAGGTTCCAACTTCATGGTTTCGACCTTAGCATTTTTCTCCTAAAAAATTGTTGCTTAGATCAAAAATACAATGACATCACCATACTCCTAGTGAAATTTTGGTTAATTTTAGTATAAACTCAACATAATTTTGTCACTATGAAAATTTGGCTCCAAGGGAATCTAAAAGATTCCTCCAAGATTCCTTCAATTCATGGTTCCACCTCCTTGATCTACATGTTATTCATGGTTCCACTACCAAGGCCTTTATACCTGCTAATTACTAGGTTTTGCACATGCTCGTTGTTTCGTCTTTTTCCCCGATCGCACAATTGTCTAAAATTAAATCACTTGTGGTGGGAAGACATCACAAAGTAGGCTCGTTGGGCCATTGGTAGAGGCACCTATTATGTGGGGGAAGGTTGGGGTTCCAACCCTTCAACCTATCTATATTTGGAATCCGATTATTTTATTTGGCGCATTGTTTGAATTGACATTGGTGTTTTTATTGGACCAACGTTTGATTTGGTTGGTGGTTAACATTTTGGGGTTGCCAGTAGACTAGCCGAGGCAGGTTTGACTCCTATCAGCATCATTAAAATAGTGTAATTTGAATGGTTCAACAACCATATGTTATATATGGTAACAACATTTTTAATCTCGCCACCATTTAAATTATATGTTATGTATGCTCCACATTGAAAAATTCATCCATACCTTATATTATTGTTACAATAAAAAATGTCACCATGGCTATTTACAGTTAGTATGGCTCTATCAACAGTCATGCTATCCTCCTGGGCAAGTCTTATGCCTTTGCTCTCCATGTCAAACTCCAAAAAGAGAGAAAGTCTTTGTAAATGTGTTTATCTCTAGGTACGCAGATTCTCTCGGCCTTACCTGCGTATACGCACCTAATGTTCACAAAAACTGCGTACTTGTACGCTCTGTATGTAAAGGGGTAGGTGTGTACCCCTGTAAAGGTCAAAAGGTGCAAGTTTCACTCCAAAAAAGTTACTTGTGGTCATTTCTAGAGGCTTCTAGAAGTATGTTTGACGTGTATGAAGCGCCTCCAGATGGTTCATGTATCCCTACCAAAGAAGAACTTATCCCATCAATAAGGGAGCTATCCCATCCAAAGAGGGGATTATCCCATTGATGGTGGACCTGATTAACTTCCTCTTGAGCACTATAAATACAGGCATTGGGCCAGAAGGAGGGGAGGTTGAAAGCTAAACATTTCTAAGGGTAGATGCTGCTGGAATTAGGACTCCCATTTAGAAGCTTGTGAGGAGAGATTGCCATCTTTGCTTGTTCTATTTGGAAGTGGGTGAGCTTTGTCAAAGTAAAGGAGAACTCTTGATGGACCCTGGGAGGGACTTGCACAACACCAAGGCTCAGGTTGTAATTGTTCCTTTTGTTTCCTATTAATGCAAATGAGTCCATTCTTCTCAATAACTTGTTATTTATGAGTTGTTTCATGTACTCCTTGGTCTATGTGTTAAATGTGTTTTATTTTATGAGATTATCAAGTGCTATTTAATCGTTTGATTGTTAGTGAATGTAGGTTTCGAAGTGAAGGAGGAGCTCATCCGGATCAGCGAGGCTGGACTGCTACAACAGCGTTGGACTACAGGTAGGATCTAAACACTTGATTTCTCGTATAGTAAATGCATGTTTAGAGAAGGATTGCTCTTGTTTGTCTTGTTTGTCACTAGAGAGTCTTAGGCTCCTAGGGAGGTTGGTTGTGTCCGCACTATCGACTCTTTCCGCCTGACAAAATGGCGACTCCGCTGGGGAATCCATTGATGTGAAAGTTTTTTCCTTTGTATGCAACTTTGATCTGAGAAAAGTCATTTATTTTCTGGTTTTTGGCTCTGTGACTTTGTATTTGGGTGGGTTAGCTTAGGGTTAGATTGAATTTATTTTTTCTTGTTTTTTTCAGTAGTACGCACCCTCTGAGTATTTCACAGTGCGTACCTGTACGCACTGTTGCTGTGTGCACAGAGCGGGCCCGCACCTGTCTTAACAGGTTGCCTGCGTACCCTGCTAAAAATTAAGAAATTTCCATTTTTTACATTTTTCCTCTTAGATTTTGCTTTTTCTTAGTTTTTACTACCCAGATCCATTAGTCTCTTGTCAAAGATCTTCACCTGAACTTGCTTCGATAGCATTGAGTGTTTTAGTGGATTTCATAGAAGTTTAAGCCCTAGGGTTTTATTTTGAGTAGGTCATGTAGTGACTTTGGCGGTAGAAGTTGTCAAGCCTTAGATCTCTCTGGTTTTGTCAGCCTTCTTAGGAGTCGGACCTGTCATAAAGTCTACCTGTGAGAGCAACTTACCTTTGAGTTGTCTCTTTGGCGAATTTCGAAGTGCTTGTTGATTGAGTATTGAATTCCATTTTACAAAAAGAACAAAAAGATTTGAGTTTTGTTTTGACTGGTCTTTTGATTCTGCATTAGCTGGTCCTTGGCTTGATTGTGGTCAAGTAAAACAACCTAGAATCATCCTTGTAGGCTTTTGCCTCGTTAGGTTTGCTTTAGAGTAAATTTCCTTTTGATTTGCTTGTAAGTCAATTTTTCATAGCTTTTATAGATTTTGAGATTGATTTTCGTTAAAATAGATTTATATGCTTTATTAAATAAGAAAAATACAAAAACATCTCCTTTGAAAAGTTTTGTTTCAAGTAGCTTTGGAGTATTTTGAAAGAAAAAGAATTTTTCGTGCACGTAAGGAGTGGTCATGTTTGTATGCTTGGAAAGATAAAGAGAATTGTTTCTTTGATTGTCTTTACTAAGAAAGTTGTTTTCTATAAAATTTGCATTTTCCAACTCTCTTAGTTAGGAGTTTCATTGAAAGAGAAAAGTAGCGTAAATCATCTTAGGTGCATCTTTGTAGTGGTTTGAGTCGAGTCTACACACCATTGGTTTCATTTCCACTACCTTTTGTCTTTAAGAAAAACCATAAAATTAATGCTTAAAGTAAAATCAACATAGTAACTTTTATTTACTAGGGCTCTAAAACACCAATTTAGATCAGGCTAGTGTCTTGGAGTAGGAGAGTAATTAACTCTCCGAGACAACAAAACCAAACAAGTAGCTTATCTTGTGATAGAATAAATCCAATTGTCTCATTTGTACTCTGGGAAAGCTCCTCTTAAACGAGAAGCACGAGCTCGTGTCCGAACCAGTGAGGGGATCAATCCTCCCTCGTTGGGAACGATGCCAGACGCACGTATTACAAACGGTAAACCTCAGATTAACCATTGTCGAGGAGCCAGGGGTCACTTGTCGGTAAACCTTGGATTATTGTCAAGGAGCCGGCAAGGGGATTGAGCTTGGTACTCTGCCCTTGCATGCTGTCGGAGTGTAGACTGTTCCCCCAGGTACATTTGTTGTGGTTGGTAACCTTAGTGACCAATATCTTTAGGATTCTATCGAGGTGACGGTGGAGGGAAGATCCCACTGTACCTGGAGCAGACATCGGCTAGACTCACTTGGATTTTCCGGGGGGTTCACTTCACTCGAGACAGTTAAAGTGGAGGAACTTGTGCCGGTCTATTCATTAAGCAGGTTGTCGGGGTAACTGTTCCACCCGCCACTTCTGTACTGAATCCGGCAATGTTGGGTTTCATCTCCAACTAGCATTTTCGGTCTGGAAGGCTACTGTTTGTGCTTGGTTTGACGCCCTAGATTCTTTAGGCGTGTGATTCAAATTTGTTTGGTTCTTTAGCGACTTTAGGTGGTTTGATTTGAGATTTTACTTTGTTTTCGTGTGTAGTAGTTAAAAGTTTTTAGCTATGGCGGAATTACCGAGACAGTCCCGTAGACTTCGGGGCAAGTCTTCTGAGATTGTGACCAGAACAGATTTGTTGAGGAAACTCCGTAGATCGCGGGGTGGATCTCCTGAAGACGTCTCGGGTCAGTACGAAGGATTGAAGGTCCTTGTAACTCCTCCTAGTGGCAGTAGAGTAGGTTCACCTGAAGAAGGAGAATCTTCCTTGGTAGTCCATCCAGATTACCAAAGTCTAGAGACAGGTTATAATCCCGAAGCTGTTACAGTTTCCGAGCTTGCTGGTAGTTTTTCATCTACTAGTGATATAGGCGAAGAACCTGAAATATCTGAACCTGTTACTCCAACTTCTAGTGTTCCAGATTCACCAAGAGTAGAACGAGTCATCACCGAAAATCTTCCTACTGGTTTGATTGCTATTGAAGAACTTGCTCCAGAGGAAGAAATAGGCGTCTCTAACCTTGAAGATCAACTTACTATTGAGCTCAGGGAGCGTGAATCTATCTTTTACAGTCCTCCTAGAAGTACTACTTGGTACCTTTCGTTAACCAATTATTTAGACAACTCAGGGATAGGTTTTTCTACACCTCGTACTCCTTTTCCACCTGGAGGTATTTATACTCCTGTAAATATGTCTGGTCAGTCGTCCGTGTTCACTCAATCTCCTGAATCTTTCTTTCACGGCGGTCCTTCTGTTCCCACTGGGTATCAGTCACTTTCTAGTATCTTTGCGGGGGCATCTCCTCAACCCGTCGATCATGGGTTATTAGCTGGAAACAATGGTAATAAACCGTTGGGTGTGGGAGACATTTACATGATGTCAGGTTTAGTTCCCTTTTCTCAACCTCAAGGTGGCCAATTACCACCTGGGGGGCAGCCTCAATTAACGCCTGGGGGGCAACCTCAAGGTACACAAATTTTGTCTGGGGGGCAGCCTCAAGGTCAGTATGTACCTATGGTGCAATACATGCCTCAAGGTCAACCCCAGCCTCAATATGTACCCCAGGGTCAACCTCAGTATCAATATCAACCCCAAGGGTATCAACCTCAAGGGTATCAACCTCAAGGTCAAGGTCAACCCCAGTATCAGTATTTACCCCAAGGTTATCAATCTCAAGGTCAATACTCGAGTCAAGGTTATCAACCACCTCAAGGTCAGTCATTTGTTCAAGGTATGGGAACTGTGCCTTTCAGTTATCAATCCTATCCTCAATCCGGTTATGGATCCCAGTATCCTCAACCTGTTACGGGTCAATACCCTGGAATGATAGTGTGGGATCCATCACAGGGTCAACAGGTGTTGCAACCAAGTATACAGTTGGTACCTCAAACTGGACAACCCGTAGTTTCTGGTCCACCCCAGCAACCGCAACCTGTCCAGTCAAATGTTCAAACTTCTGTAACTTCGGTAGTTACTCAGCCGCCAATTGCTCCTAGTACTCCATCTCAAACGGCTGCTCCAACAACCGCAACATCTGCCGCACTTACTTCTGGAGTATCGACAGCTCCAGTTTCTACTGTCTCTGCAACCACTCCTCAGACATCTTTACCGTTGTCTGGATCTACGATTCAAACCACGGTCTAGATGCCTATAGGTCAGCCTGGTATAAGTACGGTTGTTACTACTCAACCTCAATTTGTTCATCAACCGTACCAGGGACAGTACCAATATGGGCAAGTTGTCCAGCAGCCGGTTTACCAGTATCAACCGTATCCTGGGTACACTTATCAACAACCTCAACAACCCCAGTACGGTCCGGTTAATCCTAGTTTTCCAAGAGGATATAATATCCCTAATGCGATTCCTGTTCCTAGTTATCCTGGATATCCTCCTCCTGGGACTGGTCTTGTGACTCAGAGTTTTAGAGATCCTAACCGACAATTACCGTTTATCGCAACTTTGGATTTACCAGACTTGACGCGCCTAACGAACGATCCAATTCAATATCTTTCGTTCTGGCCGCCAATGCCAAATAAGTTGCCCAGTGATATACCCAAGTTCGAAGGTAAGTCTGGAGAGGATCCGTCCAATCATGTGATGACTTACCACCTCTGGTGTGCTTCAAATTCTATCTCGGATGATTCGATCCGCTTACGTCTTTTCCAGCGTACACTCATTGGTCTCGCGGCCAAGTGGTACATTGAGTTACCACGAGCCTCTTTTTACAATTTTAGCCAGTTAGCTACCTCGTTCTTAACTCACTTTCAGTTGCCGGTCAGATACGATAACGGCACGGAGTTATTAACTTCACTAAAACAATTGACGTCCATGTATATTTCTGATCACATTCATGAGTGGAGACGTCGAAGAAGGTTAGTGAAAGTTTTTATTCCGGACCAAATCTTAGCTGAATGGTTTGTTAAATCATTATTACCGAAGATTACTGAAGATGTAGCTAAGGCCGGAGTAGTTACTGAGGAGCAAGTCATTGCTCAGGCGCAGTACCTTGACTTAGTTTATACTCAGTCAGGTACGTTACACGAGAAGATCCCAGATCTTCCGAAATCGAATCAAATCGCTGCTGCTCCTTCGGGATCTCATGCTGCTGATGGTATGATTGGTACGATGGACACAAAGAGCAAGAAGAAATCTTCCAAGAATTCTACTACTCCTATAATCACCTTGCCTGATTCCCCGACAGGAGAGTCTTCTCCTGAACTTTCCGCCGATATTCATGCTGTAGAGTCATCTACGGCCAAATCAAAAAACGGTGGAAAGAAGAAAGGAAAGAAGAAGGCTAAAGCAGACAAGGCTCCGAAGGAGAAAACAGAAAAGTCGGAAACCAATGACGAAAAGCGCAAACCTCGATATCCTTGTCTTATTTGTGAAGAGGATCATTTTACAAGAGATTGCCCTCATCGGGCCGAGGTTGTGAAAATAGTCAAAGGTTCTCCCACTCCTGCTGTGTTGAAAGATCCATTTCCAAAGCAGGAGAGTAAGATGATAGGTTCTTCCTCGACTGCCAGTGAAGAACCCATTTTGATGATGTCTCATGTGAGGATTGCGACTCGATCGCAAGATTATGGTAGTAAGAATCCTGTTGATGGTAAGGAAGCAGAATCTTCTCATTCTAATCCATCAACCTCAGCTCCTGGTTCCGATCCACTACAGATCGAAAAACCTAACCCAGACTTAGTAATCAAACCGCCCGCTAAGGGTGTACTTCGAAGGTCTGCTTTCAATCCACATGCGAGAGCGGCCCAGAATTACAACATTGTTGAGGACTTAGCTGTTTCACCCTCAGCAATGTCGGCTTTAGAAGTGCTGCAATCATGCCCAGCACAACGAAAATTACTTTTGTCGGCTATCAGAGCTGTTGATGTTCAGGACCCGAATCTGATAATCTTCGATCTAGAAAATAGTACACCACGCCTTCCCCATCAAATGGCTTTCCAGATTCCAGTGATAGTCAAAAACAGGCCTATTCATCGGACTGTAATTGATGAGGGAGCTTCCACGTGTATTATGTCGATTCAGTGTTGGAGATCACTTGGTTCTCCTTCGCTGAACCAATCCCCGACCATCCTTAAGGCCTTTGATGGTCGTGGGTTCCGTCCGTTTGGTATTCTACAGGAATTGCCTATAGGGGTAGAAGGGAAAACCGTTAGTCTGGATGTGGAGGTGGTTGATGCCCCTCTAGACTACAACCTTCTTTTGGGTCGAAGTTGGTCATATGCTATGACAGCGGTTGTTTCATCGGTCTTCAGAGTAATAAAGTTTCCACATAACAGCAAGATCGTGACAATTGATCAGCTGACATACTTTTCATCCGACCCAGCCTCTTCAGAGAGTATCCAGCATGTCGGTAAGACGACAATCCCTTATAGGGACGTTGGTGTAGGTTTAGTTAAAGATTCCGGTTTACTGGGAACTTTTCCTTTCCCTCCAATCAACGCAGACCCTTCATTTGCATCAATTCATATGATTACATCAGACACCATTATTTACGACGATCCTTGGATTGTCCCATCTGAATCTGAGATAGACTCATTCGGTGATGCTATGCCTTTGAGTCCATATGAAATTGCTTATGAAGCCGTCATGTCTTTTACCGACTCGCGTTCAACCCAAATCGACCAAATGAATGTGGTCAGTGAGGAATCACTTTTCACATCAACCTCAGAACGGATAGCGTTTCCCGAAGTCGTGTCATCTGACGAGCAACTTCGCGAAATCCTAAGTGTAGACGATCTACCATGGGAAGATCTCCATCATAGATCTTCGTTTTTACCTGAGGATGATGCTTTTGAAAACGATTTTTCATCTATTTTTACCGCTGAATATGTCAAAGACGCTCAGAATCCAACGAAACATTCTGATTCAGAGTTGAATTTAGGGAATATTTCTCGCACTATTCCCATTGACATTTCAGTGAAGCCCGGAATTGAGGAAAACATTCATATAGGTGCCTCATGTACAGAAGATGAAATTCAAACTTACAAGGCCCTATTCCAAGAATTCCGCGATGTGTTTGCCTGGTCTTACGAGGAAATGCCAGGAATCGATCCTGCCATTGTTGTTCATGAAATAAAAACCTACCCGGACGCTAAACCCGTCCGGCAACGGTTGCGTCAGATTCACCCTCGAAAAGCGGCTGCGATTAAAGCAGAAGTCGAGAAGCTGTTGAAAGCAGGTTTCATTTATCCAATCCCGTTAACGGATTGGGTATCGAATATTGTTCCGGTTAACAAGAAACAAGGAACAATAAGAATCTGTATCGACTATAGGGATATAAATCGAGCTTGTCCAAAAGACAACTATCCTACGCCTTATATCGATCAAATCATTGATGATTGTGCTTGAAGTGAAATGTTTTCCTTTATGGATGTTTTTTCGGGCTATAATCAAATCAATATTCTACCTGCCGATCAACCAAAAACGGCATTCATTTGTCCATGGGGGACATTTGCTTACTGCAAATTACCTTTTGGGCTTAAGAATGCCGGAGCCACTTTTCAACGAGCGATGTCTTACGCATTTCATGACATCAAGCACATTGTGCAACCGTACCTCGATGATTTTCCTGCTCATTCTTTACATCGAGCTGATCACCTTGTCCACTTACGAGCAATCTTTATGAGGTGTAGGCATTATCGTATTCGGTTGAATCCCCACAAGTGTGTCTTCTGTATAGAAATGGGTCGATTGCTGGGATTTGTTGTTTCAAAAGCCGGCATTCGCGTCGATCCCTCGAAGGTCGAAGCTATCATCAAATTGCCTCCTCCTTCGAGTTTGCGCCAACTCCAAAGTTTGCAAGGGAAAGCAAACTTTTTACGCCGATTCATTCCAAACTACGCCGAGGTCACTAAAGGTTTTACACGGTTGTTGAAACAGAACGCTCAATTCTTTTGGGACGAGATTGCCCAACAATCTTTTGATGCACTTAAGCACGCGTTGACCCATGCACCGTTGTTGCATCCTCCCAACTACAACCAGGACTACTTCTTATACCTCGCAGCTTCGCATTCCACTATTGGAATGGTGTTAGTCCAAGAAGATGAATTCGGAACGGAACATGTGATATATTATCTTAGTAGGACATTAAACCCCACTGAGCTAAAATATTCGCATGTGGAGAAATTGGCCCTGGCAGCCGTTCAAGCTGTCCAGCGTTTTCGTCACTACATTCTTCTCCGTAAAACTACAGTTATTTCGGATTGCAACCCTATGATTTATATTTTGACTAAACAACTGCTAGGGGGCAAGTACTCTAAATGGATCGTTATCCTGCAAGAGTTCGACTTGGAGTTCGAGAAGTCCAAGTCTAAGAAATCCTTAGTTTTTGCGGAATTGATGTGTGATTTCCCGCATGCTGACACAGAAACTGTGGCAGAGGAGTCCATTGCGGATGAATCTTTGTTTCTTATCAGTACTTTAGATCCGTGGTACGAGGATATAATCATCTATCTCCAAACCCAAACCTTTCGGCCTGAAGCTTCAAAGTCGGAACGTCGAAAAATTCGGTTTCAATCCCAGCAATAAAGAATTATTGGAGATACACTTTATCGCCAGGGGGCAGACTTAGTTTTTCGACGTTGTTTAACTCACGAAGAGGCTGAGAGGGTTTTGAATGATTGTCACTCTGGAGCATGTGGCGGTCATATGTCTGGGTATGCCACAGCTCAGAAGGTGTTGCGCGCTGGCTATTTCTGGCCGTCCATGTTTAAAGATTGTATCATTGCGGTCCGAAAGTGCCACAACTGTCAAGTGTTTGATCGCAAGATGTGCGCACCACCTGCTCCTCTCCATCCTATAATTTACGTTGGTCCTTTCGCCAAATGGGGTATCGATTTTATTACTTGTAACCCTCACTCGGCCGGGGGGCATGCGTATATCATCCTCGCAGTTGATTATTTTACTAAATGGGCCGAGGCGATGCCTACATTCGACGCAAGCGAAAAAAACAGCTGCAGTTTTCATATTCAATCACATTATAACTAGGTTTGGTGTCCCGCAAGCAATCATCACTGACCATGGGAGCCATTTTCGAAACATCATGATGACTGAGCTTACAAGCCAGCTTGGTTTGTGCCACGATAGCTCTACTCCTTATTATCCGCAAGCCAACGGTTTGGTTGAGTCTATCAACAAAGTTCTGGTTATCATGATCCGACGAATAATTGGTATTCATCGGTCAAATTGGCACAACATGTTATTTTCAGCGCTATGGGCATACCGAACTTCAGTGAAAACTTCAACAGGGTTCACTCCTTTCCAGCTAGTTTATGGCTTGGAAGTTGTGTTACCCATTGAATGCGAAATCCCATCACTTCAAATGGCTGTCGAATTACTCCCAGCTACTTCCGAAGAGGAGAAACGTTTATTAGACTTAGCTCAATTAGATGAGACTCGACGTGACGCTGCATTGGCAATCGAGACTCACGCGAAGCGAATGAAAGCTCAGTATGATAGAAATGTGACCCCTCGGAGTTTTTCGGAGGGAGACCTAGTGCTATTATATGATCAAGCTAACGATAAGCTAGGTGCTGGAAAATTCGCTCCTATGTGGCATGACCCTACATTGTAAAGGGAAAGCTAGCAAAAGGGGCCTATGAGCTGGTAGATTTTGATGGGGACTCTTTGGGTAAACCCAGAAATGGACTTTACCTAAAGAGGTATTATGCTTAAATGGTGGGTATGGAGAATTTTAGTTAGGTTAGGTTTTCTTTCTAGCTAGTATGTTTGTTAGTTTAGATAGTGTGCTTAGCTTAGAAAGTGTGTTTTTCGTCGTTATTCTGGCTTATCTTGGTTTTACTCTTGATATTGCAGATGTCGACGCCTCTCCAAACATACATTGGATTTGCCGATGGTGCTTGTCGTAGTACACGGAATATCTCTTCCGCAGCTTGGGTTATCTATTCGCCCTCTGACGAGTTAGTTTCTATGCATGGGGTGAGCCTCGGTCAAACGACGAACAACATTGCAGAATACAGTGCAGTGGTTGAATTATTGTCTGAATCTATTTCATTTGGAATTCGACGTTTGATAGTGAGGTTAGATTCTGAACTCGTTGTATTACAGCTTAATAGAGTATATGCCATTAGAAATCCTGTGTTATTAAGGTTGTTTTTGAGAGTGCGTCTCTTGGAACGTGAATTTGATTACATTGAATATCAGCATATTCCAAGGTCTTTAAATACATTAGCAGATGCAATTGCTTCTCGAATGTTGGACAGACATTTACGATAATCATGCAAGTAAATTTAAAAACATTTCATCACATATGTTAAACAAGATAAGCCGGTAATAATGATCTATATATAGATAGGAGTGTGTCAAAAATATACATCGTCTTCGATCATAGGTTGAAAAACACCTTATGATCGGCAAAAATGATAAGTACAAAAAACCAAAAATGTCATATGTGTCTACAAAAGTGACTAGCCAATCACTGGTGGTGCTCTCTATACGAGACCACTGCCCGCGCTACCATACACAGGAACCTCCTAAAAGGTCCTGGGACTGCGACCACATAGCGCTGAAGTCGAATGGGAATGTCATCTATGGTGGTCTCTGGTATACCCGCCGTCAGACGCTCTAGATCCTGTTCCAGCTCGGCTAAGGTCTCTGCAGCCGCATCCTGTGGGGCTGGTGCTGGTACAGCTGGTACTCTCCTCTCAAAAGCCCGGAGGTTGGCCGGACGTCGTGGACCTACATCTGCATTTTGAAAATTTGTGCTGTCAGTTTTGAGGCGATATATAAAAACAAAAAAATACATAATTTAAAAGCTTGTGAAAAATGAAATACCTCTGTCATCCCACTGTTCTCCCTGTGGAAGAACCATGTCCGGATCATTCCGAAAATCCATTCCGGCATAAGGAAAGTCCTAAATAGCAAAGCCCTGGCTCTCTAGCCAGCGAAAGTAACCATCAGGAAATAGAACAACTACTGCTCCCTCGTCAGGATGACGGGCCATTACCGCAACCCATCTCGTCAACTTAGGCTCCCGAGGAGCCCCAACTGGAACAGTAAGATGTTGGGGGATCAGCATTGGAACTCTCTCTAGGGAAAAGCTCACGACTAAAGGCCCATATCCAAAGGTCTTCAGTTGTCCTCTCTTTGCCCTGGTTAGTTGGCCCTTCATATTGGCCAACACAGCATCGCACCAGTTGAAAATGGTGCCTTGGAAGCAATCTATAGCCATCTGCATTTGGGACCCGGTAGCATGGTGCAAAGCGGCCGCGCCGCAAAGTCTGGTAATAGTAAAGGCTATCACCATAAGTTCAGGTCGGGATATGTACTTGATTTCTATCCCCTTCTCCTGGTTTTGATTGTTGCACCACTCTAGCCGGAGACTAGCAAGGGATTGGCCACCCGGCCTAGTCCCGAATAGAGAGAGTTGCTCGCCCCTGTTAGGCAAGCCAGTGAGAAAATATATGTCGGAGGGCTCTATCTCAAGCTGGTGCTCTCCAATGTAGAAACATTGCTCCTGAATGTTCCACCTTTCAACCAGCCACTCAAGGAATGGCACCTGGCCCCTCATGCCAGGTATGGCCCAGTACTTATAGAGTCTGCATGCCTTTAACGCATCAATAGAATGTTGATGACCTATTGCGGCCAAATCAACATCCTCGTGTTCTCTTTCACGCAAATCAAGCATGGTGTGCACCCTGCACATCATAAAGCATCTGTTAGAATCCATAAAATTTCAAAATTTTGGTTCATTTTGGAGAAATGAAGGTTTCAAAATGCGTTTTGCGGGGTACGCACCCCGGCTTTTAGGAACAGAGCGTCTGGACGCAGCTTCCCTTAAGGCCGGGTGCGTACACCTGGTATTTTCCCCATTGAGAAAATATTGGGGTACGCAGGTCAGCAGTGCATGACCTGCGTACCCCGAAGGGCGCATCTTGAAACCCCAAGACCTCCAAAAAATCAAATAAAAACCTAAAAATGAATTTTAAACGGATAGAAAGCAAGAGAAGGATGTTTTAGAATACCTGATGAGACGGCGTTCGGTTCTGACGGTCGGATTCTCTGCAATGACCACAGGAAGTTTCTTGTCAAAAGCCCTTTTCTCAACCTCAACAGTAAAATGGTAAAATGACATGGTAAAAAGTCTTTTTATAGGTTTTTTGGATGAATGAATGCTAAGTTTGTTTATTTTTCACCATGAAAGGACATTTTTCAATGTATTTTTACCCATCTTAAACAGGTATGAGTAATGTGTCGTTTTTGTGCAGGACAAAAGGACTTTAGAGTAAAATCATCATTTTTCACGAACCAAAACATCAGAGTCATCTTTTAAGCTCTTTTCTGACTCCTAAAACATGAAAAGATTGTCGAGCGTTTCTTTTACACTCGTTAAAACGGAATTAAAAGACGGTCCCCTTATAGCTCTTTTATGACCGTAAAAACAGGAAAATATTGCCGGGTTTTTGTCGTTTCAAACTCGATATGGAAATAAAACAACGTGTCCTTGATCGCTTTTTACTTTTCAGGTCAGAGACACTAATCATGAAAGTACTCCTTGGTCGCAAGATCAAGCGGTTCTCCCAGGTATTATTTTATACTTTTTCGGGCTTGGGGGACACAAATTTACGAAAAAGTTCAACCTGGAGTCTTCTTAAGTTTTTCAGACTCTCTAAAATTGAAAAACGCCGAGTTTCTCCTATACTGGGCTCGTTAAAATTTCACAGTAAAGGACCTGTTCAATTACAAACAGGAACGAACCACTCCTTCCTAGGGTTCGAATCAAAACTAGGTTGGACTCATCCGAAGGATGAGCTTATAATCAAGCATATGTTATCCTCCTCAAACTTGTTAAAAATAAAGAGGTACTTGCCAGAAATGGTGGGGGAAAAGAGAGAAGAATGAACCTATTTGTTATCCTTTGTTACAGAAGAACCTTATCACCGCTCTTGAACACGACACTTTCCGTTCACCTGGGTTGGGAAATCCTTTGCCTTAAAAGTTGATCAAACCACTTAGAAAGTCTTCAACCGTTTCTGGGTATTAACTTTGGGTCAATCGTAACCAAACCATCTGTTGTGTCGTTACGTGTTCAAGAAGTCTCTACAAATAAACTTTCATCTGCAAAATACTTGTCATCCATTTGACCATCCCTGAGTCAGTCCTTACAGCAACATTTCTTCAACTTGAACAATGATTTCGTGTTGTGGGCTTGCCTGCAACGGGTCGCTTTCTATTGACATCAGCACATTATCTAGAGAGATGACTTAGAAATCGTCAGTACCTTGAAGTCTGCATGCATCAATGGCAGGTTTCTCGCCTTTGACGTCAGTTTACATCATTGACTTTTGATTGAAGGATTCCGTGAAATGTTCGACATCAACTCATTTATTCACATCTCATGGATTGTACTGGGTACTTTGAGAACCATTGACATTAGTGGTAGTCTCTCTCACACTTGTTAACGGTTTACATCATCGACTGGTAATCAAGTGGTTTCTACCATGTTCGACATCAACTCATTTATTCGCATGGCTAGAATCGTACCAATTCGGGGAGTAGAGATGAAGACCCTGGATCTAGTTTCCACCATCCAGGTTGCGAGGAGTTTTGTATTCATTATATAGTAGACCAATTATAAACAGATGGCTGCGTCCATACTGTGTCTACGCAAGTCTATGATTATGATGTACTGCAAGATCATTCCTGTATCAGAGTAGTTAGTCTGTTAGTTAAAGTTTTGATCTAAGTATGGGAATGCGTACCTCAGCGATGATATAATCTTATACATGTATTTTGTGTTGAAAATTGCAGGTTCTGACCAGGCTCTCCATGAAATAATCCTTGAAATGATAAAGCGCTTCACCCTTCCTAGATAATACAAAACCCTAATCTACTACAAGCTTCGCACTTTAGGGGGCAATCTGTTAGACTAAAAAATGTCACCATGGCTATTTACAGTTAGTATGGCTCTATCAACAGTCATGCTATCCTCCTGGGCAAGTCTTATGTGTCTGCTCTCCATGTCAAACTCCAAAAAGAGAGAAAGTCTTTGTAAATGTGTTTATCTCTGGGTACGCAGATTCTCTCGGCCTTACCTGCGTATATGCACCTAATGTTCACAAAAACTGCGTACTTGTACGCTCTGTATGTAAAGGGGCAGGTGCGTACCCCTGTAAAGGTCAAAAGGCGCAAGTTTCACTCCAAAAAAGTTACTTGTGGTCATTTCTAGAGGCTTCTAGAAGTATGTTTGACGTGTATGAAGCGCCTCCAGATGGTTCATGTTTCCCTACCAAAGAGGAACTTATCCCATCAATAAGGGAGCTATCCCATCCAAAGAGGGGATTATCCCATTGATGGTGGACCTGATTAACTTCCTCTTGAGCACTATAAATACAGGCATTGGGCCAGAAGGAGGGGAGGTTGAAAGCTAAACATTTCTAAGGGTAGATGTTGCTGGAATTAGGACTCCCATTTAGAAGCTTGTGAGGAGAGATTACCATATATGCTTGTTCTATTTGGAAGTGGGTATCGATTTTATTACTTGTAACCCTCACTCGGTTGGGGGGCATGCGTATATCATCCTCGCGGTTGATTATTTTACTAAATGGGCCGAGGCGATGCCTACATTCGACGCAAGCGGCAAAACAGCTGCAGTTTTCGTATTCAATCACATTATAACTAGGTTTGGTGTCCCGCAAGCAATCATCACTGATCATGGGAGCCATTTTCGAAACATCATGATGACTGAGCTTACAAGCCAACTTGGTTTGCGCCACGATAGCTCTACTCCTTATTATCCGCAAGCCAACGGTTTGGTTGAGTCTATCAACAAAGTTCTAGTTATCATGATCCGACGAATCATTGGTATTCATCGGTCAAATTGGCACAACATGTTATTTTCAGCGCTATGGGCATACCGAACTTCAGTGAAAACTTCAACAGGGTTCACTCCTTTCCAGCTAGTTTATGGCTTGGAAGCTGTGTTACCCATTGAATGCGAAATCCCATCACTTCAAATGGCTGTCGAATTACTCCCAGCTACTTCCGAATAGGAGAAACGTTTATTATACTTAGCTCAATTAGATGAGACTCGACGTGACGCTGCATTGGCAATCGAGACTCACACGAAGCGAATGAAAGCTCAGTATGATAGAAATGTGACCCCTCGGAGTTTTTCGGAGGGAGACCTAGTGCTATTATATGATCAAGCTAACGATAAGCTAGGTGCTGGAAAATTCGCTCCTATGTGGCATGGACCCTACATTGTAAAGCGAAAGCTAGCAAAAGGGGCCTATGAGCTGGTAGATTTTGATGGGGACTCTTTGGGTAAACCCAGAAATGGACTTTACCTAAAGAGGTATTATGCTTAAATGGTGGGTATGGAGAATTTTATTTAGGTTAGGTTTTCTTTCTAGCTAGTATGTTTGTTAGTTTAGATAGTGTGCTTAGCTTAGAAAGTGTGTTTTTCAGCGTTATTCTGGCTTATCTTGGTTTTACTCTTGATATTGCAGATGTCGACGCCTCTCCAAACATACATTGGATTTGCCGATGGTGCTTGTCGTAGTACAAGGAATATCTCTTCTGCAGCTTGGGATATCTATTCGCCCTCTGACGAGTTAGTTTCTATGCATGGGGTGAGCCTCGGTCAAACGACGAACAACATTGCAGAATACAGTGCAGTGGTTGAATTATTGTCTGAATCCATTTCATTTGGAATTCGATGTTTGATAGTGAGGTTAGATTCTGAACTCGTTGTATTACAGCTTAATAGAGTATATGCCATTAGAAATCTTGTGTTATTAAGGTTGTTTTTGAGAGTGCGTCTCTTGGAACGTGAATTTGATTACATTGAATATCAGCATATTCCAAGGTCTTTAAATACATTAGCAGATGCAATTGCTTCTCGAATGTTGGAGAGACATTTACGATAATCATGCAAGTAAATTTAAAAACATTTCATCACATATGTTAAACAAGATAAGCCGGTAATAATGATATATATATATAGATAGGAGTGTGTCAAAAATATACATCGTCTTCGATCATAGGTTGAAAAACACCTTATGATCGGCAAAAATGATAAGTACAAAAAACCAAAAATGTCATATGTGTCTACAAAAGTGACTAGCCAATCACTGGTGGTGCTCTCTATATGAGACCACTGCCCGCGCTACCCTACACAGGAACCTCCTAAAAGGTCCTGGGACTGCGACCACATAGCGCTGAAGTTGAATGGGAATGTCATCTATGGTGGTCTCTGGTATACCCGCCGTCAGACGCTCTAGATCCTGTTCCAGCTCGGCTAAGGTCTCTGCAGCCGCATCCTGTGGGGCTGGTGCTGGTACAGCTGGTACTCTCCTCTCAAAAGCCCGGAGGTTGGCCGGACGCCGTGGACCTACATCTACATTTTGAAAATTTGTGCTGTCAGTTTTGAGGCGATATATAAAAACAAAAAAATACATAATTTAAAAGCTTGTGAAAAATGAAATACCTTTGTCGTCCCACTGTTCTCCCTGTGGAAGAACCATGTCGGGATCATTCCGAAAATCCATTCCGGCATAAGGAAAGTCCTGAATAGCAAAGACCTGGCTCTCTAGCCAGCGAAAGTAACCATCAGGAAATCGAACAATTGCTGCTCCCTCGTCAGGATGACGGGCCATTACCGCAACCCATCTCGTCAACTTAGGCTCCTGAGGAGCCCCAACTGGAACTGTAAGATGCTGGGGGATCAGCATTGGAACTCTCTCTAGGGCAAAGCTCACGACTAAAGGCCCATATCCAAAGGTCTTCAGTTGTCCTCTCTTTGCCCTGGTTAGTTGGCCCTTCATATTGGCCAACACAGCATCGCACCAGTTGAAAATGGTGCCTTGGAAGCAATCTATAGCCATCCGCATTTGGGACCCGGTGGCATGGTGCAAAGCAGCCGCGCCGCAAAGTCTGGTAACAGTAAAGGCTATCACCATAAGTTCAGGTCGGGATATGTACTTGATTTCTATCCCCTTCTCCTGGTTTTGATTGTTGCACCACTCTAGCCGGAGACTAGCAAGGGATTGGCCACCCGGCCTAGTCCCGAATAGAGAGAGTTGCTCACCCCTGTTAGGCAAGCCAGTGAGAAAATATATGTCGGAGGGCTCTATCTCGAGCTGGTGCTTTCCAATGTAGAAACATTGCTCCTGAATGTTCCACCTTTCAACCAGCCACTCAAGGAATGGCACCTGGCCCCTCATGCCAGGTATGGCCCAGTACTTATAGAGTCTGCATGCCTTTAACGCATCAATAGAAGGTTGATGACCTATTGCAGCCAAATCAACATCCTCGTGTTCTCTTTCACGCCAATCAAGCATGGTGTGCACCCTGCACATCATAAAACATCTGTTAGAATCCATAAAATTTCAAAATTTTGGTTCATTTTGGAGAAATGAAGGTTTCAAAATGCGTTTTGCGGGGTACGCACCCGGGTTTTAGGAACAGAGCGTCTGGATGCAGCTTCCCTTAAGGCCGGGTGCGTACACTTGGTATTTTCCCCATTGAGAAAATATCGGGGTACGCAGGTCTGCAGTGCATGACCTGCGTACCCCGAAGGGCGCATCTTGAAACCCCAAGACCTCCAAAAAATCAAATAAAAACCTAAAAATGAATTTTAAACGGATGGAAAGCAAGAGAAGGATGTTGTAGAATACCTGATGAGACGGCGTTCGGTTCTGACGGTCGGATTCTCCGCAATGACCACAGGAAGTTTTCTTGTCAAAAGCCCTTTTCTCAACCTCAACAGTAAAATGGTAAAATGACATGGTAAAAAGTCTTTTTATAGGTTTTTTGGATGAATGAATGCTAATTTTGTTTATTTTTCACCATGAAAGGACATTTTTCAATGTATTTTTACCCATCTTAAACAGGTATGAGTAATGTGTCGTTTTTGTGCAGGACAAAAGGACTTTAGAGTAAAATCATCATTTTTCACGAACCAAAACATCAGAGTCATCTTTTAAGCTCTTTTCTGACTCCTAAAACATGAAAAGATTGCCGACCGTTTCTTTTACACTCGTTAAAACGGAATTAAAAGACGGTCCCCTTATAGCTCTTTTCTGACCGTAAAAACAGGAAAATATTGCCGGGTTTTTGTCATTTCAAACTCGATATGGAAATAAAACGACGTGTCCTTGATCGCTTTTTACTTTTCAGGTTAGAGACACTAATCATGAAAGTACTCCTTGGTCGCAAGATCAAGCGGTTCTCCCAGGTATTATTTTATACTTTTTCGGGCTTGGGGGACACAAATTTATGAAAAAGTTCAACCTGGAGCCTTCTTAAGTTTTTCAGACTCTCTAAAATTGAAAAACGCTGAGTTTCTCCTATACTGGGCTCGTTAAAATTTCACAGTAAAGGACCTGTTCAATTACAAATAGGAACGAACCAGTCCTTCCTAGGGTTCGAATCAAAACTAGGTTGGACTCATCCGAAGGATGAGCTTATAATCAAGCATATGTTATCCTCGTCAAGCTTGTTAAAAATAAAGAGGTACTTGCCAGAAATGGTGGGGGAAAAGAGAGAAGAATGAACCTATTTGTTATCCTTTGTTACAGAAGAACCTTATCACCGCTCTTGAACACGACACTTTCCGTTCACCTGGGTTGGGAAATCCTTTGCCTTAAAAGTTGATCAAACCACTTTGAAAGTCTTCAACCGTTTCCGAGTATTAACTTTGGGTCAATCGTAACCAAACCATCTGTTGTGTCGTTACGTGTTCAAGAAGTCTCTGCAAATAAACTTTCATCTGCAAAATACTTGTCATCCATTTGACCATCCCTGAGTCAATCCTTACAGCAACATTTCTTCAACTTGAACAATGATTTTGTGTTGTGGGCTTGCCTGCAACGGGTCGCTTTCTATCGACATCAGCACATTATCTAGAGAGATGACTTAGAAATCGTCAGTACCTTGAAGTCTGCATGCATCAATGGCAGGTTTCTCGCCTTTGACGTCAGTTTACATCATTGACTTTCGATCGAAGGATTCCGTGAAATGTTCGACATCAACTCATTTATTCACATCTCATGGATTGTACTGGGTACTTTGAGAACCATTGACATTACTGGTGGTCTCTCTCACACTTGTTAACGGTTTACATCATCGACTGGTAATCAAGTGGTTTCTACCATGTTCGACATCAACTCATTTATTCGCATGGCTAGAATCGTACCAATTCGGGGAGTAGAGATGAAGACCCTGGATCTAGTTTCCACCATCCAGGCTACGAGGAGTTTTGTATTCATTATATAGTAGACCAATTATAAACAGATGGCTGCGTCCATACTGTGTCTACGCAAGTCTATGATTATGATGTACTGCAAGATCATTCCTGTATCAAAGTAGTTAGTCTGTTAGTTAAAGTTTTGATCTGAGTATGGGAATGCCTACCTCAGCAATGATATAATCTTATACATGTATTTTGTGTTGAAAATTGCAGGTTCTGACCAGGCTCTCCACGAGATAATCCTTGAAATGATAAAGCGCTTCACCCTTCCTAGATAATACAAAACCCTAATCTACTACAGGCTTCGCACTTTAGGGGGGAATTTGTTACACTAAAAAATGTCACCATGGCTATTTACAGTTAGTATGGCTCTATCAACAGTCATGCTATCCTCTTGGGCAAGTCTTATGCCTCTACTCTCCATGTCAAACTCCAAAAAGAGAGAAAGTCTTTGTAAATGTGTTTATCTCTGGGTACGCAGATTCTCTCGGCCTTACCTGCGTATACGCACCTAATGTTCACAAAAACTGCGTACTTGTACGCTCTGTATGTAAAGGGGCAGGTGCGTACCCCTGTAAAGGTCAAAAGGCGCAAGTTTCACTCCAAAAAAGTTACTTGTGGTCATTTCTAGAGGCTTCTAGAAGTATGTTTGACGTGTATGAAGTGCCTCCAGATGGTTCATGTATCCCTACCAAAGAAGAACTTATCCCATCAATAAGGGAGCTATCCCATCCAAAGAGGGGATTATCCCATTGATGGTGGACCTGATTAACTTCCTCTTGAGCACTATAAATACAGGCATTGGGCCAGAAGGAGGGGAGGTTGAAAGCTAAACATTTCTAAGGGTAGATGCTGCTGGAATTAGGACTCCCATTTAGAAGCTTGTGAGGAGAGATTGCCATCTTTGCTTGTTCTATTTGGAAGTGGGTGAGCTTTGTCAAAGTAAAGGAGAACTCTTGATGGACCCTGGGAGGGACTTGCACAACACCAAGGCTCAGGTTGTAATTGTTCCTTTTGTTTCCTATTAATGCAAATGAGTCCATTCTTCTCAATAACTTGTTATTTATGAGTTGTTTCATGTACTCCTTGGTCTATGTGTTAAATGTGTTTTATTTTATGATATTATCAAGTGCTATTTAATCGTTTGATTGTTAGTGAATGCAGGTTTCGAAGTGAAGGAGGAGCTCATCCGGATCAGCGAGGCTGGACTGCTACAACAACGTTGGACTACAGGTAGGATCTAAACACTTGATTTCTCGTATAGTAAATGCATGTTTAGAGAAGGATTGCTCTTGTTTGTCTTGTTTGTCACTAGAGAGTCTTAGGCTCCTAGGGAGGTTGGTTGTGTCCGCACTATCGACTCTTTCCGCCTGACAATTATGTAACAACCAGTCATATGACCAGCCACTCTGCCATTTAATATGGCTCAAATCTTAGTTGCTTGGTCCATTAGATATATTCATTGATTTTAAATTATCTCAAAATGTATTCTTATTAATAATAACCATTTTATTTATGGTTATTAATATTTTGTTTATAATAACATTTTTTGTCATTATTTAATTTTTGGTTATTTTAATAATTTTTGTTTGTCTTTTTGTGTAGGGCTAGGAACCAATGCTAAAGTTCCACATGTCAGTCATTTATTGTCCATTCAGTTGCCACATAAGCAAAGCATGTCCCTCATCCCCTTACGACTTGCAAACTTCTAATGGTCATAAAATAGTCATACAGACTCTAATTGAGGTGTCATTCACGTTGTTGGGTTCACGATGACGAGATCTACAACTTGATGCCAATGTTGTTGAGATTCAGGAAATTTGAAACTTGATCCTTTCTTGGAGCCACTTGGGTCATTACTCCCCACTGAGGAACTTTTGGTCTTCTAAAATCATAAACATGATTGTAATTTGTTGTACTCCCGCATCTACACAAAAATTTCTCTGACAAGCCACACTTCCTTCTCCTTCACCTTTGTAGTTCAGATCCATAAGTGATGAACCGACACCTGTATTGTATGAAAACTTCTAGTACAACTTGCAAAATACATGTTCCCTTACACGACCAAATATGACCCTAGAAAACCCCATACTTTCCAAGAGTTTATAACACACTCTTTGGTCAAGTTTACACCATAATCATAACATAAACCAATACCCCAACTATCAACAAAAAATTCCAAAAATATTACCATGTTTCTTTCATAAGTCACGGAAAACACTTCATCACTTTTACAATCATTTCACAACATGTGATTTACAAAATGTGGCCTTGACAAGTTACTATTTCTATTACTATTTCTAATAAAACTATCTCTCACTCAACAAAGTGAATGGGTCATTATTCTGGAGCCAATTCGCTTGTTGAAAAACTTCACCGACTGGTTCTTGTACAAGCACCTTTTCCTTCTTGAGATGCTTCTTTAGATGGAGCCTCCAACATGTGGCTCTCTGATGCCCACCTTTGTTTCAATGACTACAAAAAATCTTCTTCCTCCAGACTTGCTTAACCTTCTTCCTTCCCTAATGTGGAGAAGGCCTTTCACATCTTGTCCTCTTTCTTTTTGTCATGTTTTTCCATCACTCGAAAACAACATGGTTATACAAGCCACAAAAACTACATAATTTCCTATGCCATGATTTATGCTCATCATTAACAATTTGCTTGTAACAAAAATGAAAATTAGCATCTTAGACTTTTCATACCTTGTTTGGTTGTCTCTGTTGCAATCCTGGTGATCGAAGCTTGCCTTATTTCTTCCTATCCAATGTGCAATACCATGGGAAGATTGTGATGTGTTCACATCATTCTCTTTCCTTTATGATTTTGAAAATGGCTTGGAATATTTGGGCAAAGAACCCCTTGCTTTTGTTGCCTTTGAACACTCTCCTTAAGTGTACCCCAATCCTAAAATGGGCTTCCCACAGATAAAACATCATGTGAAAATGAAACTAGAGAACTATCAGCATTGTTTACCTCTATAGAAGATGTTGATGGCTTTGCTAAGCCCTCCTTTCACTTCAACCTTTCCAAGGCCTCTTCCATGGCTTGTAGTTGAATTTGCAATCTCTACTTCTCCCCTTTTGCTTCTTGTATAGTTCTCCTCAATTCAGCATTCTTTTCTTGAAGGGACTGATTGATCTCCTTATTTGAATGATCAGATGAATATGAAGAAGAAGAATATTCACTCGAATATGGAGATGGAGCATCTTCCTCTTCTCTCTCTTTCTCTATTTCCTCTTTTTCCATTTTCTCCTCATAATTTGCATACATTGTATCTACCATTTTCAATATCCTGTAGAAAGCCTCATAGAGATCTTTGTTCTTATTGTTAGAGAATCTAGGGCAAAGTAGTGTTGTGATGATTCTCTGAGACTTAATAACAATTTGTGAAGTATTTTTACTTTTTCTAGTTAGCTTATGCTTCTTCTTCTTCTTACTAGTGCATGTGTGTGTGCTTCATCAAACTACTACCAAAACAAAATAACAACAAAAAATTTTGGCTCTCTGCCAGGGACAAACCCTCTCCACTCTTGAGAGGAAAACCCTTTGTAATATTTCTCTTATTGAATCTTCTTATTTGAACAATTTCCAAAGCCTAGACCATTGACTAGGATATCCTCCAAGCATAAGTCAAATCCTTCCTCTTTCTGCACTGTCACTTCTGGCACATCTTCTGGTACTTTGTCTTCCAACACTCTATCTTCCAATTACAACATTTTTCACCTTAGAAAGATGGGCTCCTTCACTAGGTTTGTGAGCCTTTGGATGCTTGATCTCTTACCCAAAAAAAAGGGTTGTCTATTTTCATACCCTTGTTGCACCTCGCACGTGTGACTATTAGCCCTAGAAACATTCCTTCATACATCAATTTTTTGTTTCCTTACTTCGCTTGAGAGTCCTTCTACTTTGTTGGAGTAGGAGGCCTTTGTAGGCCTAATTACTAGCCTAAACCATGAGGAATATACCCCTGCCACTTCACTACTGATATGGTGCAGACTGTCTCTTATCTCTTAGCATGTGTGGCTGCACAAACCCTATGAAACAACCCCGCACCTTCGTTGTCCTTCCTTCTTTCTTCACTTCCCTAATAGACCCTTCTTCTTGCCTTGCCTTCGTCTTACTTGTCGCCTTATTTCTTTCAGATTTCAGATCTTGTTCCATGTTGAATGAGGAGTGAACAGCCTCTATAAATAGAGGTTTGTCCCTCCTCTTTAAGCCAACTTGATTGTCTTTAAGGCCGACTTACAATTTGCACTATAATTCATTTTTTACCCATTTTTTTGCTGCTTGGAGACCACGTTGATGATAGGAGAGGATTTGACCTTTCTTGGAGTTGTTCCCTTAACTTTGTACATTGACATACATGATGTAACATGCCCTCAAAGAGTCTTATCATAATTACATTTTGACTTTGACTCTCTAGAAGCACTTCAAAATGTGCTTGACCTATTTTCAATGAGCAAGAAACTCATTAACAAATAATATCAAATTAAATTCTCTTTTATTGAATAAGTACAAATATCAAAATTACATTTATGAAGACCGAACCTAGTTGCATTTTCTCCAGAACTTATCCATTTTCTTTTCTTATTGCATGTTCAATCTTTGGTTTTCATTTACACTCACATTCGCATCAACAAGAAGATCTCTCTGATACCAAACTTGATATGGATTCTCTCAACTACCAGAATTAACCAAGATCTTTTACTTTTGTGATGTTAGTAGAATTTCATGTGAAAGAGTATAAAAAAACACATGTGAATACTTTAAAGAAGATGAAACATAAATACAACAATCAAATTAAAGAACACACAAAACTTGATAATGGAGTTCACTTAGTGTGGGTTACGTCTTCAGGCCCTATGTCAAGAGGGTTGTTTCATTAATGGTTGTAAGATGATGATGAGTACATGATGAATTATTTTTTAATACAAGGATTAAATCCCTTAACTAGAGTGGCATGTCTCTCCACGATACGCTCTTCTTTAAGAACTCTCACTCATATAATCTCTCCTTCAGTATGAAAAAATAGCAATCTCTCACATAGATTGGCATACATAGATCCTCTCACAAAGTGGCATACATGGATCTCAACATAAAATCATAATCTCAACAAAAATAAAAATAAGACATGGCAACAATGCATATTATATCTCCAAGTTTGGGGTCGACCTGAAAATTGGCTATAGAGATGAAGAAACGGTATGCACCATCACATTCCCTACAAAAAAACTGTGAAATGTGAATATAAACTTGACCCCCTTCTGTCTCTGTCAAATATGGGCCCTTGGGAATCTCAAATATTCCCTAAAGATTCTTTTTCCTTAGTTGGCTGAAATTTGACTGCCCAGATGAAAAATTTGATCACACCATCGTGTTCCTTGCAAAAAAAACGAAGAAAAAAAAAAGTATAAATTTGGCCTAGTTTTGAAACTGACATTTTAGGGCCTCAAGGGAATCTTTCATATTCCATGTAGATTCCTACATCAAGGTTCCAAATTCATGGTTCCACCCTCAACATTTTTCTCCTGAAAAATATGTTGCTCAACTTAGGAATCTAATCATGCCTTCAAACTCCTAGCGAAATTCTGGTTAATTTGAGTATAAACTCGACATAATTCTGTCAGTGTGAAAATATGGCTCCATGGGAATCTATTGTATCGGCTACAAGCACCCTCCAAAATTTTGCCTTAGCATGTTTTGGAGCCTCCCTACCAACCTTACGCAGCACCTTGCCTTGCTACGGCAAGTCCTCAAGCTTCAGTGTCTTTTTTGCATAAAGGCAACCTGTCAATCATAGTTTGATATTTTCCCTTCATAGGCTGCTCCCCCAGACTCGATCCAGATACAGGCTGAGTAGCTTCCCCTTTAAAATTGCACATTTCTAGAGGACAACCAACCTTCCCTCCAAGAATTATGTAATCCTCTCTAAAAATGTGTTGGGCTCCAGGATTGCACAATCCTACCAGCCAACCCTCCTAGCAGGATTTGCACATATTTTCCCAGCAGTAGGCTGTTCAGCCAAGGATTTGCACAAATCTGGGCAGCAGTCAACTTCTCTGCCCAGAAATTGTGCAAATCTCCTGTGCAGTGAGTCCAACTCCCAGCCAAAAAATTCACATTTTTCTCTAGCAGTCGAGCAGTCTCTTGCATGTGTAGCTGGGTCGATCGGTTCCCTCCGGGACTGAGCAAAATAGACTTGCATGCATGGTCTACTTCTCCTGAGGCAGCATGCAAAGGCATCCTTTATTTCAGGGATCTATGTTTAGTAGTTGGAGGTTACATGCAAGGAGAAATTCCAAAACCTCCCACCAACTGTCGGTTTCCCTAGATTCGTGGCATGCGTGTCACAACCTCGATGTTATCAAAAGTCATCAACTAGATGCTTCAAAGCTCATTCCTCACATCAACCTTACAGCTCTGACATCCCACATCACATATAGGAGAAATCGACACATTTATCTCAGTTTTTTTGGGGTAAGCCCACTTCCCATGCCTTATGCTACATTTATGTTGCTTTTTGTGTTTTCGCTTGTGGGAATACTATTTGCTTGATTTCTTTGAATGCTTAATGTTGTTTACATATATACTAGCTTTCCCTAGCTTTGTTTTAGTTTTTGTTGCTATCTCACTGTTGTTGCATACATGAAATTATTTTTCATGGACATTCACCCAATCGGCGAACTGCCTCACCCACATGCATGTTGATCTGTTTGCTAAATATTTCATTCATGTTTTGCATGCAATGTTAATCACTTCTGCAATCACTTAGTGTCGCCATGCATTTACTAACTTATTTTCTTTCAGTTTCCCGTTGGCGAGTTGGGCCAACCTGGGCCTAGACTCTGCCTTCACCAAAGCTGCATTGCACAATCTAAGGAGGGAAGGTTCACCTTCCTCTCCAGATTTATGCATTCCTACCCAACACTTGCCTCCAAGACTATTTTACACATTTCTGGATGACAGTGGCTGCTTGGCCCAAGAAATTGCACAAATCTATCCCTAGGCCAGCAGTCCTTCCCAGCTGGAATTGCACATTGCCCAATCCTAGTAGATAATAGCCAGACTAGACTATGCATTGCACAGTTCTAGTAATCAGCCAGTCTCCCAACAGCCCAGACTGTGCCTTTTGCAGTCTTGGCAATCGGTCTGCCGACCTCCCAACTAAAATTGGACAACCTTCATGATCATTCACCCAACTATGTTGCAAGTCAGTTCTCATGTTCATTTTCATTTTCAACTGACACATTGCTTGCTATGAGTGTTGCCATGTCTCCAAGTATCACTAGTGACATCTACCTCTCAGTAGTACAAGTACAATGGCTTCCTAGAGAACAGAGGCGAAGGCACCGTTAAGATCACGCTTGGGGATGTAGTCAATCAAGTGTCTATGAGTTTGCCTACTCACGAAGACATCAAGTTGTTCATGGACAAGGACATCAAGCAGTAGCATCACAACGAGCAGCATCATGAACAATAGTTGAAGGTAGCATACTGAATGCAGTGAACACAATGAATGCAGCAAACACAGTGAATGCAGCGAACACAGCAAATGAAACGAATGTAAGAGGAGGGTTGTTGACAACACAAAGGAAGAACAAGGTTGCAAGATCAAGTAGGTCCATTGATGATGAAAGTAACTTTGGAGACTCTGGCTATGAAGTGACAATGTGACATGAAGATTGCATGAAGGCAAAATATGGAACAAAGAAGGAGTTGCATGTGTTGAAGCAGAAACTCAGGAAGAACATGAAGTTGCACATACAAACGAATGAGTTGCAACAGGAACAGGAATAACAGTGGGTGCAACATACACTCATGGATGAAACTGAACCTGTACAAGTTAAGGATCCATCCCAATAGCTAACACAGATCAGACATGGTGAGCATTGTTATTGATCACATGCAAGGGATTCAGCAACATGGATGTTGTTGAGCGCATGCATTCAACCCAACCCATTCAACACACTCACCAAAGCAAAGATAAGAAGCAAGTTCAACTGGGGCTAAACATGTACTTCGTCAAGTTGATGCACACGACCACCAGCACACACTTGAAGATTAGCACAGACACTATGCATCAGTGTGTTTCTGATTCAATTGTACCCAAAAATACCATGCGCATGTTAGTAGATGAGTTGGATGAAGGGGCCAAACCAATGCACTAGTTGCAACAGAGGCAAGAGTTCACTTCAGCAAGATGTCACCATGAGGTGCATGCACACCATCATATATGACCAAGATTGGCATTAGCTCACCACCTTCACCATCACAAGCACGTCAAAGAGTTGGTCTCATCACAACGGACCAAGTGTCAATGATGTCTTGCAAGGCTTGCTCAGGCCATGTTGTCTCATAGGAGTACATGTGCATTGTAATGTTGAGTCATGTCAAGTGTAAGTCAAGTGTCAATGGTTGGATGTAATATTCATAGAGTAGGTGAAGAGTCGTGAAGGCAGTTGAACTGTCACAAAGAGTAATGTCAAGGATCACCCCACCCTTTGCTATCAATAGTCCCTCATAACTCATTGTAAGGGCTTTTGGTCAGCGAAGCTTCTGATAAGACTATCTTGGAAAGAGCTTGGATAGTATTGTAACGTGCTTTGGCTTCTCCACTGCACGGAGCTAGTTCATCTCTTTGGAGGAGCAGGCAGATGTGGCTATAACATTTCACTATTGGGGCTAGCAGGTTTACATGGATTTATTGTATGATTGTGACGTACATTTATTTATATAATAAGAGCCAACACATATTCATGCATATGTTATTATTGTAGTTGGACTACTCTGGTTTTCTTAATGATATATGTTTTTTTAACTTATGTACTTGTGTATGAACTGATTTGTATGAAATTATATGAATCTTATTGTTAATGTGTTGTATATGTTGTTAATGTTGCCATTTTCTATGTCAACTACTCTGTCAGACATCAAACAGACCTTTCACGTGAACCTTACTGTAACAACCATCACATTTGACTCGGACTGATCCATGAGTGTTGTTAGTGTTATCTTACCTTGTATGATGTGATTATCGCATCCGAGTGGACTGCTCCATCGGAAGCTGTGCATGTCCTTTTTGTTGTGTGTTCCTAGCCGACTTGGGATTGATCCCTTTCAACCTAGAACTCACCTTCACCTTCTTCTCCCTTCGAAGTGTTAGAACCTCTCATACACCTTCCTTGACTCATTGCATCAGTCACACCCTTGCTACTGACAAAGTTATCTTACTTGCCTCTATGTGACATCGCGGTCAAGGCATTACCTTATGACCCACTACTGGGACTCCTACACCAAACGGTCTGAGGTATAATTGAGACTTCTTACCAGGGATATCCCCTTGACATGTTGGCGGGTCTAGCACCATCAACATTTCTAGTGCTATAAGGAGGGCCTGATGACAAGATGTGCCCTTTCATCCAATTTTGAACCTTTGCATATCTTTCATGGAGTCTTGTATTCTTCTTCCCCTGAGGTGCTTTTCAAATAGTGAAGATGTCTCCATCTCGAGGAAGCTTTTCAATCTCATGTCCACTCACACGTACGATGGTGAAGGCGAAGTGGCCTTGCCTGAGCACTTACATAACTTTATTTCCATGATTTATGAGGAAGATGAGTTTACTGATGAACCAGTTGGTTTGCTTCTTGCATACACACTTCGTGAATCTCCATTTCGTTGGGTGCTCAGCCTACCAACTGACATCGTGCACTCATGTGATCACTTATGTGATATTATTGAAGACACATTCTATCATTTTGATCTATACCATCTTGATCAGAAACTGTTACAGCAACAAAGGGCTCCGCATGAATCAGTTGTTGATTTTTGGTAGTGCTTTCATGACTTGCAGTTTCAAGCTTCGAGGAGCCAGATGAAATTTGCATATCTTCGAGACTAGTTCGAGTACTACCTTAAGAAATCTTCTCCTCCCAAGAGAAAATTTGAGATCAGGCCTTGTTCAACATTCTTCGTTGATATTGTTGTGCAATCTCATGCAGAAGCGGGCATTATCTCAACTGATTGTCCACCTTCCTCTTATTCAACAGCTCCACCACTACCAAGTGATGTTGAAGATCATGCTCACACACCTGTTCATCCTTCACACCCTCCCAACATCACTTCACTCAACTTTCGTGTAGATTTTGTTGTGACTCCTTCGATTCATCATATGCATTCTTTTCTATGACCTCCATCTTCACACCCAAGTGTTCCTCTGGATGATGTTGTCTTGTGTTCATCCATTCCAGACTCTTCACTTGTTGTGAACGAGGAATAACCCACTGACGGATTTAGTGTTGCACAACCAACATGCTCTGTCATTCATGAAGAGTATGAGTGGGAGCTTGAGCATCAACACTTGGCGAAGGATGACTCCCTTCTGTCTGAGCTCCTTCTGTTCTTTCCTAACATCGTGTGTGAACCTACCATCCATGATTTCATCTGTATCTTCATCCACGGATGCACCCATTATTGATATTTCGTAGGACACACCGTATGTTAGCCCATCATTCAAAAATGGAGAGGACCAATCATTCGTTGGAAATCCACTTGATCTTCCATCTAACTTTTCTGGAAACTTAAAGGGTGAACATCTTTCCTCCTCATCTACCCCTCTGTTTGATTCATCAAACCATGAGGATGCTGACCAACATCCTAAATTTTCTAATCTTGGTTTTCATGATCTCTTCACCTCATCAAGTGATCATGATGTTGATTCACTTGTTGTTAATTTGTCTAAGCCACTAGTCTACAAAGACCCATATGTAAACAAAGTTGAAACCCCACAGGCCGTCGAGGCACTCCAGCCCAAGCTGATGGTTATGTCAAGCCCTCACTATATTAAGGTTGGTTTTTCTTCTAATCAGGAAATTTTTCAAACACTCAAGGCTCCTCATCACTCTTTTGTATGCACTCAATATCAATCTAACACTCAGATCACACTTCCTCCACTCAAACTGCACGATCCCATTGCTCATGCATTGGAGGAGTCTTACATTACGAGCACTCATGCGCGATGCAAGTTATCTTTATTTCTTTCTTTTTCTTGCATGTCTCATTCAAGAGTGTGCTTATGCTTCAAAGTTGCTCATAGTGTCACACAACACCATGATAAGTATGTGAACTGTCTGTCATGCACATGCACTCACTTATGTCCCATGGACACTTTGCAACATGAAGTGTGGTTGTCTTCATTGTTATATATTTCTTGGTTGTTGGTCCACACAACTGGGTTTCTCATGGACCAAGCCTTCACCAACATGGGTCTACCAATGTGTCGATGGCTTCATTGGAAGTATCACTTCATGTAATAAGACCCATGCACTATTAGTGTAGAAGTAGGAGTAGTGTTTGTTTTCAGTTGTTTTCTTTCATGCTTGTTTTCTTACATGCTTTGTTTTCTTTTTTGTTTGCTTGCTTTATTGTTTACTTACTTCACTTTCATTTTTTATTTTTCTCTTGCTTTTGTTTTTTTATTGTTATTTCATTCACTTTTTTCATTCGTAGGTTAGTTTGCATGAAACCATGACATGTGACTCATGAAACGAGTTGGGTAAAGTGCAAGAGGGCTTGTACAACGATCACTACTTGATTATATGGCATCTTGCCTCTGTATGACGAGCTTGTTACTTTTATTCCATGATACATCAAAGGAAAATATATACTGTTCGAAGTGAACCTTGGTTAAAACACAACACTTGTGTGCTAACTAGTTTCACCTTCTCTAGTCGATTGTTTTTGGGTTAACCCTTGTCAGCTCAGTCAAGTAGAGTAGGGTGAGGGGGAAAACCTTAATAAGCATGTCATCCATTGAGCCTCCCACTAACCAAACAGGATTAGACAACAGAGCGTTATGGCCTCACATATTTCATAGCAATTTTCACTCAAAGTTCACAGGGATTTAATTATTAAAAAATGCAACAAGAAATTTTCAATTTGATTTTCCTTGATTAAATTGAGAAAATTTGAAATTTGACATCAACATACAACTTGGAGGAGTTAACTGAGGTGACATGGCTCCTTTCACTTTTTTGTGAACCAGTTCACAAAAATATATAAAAGATAGATCAATGACTTCAAAATCATACTCTTCAAGGGGGAAACCTCCTTTACATTACAAAATTGAACAATTCTTGGATGATACAAATGACTAAAAATCCTTTCTATATATAGGATTGTAAGGGGTCACAATATAATCAAAGCCAACATAAAAATAATAATATAAGGGCACAACAATAACAATAGTGGGCTTCTATGGGGAACACTAATAACAATATGGGGACAATAGGGGCACAAACATAACAATAAGGGCTACAATGACAATAGTAATGGGGGAATCACTAGTATTATAGGGACCTAACATGCCCCTTTCCTTCAAAAAAGTATTGTTCTCAATGCTTGAGTAGTTCTGAATGCTTTTGTATAAAATTATCATCCTCCCATGTGGAATCTTTAGCGGGTAAGTTCTTCCACTTGATGAGATACTCCGAAATTGATCGATTTTGTAGTTGTTGAGTTCTTGTTTCTGTGACTACTCAAGTTCCAATATGATTTTCCCTTCCTCGTCAAGTTTCAAAAATATTGTTTGAACTGGGAGCTTGTCACCTATAACCTTCTTTAAACATGAAACATGGAAAACTGGGTGCACTCGGGAAGCTACAGGAAGCTCCAATTTGTATTCCATAGTACCAATTTTTTGCAACACCTTTTATGGACCATAATACATTGGTGATAATTTATTATCCTTCTTAGCTTGCTTGAGGGACATTTGTTTATATGGTTGTAGCCATAGGAACACCCAGTCACCTACATCAAAACTTCTTTCGCTACAATGTTGATATGCCTTTTTTTTCATTCTATTATGTGCCAAAGTGAGGTTATCCTTTAAGAGTTAGGGAACTTGTTGTTGATGCTCAATGTGATCTTCCACTACTTGAACCTTAGAATTTTCTCTTAAATATGATGTGATGGATGGTGGATGATATCCATAAAGTTCCATAAATGGGGTCATTTTTGCTGCAGTATGGAAGTGTTATACCACCATTCAGCCAGACGCATCCATTTGACCCACTGTGTCTGTTTATCAAATACAAAGCAATAAAGATATCCTTCCAAACATTTGTTTACTATCTCAGTTTTCCCATCAGATTGAGGATGATAAGATGAGCTATGACCTAACTGAGTATCGAGATAAGAAAATAATTTTATCCAAAAATTTCCAGTTAAAATGAGATCTCTGTCACTTACAATAATCTTTGGGTTTCAATGTAGCTTTTGAATTGTTTCCATACATGCACTAGAAACTTTACTGGATTTAAATGGATGACATAATGCACAAAAGTGTGCATACTTGGTAAGTTTTTCAACTACCACCATGATGAAACCCTTTCCTTTGGACTTTGGTAAACCTGTGATAAAATCCATTGAAACCTCCTCCCAATGTTGGTTTGGAATGGATAAAGGTTGTAATAGACCTAGGGTCTTAATTGTTTCAACTTTATTTTGTTGGAAAACCAAACATTCTGCCACAAACTTTTGAATATCCAATCTAAGGCCATCCCAAAAAAATTCCTTCTTAACCCTGTGGTAAGTTTTTAAAAATCCTTAGTACCCTCCTAAGCGAGAAGTGTGAAATTCCATAAGAATCTTTTGTTTTAGTTGGGAATTCTTCCATAGGTATAAGTGATATGTGTACCATAACGAATCATTTTTCTAGCTAAATGTATCATATGTACTGGAATATTGTTGTATCTTTTGAATGAGTGCCCACACTTCTTCGTCATTCTTCCATTCATCCCTTGCTTCGTTTATCCAATATAGTTGGATAACGGAAATGGCGCAAAGAAATGCGTCCACATCCTCATCCTTTCTTGAGAGTGCATCTGCCACAACATTTTTCTTCCCTTTTTGTAGATGATTTCAAATTCATAAACCAACATCTTTGTGACCCACTTTCGTTTCTCTTCTGAAAATAATATTTGCTCTAAAAAGTGTTTAAGACTATCATGATCTGTTTTTACCTTGAATTGTCTTCCCATTAGGTAAGGTCACCATTTCTTATGTGCATGTAGTATTTCCAATATTTCCTTCTCATAAATAGTTTTGTGTAAATACTTTCCTTTGACTGAGTGACCTTTGAAAGCAATGGGTCTTTCTTCTTGCATTAAAACAACACCAATTTCATTTCTTGAGGCATCATATTCCACAATAAGGGTTTTTTGAAGTCTAACGTAGCTAAGAGTGGTTCTTGGCACATTGCCACTTTAAGATGTTCAAAGGCCTTTGTTGCTTCTGGAGTCCATGAAAATGCATCTTTCTTCAATAATGTTGTTAGAGGTGCTTCTATTCTCCCATAATTCTTAACAAACTTGCAATAATACGCTATCAACCCGAGAAATCCTCGCAGATACTTTATGGATGTGGGTATTTTCCATTCCTTAATGGCTTTAATTTTTCTAGGGTATACCTTAACACCTTCATGAGATACAATATGACCCAGATATTCCACCTCTTATACTCCAAAGAAACATTTGGAGCTTTTTCCATATATTGTTTCTCCTCCAATAGTTTGAGCACCCTATCAACATGTTGAACATGAGCCTTCCAAGACTTGTTGTAGATTAGTATATCATCAAAAAATACTAACAAAATTTTTATAAGGGTTTGAAAATAGAATTAATCAAACCTTGAAATCTAGAAGGTGCATTGGTAAGCCAAAATGGCATGACCAAACATTCATAATGACCCTCATGAGTTCTAAATGTTGTTTTTGGAATTTCTTCAAAAATCATTCTGATTTGATGATATCTTGAATGAATATCCAACTTGGTGAAGTAAATTGGTTCATGCAATTCATCCAATTATTCATCAATGATAAGAATGGTAAATTTATCTTTAATACTAAGTTTGTTGAGCTCCCTATAATACAGACACATTCACCATGATCCATCCTTCTTGTGCACCAATACTACTGGAGCAGAGAAAGAACTTTGACTAGGTTGAATTATACTAGCCTCTATCATTTCTGTAACCATACGTTCAATTTCTCTCTTTTGGGCATAGGGATATCTGTAAGGCCTAATGTTTGGAGGAACACTTCCTAGAATCAAATGTATAGCATGATCATGATCACGAATAGGTGGGAGACCTTTGGGAGTCTCAAATACCTTAGAATGGTTGTCCAAGACTGTTTGGAGATCTGGAGAAATAGATGATTTCGATGTGGGAACCTCTAGTGAACATAATTTTGCAATTACGCCTCGTTGTTCTTTCTTTATAAGCTTTTTCATTCCATTAGAGTTGGTAATCTTTCTTAGTTTCCCTACGATACCCTTTAATTCAACTTCATTCCTTCCGAACAAAATTTCATGAAAAGTTCTTCAAAATTAAAAGCTATTGTACGCAAGGATTGTAGCCATTGGACTCCTAGTACAACATTAGCACCACCCATTGGAATGGAAAGCGTTGGGCTATTCAATACATATTCTCCCATGGATAGCTTGATATTGTGGCACTTTCCAAAGAAATTTATGGTTCCTCCACTTGAAACCATCACTTGATACTCTGGTGTTGGATATAGGAAGCAATTCAATTCCTTCTCTATCTTACAATGAATAAAATTATGAGTACTACCCGAATGAATCAACACTATTACCTTTTTCTTCTTGATATGTCCTTCTATCTTGATAGTTTGAGGAGTGGTAATTCCAGCCAATGCATCACAATATATGTTTGGATTCATTTCTTCTTTCTCTAGGGTTTGTTCTTGGTTTATATCCTATTCTTTTGACATTTCTTGTTCCTTTTCTTCATCCTCTTCACAATTGTTAAAATTGGCAACTAGGTCCAAACTCCATGTGGGTCATCTTATTTATGGAAGCTGATATTTTTATTGAATCCCTCTCATCGATAGGTGTAGGATTGATCTAAAGATCATCTGATTCTGATAAGTATTCATGGATTTATGAATTTATTTGTGTTATAAAATTAATTGTCAAGTTGGCCAGCAACTTATGTAGGCTCAAGAAGCCCAAAGGTCATGTCTATTCAACCTCTACGTTTTAGTATAAATATAGAGGACTTGAAGTCATTTTAGAATAGACATACACTCTTAATGTGATCTCCTCTCCATGTCTTGGGTTTTTGGAGAGACACTAAAGAATACGTTGGATGCCTTAGCTGCAGATGATATTCAACGTAGATATGAAGACCTATTTACACATTGGTCATACATTGCTCGTGCACAGATATATATGTTGCTCATGGAGAAATATATACGCAAGTAATGGTGACAATTACAGGCAGTTCAACGCAGTCATGGTAACATCTTAACACTATTCATGAGGCACGTATAGTTGTCATAAAGGGGAGCCACAGTCAAGGCATGAAGTTGTATTAAGGAGCCATAGTAAGGCGCAGTTAGTAAACGGAGGAGTCACAATGAACCGCAATGAGCCACAGTCATAAAGAGGGAAGCCGCATTAAGCCGCAGTCATAAAGAGGGCAGCCGCAGGAGCCACTGTCATGAAGAAAGGAGCCTCTGACTGCACCTAGTTTGGGTTTAAGGTGCAGCCACAAACTCATGGAGTAGTTGATGGTGTCACCGGAGTAAGTTGGAGTCTCGACATTATCGCATAAAGAATGGCAAAAAAGAATGGTTGTAGTCTAGGCATGTCACTATCTCTGTCTCAACATTATCTCGCAGCATACTACAATCTCAGCATACCAGTCATGGAGAAGATCTAGATGGTATCATTATAACAGTCTCGGTGATAAGTACAATGGCTCAAGCACTTGTGGTTAAATAGAAGTACAGTAATATGAAACCTCAATGAGAATTGTAACTTGTTGTCTCTCGATGGGTATCATGATCCTAGATACAATCCCAGCATAAGAAGGAACATTACCACGGTCTTAGTGGACTTATCTCTCAATATTCCCTATACATATATGATGAAAACAAGCCTAGAACCCTCACTGTATCGTTATAAGATTTTATTATTGCAATTACAGTTTAGTTAAAGTACAGTAATGGAGATCAAACTTCCAGGTAGATCTCATGGACATGATAAAGAAGCAACAATGAGGATCTCAGTGATAATGTAATAGCTTCAATTGTGCAGTAATGAGGATGACCTCAGCAGCAACAAAAAGGAGGATTGATATCGTGGTCTTGGAGAGGCACAACATGTATGGTACAGCAAATGGACGAAAGGCAGCACCCTAATAGGTGAAGGAGTCACCTTAGAGAATCAGTTGAAGCAATATGTCTTCAACTGATCTCATGCGATATCAAAAGTCAAAATATTGACTTCTATTGTAAATGTACTATCTCTCTCACTTTCTCTGCTGAAATTTGAAGAACATAAAAGAAGAATTGATCAAGGGTTTCCCCACATTGGGGTTTTCCCCTCGCTGGCGCCACATCTTGTGTCCTCTTGTCTTGGCTTGTCTTCTGCGATTTATATTTATGTTCTATCTGCAGTTTACCTTAATGCTAATGTGATTTCTAACTGTGTAAATTTAAATAAATTTCTCTAGCATAGAACATACCTAAACTTAACATGGTATCAGAGCTGAGGTGAAGACAATGCCCAAGCAAGAGTGAAAGAGCAATCACCAAAGTAAATAGGGATAGGACAAAAGGATCAATGGGTTCCACATCTCACTTCTAAGTTCACATAGGGTTAATTCAAAGCAGAGCATATTATCAAAATGGCACAGCGGAAGCTTTTGATGGCCTACTTAAAGATCACTTCATTGGGACATTTGGATCTAAGGGTGGAAGGAAAGGCAGATGACTTGATTGCAATAATTTCGGCCATCATGCAAAGGAGTGTTTGAAGGACAGGGACACATCTCTTGATGAGATAACAATCATTCCAGGGACATCTTCAATGATCAAAGAAATGACTGGTAATGCGGGTCATCAAGGAAATGGTCAACTCTTCAATGAAAGCAAGGAACCCCAGAATCTCTTTTATGTACCTGATCGCAAGAAGAACCTAGTGTCCATCTCGGAAATGGAAGTCAAAGGTTTCAAGGTGGCACTCATCGATGGAAAGGTATGTGTTTGAAAATATATTTTTCAAAGATGTTTTTGAGTTCAGGGTTGTATCAGGTCCACTGGGGACCATATCCAATGACTCGGCATTGGAGGTCTGTGAGTCAGTTGGTGACCAAGATGCCTGAATTCAAAAAGGGCATGAAGGTACATGTCTGAGACATACTGAAGGAAAATCTTATAAGGGGACCATTCCCATCATACAACAAGTCCACGGGCTTGGAACAACCCAAGGAGTTTGATATTGATGATCAGGAATCTCACGTATGCATGTGAAAGAAAGCCCTCAATGGCTTGAAGAAAAACACCCCAGGCGTAGTATGAGAGGATTGATAGCTGTCAGATGTAGCTGAGATTCACTAGGAACCGATCCAAACCATTACCTGAAGGTTGTGGATGATAGACCTCTCATACCAGCACCTATGTCTGACAGGTGTAGACCATCTCATTTATAGAAGACGGAGAGAGTTGGATTTCGAATGTGGAAAGATAAACTGCAAGTCTGTGACTACCTTGAGGATCTTAACCTTCAGAAGTTATATGGAGGTGATGTTGGACCAGATTTGGTAAATGCCTCTGAGTTTCATAAACTGATTCGCATTGATGTTCTTGGTGAACCTCCGTTCAGACATATGTTTTGCAGTTAGCATGGTGAGCTCATATTTGGTTGAGCTTCACTGGATTGATGCCTAGAATCTTCTGAGATATATTCAGGGCACAATCTCTCATGGATTGAGATACACTGCCTGGAATATGAAACCACATGATTATTTGAATGCTGAGTGGGCAGGCAGTGTGGAGGATCACTAGAGCACTTCTTAGTGCTGGTTCTCCTTGGATTCTGCATCGATATCATGGATGAGCAGAAAGTAGAAGTCGGTTGCTATAAGCACTATCGAGACCGAATACAAAGCCATGAGTATGATCTCATGTGAAGCTGCATGGTTGCGGAAGCACTTAAGTGAGTTGTTTGTTAAAATGAAGAATACCACTGTGATTCTCTGTGACAACCAGAGTTGGGATTCGATTATTGAGGAATCCTGTATTCGATGACTGCTCCAACAGGTAAACATCAGATACTGCCTTATCTGGGTTATGGTAATTCGATGAGTAAGGAGGCTCCATCACATTGAGACGGATGTACAGGTCGCGGACATTTTGTCTAAGCCCCGGAAAGGTCAAATCTGTGACTTTCCTGAATGACTTGGTGTCATTCAGAGACCCTCTTATAAGGGTCCTACATGTTGCATGCACTGAGCTCTGGGAGCTTTGGGAGCGCAAGGCACTTCTTGGAGCAACATATGACCATAGGGTGACTCACCATCCCCTGGTGGTGCACTTGTACAAGGTAAAAGAATCAAAACTTTCCCTATGACACCCCGTGGAAACTATGTAGCACGATGATTAGTTCTCCTATGAGGTCTAGATGATGTGTTCTCCATGATGATTGTGTATCAGGATGATTAGTTCTCCTGTGAGGTCTGGATGATGTGTTCTCCATGACAATTGTGTAGCAGGATGATTGGTTCTCCTGTGAGGTCTGGATGATGTGTTCTCCATGATGATTGTGTAGTAGGATGGTTAGTTCTCCTACGAGGCCTGGATGATGTGTTCTCCATGGTGATTGTGGAATAGGATGATTCGCTCTCCTATGGGCCAGGATGATTAGTTATCCATGGCATCCACTGGACAGGATGATTTTCTCTCCTATGGACAGGATGATTAGTTCTCATGTCGAGGCATCCTACCCATGCAGTCTGGGACTCATGGGAAGTACCTCTCATCTGCTCAATGAGCAGGAAAATGAGGATAGGGACCATAGTAGTACCAATGGACACATCTCTGTATCTATCGTACTCCCTATGCTAGGATTACCTTCATTGATCTGGGATCAATGATACTAGTCTTAGACCAGTGGTAGGAGTTGTACCCACTATGACACTGACTTCGGGTCAGTTGAGTACTCGTCTGGGACCAGTGGTACATACTCTGAGACTCACTTAGATTCAATAGAGTACTGGTCTGGGACTAATGGTAGGAGTTGTACCTACTATGACACTGACTTCGGGTCGATTAAGGACTGGTCTCGGACCAGTGGTACACACTCTGAAATAGACTTCGGGTCAGTGGAGAATGGTATGACACATTCTTGATCAATTCTTCTTCTTCATGGTTCAGCAGGGCTAAGTTGAGTAGAGCTAAGCAGAGCCAGCAGAGCTGAACAAAGTTGAGTAGAGTAGAACAGAGCCAGCAAAGCTGAGTAGAGCTAGTAGAGCTGAGCAGAGTTGAGCAGAGTAGAGCCATCAGAGCTGAGTAGAGCAGAGTCAGCAAAGCTGAGAAGAGTTGAGTAGAGTAGAGCAGAGCCAACAAAGCTGAGAAAAGCAAAACAGAGCTAGCAGAGCTAAGTAGATCTGAGCAGAGCCAGCAAAGCTGAGCAGAGCTGACCAAAGCAGAGCAGAGCCAACAGAGCTTAGTAGAGCCAGCAGAGCTAAGTAGAGCCAGTAAAGCTGAGGAAAGATAGTAGAGTTGAGCAGAGTAGTGTAGGGTATTGATGGCAGAGATAGTACAGCTAGACATATGGATCAACGGATGGAGTTCTCCCTTGTTGAGAGGGAGTGTTAAAATTGGCAACTAAGGCCAAACTCCATGTGGGTCATCTTATTTATGGCAGCTGATAATTTTATTGAATCCCTCTCATCGAGAGGTGTAGGATTTATCTAAATATCATCTGATTCCGATAACTATTCATGGAGTTATGAATTTATTTGCATTATAAGACTAATTGTCAAGTCGGCCAGCAACTTATGTAGGCTCAAGGAGCCTAAAGGTCATGTCTATTCAACCTCTACGTTTAGTATAAATATAGAGGACTTGAAGTCATTTTAGAACAGACATACACTCTTAATGTGATCTCCTCTACACGTCTTGGGTTTTTGGAGAGACACTAAGGAATACATTGGATGCCCTAGCTACAGATGATATTCAACGCAGATATGAAGACCTATTTACACACTGGTCATACACTGTTCATGTAGAGATATATACATTGTTCATGGATACATATATACGCAAGTAATGGTGACAATGATAGGTAGTTCAACACAGTCATGGTAACATCTTAACATTGTCCATGAGGCACTTATAAGCTGTCATAAAGGGGAACTGCAGTCAAGGCATGAAGTTGTATTAAGGAGCCGTAGTCAGTAAAGGGAGGAGTCACAGTGGACCGCATTGAGCCGTAGTCATAAAGAGGGAAGCCGCAGGAGCCACAGTCATGAAGAAAGGAGCCGTAGTAGGGTTTGACTGCACCTAGCTTGGGTTTAAGGTGCAGTCACAAACTCATGGAGCAGTGGATGGTGTCACCGCAGTGAGTTGGAGTCTCAACATTATCGCATAAAGAATGGCAACAAAGAATGGTTGTAGTCTGGGCATGTCATTATCTCTGTCTCAACATTATCTCCCAGCATACTACAATCTCGGCATACCAGTCATGGAGAAGATCTAGATGGTATCATTATAATAGTCTCAGTGATAAGTACAATGGCTCAAGCGCTTGTGGTTAAATAGAAGTATATGAAACCTCAGTGAGAACTATAACTTGTTGTCTCTCGATGGGTATCATGATCCTAGAGACAATCCCACCATAAGAAGGAATGTTACCATAGTCTTAGTGGGCTTATATCTCAATAGTCCTTGTACATATATGATGAAAAGAAGCTCAGAACCCTAACTGTATCAAAATAATATTCCACTATTGCAATTACAGATTAGTTAGAGTATAGTAATGGAGATCAAACTTTCAGGTAGATCTCATGGATATGATAAAGAAGCAACAGTGAGGATCTCAGTGATGATGTAATAGCTTCAATGGTGCAGCAATGAGGATGACCTCAACAGCAACAAAAATAAGGATTGATATCTTGTTCTTGGAGAGGCACAACGTGTATGGTATAGCAAATGGACGAAAGGCAGCACTCTGACAGGTGAAGGAGTCACCTTAGAGAATCAGTTGAAGCAATATGTCTTCAACTGATCTCATGCGATATCAAAAGTCAAAATATTGAATTCTATTGTAAATGTACCATCTCTCTCACTTTCTCTGCTGAACTTTGAAGAACATAAAAGAAGAATTGATAAACGGTTTCCCCACATTGGGGTTTGTCCCTAGCTGGCGCCACATCTTGTGTCATCTTGTCTTGGTTTGTCTTCTGCAATTTATATTTATGTTCTATTTGCAGTTTACCTTAACGTTGATGTGATTGCTAACTGTGAAAATTTAAATAAATTGGTCTAGCATAGAACATACCTAAACTTAACAACAATCTATGTAAAATAATTTCTTCTTAGCGCGCTTATGACCTTTAGTATATTTTCTGTCACAACTGTAACAAAGCCCTTTTGCTCTTTTTTCTTCCAATTGTTGTGGTGTCAACCTTGTAGGTTGTGGAAGGCTAAGGGTAACAACACTTCCATCTTTATAATTGTGAGTGGTAGGCTCCCTTTTTTCCATAATTTTTCTTTCCATTTTTCTTGCCCACCTGAATGCATTCTCCAATGAATCAGGTTCCCAAAGGAAAACTTCATGTTGGATGTTATCCTTTAAATTCCCTATGAACACATCAATCCTATGCTCTTATGGAATATCTTTTACCCTTATATTCAATTTTTGGAAGTCCTCAATGTGCTCCATCATTGAACCCTTTTGTTTAAGATTCATAAATTGGCTAAAAAAAGTGTTTCTTTTTGTATCCTCATAATGTGCTATCATTTCTTCATAAAAAATTGCCCAAGTGACAATTTTTTTATGAGAGCAAATTCATCGATACCATACAAACTGATTTGGTTCCAAATATAAAGTTGCAATGTGTACCTTTTGTGTGTTTTGCACATTATGGAGATCGAAATATTGCTCCATCTGTAGTATCCATGTTATAGGATCATTTCCATCAAACTTCCTCATATCGATCTTTGGGATATGGTGGGTCTTCAATCCAACATTAGAGTATATGAAATCATGATTAACATTTCTTTTTTTCTCATCATGAGTTTCCTTTACTACCCTTTCACCATTAGTAAGCATTTCTTGTAGAAAATTTGTCGAATCTATCTCCAAATCTTCCATTTTTCCTTCCATCTTAGCTTCCACGTCATTCATCTTAGCTTCCACGCCTTTCTTTCAACCATCCATCCTATCTTCCATGCCATCCATCTTAGCTTCCACACCTTTCTTTAAACCATCCATATTAGCTTCTGTTACTTTTTGTGAGAGTGAAATTTGTTGCACTTGGTCTCGTAATTTTGATATATCATGTTGCATTTCTTCCTCTTCTTCATGAGTCATACTAGAGATTTCAGGTTGCTTACTAGGTGTTTCCATCTTCTTTCTTCAGGGCATCAATTAATGATACTTATGCTTCACTATGCCCTTTGAATTCCTTCAAACTAATTTTTCAAACCAAACTTATGCAAAATTTAAAAAAAAATTACACACTTTTTTTCACTTTGTATGAGCTCGATATTGAATCTAACATATCTCTGAAATTTCGGATCTCCTAGGCGTGAAATTGTGAAATGTGGTAGCCCTCTGAGTTCTATCTCCAATGCCACCAGTCTTATTGAAATTGGATTCTCCAAGAAGGATTTATGCCCAATATCCCAATATGACCTGGTTATACACTCTTTGAGTAGAACGAACTTGTACGAAGTTCCACTTGTCATTGGTTCAACCTTCGAACCTGAAAACAATGTACAGAAAACTACCATTCATCCCATTTCTGTAACTTCTTATGAAATTTCAATATGATACTCAAAGACAAAGTTATGACGATTTTTCCAAGGTCACCTTTTTGGGATGTAATTTGGGAGCCTACAAAAACCCTAACTTACTTAGATCATATCTCCGAAAATATAGCGAGACAAGATCTAAAATTTGTACTCGAGAATTATTAAAATTTCAGCACAAATGGGTTTTTTTTAGATTCTGAAACATTGCAGAAAAATGTTATAGAAAAAATGCCACGATGACCTATTTGGAGCAGCAAAACCCTAAAATCCAAAGCTCTGATACCAAATGTTATGGACCAGCTCACAAAAAGATAGAAAAGATAGATCAATGACTTCAAAATCAATGTCTTTTTTTGCTTAATGGGCCCTGACCTAGGTTCAACATTAAGGAGCCAAGCAAATTCCTACACTATTGGCCCTTTTGGCATCAATCTAAGGAGCATGGACTGAAGTCTCACTCGAAGCAGTATGGGCGGGATGCAGGAACCAATTTTCCACACATTGAGATGGCAGTGATGCAAATCGATAAGCCTTTAGGGTATAAAACGACATCACTACCATCTCAGTGTGCAAAAACTTGGTTCCTACATCCCCCCCATACTGCTTCGTGTGAGACTTCAGTCCGCACTCCACGGATTGATGCCAAAAGGGCCAGTAGTGTAGGGATTTTCTTGTCTCGTTAACACTAAATCTGGGTCAGGGCCCATCAAGACAAAAAATGGTTCTGTTGTTGAGACCACGAAATGCATAAAGAGATGTGTGATTTCGTATCACTGGAATCCAACTAAGAAGGAGATCAAAGACTCATTGGATATAAAGATCCATGAATTGGCGACACAAGAGAACAAGAATCCACGATTGACGAAACAACAATGGTTGGATAGATATTTGTACATAGAGATACATGAAATCTTCTTATGCTCCATTCTAGTTGAATTATACAAGTGGATCACGAATTGGCAGACGGCGAAGGAAGGTGGGGACTTTCTGGTCTGATAGTTTGGACCCTAGAGTTAGTGCGTAGATTGGAAGCCTCTAACGATAATATCACACGTGTTGTTTATCACTGGCTTGATCATATCATAGGAGGATTCGTGACAGAATTTGCGATCGATACTTCGGTTAGTTACAACAAAGCAAAGCGATGCTTCTTTAAGGGACCACAAGGTGAGTATTTAAGGTCTTTAAATACTTAGATTAAGATTCTACTGTGTGAAAATCAAGTTATGCAGCAACCTTGATGTTTGGAGCTACGCAAAGTGGAAATATCTTCAGAGATAGAGGGAAAACATGCCCTGAATATAGCCCACTTATTGGACCTCCTCTGGGTGATGACGAGGAAGTAACACAGGCTTCTCCACAAAGTGTTGTTCAATTGATAATACAAGGGTTCCCGTGAATACCACATCCACCCACACCACATCCATCTTCACCTCTGCCACATACGCCTTCGCCCACACCACCACCACCTCTGCCACCATCCAATATGGCGAATTTAGTAAAATTACCTGTGTTCAAGGGGTTGAGAACTGAGGACCCAAACCAATTTTGGTTCACCATGAAGGCTGTATTGGAAGCTCAAGGTATTACAGATGATCAAATGAAGAAATAAATGTTGGTTATTTCTTTGCAGGAATGCGCACTAACATGGTACATCAAGTACTAAACTAATAACCTAATGGCTTCATTAGCAGATATTCAGATTGCGTTGAATAAAGAATTCAGCAAGGCCAAGTCTGAAGTGCAATCAATTGTGGGATTCAAGGAGATCATGATAAAGCCTGGGGAGACACCCCGGGACCTGGATCAGAGATTGAAATGCATGATCCGTGAAGCCAACTTGAATCTCATGGATGGATAGCACTGTGAATGGTTTGTGGCTTCACTTTTGCCTCATCTAAGGGTTGCTTTGTCACAACAAAATATTGGAACCCAGGTGGAAGCGCTAGAGATTGCAATAAGATTACACGAGACCCTGATGCAAGATGCTAATTTAGGGGTTCAATAGATTCATGCGCGGTTGCAGAACCTATGCCTAGAATTTTAGAGTCTAAAGAAAGATAGAATAGTTCAACTGGAGGTGTGCAAAGAAGTTTGGTGCCTGAAATGCAAAAGTCAGGGACATGACAAAGATCATTGTCTAGTCTTCATGAATTATGTTGCAGCAGGGGGTGATGCCTCTGAGGCTGGAAGCTTAAGCAGGGCCAAGTACAGGGCCCATGGTATGGTGTTCTATCTATCAGGTAGATGGAAAACATGTGACTGACAATTGCCATTTGTTGTAGAAAATTGTATAGACACTGCAGCAACTCTTCAGCAAGTTCTGTCAATCGGTGGGTCATGATGAGCATAATTGCCATAGATATGAGCTAATTATGGATAGAACGCCCACATATAGGGTGCAGGTATAAAGATGGCCTCCGGACCAAGGTGTTGGGGGAGCACAAGGTGAATATCAGGGGTGTGGACAAGGCCATGGTGGAGGAGGACCTGGTAGAGGTTGAGGACAAGTTATTTGTTACAACTGTGGAGGACCAGGACACTACGAATGGGAGTGCACAAACTTGACACATCTATCATGTCGATATTGTACTTAGTTTGACCATACGATAGAGGATTTCCCTATATTATTAGCTAAGATACGTGAAAAGGGGGCACAGCCTCAGTAGCCAACTGAGAACCTACAGATGATGAGGGTTGAGCCTCGCGAAGAGGATCCTAAGGTAAATATTGTGTTGTGGAGTGGAATGACGACTGGCGAAGATAAGGGGAAGCAACCTGAAGAAAGTGAATGGCTCTGAAAAGCTCCAGAAAAGGAGATTGGGTTTGATCTAGAGTGCGCAAGGAAAACTTTTATGGAAGAAAATAAAATCTTTGTTGAGGCCTCTACCTTAGGAAGCCAAGATAAGCCAGCTGAAGAGATGGACCCTTCCATGCTTACTACTTTCTTGGAGACCTATATGAAGTTGTTGCGTGATTGGAAGGCTGTGAAAGGACTACGGGAACTAATCAATAAGTGTGCCGAGAAAGAAAACACTCCTGATGGACCGCACATAGTCAGGAAAATTGGTAAGCATGAGGAAAGAACGAGGTGTGAGATGAGGCTCACTGCGCAGATAGGAGAATATGAGATGGATCAAGTAATTCTAGATCTAGGGTCAGATGCGAATGTTTTACCTAAACAGATGTTGGAGAGAATGGGGAGACTTGCACTGCAGTGGTCTCTGATTTAGTTAAGAATGGAAAATCAGTAGAAAATCATCCTCATGGGAAGATTGCAGGGAGTGATAGTTGATATTGAGGGCGTGAGTGCATTCGCTGATTTTGAAGTGATAGAGATTGTGGATGACAGCAATCCCTACCCTACACTCCTTAGGATCGATTAGGCCACTGACATGAATGGGGTAATCAATTTGAAGAAGCAGAAGATGATATTTGAGAAGAAATCCCTCCACGTAATAGTGCCCTTGGACCCTGCAGAAGGATCGCGCTATACTGAACCTATCCAAGATTATGAAAGCGACGATGATTTGGACCAGATTTATAAGATAATGGCATGAGATCATGATTGGGTGAATTCGACAGCAGATGGACGCATTGCCTGGGACCACGAAAATTCCTACACATCAGATTCAGATGAGGAGTTGGAACATCGGCAGAAATGACTACATGAAGTATATACGTTGCGCTGTAATATGATGACAAGTCACAGTGATGTGTATCATCGGAGGTAATGAATATGCCTTATTATGATGGTTTAACTAATTTTGATAAATTTTTAGATGAATTTTAGAGGTAAGTTGCATAGAAGAATCACTTCCAGGCCTTGGATTGGGCGATGCGCTCTATGCATGCAAGATGGTGGGGTATGCACAAAGACAGTTTTGATGATTGTTGCGTATACAGAAAGATGATGAGATTGCGGTTTGGTCACCCGAAAGTTCAGCTAATAGAGAAATATGATGGAAGGGATGATCTGCATGACCACTTGGTGAAATGGATTAAGGTGTATGGAGTAGAGCTTTAGCCTAAATGGGTGCATCTGTTTTGTCATAATTTGGATGTAATACCGATGAACTGGTACTTCGAAACAGAGCTCTGCCATGGCACTGAAGAATAGGAATTTTGCAATAGGGATTCTTGATGACGTTTATCTTTGAATATGGATTTGAATGTATTGATGAGGCATTACAGGAGGTCAAGACAATGATCTCCAGAATAACACAAGATCCCTTGCACTTAATTCAACTAGATTGGACCACCCAGCTGCGCCACGCATTGGAGTGCTATAATGTTACTGTTGAGGAAGAGAACAAGGATCCAAGGAACATTAATATCCCAGAGACTGAAGGTCACCACAAAGTGGAGGGACCACAGATTAAGAATCCAAATATCACTATGCCATTGAAAACGAGACAAGTGAACATTGGGACAGAAGTGAAGCCAAAATTTACAAATATTGGGGACTACTGGGGTGACGCAACAGTAGATAAGGTCGTTGAATTTCTCCACGAATATCAAGGCTTATTCCCTATGAAGTTTTTATATTTGAAAGGGATAATAGGGGACCTAGGAGTTATGAAAATCACATTGAAACCAAACGTGAAGGCGATCAAGAAAAATCCTTATCGCCTCAACCCCAAGTATAAAGAAAAGGTCCACTTAGAGTTGGATAAAATGCTTGCCACAAGTATTATTGAACCGGTCAAAGAATCTGATTGGGTGAGCCCAATAGTAGTTCAGGAAAAGAAGCGAATAGAGGAAATAAGGATATGTGTATATCTCAGGAAGTTGAATGATGCCAACATACATGATCCCTTTCCGACTCCGTTCACCAACAAAGTGTTAGATAATGATGGCAGTCAAGAAGCGTATTCATTCACTGATGGGTTCTCTGGGTACCATCAAATCAAGATTGCGCCAGAGGATAGAAGTAAGATGAACTTCGCAACTAAATGGGGATGCTTTTAGTATATTGTGATGTTGTTTGGGTTGAAGAATGCGTCGGCTATCTTTTCACGCGTAGTCATTGCGGCATTCAAGGACTTCATTCACAAGTTTCTGAAGGTATACTTCGATGATTGGACGGTGTTGGTGTTGGTAAAGCACCATGTAGCTAGTCTAAGCTTGATGTTGGATACATGCTGGAGGTACCAGATCGCGCTCAATTTGAAGAAATGTCTATTTTGTGTCCCTTTTGGGATCTTGTTGGGTCACGTGGTATGCAGACAAGGCTTGATGGTAGACCCTACTAAGATCATAGTTATAATTAAGTTGGAGGCACCAAGAAGTTTGAAACAGTTGTGCACAATGTTGGGGCATACAGGATACTATAGAAAGTTCATCAAAAGCTATGCCCAGATTCCCATGCTAATGGAAAAATTGTCAAAGAAGGATGCTACATTCTATTGGAATGAAGAAAGTTAGTGAAGCCTGGATGGGTTAAAGGAGAAAATGGTCAACGCGCTAATCCTAGTCTTCCCAAATTGGAAGAAGGAATTTCATGTGCATGTGCACGCATCATGTATTGCGCTGGAGGCAATAATAACACAGTCCGGTGAGGGAGATTTAGATCACCCTATAGCGTTTGCTAGTAGAAAACTGTCAAAAGCTGAGAATAACTATTCAACAACAGAGCGCAAGGGTAAGATATGGTGTATGCGCTCCAAAAGTTCTAACACTACTTGTTAGTCAGACACTTTAAAATGTATATGGACCATTCCACGTTGAAATAACTGGTCAACAAGCCTGTGTTGGGGGGAAGATATGAAGATGGTTGTTGTTGTTTCAAGAATATTATTTTGAAGTCATTGTGAAGCTAGCATGATTGAATGCAGGATCTAATCATCTGTTGCACATTTAAACAGGAGAGGAGCCTACTAATCTTGAGGAAGTTCTCTAGGATGCACATCTATTTGCGGTGTGCATTGCGGACAACCACTTTGAATATATTATACACTTCCTAACCACGGGAACAGCTCCCGAAGGGTACACTAGCCAACAGAAGAATGAATTGGTGGTGCGTGAGGACTTTTTTGTTATTATAGGACATTTGTATAAAATGGGATCAGATGAAATATTGTGATGTTATGTGCCTGAGTTTGAATGGAACAGAATCCTCGCTGAAGCTCATGGAGGAGATGCGAGAGGCCATTAGCAGGAAAAGCGATAACGCAGAAAATATGATGCACAGGGTTGTGGTGGCCGACACTACATAAGGATTTGAAAGCTTATTGTAGGGCATGCGATGCATGTCATAGGACTGGCAGACCATCGTGGAGGGATGAGATGCCTCTGAATCCACAAATTTCATTGCAGTCATTTGATAAGTGGGCGATTGACTTTGCAGGACCAATCCAGCCTTCGGGAAAGAAGACGGGTGCGTGGTACATCATCAACGTGACTCAGTATTTGACTAGATGGGCAAAGGCGCAACCTGTGAAGGATTGTACAAGGGCAAAAATAGAAAAGCTCATCTTTGAGTACGTGCTAACTAGGTTTGGTTTCCCAAAGATATCGATGAGTGATCATGGCACACATTTCCTTAATGAAACAATCAGCGCGCTAATGGAGGAATTCCATGTTTATCATCAAAAGAGTACACCATATCACTCACAGGCTAATGGGATAGTGGAAGCATTTAATAAGATATTGGAGAACGCACTGACAAAGATTTACAATGAACAAAAGAATGAATGGGATGTGCACATACCCACAGTTCTATGGGCTTACAGGATGACTTGAAAAAAGCTGACTGGACAAACACCTTTCAGGCTAGTTTATGGTGTAGAAGTTGTGATATCGATGGAGTACATTGTACCTAGTCTACACATAGTGGCATTCACAGGAATGGCATATCGCAGAGCCCTAGAAGAGAGGCTCGCGCAGCTGATAGAGCTTGAAGAAGACAAATTTTTGGTTGGATTCCATCAGCAAGTTCAAAAGGAGCGCGAAAAAACATGGCACGATTGACACATCAAAATGTGCACCTTCAAGGTAAATGATTTTTTTTTATTATATAACAACAAGTTTGATAAATTTCCAAAAAAAATTCAGATACATTGGTTGGGGCCATATGTCATCAAGGATATTAACGATGGTGGAGCAGTTTAGTTGGTTAAGTTAAATGGAGATCCATTCCCAGGAAAAGTAAATGGAAGTCAATTGAAGCCATACACCAGGGATATAGCCAGATGACTATATGGTGGAAGCACAGTCTTAGAACTCCAGTTAGCTAAAAGGAGGCACAGACTATAAACTACACTGCCCGAATTGTAGAGCTGAGTGACTGCAAAACTGCATAGAATGGAGGAATGTCACAGTGTTAGCAAAAGCATGCGAGGAGTTATGCTATCAAAGGAGAAGCCACACAGGTCAACCAGAAAGTGATTGTTATGGTCACTGTTCATGATTTGAAAGTGAGAAAATGATTAAGTGGAGTGGGGGGAGGCATTTAAGTCGTAATTTAAGTGCGATATCTTTGAAAATATGTTGCCAATCTAGCATTTATGAGTAGATTTTGGGGGGAACGATCAGATTTGAATTCGAAATTTCCTATAAATTACAGATGGTTGCCCAACGAAAAACACTTTTCATTTTGAGAATTGAGGTGTTGAGCTATCAGGCACACCTGAACCTTGAGAATTTTGAGGCTTTGGTGGTTAGTTCAGTATTTGAGAAGTTGCCTAAGGAAACCCAGGAGCTCCTTACTAGCCTCATGTCGGCGCCCATGGAAACCACAAGTTTTCGAAGAATGATGGCCTCTAAGGGATCTACCCCTGAGGTTGCAAGTGTAGAGGTTCCCATAGAAGTGCCAAAATCGTCGAGGTCACCCAGGCTGAGGCCTACGCCGACGAGAGAGGGTCCAAAGACAAAGAAGGATAAGCCAACAACAACACATCCAATGCATGAGTCACCAAGGAAGCACCAGAAGAAAGACAAGCCTACCGCGCAGGAGAAACGAAAGGTGGTAGGCCTAGAATTCAATGCGGGCATGGAAGACACTGGTATGGGCGCAGAGGATATTGACATCGAGGGGGTAGATCCCATCTTCAAACTACCAGAATACATCCCCCCACACCAAGGCAAGGTGAAAGTCCCAAAGGACCCAGATGAGGGAAAATTTATGCTGATTACCCCATTGCTGCTAGACTAGATCACATTTGAAGGCCCGTGCTTGGCACGCGTCCTCCATCTCAAGCTGGAGGATTGGGACTTGGTAGACACAGAGTGATTCCCCCACTTGGTGTCTAATACCTTTATGACTCGCATCTTCTATAAATATTCTGGTGTTACCACGTTTGATTCGAGGAAGTGGATTAGAGGGGTGGATAAGGCAGGACTGCTGAACCTGCTATGGGTGTCATATTACAACCATGCGCCCATAACTTTGAAGGTGATGAAACAATTTCTATGCTTAGTGCATGACAACTTCATGTGGTAGGAAGAACCGATACCAATCATGGATATGTTGATCCATAGGATCACATTGCTACCACACACACAGTTAAATATGGCTAAAGAATTTAGTGTAAAGGTGGTCGAACGTGACCTCGCCGAGAGGATGAAGGGCAAGTTTAAACTTGTCAAGAAACCACGCGGATACTCAATCTCCAGCATAACCGATCCCGCGGTTAAGGTAGCCACCCAGATCTTGGCTGGGAAAATAATGAGGAAGTGTCATGCAAATGAAGTACCGGCACCAGTTGTGTCATTAGTGGCCTAGTGCGCAGAGGGCATACAATTCAATTAGGCACACTACCTCTACAGTGAGTTCCTCACAAACTACAGAGAAGCATAAGACCAGAGTAAAACTTTCCATTACGCATGGCTTTTGCTATCCATTGTACTGGTTGCGTGGGAATTACTAGAGGATAGTCAGTTTCCTCCGATTTCATTAGATCTGCCAGAAGCAGCGAAGTTTGCTTCACTCTAGGCCACAAAGGACACCGAGTGGGTTAAGGACAGTAAAAAAATTTGGGTAATTTTTTTAGGGATTATTGACATACTTCTCTTAATCATTCTCTAGACCTTCTCGAAGGTCCATGATTGTCCTTTGCGTACCCTAAATAGGAGATTCAAACACTTACACACCTCTGTAATTACTCTTATTGTTGTATTTACCCAAATTAGCTTAAGTATTGGATAACTCTAACATGCATTACGATTATCTTTGCATAAACAGATATTCTTACTTGCATACATATAACAAAGTAAAACATATAGATTCGCGCATCAATATAGTATTAAAACATAAACCAAGTATTCGCCCTAACATAATCACATGCATTTATTACAGAAGTAAAATAGATCATACACAGATAATTCCAGAATAATTATCTTTATTGATGCTTCAGGTCCTCTTCACAGATTCCAACTACCTTGTGCACACACCTGCAGGGGTCCATGCACTCAGCTGCAAACTTCTACCCTAGGCCTTTGTGCACACAATTGCAGAGCCTCTTTCCTACGCTAAGACTATTCGCCCTTATCTTTCACAAACCCATTAAAAACTCACTTAGAACTGAAGCACTAAAAAAATGCCATAGACTCTTCTAAGACTTCCTTTTTATACAACCCCATGGTCTGCGGACCATGGGTAGATCTCCTAAAGCCAACATGACTTACATAAATGAAGGACAGAAACCCTTGATGACTCTTTACATCTTCGTGCTCTATGGCCACAAAATGCGAAGACTTTACATTCTTTATACAAAAACTTGGGCTTTTAACCCTAAACTTGACTCCAAGGGACCTATTCCCAACACTCTTCGAGGGGGAAATCTCCTTTAAATTACACAGATGAACAATTCTTGGATGATAAAATGACTAAACCTCCTTGCTATATATAGGAGTCTAAGGAGTCACAATATAATCAAAGCTGAAATAACAATAATAATATAAGGTTACAACAATAACAATAGTGGGCTTCTATAGGGAACACTAATAAAAATATGAGGACAATAGGGGCACAATAATAACAATAAGGGCTATAATGACAATAGTAATTGGGGAATCACTAGTATTATAGGGATGTAACACACTTAGTTAAGAACACTCAATATGATTTAATGAGTTGAAGTTTAGTTTTCATGTGTTGATTCCTATTTTATAGGAGTCTAGCTACGTTAATTTGAGTTAAGGGCATGAAGTTTAGTTGTATGTGGTGATTCCTAAATTTTATGAGCCTAGGTTGAGTTAATTTCAGTGGTTTTCAGTTAAACTAGTCCCAACTGTTGGAGGAACTAGTTGGTGGTTAGTTAAGTAGTGGGACATCATTCTAACTCAAAGTTCATCTAGTTTACTGATCAATCAATGAATAATTAGCTCATGCATGCACAGAATTTGAGTTGCCCAATTTTGGTGGAGCTTCTAAGGTAGTTAACCATTAGTTGTAAACTAGTTGAGTGTACAGGTGTTGCATGAGGTCAGGTGATCAACCATAAGGAATTGCAAAATGATTTTGGAGGAAATTCCAAATTAATAGGGGCCAATTTCCTCAGGAATTGCACAAGAAAATAGGTACTCAAGTAGAGGCAGAAATTGACTAAGTCTGGTTCATGGCTTCTCACTGAGTAGAGATATTAGTTACACACTTGCAGGTTGTGCTCAGTTGAACAAAGAAATTGTAATACATATATATTCATTAGATTAATACAAATAGACATTTGATTTTTAGCAATTTTCTTTCCCTAGGAAAAATACTATTTGCATGTGTGTGATTTCTTATTGCATGTCTAAATTTTTTGTTTTGGATTGTGAAATACTTTCCATAGAGCAGTAGAGTAGGTTTTTGTCTTATGATTTTGATTCAAACTTAATGATAAGCTGCAAATCTACATCATAATTTCTACATGGTATCACAACAGGATTCACATTAGAGTAGGAATTTTGAAGTTGTTTCTCAGGAGGCTTGAATTTGGAGTTCAGTGCAATAGGATCTCTTAAGAGTTGAGAAGATGACATTCAATGGACTGAAGCTAGAGTATGCCTCAAAAGGAACCTTTAATTTTGTTTCATGGAAGGATCGCATGGAAGTGGTATTGGATGACAATGGATTGTTAGAATACATCAAGACTGGTGTTGAAAAACCACAAGCATCTGATGCCCAGAACCTTTCTCAGTGGAATAAATATGTAGCCAAGGTGAGGAGAATAAATTTGGAGGGAGTGTGGAGTCACATTGTCTCAAATATTCATGGAAAGTCAAATTCATTCACAATGTGGAAAGCATTGACATAATTTTTCGAGAATAGTAGCGACCATAAGAAGCTAGCACTCATGGATAAACTTCAAAGTATCAATATGGAGAAGAATGGCATTATTCAGCAGTATTTGAGCAGGTTCACATAATGTCATAATGAATTTTTTGAAGTTGGTGTTAATGTTCTAGAGGAGGAATTCATAAGCCTATGCCTTCCCAAGAGTTCGATAGCTATCAAGATTCAGTGAACGGGAGGGAGAAACTACCGAATCGGTAATGCTAATGGTTTGATTTGGTATAGGAGGAAATAAGGCGGAATACCAAAGATGGAACCTCATCCAAAGAAGAGAAAGAGGACTTCACTCTAGTCAGAAAAGGAATGAAGGCCAAGGGAAATAAGTCCTAAGGTGAGGTTGAATCCAGCCAAGAGGGAAAGAAAAAAGGCTTGTCCAAAATTAAATGCTTTAATTGTCATGAATTTGGGAACTATGCTACTAAGTATCTACAAAAAAATTCTAGCAAGAAGACTCTGCAGTAGCAGCAACAAGTGAAGCTTTGACTTCACAATTTGAGCTAGATTTCACCCTTATCGCATGCATGGCCATCACTTTGATAGGGAGTGTGTGGTACTTGGATTTGATGCCTCATTCTACATGACTGGGTTTAGAGAATTTTTCAGTGACCTAGAGCAGAAATATCTCTAGATGAATATTGAATTTAGAGAGGACAGAAGGTACAACGCGGCTAGGATTGGTACAGTCACCTTTAAGAGGGAAGTGGGATCCCCTCTTAGACTCAAGGATGTCATGTTCGTTACAGGCCTAAATAAAAATATCATCTTTGTTGCATTTTTTGAATACCTTTATTATTATGTGATCTTCAGAAAAGGAAAGGCATTCCTGACACACATAGCCATGGGACAGGTGAAGCAAATCGGGGTTTGAGTCAAGAACATGTATGCACTTGAGGTAGAAGATGAATTCACAACCTTGAGAAGCAAGGTAGAGATTAGAGATATGGTAGTTGAGAGGGAGCTGGATAGACCTATCAAAATGGAGCCTCAGAAGGAGCCACGAGAAGTTGTGGAGCAGCCACAAATGGAGAGGTAGAGAGGAGGAAGAGTGGATACATACACTAAACCGAAGACCTCTAGTAGGGGGAGAGTTTGAGCCAAGTGGGTAGAGGGAGCACATATAACTATACCTCCAGAAGTGAGGTGGAGTGATGTAGATCCTTAGTCGAAGAGTTAAAGAAATTTGGGCAAGGTCCATTGAGGCATCCTCCTCATGGACCATTACCTTGCTACGAGGGCCCACAGTATTTAGTAGTAGGAGGATTAGTGTCAGTTAGATATTTAGGAGTGTAGAGGAGTGTTTATAGTAGAGCAGGAGGTTCAGTAGTAGAGTCGGAAACAACATAGTTTCCTAGTAGATTATTGTAGACACAGTTGATTCTATTTTTTTGGATGCTTCTCAGATGCAGATGTTGTATTAGCAGTAACAATAGTGAGAGTTGTTGCATGCAATACATTCCACATGTGCAGGATAGGGGTGGTTGATAATCCATTTCTTACTGAGACCTTTGTTATTATGTAATTCTCATTTTGATTTTTCCTTGATTAAATTGAGAAAATTTGAAATTCCACATCAGCAAACAACTTGGAGGAGTTAACTTAGGTGACATGTATCTTGTCACTTAATTAATAACACTTAATTCGAGTTAATGTGTTGAATTTCAATTTACATGTGTTAATTCCTATTTTTTAGGAATCTAGCTCACTTAACTTGAGTTAAGGGCATGAAGTTCAGTTATATGTAGTGATTCCTAAATTTTAGGAGCATGTGTTGAGTTAATTTCAGTGGCTTTTAGTTAAACTAGTCCCAATTGTTGGAGGAAATAGTTGGTGGCCAGTTAAGTAGTGGGACATAATTATGACTCAGATGTCATATAGTTAACTAGTCAATCAGCTAATAATTAGCTCATGCATGCAAAGAATGTGAGTTTCCCAGTTGTGGTGAAGTTTCCAAGGAAGTTAACCAGCAGTTGTAAAATAGTTGAGTGTAAAGGTGTTTCATGAGGTCAGGTGATCAAACCTTAGGAATTTCTCAAGAATTTTGGAGGAAATTCGTAATTAATAAGTACCTATTTCCTCTGGAATTGCACAATAAAATAGGGTCTCAAGAAGAGGCATAAATTAACTAAGTTTGGGTCAAAGCTTCTCAGTTAGATAAGATATATTTATGCACTTACAAGTTGTTCTTAGTTGAGAAAATAAATTGAAATACATCTCTATTCATCATAGTAATGCAAGCAGGCATTGGGGTTTTTAGTAATTTTCATTCCCGAGAAAAATACTATTTGTGCGCGTGTGTTTTCTTATTGCATTTCTAAGAAAATTGTTCTAGATTGTGAATTACTTTCTCTAGAGCAATAGAGTAGGTTTGTGTCTTTTGATTTTGATTAAAACTTCATGATTTGTTGCAAATCTACATCATAATTTCTACATGGTATCAGAGAAGGACTCACATTAGAGTAGGAATTTTGAAGTTGTTTATCTTTAGGTTCGAATTTGAAGTTAAGTGAAGAAGGATCTCTTCAGATCTAAGAAGATGGCCTTCAATGGACTATCGCTAGAGTATGCCTTGGAAGGCACCTCTAATTTTGTTGTATGGAAGGATCACATGGAAGAGGTATTGGATGGCAATGGATTCCTAGAATACATCAAGACGGATGTTACAAAACCACTAGCATTTGATGCCCAAAACCTTACTTAATGGAAGAAAGATGTATCCAAGGCAAGGAGAATAATATTGGAGGGAGTACGGGATCACATTGTATCAAATCTCCATGGAAAATAAACTTCATTCGCAATGTGGAAAGCACTGAAAAATGTTTGAGAATAGTAGCGACCATAAGAAGTTGGCACTCAAGGATAAATTTTGAAGTATCAACATGCAGAAGAATGACACTATTTCACAGTATTTGATTAGGTTCACATAATGTCATGATGAACATGGTGGAGCTGGTGTTAATGTTGCATAAGATGAATTGGTAAGCCTAGACTTTCTATGTGTTCCCAAGAGTTGGCATAGCTATCAAGATTCATTGAACGAGAGGGAGAAACTATCGAATTAGGAATGTTTATGGTTTTATTTGGTACATGAGGAAATAATTCAGAATACTAGAGATAGAACCTCATCCAAAGAAGAGGAAGAGAACTTTTCTCTAGTTAGCAAAGGAATGAAGGCCAAGGGAAATAAGTCCTAAGGTGAGGTTGAATCCAACAAAGAGAGAAAGAAGAAAGACTTATCCAAAATTAAATGCTTCAATCATCATGAATTCGGGCACTATGCTACTAAGTGTCCACACAAAAATTTTAGCAAGGAGTCTATAGTAGCAGCAACAAATGAAGCTTTGGCTTCACAGTTTGAGCTAGATTTCACCCTTATCACATGCATGGCTAGCACTGTGATGGGGAATGTGTGGTACTTGGATTTGGGTACCTCGTTCAACATGATTGGGTGTAGAGAGTTGTTTAGTGACCTAGAGGAGAAATATATCCACATGAATATTGAGTTTGGAGATGATGGAAGGTACAACACGATTGGGATTGGTACAGTCACCTTTTAGAGCGAGTCGAGATCCCCTCTCAAACTCAAGGATGTCATGTTTGTTCCTAACCTAAAGAAAATTCTCATCTCTATTGTAGTTTTGGAAGGTTGTGGTTATCATGTGATCTTCAACAAAGGAAAGGCATTCCTAAGACACATAGCCATGGGACAGGTGAATCATATCAGGGTTTTATTCAAGAACCTGTATGCACTTGAGGTAGAATATGCATGCAAAACCTTAAGGAGAAAGGAAAAGATTAGAGATATGGTGGTTGAGAGGGATTGGGATAGACCTCTCAAAATGAAGCCTCAGAAGAAGCCATGGGAATTTGTGGAGAAACCACAAATGGAGAGGAAGAAAGGAGGTAGAGTGGAGACATACACTAAAGCATAGACCTCTAGTAGGGGGAGAGTTCGAGCCAAGTGGGTAGAAGAATCACATCAACTATACCTCTAGGAGTGAGGTGGAGTGATGTAGATCTTTATTCCAAGAGTTGCATAAATTTGGGCAGGATCCATTGAGGCATTCTCCTCATGGATCATTACCTTGCTACAGGGGCCCATAGTTTTCGATAGTAGGAGGATCAGTTTAAGTCAGATACTGACGAGTGCAAAGGATTTTTGACAGAAGAGAATGAGGCTCAGTAGTAGAGTTAGCAGCAATGTAGTTTTCCTAGTGGACAATTGTAGACACAGTTGATTATTTTTTTTTGGATGCTTCTCAGTTACAGATATTGCAGTAGCAACAACAATAGTGAGAGGTGTTGCATGCAGTACATTCCACAAGTGTAGGTTAGAGGTGGTTGATAATCCCTTTCTTTATAAGAGGGAGTGTTAAAAAATGCAACAAGAAACTATAAATTTTATTTTTCCTTGATTAAATTGAGAACATTCAAAATTCCACATCAACAGACAACTTGGAGGAGTTAACTGAGGTGACATGGCTCTTGTCACTCAGTTAAGAACACTCAATTCAAGTCAATGTGTTGAAGTTCAATTTGCATGCATTGATTCATATTTTATAGTAGTCTAGCTCATTTAATTTGAGTTAAGGACATGGAATTCAGTTGTATGTAGTGATTCCTAAATTTTAGGAGCCTAAGTTGCGTTAATTTCAGTTATTTTCAATTAAACCAGTCCTGATTGTTGGCGAAACTAATTGGTGGTCAGTTAAGTAGTGGGACATCAGTATAACTCATAAATCATATAGTTAATTGATTAATCAGTTGATAAGTAGCTCATGTATGCAGAGAATTCGAGTTTCCCATTTGTGGTGGAGTTTCCAAGGTAATTAACTAGTAGTTTGATCCGGATTTAAACAGGAACGCAAAAAATTACAGAGATAACCATATACACAAAGATGCAGCGGAAATAATACTTCATTTCATTAATGGAAAATACTCAAATATGCTTACAACAGAAATGGAAATAAACTAGCTAGGGCGATGGTAGCTTATCTCTGAGAAGAGATGTGATGGCTACATGCCTCTGAACTGTCTTACAATGAGGCTCAGAGGCCTATTTATTGTTGAGAAACAATAGAAAACCCTTCACATTCCAAAACCTAACCCTAGAAGATGAAACGCCAAATTGTGGGCCCCGTTTTTTGGGTAAGTTGGTACATCAACTTCCCGGGGTCGCGAATTGGTCATACTATCTCCGTTTGACGTGCATGATAGCCCGTTGGAAAGATCTCTCCGAGGACTACGACGGAAAAGATGATTTTTATTAGAAAAATTGCTGGCGGTAGATTTCCCAAAAAACGTCGTTTAGGGCCTCAAAACGGCTCCGGAAGTTCAGGACCCGAAAAACTGCTAAAAATAGTAAGTTGTGCTACAATTAAGGAAACTAAAAATGCTGAGAAAGACAATGGTGGGGGTCCAGGTGGACTTGGCAGGTGGCCACCAATATCCACCTGGATCATTCCTCCCCCCTTAGGAAGCAATGGTCCCCATTGCGTTGAGATCCTCCATGAGATGAGGAAACTTCTGCTGAACTTGTTCCCTGGTGAGCCACTTGCCCTGCTGAAGGAGTTGGCCTGCTTTGACAACTCGATACAGTCGGATATTCTGTTGGCGAGTGTTCTTGATCTGTGTGTCCATGATCCGATCAGTTGCAGCTTGTTCCATGCAATCTGGATTTAATTCTATGGGTTTGAGCTGTTCTGCAATGTCGGATGTGTCTAGCAATGGTGGAAAGTATGGCCGAAGGCGGTCCACATTGAACACTGGGTGCAGGCCAAGGAATGGGGGAATGCTGAGCTCAAATGCATTGTCTCCCATAGCCTTAGTAATGGTGTAAGGACCATATCGGAGTGGTCTCAATTTCCGATAGGCTCCAGTAAGGCGTTCCTTTTGCAAATGCAACCAGACTTTGTCGCCCACCTGAAAGTTGTGTGGCACCCGATGTTGATCATGTCGCTGCTTGTACTTGGCATTTGATTTCTCAAGAATTTCATGGACCTGCTGGCGAATATGTTGGATGCGCTCAATGAAGCTGGTGGCCTTATCTGTTTCGGACTGGACATGAGCTGAATTCATGTGAGTAGCTACAAGTGGCATGGCCACATCAATGGGGCATAGTGGCTGGAATCCCAAACCCACCTGAAAAGGGCTATGGCCAGTGGAGCTGTGAAGAGCTCGGTTGTAGCTATGCTGAACATAGGGGAGGCTCTCGTCCCATGTGCGTGGATGCTTTGAGTTATACATGCGCAGAATGTGCACAATCATCCTATTGACAACCTCTGTCTGGCCATCAGTTTGAGGATGGAAGGTTGTGGACTTCGTGAGTTTGGTGTCCATCATTGACCAGAGACTGGACCAAAATGTGCTGAGAAACCGACTGTCCCGATCTGAGATGATAGACTGTGGGATCCCAAAGTGCACCCACACTCGTTCAAAGAAGAGTTTAGCAGTGGCTTCTGCTGTGATATTCTTCTTGCAGGCCATCATAATGGCCATCTTTGAGAACCTGTCGACGACCACAAAAACACAGTCATTTCCATGCTTAGTGGAAGGAAGGCCTGACATGTAATCCATGGAGATGGATTCCCAAGGTCGACTAGGGGTAGGCAACGGGGTGTAGAGGCCTTGCTTCTTAATGGTCGGTTTGGCAATGGCACAGGCAGTACATGATCGGATGTACTTCCCAACATCCTGTCGAAGATTCGGCCAATAGAAATAATTTTGTAGTACTGCCACTGTTTTCTCGACCCCGAAATGCCCAGCAGCCCGACTGTAGTGTGCTTCCCAAATCATCTTAGCACGCTCGCTTGAAGGAACACAAATGTGACCGAGGTGGCATAATAGGGCATCCTGGAGGTGAAAATCTGCAACCTGCCGACCCTCCAAGAGTTTCTGGTATGTGTGGCCGAATTCTGGGTCGCTTTTGTAGAGAAGTGGCCAATCAGAAGTCTCGTGCCCACAGGAGTTGAGCACGGTGGTTAGCGCCATGATCGGTGGACGACTGAGGCAATCTGCAACATTATTGGTGCTTCCCTTTTTGTACTTGATATTCAAGTGAAACTATTGCAGGTATGTAGACCACTTCTGATGGCGATCATTTTGCAATTTCCCTTGGGTCTGTATGAACTGCAGAGGTCGGTGGTCTGTGTGGATGACCGTTTCCTTCCCCAAAATGTAATGCTTCCATTGTCGGCAGGCCTGTACAATGGAATACATCTCTTTATCATAAGTGGGGTACTTCCGGACTGTGTCTGAAAGTGTTTCACTGTGATATGCCACTGGATGTCCATGTTGAGTAAGGACTGCCCCAATAGCATAGTCAGAGGCATCTGTCTCGACCTCAAATGGTTGTTGTAAATCTGGTAACGCGAGCACTGGTGCCGTGCAGAGGCGATCCTTCAACTCCCTGAATGCCTTCTGTTGAGATTCATACCAAAAGAATTTTGCTTTCGCCCCGCCCTTGGTGACTTGACTCAAGGGCCAAGAAATATGAGAAAACCCCAACACAAACCTGCGGTAGAAGTTGGCAAGACCTAGAAAGCTGCGTAGCTCTGTTAGAGTTGTTGGAGAGGGCCAATCCCGAATGACTTGGACCTTGGCTGGATCGACATGCACCCCCTGTTCATCAATGATGTATCCCAGATACTGAACCTCGGTCATGCCAAAAGTGCATTTCTCCAAATTGGCACATAGCTTGTGTTGCCGCAGTGTTTGGAGAACCTGTCGGATGTGGTGGAGGTGCTCTTCCCAACTCTGGCTGAAGATCAGAATGTCATCCAAGTATACTACTACAAAGGAGTTGGTGAATGGCCGCAAGATGTCATCCATTAGCCTCATAAAGGTTGCAGGAGCATTCGTCAATCCGAAAGGCATGACCAACCATTCGAAGAGGCCCTCCTTGGATTTGAAGGCAGTCTTCCACACATCTGAGGGTTCGATTGGTACCTGGTGATATCCTGACTTCAGATCGATCTTGCTGAAATATTTCGCCCCCTTTAGTTGGTCTAGGAGGTCATCAATCCGTGGGATCGGGTACCTATTACGGACAGTGATCTTGTTCAGCGCCCGATAGTCAATACAGAGTCTCCACGTCCCATCCTTCTTCTGTACCAACACGATCAGGCTCCCACAGGGCGATGAACTCGGACGGATGTGACCTTTCTGCAGGAGCTCCTGAATCTGCCTCTTGATTTCATCGTTCTCCAGAACGGAGCGCCGATAAATTGGTCCATTGGGTAGCGGTGCACCTAGGGTCAGATCAATGGAGTGCTTGACTTGACAGTGCAGAGGAACCCCTGCCGGGGAGGTGAAGATGTCCTCGTACTCCTCCACAATCTTGTCCATCTGTAGTTGTCGTGCAGAGGGGCCCCGTTTGGAGGCTGCGGCCACTGTCTTCTTCTTTCCTTGAGGTCGTATCATCAGGAAAACAAATTTCCTGGTTTTGGAAATGATCTTACTGCATTGTTTTGCAGTAATCAAAGAGAGGGCGGCAGGTGGTGCTACCTCTGGTATCCTGAACAACTTATTTCCCAATGTAATAATAACTGCACGGGGCCTCGATTCATACACAGCATGTCGCTTCCACAAGTATGGTTGTCCTAGTAATACATCACAAACTTCAAGGGGAGCAATGTCACACAATACCTCATCCGTGAAGGGCTTGATGTTGTATGGAAGGCGACACTGCTGGCTCACGCAAAGATCTCGTCCTTGGTGAAGCCACCCAATGGTGTATGGTTGTGGAAGTGATGTGGTCGGTAAGCCCAACCGTTTCACGACCTCTGCCGAAATGAGGTTCTTTTGACTCCCGCTATCAACAATGAACTGTATCGGGGAGCCCTTTACCCACATCTGGGAGTGGAAGAGACGCTCCTCCTCCTCTGGATCTTCGGGTTCATTTTTCTGGATCTTTGCGGTAGCAACAGTGGCGCTGGGGTCCGCATCAATGATCTGCTTCCCTTTTTCATACCCCTTATCGGGTTCTGACTCCGTGTCGGAACATGCATCTGATTCTGAAACCTTTAGCTCAGCCACCAGTGACTGCTTGGCCCGACACTCACTTGTGTTGTGAGTGGAGCTCTTATGGAACTCGCACCATTTTCCAGTGTCCTTTCTCGGCTTCGCGGCGCTGTTCTTTGCTTGTAGCTTCGGCTGGTTGTCTTGGGTTGTCCCGCCTTGGATTTGTCCTTTGTTCTGTGGTTTAGGGGCACCTTTCCCCTGCTTTGGATTCGCAGATCCAAAGTCTCGCTTCTTTTGTTTAAACTTCTGCTCGACCTTGACAGCATACCGGTATGCTGCGCCGAGCGAGGGGATGTTTAGGAATTGTATTTCTTCCTGGATGTACTTGTGCAGGCAGCCACGGTATTTGAGTATCAAATGCTGCTCCGAATCCTTGATACCCAACTTTGTGCGAAGGGTATGGAAAAGATTGGTGAACTCCGGCACGTCTTGGTCCCTTCCCTGCTGCAGCGTGGTCCACTTTATGTATTCATCCTCATAGTTCCCGACAGGGTAGTACTGCTCCTTGATAGCATCCCGGAACGAATCCCAGGTGGGTGCGGCTGAAAATAGTGAGCCAGTACTTTCATCCTTCTGCTCGCAGTAGGTTTCCCACCAGTCCTTGACGTGGGGGGCTGCTTTGAGGAGAGCAAAAACAATCTTTTCCCGACTCGAAAATTCATGAACAGAAAAATAACCCTCTAGCAGATTTAACCATTTATCTACGGCATCTGCGTCTATCTGACCTTCGAATATGGGAATTTCAAAATTAACTTGTACCTTAAAGGGTGTAGCGTTTCCAGAGTAGCTGCTGGAAGCCGATGCGTTGCTTCTCGGTAGCCGCTGAAGGATCTGGGCAAAACTGTCCATCATCACGTTCCGTTGTCGCTCGAGGGCTTCTTCGAGCAAGATTTTGATGGGATCTCCTGCCCCCTCGTCTTTCTTCTCGTCCGCCATGGGAGGCCGTCGGGATTTGCGAGGCTGGTCTTGCAAAGGTTCAACCAGTTCAAGCCCTAACTCCTTATATCCCGACCTTGTTGGGGACATGCAAAGAAAAACAGAGAAAAAGCAGACCGCTCTGATACCACTGATCCGGATTTAAACAGGAACGCAAAAAATTACAGAGATAACCATATACACAAAGATGCAGCGGAAATAATACTTCATTTCATTAATGGAAAATATTCAAATATGCTTACAACAGAAATGGAAATAAACTAGCTAGGGCGATGGTAGCTTATCTTTGAGAAGAGATGTGATGGCTACATGCCTCTGAACTGTCTTACAATGAGGCTCAGAGGCCTATTTATTGTTGAGAAACAATAGAAAACCCTTCACATTCCAAAACCTAACCCTAGAAGATGAAACGCCAAATTGTGGGCCCCGTTTTTTGGGTAAGTTGGTACATCAACTTCCCGGGGTCGCGAATTGGTCATACTATCTCCGTTTGATGTGCATGATAGCCCGTTGGAAAGATCTCTCCGAGGACTACGACGGAAAAGACGATTTTTATCAAAAAAATCGCTAGCGGTAGATTTCCCAAAAAACGTCGTTTAGGGCCTCAAAACGGCTCCGGAAGTTCAGGACCCGAAAAACTGCTAAAAATAGTAAGTTGTGCTACAATTAAGGAAACTGAAAATGTTGAGAAAGACAATGGTGGGGGTCCAGGTGGACTTGGCAGGTGGCCACCAATATCCACCTGGATCATAGTTGTAAACTAGTTGAGTGTACAGGTGTTGCATGAGGTTAGGTGATCAACCCTAAGGAATTGCATAAGAATTTTGGAGAAAATTCCTAACTAATATGGGCCTCTTTCCTCAGAAATTGCGCAAAAAATAGGGGCTCAAGAAGAGGCATAGATTGACTAAGTCTGGGTTAGATCTTCTTAGTGAGCAGAGAGATAGGTTATGCACTTGCAGGTTGTGCTTAGTTGAGCAAATAAATTGTAATACATCTCTATTCATTAGATTAATGTAAATAGGCATTGGGGTTTTTATCAGTTTTCTTTCCTCAAGAAAAATACTATTTTCATGTGTGTGATTTCTTATTGCATGTCTAAAATTTTTGTTCTAGATTATGAATTACTTTCCACAAAGCAGTAGAGTAGGGTTTTATCTTGTGATTTTGATTAAAACTTCATGACTAGTTGCAAATCTACATCATAATTTCTATATTAAATCAAGGTCAAGTCTTCAGGATACTAGTTTGTAACCTTGATTGGACGGGATCTATATACAAGCTCATATACCACTCTACCTTCTACTACCAATTCATAACCACATCCACACACTCCACTTATTAGTAGTGCACTCAAAAGATCATTCTCCCATAATGAAAAAACCCAAGAGAGGGTTTGTTCTCTTCCGTTTTCCTTCCTATAATTCTTCCTACCATCCCACTATGTCTCTAAGAGGTTGCTAGCCTATATACTCCATCCCACAAGGGAATTGGAACCATCCTCTATTTCTATCACCTCCAATATAATCTCATAAATTTCCTACCATCGAGTATATTGTATTCAATTACATCACATAATTAACTATCATCAAGTTGGCTCGACCGATTCTTCCAACTATTGGCTCATTAACTTCAAAGATTACATACAAGGTCAGTTTTGTGGTTGTTCAAGAAAGAAAGCATGATCCATCAAAAAATTTGGATCTGTAATATCAACCCCTCCTCCAATAAATAGTCATAAGGATCAAAATTAAATGTTTAAACCACATCATATCAACCAATTGTGGCTCATGTTTCCACGTTGATATTATAGTCATATTTTAAAATTACAAAAATAGAGGTAATTGAGAGGGCTATTATAGAGTAAATTTTTTTTGGAGGTTCCATATAGACCTATTTTATAAGGTAATCTCCTTGTAGCAAGTTATAATCCTTCATTAACATTATTATTTTCTTTTCTTTTACCAAACCACTCATATATGTGATTTGGACAAGTAGGTCGACCATTATTGAGTAACAATAATGGCATTGAATCTCATTTTACAATTGAATTGTATTTTCTTAGAAATATCCACCACCAATAATGTAATACTGATAACAGAAGTATGCTTGCATATTTTGAAATATCCATCCTTTTATTGAGCCGCATGGGGATGATTAATATATTGTTGGCATGAACAATGTATACTATTGGTGAAAACCCACAAATCTATTTAGTTTATAATTACAAGATGGTATTTTCTAAAAGAATAATTTTAGTAATTATTGGCATGGACTTGTTTAAGATAATATTTCACTATTATTGACATTGACAATGTATACTTCTAGTGAAATCCCACACATTTGTTTAGTTTATAATGATAAGTTGGTATTTTCTAAAAAAATAATTTTGAAGGGCTTAAACTAAAATTTTATTTAATGAGATGAATTTAAATTTAATTTAATCAGATTCATTTTTTATTTGATAATATGGCAATGCCTTTTGATCTTGATAATCATTGGCTATGTCAATGCGTGAATGGCTACCTTATTGACTTTCCAACAAGTTTCTTACCATTTTTATGAACGCAATCCACTAGGATTCCAATGATACGATTAATTGTTTTTCAAATGTAAATAATGTTGTTTCCACCTCCTAGAAATAACAAATTCATATAGTTTAACAAAACAAAACGAAACCAATAATTGGCTACATGAATTAGGCTAAATACTTATACAATAGTCACTGAAAAAATACCTTAGGCCTCTACATTATATCTTTGAACTCTAACGTGGAATATGGGCACCATTAGTATGTTTTCCATAGCAACAATGGAACTCCGGGCCTATAGCATGGTTGGTGGAGTAAAATAAGGACCTAATTCCCTAAAAAAATGTTGTTTAGCTTAATTACCCATGAAAAAGGTGTCAATCCAAGGAATAGATCCTCACTAAGGGATCATTGGCATTGTGGTGCAATATAACTATTATTTGGAAACCAATTTTATGATTCCAAAAAGCTTTAATAATTGTAAACATGTGGTGTAAATAGGAGGAACCATTCTATCTTATTTTAGAGATTATATGGTGGTACAATTACCTTCAATGTTATCACAAAGAATTTGAAAATGGGTAAGCATTGTATTTTCCACGATGATAGAGGAGAAGAAGATAATGTTGATAAATAAGAGGTGGTCTAGAGTGAAGCATTTGGTTGGTCTAGTGAATGGAGATTAATATGCCATTTTAAGCATGGTAATATGGTGGTACCCTAAGATATATCTTAAGGAGAGGTTACAAATGTTATGGACCTCTATGGGATAGAGGCACAAAATCTAGTGAGCATTGTTATATGCATATAATGGGATGAGTTATACACTAAAGTTCTTCATCAACTATAAAAGTTAAGGAAAAGATATATGGTTAATGATTCATAATGGAAATGGTATGAAATAATCATAAAAAGTGTTGATATATATTAATGATATATTATCAATAATATACTATGTTTTCTTTCAAACTTAATAAAAAACATACCTTATAAACAATACTACCCTTATTGCATTTCAAAAAGTATTAATCATTAATATATGGCATTTCAAACCCGGACGCGGGTGATTCAATTCAAAGTTAATAATAGTATTAATGAAAGCCGGTGTTTTGTCCTGTCAACTGCAGATGAGCGCCCTTATCCAGGATGGCGTCAGGCACAAGCAGGCTCACCCGTCGCGAATTCAAATCGGCTTGAAGGATGAATTAATGGTTAACCTCGGTAAATTCAAGGCTCAGGCGATATTAATCATGGAGTCTTCAGCCTTTCTCCTCATGTTATGTTCTCTGGCTCTGGCGATTGAAATCCAGTGTTATTCCTCCCCTGGTCTGCCCTGTTTTGGGAATATAGCTTGTTTTCTTCCCTGTAGGCTGTATTCATCCAATACTACCATCCAATCTACTAATCTCTTCTCCTGTAATCGAGCGATGGTGAGGAACAGAATGAGGAGCCATAATGGCGGGAGTCATGGAGGACGTAGGCGTTCTCAGCTTGCTCAAGCTGCTAATCAGTTGAATTCCCCTGCCTTTCAAGTGATGACGCCTCCGTCTAGCCCCCCCCCCCCCCCCCCCCCACCGACCATATCCGTATCATGCCTTTCAGAATTATCATTTTAGGTTCCAGAGCAGTTTAATCAGGCCTATTATCTCTGCAAATATCTCCATTATCTTCACGGAGGAGGAGTCCCCGCCTCTTGTTTCAGCTCACACTGTGGCAGAATCTTCTCAGGGAGGCTTCAAAATAGCGGGCAACCATGGTATGGAGCGGCAGCAGGACGAGGATGGTCAAGCAAACTCGCAGAGAGATCTGTAGGTAGCAGACAAGGATAAGGGGTAGCTTTGTCTCCAAGTGGCAACCCCCATGGAGTTTCGGCATCAATTGTTGTTGAAGGAAACTCAGGCAGCACTTCTCTGGCTTCGATTCCTCTAGGTGGTAGCAGAGATGGTGATGCTGCCAAGGACGAAAACTTCTGGTATGGCAATGAGTGTCCGGTGGTGGAGGAGCCACTGGACCAGGATGTAGTCATGTGACAACACCTGGTTCCCATGGACATCTCCAATGTTTTCTTTTTGACTCATATTTTCCAGTTCCTTGACTCTTTGTTTTTGTTGAAGCGGTCTGGTGGGGTGTCTCTCTGGTTTTGTCTATATTCCATGTGGTTTGGCAGTTTGAGGTTCTTATGCTATTTTTGACAGTCTTCACTGCTGCTCAAGTTAACTTCATGGGGATTGATTCTCTTTTTGGGTCCCTTCCTAATCTTCATGTTCCTATATCTGGTTTTCTGAACTCTGTAACTGATTTTCCCAATCATGGGACAGTTCTTGTAAGGCTGAAAGCATGCAGCTCTTGTATGCTAAGGCTTCGTCCTCCTTGTAAATTTAATGTTACTCTCCTTTAATAGAATTAGTATTTACTGAGAAAAAAAATATATGGCATTTCAAAAAATATTAATCATTAGTAAATCTGTATGAATCAATCATAAAATAAAAACATACTTCTCAATAAATTTATAAATTATTTTATAAAAAATCACCAAAACTAATACTAAACCTATGTATTATATTTTTATATAAAAATAATATATCTCTATTTTTTATCATTAAATTTATATATGATTATACAAAAATTTATATGAATTAAAATTAAGTTTCCAATTTAGTTTTAAACTTATTTTATATTCGTTTAAAACCACATATTGTTGTTCTTCTATTTTTTCGATATTACTTATACATTATAATAACCACCATTAACTTAGGATTACCAAAAATATAAACAAATACTTTTAGAGTAAGCCACTCAATGAGATGATTACCTCGAACCCAAAAGAACTCCGCCACGAGATTTCCGTGATTTCCCACGAGGAACTTTGCAGGTTAAACAAATTATTATTTGTAAATTGATGGAGCGATTCGATTGGAACATCATTAGTGAATAATTTTTAAAAAATAATAATAATTTTTATTTATAAATTATAAATTGAATTTAGGTTTTTGCGATTTATAGGGTTAAGAAATTTTCCAGTGATAATTGTATCCGAGAAACACGTCGACAGATTTTATAAAATGTGATTATCATCCCAAAAAAGTTAATAAAATTTATAAATTATTAAATTTACTTAATTTTTTAAGTTAAATTAAATTTAAATAGTGAATGAAAAAATGCTTTTCTCAACCATCTTACTAGGATCATGTTAAATTTGATCGAGTCTCATTATTATTTGACACGGATGTTATATTTTAATAGCTTATTTATACTTTAATAGTTTATTTGACCATATGACCTAATAAAAAATAAATCCTACAAAATCCAACTAATATTAGGATCGTGTCAAATTTGATTGAGTCTCATAAATCCTACAAAATCCAACTAATACTACGATCGTGTCAAATTTGATTGAGTCTCATTATTATGTGACACTGATGTTATACTTCAATATCTAGCTAATACTAGGATCGTGTCAAATTTGATTGAGTCTCATTACTATGTGACACTGATGTTATACTTCAATAGATTATTTGAATATATGACTGGATTATAAAAAATAAAAATAAAACTACACAATTGAATATATGACTGGATTATAAAAATAAAAATAAAACTACACAATCCAATTGATATACATTTCATAGTTCATTAATCAAATATGTCACATGGTTATAGGTATACAATAAATAATTTTTGATGTCATGTCAAATAATTCATGCAAGTGAATTAATGTATTTAACTAGTCAACAATGAAACTTACATAAGGGCACAAGGATAAAGATTTGTTGGTTAAATAAGCCTACATGATTATTAACTCTTTATAGACCAAATGATCTACATCTCAGAGTTCATTAATCTCACATCCACATAGTGATAGATATAAAGTAAACCATCTTTATTGTTCTTTCAAATCATTCATTAGTCAATCAATGCGTTCAACCTAGTCAATAATAAATTTTACAAAAGTACACAAGAATAAAGAATTGTTTTCTAAATAATTATCCATAATTATTAACTTATGCAAACCAAATAATCTTCATCTCATTTCTTAATAATCTCACATTTCACATAATTATAAATATAAAGTAAAAAAAAATATTATACTTTTAAACCATTCATACTAATAAATTTGTGTTTAACCTAATCAACAATAAAATTGTACAAATACGCAAACAACATTGACTAAATAATTACACATATTATTTAATTTATACAAACTAACTAATTTACATGTAATAGTTCATTAATCTCACATTCCACATAATTATAAATATAGAGTAAAATCTTTCATGATAATGAAATCAATATATTTAACATAGTCAACATATAGTTGATTAATTCAACATCCAACATGATTTTCCTCTATTGCATTCATGCAAGTAAATCATTAACATAGAAACTTGCACAAAAGTAACAAATCATATGAAATATATTTAAATATTGACATACAAACCAAACCAACTAATCTATATTTTATAGTTTATTAATCTCACTTGCTTATAGATATAAATTAAACAATCATCTATGCTAGTGAATCAATGTTTAACCTAATCCATAACAATATGATAAATAACCAAACCAACTAATCTACATTTCACAGTTCATTAATCACATACCAAACAATCATCTATACTAATTAATCAATATGTTTAACCTAGTCCATAACATATGATAAATAAACTTAATCCATAATAATTCATATAATTAATAATTATATTAAAAATAATATTTCGTATAATAAATAATTATACTAAAAATAACAATTCCTATAATAAATAACTCTACTTAAATAATGTGACACAAACCAAACCAAACCAACTAATCTACCTTTCATAATTCATTAATACACATCCCACATGCTTATAAATATAAACAACCAACGAATCAATATGTTTAACCTCGTCGGTAACAATTCATATAATAAATAACTATACTAAAAGTGAATTGAATTCATATGTAACTAAATATACTAAAAATGAATTGAATTGATATGATAAATAACTACACTAAAATAACTAATTATACTTAAATAGTAAATAACGATAATAAAATTAACAATTCATCTGATAAATAACTCTACTTAAATATTAAATATTGACCCAACTCTGACCAAACCAACTCATCTGCACTTCATAATTCATTTATCGATATCCCACGTATTTACAGAGATAAACAATCTTCGATGCCGTTTCAAATCATTCAAGCGAGTGAATCAATGGTTTTAACCTAGTCAACAACGAAACCTGCATAAGGATACAGATTTTTGTTATAAGTGGCTTTCGTAAGGATCTCGTAAATTGCAATCTCTCCATTTTCCTGATCCCATAAAAGATTTATATACCCCTTGGGTTTGTCAGTGCTTTCACAAATACGCTTCGTTCTACATTAAGCAAGCTTTGGGATCTTTGTACTATAAGCAAAGAATCGAGGGAAGGAGGCAACAGCAAAGGATGGCGAAACCTGTAAATGCTGTATGGCAGAAGCTTAGGGAAGCTAGAGTTATCGGAGACGTGGTGAACAATTTCGTTCCTCGTATTTATGTGCATGTAATCTATCGCCACAAAAGATTCAGCTTGGGGAATGAACTACCGTTTTCCGTCGCCCAATCCCAACCTGACAATATCGAAATTGAGACCGAAGATTTTGATGTTGATATGCAGCAACAAGTGAGCAACTCCAAATTTGTAATAGTAAGTAGGGTTAATTCCTGTTTCGTCATCCTATTGGGCAATAGGATTCTTTATTTAGCTATGGAGAAATGGAAATCCATATATTATTTACATTTTTTCTAAATCCACATAACCAGATTATGACGGATCCTCAGCGCGCTCCTGGCTGCGAATATTTGCACTGGTATTCTGTAACTTTGCACTCTGATCGAACTTTTCTTTATAGAACCCGAAGTTCATTCAATTTATTAACAGTTCTAATATCTACGTTGCACAGGTTGATTACCGACTACGAACCCAGTAAACGTTGTGGTGCAGGTACCATGGCATTGGCTGTCTTTCTTTTTGGACCTTGATTCAATTGATCGAATGCCTCTCTGATACTTTTAACCCTAATGCTCAATTTCTCTCTTTGTCCGTGCTGCAATATTAGTTATTCCCTGGAAGGAGCTGGTTCCCTATGAACCTCCAACATGCATGCTTACCCAGAAGATAGTTCTCACAGTGTTCAGGCAAAATCAAGCTTTCGAACCCAAACCTCAAAGGCGGGCTCTATTCAGTACCAGAGTTTTTGCTGCTTCTAATGGCCTTGGATCGCCTGTGGGTGCTTCTTTCTGCTGCATCAAGAATGTCAGCCAGAAAGATCAGAATGAATTAGCCACATCTAGCACTAGAAACCCATATGGATGATGATGGTGGTGGTGGTGGTTAACGTCCACTGAGACTAAATTGGTCTATTGGACCTATAATTTTCTTAGTTTTTAATTATCTGGCTCCTCGTCTTTCTTGATGAGATTGGTGCCGTAGTTTTCTTTTTTTTCTCTACCATCTTCCAACTTCCTTTATCTTGCATCTCTTTCATCTCTTCTGGTTCTTGGGACATTGGTGTTTTAGCTTCGCGATCTATTGTGTTCGTCTTTTTGAGGATAGTAGGAGAAGAAGTTTGGTCTAGGAGATCTGCTTTACTGTTAAATGAAGATTTATTTCGTACGGTATTCGAGAATCTTCATAACTGTTGATCTGTTGGGTGGGACTTTCTCCCCGCTTGTGTTGAGAGTTGTTTATTTCTTACCCGATTTAACATCCAGGATGTCAACCAAAATGATTAGAATGAATCAATCATACGCGTGTAATAACCCAGGCTGGAGGTAAACCTAGGTCCATCTATTTCATCCAGCAACCCGGGGAAAATGAAAGAAACCTGATGTAACCGTTATATAGCGTAGGAAGACCATGTACCACGAGTGATTTTTGAATGTGATATGGAAATCTAAATAAGTACCCTTTAACATTTTCTACGTCTCCTAAATAATACAAGTTGTTTTGCGGTCCTCTCTGTTTTCTTCTTGTAACTATATGATTGGTTGTAAGCTATTTTTGCTGCCTGTCGCTCTCTGTTTCTTTTTCTTATTTATGAGTCTTTATTAACCTGAAGTAACAAGTAACAAGAATATAGAGAGAATTGAATCAAATTACTTTTGGTAACCAGAATATAGAGAGATTAGTTCTATGGTTGTGGTTCAATAGTGAGTAGGGAGGTTTGGTCTCTACCCGTATTGTGGTCTAATCTGGAACAGCATTATGTATACCTAAAAGTTTTTCTTGGCAGGTTAAAAATTATATATATAATTTTTGGTTCTCTGTTTTTGACTACATCTATGTGATGGGGTTTGTAAACTATTTTAGCTCCCAGTTACTCTTATTGTCTTGCTGTTAAGTTTATTTTTATTATTTCTTACCCACTCTACATAAATAATGACAAAATTGAATCAAATTAGTCCCACTACACATTATACTCTTAAAGCAAAGATATCAAACGGTGATACTCGTTACTGTTCAATATCTTGATACGGTGAGGAAGCGGACTTATTGATTGAATATAAATTAAACATCAAGAAGGTATAAAAACAGAAATATTTATTTTTAAAGTTGAAATTAAGTTAGACATGATGTATTATAGTCTATTTTCTTTGAATTTAAAAAGAAAACATATTCTTCTGGCTCTTAAATTTCCTAAGATCTCAATCAACAACAACATTTACTTAAAAAATAATTCAACATCTATGACATCTATTAAAAATTTGTATTACTAATCGTGAGACCTTAAAACTTCGCTCGTGAACAAATGATTTAAAAGTCGACTTCTGTTACTTCGTCACTCCCTTCAGCCTCGTACATATTTTAGCAGCTCTGTTTACATCGAACATTCCGAGACCGGTCTTCGTTATTTCTGTACGCCAAGGTATTTTGTGATACAATGTTTATTATCACGTTGTATGTAATTTGTTTTATTATTTTATCGTCCAGCATTAGGTCACCGGTCTTTGTTATTTCTTTGTGCCAAAGTATTTTGTGATACAAGGTTTATTATCACGTTATATGTAATTTGTATAATTACTTTATCTCAATATTGATTTATTAAATGATTCAAGACTATAGGTATGTATTTAAAAAATTAAAAGAGTAGAGTATTCTATATTTACAATAAATTTTAATAGTAAAATTATGATATATAAAGTATTTTTTTCTCTTTTTATAAACAAAAAATATTATTCTTCTTTATAAATTTTAATAGTCAAATCAGTACATATAAAGTGTCTCTTATCTTATAAACAAAAAAATTATTCTTTTTCTTATTCTTTTTCTAAATTGTTTTGCCTATAAAAATATAACTATCTAAATTTTATATTGTTTTATTATCTATTAAAAGTAGAATAGTTGATGAATAAGTGCAATGTTAAAGTACTCGTTACATAATGGTCAACAGTTTGAAACCACATGGGTGTCTCACATACACACCTTCCCATCTAGTTGTCATTTTCTTATCTTTGACCCCCACCTAGTTGTCATTTTCTTATATTTGACCCCACCTAGTTGTCAATTTTTTATATATATTTTTTTATTATATTTTTCAAATATTTGTTTATTTGTTTATTAATTTGTGAATTAATTTATTTATTTATTTAAAAAATTTATTGTTAAATAATTATATACTAGTGTAGCCATATAAACTAAATGGTTGGTAAACTAGGGTCTCATAGTAAATCTAGCATTTTCAACATTTAAAAAATATTAAAAACAACTAAACTATTATTACTATTATTATTATTATTATTAAACATGTATAAGGTTAAAATCTCATGTAACAAGATTCTTAATGGTGAAAATTCACCCTCACTTTACCAAAGACAAATATATTCTTAAGGAACACATAAGATTTGTCAAAGTACCATGATTTACTAATACCACATGCCCAACAATCTATAGCTCAAGTTCATATAAGATTTTCTTTAAATTAATCAATTTAATTAAAAGGAGAAAAAACATAACTACTTTTAAGATAAATATCAACATCTCATTTGTGACTACTAGTAGAAATATTTTAAAATATTCCATGTAAGGTAAATCCCTACCATCCACATAATAATTATTAATAATTAAATTAAAAATTTGGAAAATCTAGTCAAATATAAACACAATTATCGATCTAATAAAATAATATTGTAAAATTAAAGTATACATACATATTAATATAGATATATTTCTTGTTATTTAAAATGCACTTTTGAATTCATAAATGGATTCAGACCCTAAACTTGACAAATTAGACAATTTAAACTTGATTCTTAAACATCTCTACTCGAATTTAGGCAAAATTGACCAAAACAAAATGGTATTTCATCTATTCGTTAGACTATGTTTGTGTATATTTCATTATATATTTTTATTATTACACATGTTCAACCCAATATGCAAGAGACTTTGTAATGTCTTGTCTTTTGATTAGGTCAAAATAAATTAAATAAAAATAAAACTTTGTTAAAATAAAAATTATAGGTTATTAATTTTTTAAATAACTTTTTGTTGAGTAGTTAAGGTAAATAAAAAAAAAAAAAAACCCTATGTTAAAGTAAAAATTATACCTTCTTTTATAGACACTTTTCCTTGTCAATTTTGTCCAAAATCCAGTAGAAAATTTTAAGAATCATAAATTTAAGTTAAATTTTAAGAATCATAAATTTAAGTTGTTTAATCTGCAAAGTTCCTTCTAGGACATTAAGGATTGTTTGGGGTGTCGAATATATTTATATATTCAAAATTGCATTTTAAAGAACAAAAAAATAACAATTTGATAGGATTAAACATAACACTGGGACCCAATTTATACTGATGGGATAAACTTACACAAACAACTCCCCATGAGATTTAATATATAACAATGTGTTAGAAATATTTTCTATTAATGTTATAAATGTTTCTTATGGTAGACCAAACTGCCACAGACTCATATATGTGGTTACTTAACTTCCCATGAAGTTTTGGTTATGAGACTCATATATGTGGTTACTTAACTTCCCATGAAGTTTTGGTTATGAAGAGTAAAAACCACCTCATTAACTCCAATCACGATGTTTGATGAAAAGACCATTATAAACAAGGGTGGATTAAAAAGGTCCCTAATTTATCAAGAAAGAAATTGGATATGACTCCATTCTTTAGTGTATTAAGTCTTAAATAGATTAGAATATATCTCTATTGGACTCATAGCATCAAATTTAATAATTATGGCTGGAGGTACATTCCATTCTGTATCAAATTTTAAGTTTACATTTGGTATCATAGTTGTCCTTCGTATTGTGATGGTTGATTTGATTATTTTACTCTTTTTTTAAGAGATTTGTTAGCAGTGAAATACCTTCAGTGGCTTTCTCTAAAATTTTGATCGCCCATAAATTATGTTACTATATCGGGGGTTTTGGAGAAAGGAAGATTGTAGTTAATTATCAATATAGATCTAGTAGGAGGAGAGAGGGATTAAATCTCTTGAGGTGCAAACCCTTTTTATAGTACAAAGCTTAAAAAAATTGCATCTTCAGAGACTTGATAGATGATGGTTAAGAGATCTCTCTCTCTCTCAAATGCATTCTTGAATGCATAAATGGATTCAACCCTTTAAAAATCTCTTGAATACATGGAATAAAATAGCATGAATAGGTATGTGTGTGTGTGTCTATATATATATATATATATATATATATATATATATATATATAGATATTGGATTTCTAAATTTATAAATGGATTCAACCCCTTAAAAATCCTAAATGTTTTCAAATTCATTTCAATATTACTTAATTTTATATCTTAGAATATTTTATTTATGAAGCACATTGATTTTTTTAGTTACTATTAATATTTTTTAAATGTTGAATATTAATTTTGTATTATGAATTGAATTACTTAAATTTGAAAAATTGATCACTCCTCAATTAATCAAATAATGTTACATATAAATACAAGTAGTGTTGTCTCAAGATAAGTAGACTATCTTGGACACACAATCACTTGGTTGAGAGAACAGACTCCTTTACATAGAAAGAATTACAATTGAGACAAATAGGAATTATATTTTCCAAGTCGCCCCCTTAATGACTACTTGTCTCGATATCAATCTGATCCTTTACATAGAAAGAATCACAACTGAGACAAGTAGGAATTATATTTTCCAAGTCACCACCTTAATGACTACTTGCCTCGATATCAATCCGCAAAGTCTAGTTGTAGTCATGGTGTTTACAAACATGATAAAAAATAATATTTTGACGTCCATATAAAGGCACAACTATCTACCGGAATGCATGGGTACCTACCGCTGCAACTGCCAGTCAATTAGGATGTATTTAGTGTACATGGTTTAGTCAACCATTGTCTGCATGCATGTACATGTACTTATAAATCGCCCTCCATCATCGTCATCATGGGTTTTCTCGAATTACCCAAAACCATGCTCTGGGTTTTATAGGCTTACCCTAAACCATGCTCAGGGTTTTATCGGCTGACCTTAAACCATACCCAAGGTTTTTGTCGGCTGACCCTAAACCATGCCTACAGGAATCCCTATCCACTTCACTCTCACACGTGGTTTCTGGCTTACCAAAAACCAACACTACAAAGTGGTTTTCGGCTAACCACAAACCTACAATTACATACACTGTCATAAGTGGTTGTTGGCTTACCACAAACCTGCACTTCCAAAATGGTTTTAATATTACCACGAAATTTATGGGGTACACATGCCTCATCAATCTTACATTACACACTCCAACTCATGGAGTTACCAGGTACATACTTTACGAAGACCACTATAAAACACCATAGACTTGCTTATAGTTAAGATGTGTGACTCATAATACAACATGCTAGTGAGTCTATCCCAAAAACTCACATTAACTTTCACTTTGTTTTCCTTCATCCTTTAATCTCTAATGCAACTCCAACCACTATCCTCTAATGACATATTCACTGTCATGTCTTCATCATATCCGAGAGTCAATCATTCCTACAAATAAAATTGTTTATTGTTGGAATGGCCAATTCCAACATAGAATCAAACTCATGACAATAGTTAGCCAAACTAAATGTCACAACAATAAACATCCAATTCCTTCAACCAAATTTACATTACTACATTTTTACATGAAATACATGCATCTTGAAAAAATCAAGGTCGGAGTGAAGGAACCGTGTGATTGTGAGTAGAAACAATAAGATGAATATACAATCCACTGAAATCATAAATGTTCACAAAGTCAAAAGCAGATTTAATGTAGTAAATAGCAGAATCCATGAACTCGTAGAGCCCACACAGCACTGTGCTTCACGCTATTACACTATCCTCTTATATCCTTGGCCTTCCATGTGGGAGACCAAGCCTGGGCCCATACAGGCTCTAATACCAATTTGAAAAAGTAATTACTCCTCAATTAATCAAATAATGTTACATATAAATACATGTAGTGTTGTCTCAAGATAGGTAGACCATATTGGACACACAATCACTTGGTTGAAAGAATATCTCAACCACACACCAATCTAGGAAACATCTAGATCTAACAACTCCTAAAGAATAGGAACATACTCCTTTACATAGAAAGAATCACAACTGAGACAAGTAGGAATTATATTTTCCACGTATTACACATCTACACTTATTAATGTTATAAGAAATTAAATCTTTTTACTTTCAATTACCTCTTCTCTTTGCACATTGAAATAATTTAATAAAGGTTCATCTATATGTGTGTGTGTGTGTGTGTGTGTGTGTGTTTATGTTTTTTTTTAAGTGATATTAAAATAAATTAGTTAACATGGATATTAAAAATGGTTTATTTACATATCCAATTGAAATATAAAAATATAAATAATATCAACATTATTGTTTTTTGTTTTAATTACTTTTAAAAAAATTAAAAGCTAATATAAAATTATCCTATTTCATATGCACAAGCAAATATTTAATTTATAACTAAGAATGAAAGTGAAATATTTTTACCATTTCTCCTTTGTATTGGATTGTGATATCAACAACCAATAAAGCAATCGAAGTTAGAGTAGGATTGTGTTTAATAATACTTTTAAGTAAAACCAACAAAACATGTATATTTGTTTTTTATTTTGATTATAGCTCACATTATTTTTTAATTTTAAGATTTTTATTTTTATTTTTTTTAAAGAGACACATGTCAACTCCACATTCAGCAGAGACAGAATTGCACGTCATCCTCATATTGGGTTGTAGAATGACCCTCATAGCTAAGTTATGATGTTTAGTGAGTACATATATGAGTTTTAATATATTCATGCGAAGTATGTTTCACCATGCATGAAATAATGGGATATGTCTAAGCATAAAAATAAAAAATAAATAAATAAATAAATAAAATAAAAATAAAAATAAATAAATAAATAATAAAAAATCACCTAGTAAATAATTGGTGTGGAATTTATGATTTGTGAGGAAATTTTGTATTTCCTTTTTTTCTTTGGAAAATATATTTATGTATGAAGATATTTCACCATGATTTGAGTTATTTAATGATGATATATGGTGACAATTTAGTATCTCAAACAGGATAAAATCAAAGGAATCAATGGATATATGCATTTCATGACATGTATCCATTATTCATATGTGATATAATTATAGCTGATAGTTATGAATTATGTATATAATTGAACGTTATTTAAACATGGTATCAAGAAAAATAGATATTTACATGCTTTTGATGTATCATGATAAACATGCATACCTTGTTCTAAGTTAATTCAAAATAATATGATATGGCTTTAAAGTTTTATGGTTATGTATCATGATGTTTCATATGCATGTGAATGAACATCATGATATCCATCATTTTGTGACAATATCATTCTATTTTTTTTTGTTAATCAATTGTATTCTATTAGTTGATCAAAAATCTACATGAGATTTGCAATGAAAGCTTTTCTCTCCCATCCTCACTCCAACTAGATTTGTTGGCTAGGAGAGAGAAACTACAACTAGTAGAAAAATGCCAAAATTTGTAATGTAACCATATCCCAAAAACATACAAGCTCCAAAAAATAGTAATAATACATACATAACCAATGAGCATCAAAGATTGCAAGGAGGGGTCGAGGCTTTCCCAACAATTACATGAGCAGGGGGATGTGGACCCCCATGCGCATGTAATTCCAAGTGATCCATCCTGCCTTCAACTCGATCCAACCTCTAAACGATGCGTCTCTAGCCCCTCCAAATCAAGTGCATTCTACCAACATCTCCCATTGATTTTGTTGTAGATCGTTCATGAAGGAAATCATTTCATTCATGTTAGCATGTCTTTGTTGACACAATTCTACCAAGAGTGTCATTATACTCTCTATATGTCTATTAAGTGACTCTAGTGAAGGAGGATCCTCAGCTGGGACGGGCACTAGTAAATTATTGTGGGCCAATTCACCATCAGAGGCTCCCTTAACCCCCCGCCCTCCCCAGCACCTACCTTGCCTTCACGCCCCAGAACCTCTCCATGGAGATCCCTCCCCTTATGGGCCTGACCCCTCTATCTCACCATATCATGACTAAGCACTAACATAGAGAAGATCGCCAACACCCCCCACCCCCGGGTCAAACAACAAAAACCACATTTACTCCCTCAAGTCTATGCCTCTCTATGAAAGAGTATTCTCCCCCGACTCCCCTCCTCACAAAGCCCCAAAGGAACCAGGAGACACGAAGAGGTTTTTGAATCCAACCCTCTCTCATAATAGGAAGACTAACAAACACCATTGAACCCCAACCAAGATTACATAATAAAAATGGCACCCCAAAAGAATTCTCTAGGCTCTCGGAAGGAAAAACCCACCCAATAAAATCTACCACCACCCCAGAAAATCCAGATACAGAACAGAGTTGAGAAGGAGAGAGGAGAATACTAAAACTTACCAAAACCACAGAAGTGAGCTCCCTCATCCAAGTCACCATTGCCACTAAGCTACCCATCACAATCCCACTCCACCTCACATTTGGCGAGCCTACAAAGGATTTGTCGCCTCTATTCTCCCCAAGGTCCCAAACCCTACACCTCCTATCTAGTTCACCACCTTTCCATCTAGATTCCTCAACATAACATGCAGAATTCGAATGGATAAGCATGCACAGGCTGGTAACGTGTACATAGATGTCAATCATTACACCACCCCCCAAAACTCCCATAACCAGCTTGATCAACTACTACATTAGGAAATCCCTCCAGCTTTTAACACTCTCCATTCTCCTAAATTTTCCAATCGATCAGGTTCTTGGGCACTTCTTGGCTCTAAAGGTCACCGTGACTTGTCAGTGATCCCTTGGGAGGCTCACGTACCCGTCACATCCACTTAATAAACTACATTCAATCACCTCCATCAAGGTTACAATATCATTATATTTTTATTTGCACATGTTTGTTTCATATATTTTGATCATGTATGATTAAAATTGATGCATTGGCATTATGATTAGAAAATGTATATCAATTGTTTTAATGAATTAACCTTGAAATTATTCAATACATTTTTACTATTCTTAATGATATTATACATTTATGACATTTAATTGGACCATACAGTAGCCAAAAATTATTAATTAAATGATAAAGTATAAGTCATATATTATATGCAAGTGATTATATCAATGAATAACTTCAAAATTGTGATTAAGTCATGAAAATGAGATGTTTTGGCCCCATAATTCATTGATATAATCATAATTCATGAATTAATTGGAATGTGATGATAAATTTGACATCAAATTACATATGATTCTAAATTCCTAAAGGTAATGGGTCATCTCCCCATTAATGTCACATTTATCAGTTTCATTATAAAATTATTGAGAAAATAAATTTGTGTATTATAATATTGGCCCATGGGAAGATTATGATGGTGCATTGTTTTTATTTTAGTGCTATTAATGTCGGTTAATAATCTAAATGATGGTCATATTTTCATCATAGCATTTTTTTAATCTTTCATCTATTCCATCTATAATTATGTCTAATGAATCATCTCATGTTCCAATGTTAATTGGTGATGATTATGAGGACTGGAAGGAGAAAATATATTTACATTAGGGTGCATAGACTTCTATTTAGCATTCTGTGGGAATGAACCACTCATCCCTATGAAATATAGTATGCTAGCAGAAAGGGCCTTATATGAGAAATAGGAGTGATATAATCACTTAAGTTTAATTTTATCAATAACCATGTTGAAAAACATATTTGAGGATCTATACCAGAATGCTCTAAGTCAAAGGAATTCATTCATGTTGTTGAACAATGGTATGTGATTTCTAAAACAACACTATCCAACACCCAAATGAAAAAAATATCATCAACAAAACTCATCAGTAATAAGGGAGTGAGTGAAAACATTATGGAAATAAGAGATATAGCCACTTAGTTGAAATATTTAGAGGTCACATTCTCAGACTATTTCATTGTTAAATTCGTACTTGAATCCCTGCCTATAGAATATCGTCCATTTAAGATTTCATATAACACACATAAGGATAAATGGTCAATTAATGAACTATTGACCATGTGTGTTTAAGACGAAGGGAGATTGAAGCAGGAGAAACTAGAAAGTGCTCATCTAGTGACTCATGGAAAGGGATGTTCAAGAAAAGGAAAGGGTGCTCACTATAAGAAAAAACATAAGAAGGTGGCAACTAGTAAAGTTGACAATAAGGATACCATCAAATGTTTTTTTCTATAAGAATAAAGGATGCATCAAGTTGCCAATAATGATACCATGAAATGTTTTTTCTATAAGAATAAGGATGCATCAAGAAAGAACGCTCCAAATATAAAGCTTGGCTTGAAAATAAAGGTAACATCATTTCTTTAATGTGTTATGAATCTAATATGGTTGATATTTTTTATAATGCTTGGTGGATTGAATTTGGTTCTACAATCCATGTTTCCAATACCATGCAAGGTTTAATCAACCAAATAAAATTAATGGAAATTGAATTCTTCATCTATTCACGAAACAAGATGAGTGAATGTGTGGAATCAGTTGGGACCTTCATAGTTATCCTAAAATCTGATTTTCTTTTAAATCTTGAAAGGACATTTTATATTCCTTTCACTAAGAATCTTATTTCAGTGTCCGAACTTGTTTTCTGTGGTTTTAGTTTCAATTTTATTGGTTCTATTATTAGTCTTATCAAAAACCCACTTGTTGTTGGTGATGGAACACATGTTGATGGTTTGTATAAAGTCCATTTCGATCATACTTTTGATTCCAATTTTTTAACCTTGCATAGGAATGTCATTATTAAGCATGGTATTATGAATGAAAAATGTGCCATGCTTTGGCATTGAAGATTGGAGCACATCTTCGTAGAGAGAATCAAAAGATTAATAAATTATGGAGTCCTTGAGACTCTTGATCTCTTTGATTTTGATGTTTCTTTGAATTTCATAAGGTGAATGCATGAAGATGGGTTACATTTGAGGGCCAAATGTGGCGGAGAAATTTCAAAATTTTCCTCTTTTATCGAATTGAACCCCTCAAAATTCATATAAGGATGGTGAATTTTGATTCAGAGTAAAAAGAAAAGTTATCGAGAATTATGTTGTTGTCCTAATGATATTTTTTGAAAAAATATTGAGTGTCCTATAATATGTCAATTTTGCATTAAATGAAATGTTTGTCCTTGCAAATTTTCACACATCTTAAAAGGTATGGGTGTGTTCATGTAGCATAACTTAGTCTAAAATGTGTAATTTAAATTTAAATATATATATATATATATATATATATATATATATATATATATATATATATATGAGCATGATCTACACAGAGAGAGCTAAGTTTTTCAAATTAAAAGGTTATTTTATTATGCAAAATTATATTTTTATTATTTTTCGAAGTTGGTGGAGTAATATTTCAATTACATTTTGCAGACACGTGTTCATGTAAGGTATTTTCAACTATTTAAATAAATTGAAAAACCAAGAGTACCCTTTTGAAGAGGAATTGTAAACGAATAAAGTGGTAGTGGTATTTTTTGAAATATTTTTGTTGTCTATATTTTAGATATTGATTTTTTAGTCAACCTCTTTAAAATAGTTCAAAAAAATTCAAGCATTATGTTTAAAAGAAATTAGATGAAAAATATCATATGAATTCGAAAATGTCAAACTCATATGTCATTGGATATAGGATTCCTTCATGAATCCAACATGATCAACACTTCCACCTAAGGAAAAATTTATCCCTAAGTTTGCTAGGGTACAAAATGGTGTTGTAGGCAATTTTACAAAAGGGGTGTTATAAACTTGATCGATGGTGTTGAGCATTGAGCTATTTGAGAAAATTTAAAATTGAGCATTTAAATTTCAAATTCAAATAGCTTGATCGATGGTTTTATAAACCCTCGATCTAGCCATATATGTAGTTAACAGGGGCTCGATCAAGCGTTATGGCTCTATCGAGCTATTATGCTTATTCAGGCCTCTATAAAAAAATTGAATATACAAAATTAATCTTTTACCACATTTTAAAATTCCAAATTTTATTATAATTTGTGTTATCATGTCATGTAGAAACCTTATTAAATTTAATATTAACATTAAAACTTTATTATTATTATTAAATTAAATGATGAAATTTGATACTAATAAAAAAAAAACATTAATATAATTTAATGTTAATATTAAATTTATTGATTTTGGATTAATATAATATTATTAACTTTAATATAATATAAAATTTCAGCCACGGTGGATGGCTCGAAACGTCGATGCAAACAATCATGGATGCGAGAACTCCGGAAGAAAACTACACACAAAGCATTGATCACAGAAGCTTCAAAACAATAATATAAAATTTGTTATATTATAATATATACTAGCATAACAACATTAATAAATGTGGTTGATATATGCCGTAAGCATCAACAAAAGAGTCATTAACACAAAAAGAGCCATACAAGCTAACTCAATTGGTTAATTTTATTTAACCCATTTTTTTTATCAATCTAACATAATAAAATATATAATATTTTTAAAATCCTGAAGTAATCATAACCTAGAGCTACCTTTAAAGAAATAAAACCTAAACAATTTGGATTGGAAGACATGAAGCATTCTATGTATCTTTGATGGAGGTAGTTGGAATATTAATATTTTGGAAAATTTTAGATAATATTTCCATGGAAAAAATCATCATTTTCCCTCTAGGTGAATGTACAACACACATTTTAAATATTGCATTTTAAATATGTATTATATAATAAAAAACTTAAACAATTGTATGACATCAAAATAATAATAAAAAAATATTTAAACATAATATTTTAATTGTCAAAGTATTTTAAATTTTTTGAAATATAAAGGAGAGAGAGTGGGAGAGAAGGGTAAGAGAGAGGGGGGACACAAACATGGAGAGAGGGAGAGGAGGAGCGAGTCTATGAGAAAGAGAGGGATCTCGACAAATGGAGTTGGAGGAAAAGATAGGGAAGGAAGAAGTTCAAGACATATAGAGAGGGAAAGGCGGAGAGATAGAGGGGGAGTGACAAGGGAGAGATGGAGAGAGAGTGTGTATGTTTGGGGGTGAGATAGAAAGACAAATAAGGAGAGATAGAGAGAAGGGGGGGAGAGAATTAGGGAGGGAGATAGTCAATAGAGTTGCAAGACGAAGTTCAAGAGAGAGAGAGAGAGTAAGTGAGTGGGTGACGAGGGGGAGAGACAAAGGGAGGTGGGAGAGAAAGGAAGAGAGAAAGGACTTGATAGGGAGGGAGAGAGTGAGATGGATTTGGAGGGGAAGAGAGAGGGAGGTAAGAAGAAATACATATATAGAGAGAGAAAAGTGGAGACGGATTTGAAAATGTAGCAAGAAATTCCTAATTTAATTTTCCCTTGAATTAAATTAGGAGAAAATCGAAATTCCACATCACAAGACAACTTGAATGAGTAAATAGAGTTGTTATAACTTTTTATCTTAGTTGATTTGAGTTGAAGGCTTAACTTGAGTTGTGTACAGTGATTCCTAAATTTTAGGAGCCTAGGTTGAGTTAATTTGAGTTGTAATAATTTAATTTAGTTAAATTGAGTTAAGGTCAGTTAAACTAGTTCCAACAGTTGGAGCAACTAGTATGAGGTCTAGCAGTGGGGTGCAGCTTCAGTGTTCAACCATTTAACTAATAAATCTGGCACCTTAATTAGCTCATGAATGCATGAAATTCGAGTTACCCAATTGATATTGGAGTTCAAGGGAAATGTACTATCAGTTGTATAATTATACAAGTTGTATAGGTGGTGCATGCAATCAAAGAAGGGGCATGCAGGGATTGTGCATTTCTAATTGGAAATTTCACTAATTAATAGGGGGCTAATTCCTTGAGGAATAGCGCAAGCTAATAGGGACTTGGGCAGGAGAAGCTACCAAATTGGAGAAATTATGGTCTGACTTGGTGCAAGAAGATATCAGGAAGAACACCAGAGATTGACCCTCATCCAAACATGATGATGAGGAGAATTATGCCCTGGATGGAAAGGAAAAGAAAGGGAAAGGGATGAAATCCCTATCCAAAGGGGATTCTAGTTAGGACAGCAAGAAAAAATGCTTGTCAAAGATCAAATGCTTTCACTATCATAAACTAGGACATTATGCCATGAATTTTCCGCACAGGAAGGCAAGTAAGAAGCCCCCAAGAGGAGCGGCAGGTGAAGCTCTTGCTTCACAATTCAAACTTTATTTCACCCTCATTGCTTGAATGGTGAGCACCGTGATGGGTAGTGTGTGGTATCTGGATAGTAAAGCCTCATTCCATATGACAGGAAACTGAAAATTCTTCAGTGACTTGGAGGAGAAGGACCTCCAGATGCACATCAAAATGGGAGATGATGGAAGGTATAATGTTGTCGGTATTTGTACAATATTTTTCAGAGGGATTCTAGGTTCCCTCTCAAATTAAAAGATGTGATGTATGTTTTGGGTCTAAAGAAGAATCTCGTTTCAGTTTCTATGTTGGAATATTGTGGCTACGATGTGATATTTAGAAAAGGAAAGGCTTTCCTTAAACACATCTCCACAAGACATGTGAAGCAGATCAGGGTTTGGGTGAACAACCTCTACAAATTGGATGTAGAAGATTGTGCAGCATTGAGCACAAAAGCAAAGAAGGTGCAGAGCTGAGACATTGGTGAATTATGGAATAGATAAAAATAAATATAAATATAATTATATTTATGTCCAACTAATGACCAAAAAGTAGCTCAAAGGGATTGTTGAGTACAATGATGTCTATACAAATTGAGAGAACCAAAAGGTCTCCTATAAAATATATGATGCGTGAAGTAAATCAACATCTGGCCCTAGCGAAGAAGATCCAGGAGATAATAGTCTGAGGATCAGACCCATCTCTCCTAACATCTTAGGCTGAATGAATAACACTAAAGAAACTCAAAAAAGTATGTTGGCTTGATGAAGAGTCAGTGGCAAGTGAAAACTTTCGATTAAATCGTTTCCTGGGTGGGTTCGTGCACTGCTAAATGTTGGAGGACCTAGTCCATCTCCTAGGAATGGATCTGAGATGGATTTGTTGCTGAGATGTTGTGTGGCAGGGTGAGGTCCCACATATCCTCACTAATTTGGAGTCTGGATACGTACTAGTATCAATCAATATCTTGGTGCCCCTATCTAAAGGTAGTACCCTAAAAAATGTCGTGATCCTCTACATGGGGTCTAGTTTGATGGTAGGCTAAAGAATATGCACTCAGAACCTAAGAACCTCCTGCATATATAGGGCCAAACATCTCTGATCAGGATACTTGAAAAAGTCGATGAGGGTCCAAGAATCTCTGAACAACCAATGAAACCTTCTTCCGATCTCGTAGTATATAGGGCATCCAAGAATGAAGTTCACCTCAGTCTCCACTTCCTGTAAATGACATACTTGGAAAAGTCTGTATGGTCTATCCACCTGGTGGTCCCTCTCTACCCGAAGTCTATGAGAACCTACTCTGAACTGGCCTAGAGGAATGTGAAGAGCATGCATCCAGTGTCGAAACATATACTGGGGTCAAACAATGAGCCTGTTTCTCAACTCCAATAACTGCGCAGCATAGAAGGCCATATTTGGGCACAACCCTCTCAGAGGATTAACCCAAGTGACCTGGACGAACTGCCTATAAATTTCCTCCCAGATGATCTTGTTTAGCTCTATCTGGTAGGTAAAATGTGACTAGGAGATTCTAAGGAATACAAAATGGGAGGGAGATGATCCAACTAAATTGCCACTGACTAAGATATTTGAAACTCCTGTAAACCAACATTTGACTCGGCTTGAGGGAGTAGAACAGGAAATAGTCTTAGAAGAGTAATAAGCCAAGTAAGGATATCAGTCCCTACTCTTTATCAAGTCTGCAAAGCCCTGGACACGATGCAAGAATGAAACCAATTTGAAGATCGTCTCAAGCCGAAAGGGTTGATCTCCAAACAAGGATGATGTGTTGTGGTACTATCAGTTTTCACCTAATGATGCGGCAGAGAAGAAGAATCTAGACTCTCTCAACTGAAGCCCAATCTGACTCAAGTAAAGACGGTCCTAAAATCTTTGAGCCATATAGAACAGTGGTATGGATCAAGGTGTCCATGAGGCTCATCTTGGACAAGATGTCCTAGAAGTGATGTCAAAAGAACTGTCTCCCATGAAGGGGTAAGGATCCATATCCTTTACTGATCCGAGGTTGAAGCAATGGTCGTAAACTGAAGTAGGGATCTGAGAATTGCACCCCCAAGTAACTATATATGTTGGTGATCTCAATCTCCTCCCCTCTAATTAGAAAGTGAAGGTATGAGGTTTTCTTCACCCCATTGAAGATCATAACCTTGGTTTTACCCAGGTTGGTTGTCAACTGTCGATGATCACAAAACAAAGATAAGGAATCCAACTACCTTTGTAATCCTTCCGGGGATGAGGAGAGGAGGACCACGTCATCATCAAAGAGTAGAATAGATATCAGAACCTAGTGAACAAGGCAACCATCAGTGTCCAAGATATGCTCGTGTATAAATGCTTCTAACTCATCAACATAGATCCCAACCATGGTAGGGGACAGTGGACAACCTTGTTTAACGCTAATAGTGCTTCGGATGAAATCATACATCCCATGGGCGATGTGAAGATGACCAAGAATGGACTCATATAGGCAGATAATAACAGTCAATAGGTTTTCAGAGATGCCAATATCTCTGAGTCCTCTAAGCAAAGGCCTCCCTTAGAACATAGTCAGAATATTTCTTGAAAATCTATGAAACAACAATAGACTTTCGAAGATCGGTGTCGTACCTCCTCAATCACGGCGCAAAGGGTGAAGATGTGATCAATGGTTTGATGAGCCGGTCGAAAACCTACATGTGCCCTAGCTCTGAGTTGTCTCTGCTCAATGTCACTGGAGCCATTTGCACCATGGAGCCTTGAAGACCATGCAGCAGATTTCTACAGAACTTCCCAAGGGTGCACTGGAGCATAGAGATACATGAAAAGGGTGTACATTGGGGAAGTACACAAAACCCACCTTCAATGAGTGGGATAGTAAAGCGCAAGAAGTCCATGAAATAGTTCACTCGGATGCGTATGGACCTTTATTGACAGCCTCCACGGTCAAGCATAGGTATTATGTGATATTTGTAAATTATTTCTCACGAAATTTTTAGATCTTCTTCATGCAGAAGAAAGACCACAAATTCTCCAAATATGTTGAATTTAAAGAACTTTTTGAGAAAGAGACTAGCAGGAAAGTGAAGGCTCTCAAGAGCGACAACAGTGGATAATATGTGTCGAACGAATTTAAGAACTTATGTGCAAAAGAAGGCATTAGACGAGATTTAACCACACCTCATAACCATAGCAGAATGGGGTGGCTGAGAGGAAGAAAAGAAGAATTGTGGGATTTTCACGAGCCATGTTTCATGATCAAAACCTACCATTGCACTTGTGGGATGAAGCATGCAACAAAACTATTTATTTGCAGAACAGGAGTCCTCAAAAGATTCTTGGCATGACTACACCAGAAGAAGCTTTTTCAGGGAAGAAACCAAATGTGTCACACTTCAGGATCTTTGTATCATCATTCTATTGTCATATTTCCAAGGATGCAAGGAAAAATATAGAGTCTACAATTGAGTTGGGCATATTTGTGGGGTACATTGATACACCTCACAACTATCGTGTGTACTTTCCATCTCTCAGGATATGTGAAGTTTGATGAGGAGAAGGCAATGAGGTGTTCCCTCAAGAGGTAGCTTCAATTTCATTCAGAGAAGGCATTTTTTACTCCAAAGGAGGAACCTCAAGAAGTTGTGGAATGGCCACAAGTAGAGTTAGAGAGAGTGGAGACTTTCACTCAAGAAGAGACATCTAGAGATGGGAGGAAACGCACCAGAGAAGCTAACATATTATTGCATGATACTAGAGAGAATGTGGGAGCTCCCACATCACAGCATAGGCAGAGGAGGTTACCAGATCGGTAGACTGGCTACATGGATCTGATGAGTGAGCTTGTAGAGACTAAGACATCCTCATTCAAGGAAGCAGTGTAGAAACTAGTATGGTTTGATGCCATGGTAGACGAGTATGACTCCATTATCAGAATCAGTGTTTAGGAAGTGGTCCCAAGACTAGAGGACAAGTCAGTGGTGGGTTCCAGGTGGATCTACAAGGTGAAGCAAGTAGCATATGGAAGCATTGAGAAACACAAGGCAAGATTTGTGGCCAAGGGGTTCTCTCGGTTGGAGGGAATTAACTATGAGGAGGCCTTTGCTCCAATTGCAAGGTACTCTTCAATCAAATAAATTGTTATAGATCTGATATTAAAATATAAGACAATGAAAATAAACCCAAGAAATAACAAGATCTGAATATAGATAGAAATGATTCACTTTATTGATCAAACCCTTACGGTAGGGCAACACCATATATTCACTCCTTAAGGAAGGAGAACACTCCACAAGCCATATGCCTGTTCATACAATAATCCTTCACTATCTCCCATGTGGAGTCTCTAGCCTCTATATAGGCCTCATACATACAATACCATGGATCATTACCATGGTTTCCTCATACCATCAAACTAATACCATGGGCCCATTACATTATTATTAACTACTTGTGGTCCCTTACATGATATGGGTTAACCACCTTATTTATTACTATGGCCCATCCCATTATTACATTATTACCTTGGGTACCTCCCTTGGTACCCCATATTATCCCCCCTAGGTATATAACATTCCACCCCCCTAAGCATGTTTCGTCCCTGAAACATGGGAAGAACATAAATAATAAGATCTACTCAAAAGAGTAGTCCACTCGTACCATGAACGTGCATCTAGCCATCCAAGAGAAAGGTGAACTCTCGATCTCGCTGGTGCCTCGCTCGCTTGAGATGGAAGTTGACCGTGGCAGCTCTTCTGTGTGTAGTAGGTGGATCGTCGCTCCTTGTTATCCGTCATACGGGGGTTGTTGTCCTTGTGGCTAATTGGTTGCCATCTTGTTGGTTGTTGTCTTGCGGGGTGATGAGGGTGATGATATGTTGAAGTTTTAACCCACGGTGTCTTTTTCTTTAATTCACCCTGCTGTGGTGCCCGTTGTGGTGTCTTCTTTTCCAATATGACTTCAACCACTGAACCCTCATCAGATGTGTCAGCACCTATTACCTTTTCGGCTTCAACCTCTGTTTGTGTTTGATTGTCGACCATCAACTGCTCATCATATGATATGTCATTCCCTGGAACATCTTCTGCGTCAACCTCCGTGGACTCTACCTGTTTATTGATGGAAATATCCTGTAATGTAATTTTCTTCTTTTTATACCAGAGCTTCAGGAATTTCTTTTGCACATTAATATTGACCGTACCCACAGATTCCATCCAAGGATATCCCAAAATAACGTCCATGTTATCCATATCTGAAGTATAAAAGTCACAATGCAACACATACTTATCCATAGAAAGCTTCAAATCTTTATAAACTTGAACATCCTCATTATCAACCTGTATGTTTTCAATGTGTTTTGTTGGAACTTGCAATTTTTTTGCCAAATTAACATTGATAAAATTATGCTTACAACTAGGATTTATAGACACAACGATCTTCTCCTTTTGGATGAATCCATGAACCTGCAATAAGGAGACACCCGTAGCAATTAACCCCTTATGTGTCTCATTCTCCTTTTTTCTAGCCTGAGACCATTTGTCCAAAAAGACTTTTTCAAATTCTGCATCTGAAAGTTTGAGCAACTGCTTGTAGTCAAGTGATAAATGCCATTTTTGAGCCTCATCTCTCATATTAAGCATCATTGGAAGCTTCCAATATGTCCCATGTGTGGACTTGTATCTTTGTATGAATTCTTCAATAGTAGGACCATCATCTTTTCCTGTAAAATATAGAATCGCCATGAAGAGGGTTTGAGAAAAAATTCGCTTACTTGGCGAAAATTTGAAATTGTCACAGTTTAGTCAATATTGCTCAGAATCCCTATTATGACATATTTTTAGAAATGTAACAATCATTCTGCATCTACCCATGTGATAGAAATCTTGATCCAGGCACTAGAATTTCAGATCTGCGCTGCTACTCTCCCGCCGTCACCAAAATTTCTGAAAAAAGAGCTGATTTTAAATCAGCGATATCTCCCTCATCCGAACTCCGATTCAACTGATTTTTTTTTGAAATTAAGTATTTTTTCACAAAGATTCCATATCTACAATTATATTTTGCAGATCGTGCACCAAGACGTCCATATCTGTGCCGCAAACTCGCTGTCCTGAAAAATTGTTTGCAACCCCACTTATTTTTAGATTAGCGATATCTCCTTCATCCGGACTCCGATTCAACCGATTTTTTTTCTGAAATCGGCTATTTTTTCACAAAGAATACAGATCTACAATTATATTTTGTAGATCTTTCACCAAAACATACAGATCTGATCTGCAAACTCGCCGCCCCCGAAATCCTGCAAAAAAAAAAAAAAAAAATCTCCATTGTTTGCCCAAGAAAGGCTCTGATACCACTTGTTATAGATCTGATATGAAAATATAAGACAATGAAAATAAACCCAAGAAATAACAAGATCTGAATATAGATAGAAATGATTCACTTTATTGATCAAACCCTTACAGTAGGGAAACGCCACATATTCACTCCTTAAGGAAGGAGAACACTCCACAAGCCATATGCATATTCATACAATAATCCTTCACTATCTCCCATGTGGAGTCTCTAGCCTCTATATATGTCTCATACATACAATACCATGGATCATTACCATAGTTTCCTCATACCATCAAACTAATACCATGGGCCCATTACATTATTATTAACTACTTGTGGTCCCTTACATGATATGGGTTAACCACCTTATTTATTACTATGGCCCATCCCATTATTACATTATTACCTTGGGTACCTCCCTTGGTACCCCATATTATCCCCCCTAGGTATATAACATAAATTCTAGCTCTTGCAGCGCAGATGGGATGGAAGATACATCAGATGGATGTGAAGACAATATTCCTCAACGGATTGATTGAGGAAGAGGTGTACATTGAGCACCTGGAAGGATTTGAGACCTTTGACAGAGAGTCGCATGTGTGAAAACTCAAGCAAGTGTTGTATGGATTAAAGCATGCACCTTGTGCTTGGTACAACAAGATCGACAGTTATCTCATCGGGTTGAGCTTCACCAAAAGTGAAGCAGATGCAAACCTTTACCGTATTGTTGTTGAAGGTAAAATATTGATTATAGTATTATATGTCGATGATTTAATGGTGACGAGAAGTTGATCAAGTCTTTTCAAAGAGGATTTTGCAAGAGAATTCAAGATGAAGGACCTGGGGCTCATGCATTATTTCCTTGGAATGGAAGTATGGCAAGAAGATGGGAAATATTTATCTCTCAAGGAAAGTATGCAAACGAGATACTGAATAATTTCCAGATAGAGAGCAGCAAACCCATGTAGACTCCTCTAGCAAAGAATTGGAGGAAGGAATATGTTATTTCAGGTGAAGTAGTGGAGAATACCATATACAGGTAGCTTTTGGGTTCACATATATATTTGGTGAACACACGATCAGACATGTGTTATGCAGTTAACTAGCATATTCAAGCTATGGTTAAGCCAACCAAATTGTATTGGAATGCACCAAAGCATGTGTTGAGATACCTCAAAGGCACCACTCAGTTTGTTCTTTGGAACAAGTGGACAGAGGGAGTGAATCTGCACAGCTTCACAAATGTAGATTGGGCAGCTAGTCCATCATACAAGAAGAGCACATCAGGAGTAATTTTCAGTGTTGGGTCAGCAGCACTTTCTTGGTACAGTGGGAAGCAACGATCTGTTGCACTCAAATCAGTAGAGGTAGAGTACATGGCTTCTAGACAAGCAACATGTGAGGATATCTAGATGAGAAATAACCTTGTTGATTTATTTGGTTATATGATGGATCCTACAATGATTTATTGTGATAATCAGAGTTGTATTAAACTCTCTAAGAATCTAGTTTTTCATGATCGGTCCAAGCATATCGACATCCAGTATTACCATCTACGAGATTGTGTGTGGAAGAGATTCATGTTCTTCGAGTAAGTTCCTACAGAAGAACGGGATGCATATATTTTGACAAAGGCATCATCAAGATGTAAATTTGAGTTCCATAGAGGAAGGATAAGGTAGCAGATAATCACTTTCTTGCTGAGAAGGAGTATTGAAAATGTAGCAAGAAATTCCTAATTGAGTTTTCCCTTGAATTAAATTAGGAGAAAATTGAAATTCCACATCACAAGAAAACTTGAATGAGTTAATTGAGATGTTATCACTCGGTTAGCTTAGTTAATTCGAGTTTAGGGCTTAACTTGAGTTTTGTACTGTGGTCCTTAAATTTAGGAGCCCATGTTGAGTTAATTTTAGTTATAACAATTTAATTCACTTAAATTGAGTTAATGTCAGTTAAACTAGTTCCAACTGTTGGAGGAACTAGTAGGAGGTCTAGCAATGGAGTGTAGCTTCAGTGTTAACTAGTGAATTGATTAATAAGCCTTAATTAACTCATGTGTGCATGAAATTTGAGTTACCCAGTTGAGATTGGAGTTCAAGGTCAGTGGACTATCATTTGTATAATTATCCAAGTTGTATAGGTGGTGCATGCAATTAGAGAAGGGGCCTACAAGGATTGCTCAATTCTTATTGGGAATTTCCCTAATTAATAGGGGGACCTTGAGGAATAGTGAAAGGAAATAGGGATGTGGGCAAGATTGGATTTGGTTAAGTATTAACCAGAACTTGTCTTGGAAGTAGTGAGATAGATTATACTAGTGCAGAGGTTGCTCGGACTTGAGAAAGCATTTTATTTCTTCTCTATTTTCTAACTAATTCAATACATATAGAAAGTGGTTTTGAGCAGTTGTTTCTTAGATAAATCTCTGAGAATATGAGATTGAATCTTGTATCATGTTCATGTTGTGATTTCTCAATCATTTAATTGTTTTCGTTTGATGAGTAGAGTAGATTCAAGTCTTTTGTTTTAGAAAATTACATAAACAGTTTGAATCTATAAGGAATTTCTACAAGAAAGAGAGGGGGGGAGGGGGGGAGTGACGAGAGAGATGGAGATAGAGGGAGAGAGGAGAGTAGGAAGGAAGAGAGATAAAAGGGGGGAGAGAGAGAGAGAGAGAGAAAGGGGGAAGGAGATATAGATAAATATGGAGAAACAATGTGTATGTTTGTGGGGTGATATAGAGAGATGAAGAAAGCAAGAGAAATGGAGATAGATATATAGATGGAAGTGGGAGATAAGGATGAAGAGAGAGATAGAGGGAGAGAGGAAGAGATAGATAGATATGAAGAGAGAGAGAGTGTGTGTGCCTAGAGGGGTGACATAGAGAGACAAAGAAGGAGAGATGGAGGGAGATATCAATATATATGGAGGGGGAGAAAGTGGCGAAAATTGTTTGCACTACATGCATTGATTTCAGTGTATAGATGTTGATTTCTAATCCTATTTGATTTCTTGCATTAGTTGCATTGATTTTTGTGTAGATGTTGATTTCTAAATCTATTTCATTGTTTGCATTAGATGCATTAATTTCATTAAAGATGCTAATTTATAATATTGTTTGATTGAGATTGCGTTAGATGCATTGATTTCAGTGCAAATTTTGATTTCTAATCCCATTTGATTGTTAGCACTAGATGCATTTATTTCAGTGTAGATGTTGCTTTATAATCTTATTTGATTGCTTGCAGCATTAGATGCATTGATTTCAATGTAGATGTTGATTTCTTATCATATTTGATTGTTTGCATTAGCTGCAAGTATTTTAGTGCAGATGTTGATTTCTCATCCTATTTAATTGTTTGCATTAGATGCATTGATTTCAGTGAAAATGTTGATTTTTTATTTGATGTAACTAGATATATGGTCTACATTAATTTCAAAGTAATTATTTTAACATTTTGCATTTATTTCAGTGTAAAAACAAAAAAAATAACAAAAAAAAAATATTGATAATGCACGTTATGACTAAGATTTTGTAGATAACCTCAAACAAAATAAAATCGAATAAAACTTGTATTTGGAACTTTTACATATCCACATCTTTTAAAATTGAATATATAATTTATTTCAATCATATTTGAGTTTTTTAAATATGAATAAAACTTATTTCCATCATAAGGAATTGATTGAAATACTTGGATAACTACTTGTAAATTTAGGAAAGTTGATAACATCATATAAAATTGTAGAAACATTGTCATATATTGTTTTTTGACCTATATATTAAATTTCAATAAAATTGACTTATATCATGTTATGACTAAGCTCTTGTAGATAATATCAAAATAAATAATGTTGAATAGAATCTATTTGTTATTTACATTCAACATCTTTAAAATTGAATAAAACTTATTCAATCATATTTGTGTTTTTTCACTGAACCTCGAGATAAGAAATTGATTGAAATACTTAAAAATGTTGTCCATGCAATAGTATATGGGTGGGTCACAAAAATTTTCATATATATTTTTTATTATAATATGGATGACTTTATAATTCAAATAATTTATTTTTAAAATTGAATTGTAATAACATACATGTTGATTGCACTAAAAGACACTTTCTACAAGTCAATATGAAGCATGATTAGAATTCTTTCCATGTTCAATATTAAATTGATACGTGATATATTTTAGTTCATTTTAAGAATCAAAGTGACTTGCATCATAACTTAAGATTGTACTTATTTTTTTTAGACTATGAAATTAGGAATCAAAATTGAATATATATATTTTACTAATAAAAGTTATAATATATAGAAAAAAACAAAAAAACAAAACAAAAAGCAAAAAAAAAGAACAAAAACAAAAAAATAGTGAAATAATTTTAACAAATCCATAAATTTCAAAAAATAATGAACTTTCATAAAGAAGATTAATACAAATCCATAAACTGAAATAGTGAATACATGTATCAATAAACTATCCATATGAAAATATATACAAATCACAAAAATCGCATGAACATCCATAAACTGAAATAATAAGCATCCATAAACTAAAATAATGTCCATGATGTACAGCCATTAACTTTCCATGTATGAAAATATACAAAGTATGTATCGCACACGTGAATGTGCCCTATGAAATGAGCCTGAAAATATATAACCTATGACACTCTAAGTACCACCAGAACTTCTATTTGAGTTTTTCCGCGTAAAGGTGGCGTAAAGTAAGTGTCCATAAGTTGGTACTACAATATAACACATTCAAATTCAAAGTAATTAGATCATTATTTCTACAAAATAAACAATATGGAAACAAATGATTTTGAACCACATTTTTAATTACATATACATGAATTTACTAACCTCAGTCGAGTCCAAATACAAGTCAGATAGGATGGGGGTCTAATCATTAATCTGGGTTTGGTGGTCCCCTACTTGTGGCTCAGTGATTGGGGCCTACATTGATGGACCCACATCATCCATGCCTCTAAACCCAGCATCCCACTCATGTCTCCACATAACAGCGACATCAATGTCACTCCTATGTATAGAATGGCAAGGACAAATTATAATTAGTCTACAAATTAATTAGAATATATGTGTAACTTAAAAAAAAAGAAAAATGTTGAAATCTTAGGAATAAAAAAGTTTACCTCAATTGTTGGTCCATGTGGTTGTACATAGTGACTCTCATCCACATTATTGAACATATAAGGTGGAGGAGAATCCATGAAAACATGCTCTGGTCGAGGATGGTCTGGTTGATCAACTGCCCCCTTGGATGACCTAATCATCCATATAGTTGGGATGTGTCTACATGTTATCATGAAATTATTAATATAAATGCAATCTAATATGAACTAGAAATTTTAAAATAAATAATTATGCATAATTTGACAATAAGAGTCAAAAGTTTTGTATATATACGTACCTGGTTTGTGTCACACAGTTCGTGCACCCTCTAAGTCTCACGAATCGCATCACGATACATACATGGATATGTCAAAAGTTGGTCAAAGGGTGAAATCGCGAGAAATGTGTCATCATATAAGGGCACTAATGGGTCACGAGGAAACAGTGGTGGTCTCCTAATCTCTCCATCCAATGCAACATGTGCACTGGCCATTGATGTCTGCATGTTGTATGCAATAGTTTCCCTGGTCTCAGCACCAAGTTGCGACAAATCCTCTAGCTTTTTGAGTAATACCAAGCTCCGAGACAGTAGTGGCAAGAATCTCAAAGGTGGTGGTACATGCCCAGTGTCCCTACAAACCCCCTCGCACTCATAGGTACATCCCAAGCCGGGTCCATAATAATAAGATTTGGTATCAGTGTAATCTGGCCTCATGTCTAACACGAACTTTGCATATAAAATGCTTGGAAAAATAAATGGAGACCTAGTCATGGTGAGGGAACTAGCCCCAAGCTCCAATGAATCCATCATACACGAAAGGGGTTTCGTCAACATTCATAAAACATTTTAGTGGAATCAGACCTCTATGTCTAGCAAGGCGATTCAGAGGGATGTTGAACAACTCCCTATGAACATAAATGTCCTTGGTGCCCTCTTTCACCACTTCCCAAGTATTTAGGCCTCTAACGTCATGCCTCCTAATTCTCTGTATGGAGTGTAATATGTGGCTATGTGGGCCCGACCTCCAGTATACCTCAATCAACCTATTGATGCTATCTAGCATCAAAGACAATGCAAGATGATTCAGTGAATTGGTAGGGATCTTCTCTATCTTTGTTGTGATCCACGTATGACAAGTCATAACATCCTCTAACGTGATATGATATGTAGCATCATCCCACAGAGGGATCAATGTTGCACTTTGATCCTCAAATTCGACCTACTAAGGGCTTGAAAATCATAAACATAATTTAACATATATAATTAACAAGCTAGAAACATAATAACATATACATTAAATTCAAACACATCAGTTGAAGACAATTTAAAATTGAAAAATAATTTCAAGACATAAACACATCCCATTTTTCCTTTACTATTTATTAGTTTAAAGTTCATTGGTCAGAACAACATTTCTTTTCCAATTTTTCTATTTCTTCTTTTTTGGGTAATAGAGTTATTCTCGCTATTAAGCATCCTGCACCCAATAACTATTTTCACATTGCAAAGATCATCATTTCTTTTCTTTTATTTCCTTACATCTGGAAATAAAAGTAAGTAGCACAATCCTTAACTACAAGATCTGTCATTGTTCTCAAGTCTGAATAAATAGATCATAAAACTTTCTTTGTCTACTGCAAACATTAATACTCATTTCCTAAAAGATAGTTTCATATTTTTCATTCCAATTATGTAGATAACCAAACTAACTCTAGAACAATAAAGAATTGTTGTGTTACCAAGTACTCATGTACAAGATTGAAAGAGGTAATTTCATTACGAAAAGGAATAGAGTACTAATACATGCAACCAGTTTAACGAAATGGATACATATTATACACCAAACACTAGAAAAAATTAAACTCGATACATATTATACACCAAACACTAGAAAAAATAATAACAATAGTATATTCCTAAAAGCGAATGGAAACGGAAAGTACCCAAAAACTTAAGAAAATCATGACCGCTAATAGTGGCCAGTAATAAAGTGAGGAAAAAATTGTATCATGAATTTAGAAAGAACTGTAAAGTAGTCAACACAAATATAACAAAGCAATGGCTCTTTTATTTATAAATATTACAAATGTTGTGTAAACCCTCGGTTGGGGTAACAATTGTATAATAAAACCCTTATAATCCTTAAGTTCATTACAATAACCAAAGGACTAAAAAAAGAAACTTTGAAACTCTAAGAATTCTTGACCTAAGAATGGACTCAACCCTTCTAATAGAGCCTCATACTGAACTGTGAGAGAGAAGGAGTAAGTGAAACCTCGAAGAAAACGAACGAGATTAAGCTAGTTGTAAGACCTCACTCGAAGAGTTTCGCAGATTGTAAAAGCATGACTAACCTCACCTGCACAAATGAAAAACCCGGATTAGTCTTGTTCCGTGTACAAGAAGCAATAAAAATAATAAAAAGGGAAATAAATTTCTTAGAGTATAATACCTGTTAGGAACTAGGTAGAAGTGTAATGCCATATCAAAAAAAAAGAAAAAAAAAGCCTTGTTGTTAGTTAGTGGAACCCAATCTAGCAATAAGACAAACAACTTTCCTCCCAAGGGAAAGGTTCTTAAAGTTACCAGCGCAGATGGTCGTTGGGTCTCCATTCTCAATCGGCAGCGAAAGGGGTCAAGAACCTTGCAACTCCCTGTGAGAATACGTGGAAACTGTGATGTGGCCATGAGCGGAACAATCTTATACAACAAGAAAACATACAATAACCATACTGTTAATCTAGAAGCTTTTTGCATGTAGCTGTTGGGAAAGGGGAGGGAGATCAAACCCTAGTCCATTAGGGTTTGTTGCAAATTGTTGATATCCAGTGCGAAGGATGAAGAATGATGGACCAAACCGCGGAGCCGAGGGCGGGTTGGTTACTCATAACCACCTCGATGAATTCTAATCCCTTGGATTGATTCGTATGAATATCAATGGCCAGCTTTGGGCCAGGTGTCCTACGCGATTGGTGGGAAATTGAATGAGCTTGTACTGTCAAATGGTCGATAAAATTCCAGCAACATATGTAACAATCTTACAATCACCCTTAACCAAGTGTAGGTGTTAAATAAAACCCTTGATACTGCACCTTTGGAAACTTTAAATAATAAAGACATAGATTATAACATGCAAATGGGTGTTGGAATTATGATACACAAGGTTCCATGAGTAACTGCATAAACTTAAACATATATGTTTATGGTGGAACCAAATTTAACTAAGTAATACCTACCGAGCTAACATCAAGTCATCAAGGAAAAAGAAAATTTATGTTGTTAATATGCCACATATATATACATATAAAGAACTTGTTTAAGGCTATGTTTTTTGCAATTTTATTTTTTTTGTGTTGCTAAAGTCAGTGTATGTTACAAGTAGTATTAAAATAATTTTTTAGATTTTCAAAGTTTTACTAGGGTTATACTCAGCCCGTAAATGATTACGTCCTATGCAATAAAAGTAAATGATAATAAATAACCAAATGTTCACAATAACTGGGGTGTTACATCATAGTTTATAAAGAGGACTTAAAAATGTAGGAGGTGTACCTGAAATATGTGAAGAATGTCTATTAGATGTAGCATGATCATCAACAGAGACATAAACACTTCCTCTGACACTTTTACTAGCATCGAAGGTAGGATATATGGGTGGAACATGAACTCTCGGTGCACTATGTGATCTATCATGAGCCCGACCACATATAATATAACCCCTCACACTATGATGGCCTGGAGTTGGGGCGCGTATATGGGATGCCTTGGCATATTACATATAATACATATAAACTAATCCAAGAAAAAAATGTTGACAAAAAAACCATTTCTAAACTCAAGTAAAATAATCTAGCATGAATTCCTAAAATTTAGAGTCCATTTTTTGATAATTTATCAACCATAGTATTGAGCTCTATGTAAACAAAATTGAAAGAAGTGAAATCTACCTTCACACATTTTCTCGTTTCTAAATAATGCATTTTATTCATAGTGCATAAATATGTAAATATATATGTAAAAAATTGAAATAAACCTATTTACAAAACTAATAAAATGTCATGCCAATTTATTACTCCAATAGACTTTAAATTCTTAATGTTTGACTTTGACACGTAACATGTACTAGGTGCAAGCACATGAAGACAATGCTTCTTGTACATACTACATAATGAAACAATATGGTACAAATTAGAAAAGAGTCTAGATGCTTTTATTCACTAGACCATATCCACTTTTCTTGATACTTTTCAATGTATCTATCAATGTGCATTGTTGAAACATGAATTATATGAAACATGAACTTAAATATTAATAATTATATATATATATATGTTGTATGTTATATGTGTTTATGTTATGTTTATTAAATATTTATAGTTATATGTTATGTTATATTATGTTATAGCTATATATATAATATATATATATATATATGTCAAATAACTTTATGTTATATAAATATATATAATAGTTATCTCTCATATATATATATATATATTAAATTATATATCTAGTCATATAATTATATTATGAAATATATATATATATATATATATATAGTGTTAAAACAAGTTATGTTAGGTTAGATAGTAACATAACTCTGTTATGTGATATATATATATATATATATATATATATATATATATATATGTTAAATAATTGTATGTTATGTTAAGTTAAATAATTATAGAATTATGTTATGTTATAAATAATATATAGAACTGTAATATATCTAGTTATGTGATATGTTATAACTTTATAATCTAGTTAAATATATATAGTTATATTTAAGTAATTATATAGTTGTTTTTTTCCAAAGGAAAAATTGTAATTTTATTAATGAAAAAAAAAATACATTTTGCAGATGCTGAAATGCATTACATCAGACAGTCGAAAGACTGTTGATGAGAGGTTCATGTAAAACAAACTAATGTACAAATTTGTAGACTAATGTACATGAAGGGGGGAGTTGTGTTTTTCTCACCTTCTTTTCAACCTTTCGCCACTCCCCTTAAGTCGGCATCGAAGATACAAGTGCAAGTGAGTTGAATGCATTAGGTTGGGGATTGTCCTTATCCGAATCTGAATTGTCTAGTGTATGCAGTCATTTTGCTCCACTGGAGTCCTTTGCCTCAGGCATCTTTTCCGACTGTGATTCTATAGGATCTTGTGGAGTTTTCTCATGTGATTTTGGTTCTTTCTCTTCCTGCTTATTCTCATTGGGTATGGGGTCTTCCACAGCCACGTCCTCCTCCTCATCAGAGTCGTGGGGGGGAAATTTCCAACCCTTGGGTTGTTTCCCTGATTTCTTTTTTCTTCGTCTCTCTTTTTTGGCTTCTGGGCATGTGTTTCGTAGATGTCCTGATTGCCTACAAATTTTCCATCTAAATGTTGTGTTTTCATAGTCCGGTATCTATGTCTAGCTCCATTGTTGGTGTTTCAGCAGCATGCGATCCAGTAGTCCTTTGTCGAGATCTACTTCCACACAAATACGAGCAAAAGTGTATACTCTTTCTTCCAGTCTTCGTGTGTCCATTTTGATATATCACCCAATGGAGTTGCCAATATTAGCTAGGACCTGTTGGTCCTAAAAATGTAATGATAGATTATGTAGCCTAACCCAAACTGGCATCCTTGAAACAACCATAGTATTAGCATCAAAATCCGGAAACCAAGGCGTGATGAATAGGCCCGTGGATCCCCAAAACCATGGTCCTTCCTGTAGTATAATGTCCCTTGCCTCAGCTGAATGGAATTTGGCAATGAAAAACCCTTTTGAGCATAGGTGTATTTCACAGTGTACAGTCCAGTTTATGAAAATCTAGTGGAAAAGCTGAGTAGGTTTTGGCCAAAAACAGTTGAATCAACAGATTATGGCTTGTGATTCAAAAGTATTATAGTGGATATTTGTTTCTGGTATATCTATGTTTAATTCTGGAATGTCATTCAGTTGTTCCACAATATATGGACTGGGTTCAGTTCCAGCTTGCTTTGTTGTTGTTGTAGGTGTGTTTTTTCCTTGTAGGATATTCTTGAAAGAAAGTCCTCCATTTTTGTGCTTCTGTTGTGTTTCGTTGTTTTTTTTTGTACTACTTTCAATTCCTCCTCATGAATGTTTTGTTTTACTAGAGGCAGTAGCTCCACCTCGCAGCCTTAGGTTGAGTGTTATGGTGGACACTAACATAATGTTGTAGTCCTTCAGGAGTCTAGAGTCCTGTAGTGCTCTGCCCCCAAATATCAAAAGTTGAAATCTAACAGGATATCCAATATGTTGGGAGAGATGATGCTTCAGATGTAATACATTATCAATTATGAGTACCCAAAGTAGAAAAGAGGACCTCGGAGGGGTTTTAATAATAACTTGAAATCGATGAAATTTTACCAAGTGTGGGGAAATAGTGTTCGCCTCAGATTTGCATTGTCATGCTGCTCCAAGTACTCTGTTTTGCAGAACTTTGTGTGGATGCAAGACAGGAGAAAACCCCTTGATCCCCAGATTCGCCAGGTGCTCTGTATTAGTCAATGGAGATCGTGTGTATGTGTCATGATCTGTGTTAGGATATTCTAACACATAGGAAATAGTTAAGTACAACTTGGTCTAGTATAGAGTTAGGTAAAGTGTGTTTCTTTACTATGTACATTTTGTAACTTACAATCCGATGGTCACGATATGTAGTGATCCAACGATTCATTCTCTCCTCGGTATTACCGACACTTGATCCGTGGCTTAACACCCGATTGGTCCATGATCTCTATTTAAAGAGCATGGAGGGTCATTTGTAGGTTAACCGTTCATGAGAAAAGCTTATGTAAATTTTCATTCTTTTATTAATAAATTTCCTGAAGTGGTCGCGTTGGCTCAGGTCGTGGACTGGTTCCCTCTTTGAGGGTTTTAACCACGTCAAAAGTACTGGTGTATTGATGTGTGATCTGTTTGTGAGCGGTGTCCTTTGGTGTTTTGTCTGAGGAACTTACCCTGTAAATTCCTACATAGTATCAGAGCTATTTGAGTGCCGCGTCCATTAGTGATCCAAATCTGAAGCCGGTAGAACTGCATCCGACTACTGTTTCCTAGATCTACTGTTTCTGATTGCTTTCGGGCCAAGAGGACTGCTCTGTTGTGTTGGGAGCATCTGTTCCAGTAAGGAACCCCTTTCGTTTCACACGAAAAGGTTTCCGGTAGCCCTAGCTGCGTCATTTTTAAGATCTGGAGGTATACAGTGTTTATTTGCAGTTTACAGTTATTTTCTCTCTGTTTATTTCGGTTTTTGGTTTATTTAGCTTTTTTTTATTACCAGATCTATACCTTTCATTTCTGCGTATGCTCTTTGCCCTGCGACTCTGTACGATCTGGGCAAATCAGAAACAGAAAGGAAGGATTTTTCTCATGTGTATGCTCTTTTCCGCTGCGCCTTAGTGTGATCTCAAAAAATCAGAAACATTGAGGAAAATATTTAGTTTCCGGCTAAAGCTAACTTCGAGCCGCAAGGTTCATTTTTTTTGTTTGTGTTTTTTGTTTTGTAGGGAAAAAGAGCTTTCTCAAAGCAAGCACGCAACCCAAAGCATCAACCCCCCCCCCCCCCCTCTCTCTCTCTCTCTTATGAGAGTAGAGGTCTTGGGTTCAAGTCTCCATTTTGTGGGGGCGGATTTTTCATTTCCGCACATTCCCGCACTTCGTCGGCGACTTCATCAAATTTTCTTCAAAAAGCCATAACTTCTTCATCCGGAAGCCATTTTTAGAACCATTTTAAATGGAAAGTCCATGCCAAGTTATTCTTGACAGCACCAACTACTTCCAATGGTGGTCCTACATTTTGGATTTACTTAGAAGTAAAGGATTTACAGAATAGCCACAGGCCAAGAGACCAAACCGAAAGATGAAGACAAGGCAGCACTCATTCCTTCATTAAAGACTCTGCTTCCTTCATTAAGGAGCTTAAGGATATTAGGCTTGACCCTGAGGACATTCTTGTCAGCTTTGATGTGGTCTCTCTTTATACTTGCATCCCTATAAAGGAGGCCTTGGAAGTGATCTATCGCCTAACAGATCCCGATACCGCGCATCTGGTTGAGATCTGTCTCACTTCCACTTTCTTCTGTTTCGAGGGTGAATTCTTTGAACAAACTTGTGGTGTTGCCATGGGCTCCCCCCTTTCCCCGATTGTTGTGAATCTCTTTATGGAAGATTTCGAAGCCAAAGCTTTAGCCTCGGCTCATCTCCTTCCGAAGCTTTGGAAAAGGTATGTGGATGTCACTTACATCATCTGGTCCCATGGCCAAGAGGAGCTCGATCACTTCTTCAATCACCTCAACAGTCAGTCCTCTGCCATTAAGTTCACCATGGAGAAAGAGGTCAATGGTTGCCTCCCTTTCCTAGATATTCTTATTTCTAAGAATAAGGACGGCTATCTCTCCCACTTTGTGTTTCGGAAGAAAACGCATACTGAGCAGTATCTTCATGCCGATTCCCATCATTTCCCTGCTCAGAAGATGGGTGTCCTTAACACCCTCGCTACTAGTGCCCTCAGGATTTCTGATAATGAGAGCTTTGATAAGGAGAGATCCCATCTCCTTGATGTATTTGTGGAAAATGGATATAGTAGGCGCCTAGGTCAGAAGGCTTTCCTTAAAGCATCTAGAAATGTAGTTATTAGGAAAGAGTCTAAGGAGTGTCGACTAGGTGTCCATCTTCCATATGTCCAAGGAACCACGGACAAGATTGCCCGGATCCTTAAGGGGTATGATATTCCCTCTTCATTTAGACCCATCAAAACTATTCGTAATTCCCTCCGATCGGTTAAAGATCCCGTTAACCCCAAGGACATGAAGGGTGTCTACTTGATCCCTTGTTCTTGTGGGACCCCCTACATCGGGGAAACAGGGCGCTCCATCCATCAGAGGATTAGCGAACATGCAGCTGACCTAAGACATGGGAGAACCAAGTCTTCAGCGCTAGCAGAGCATGTGGAGAAGACCAAGCATCACGTTAGTATTGAGGAGGCTAAGGTTGTTGCCAAAGTTGCCCAGTTCCATCATCGTAAACTCAGGGAAGCTATTGAGATCGAAAGAAGGCCTAACAATCTCAATAGAGATGACGGCTGGAAGATCAGTAGATGTTGGATCCCTGCCCTTTCATCTTAGTCCCCCCCCCCCCCTCTTTCATCTTTTTCGCTTTCGTCGTTCCCCTGGAGCCTTCCTATCTCCTAGGGTTTATCCTTCTTGCTCTGGACTCTTTCCAGTCCTTCTCCTGTGTATTTTGTGTCGCTCCTTTTTTCCCTGATTGATATTGGTATTTAGTATCATAACTAATATTTATTTACTTATTATTATTATTATTATTATTATTATTTTTATATTATTTTTATATATATTTTAATTTATTTATTTATTTATCTATTAACGAATATATTATTATTATTATTATTATTATTATTTATTTATTTTTTATTGTTGTGTTGCTCCCTTTTCCCTGATTGATATTGGTATTTATAGTCATAACAAATATTTATTTATTTATTTTTATTATTATTATTATTTATTTATTTATTTATTTTATTAGTTTTTAGTAACTAATTTATATATATTATTACTATTTTTATATATATTTTATTATATATTTTAATTTATTTATTTATTTATCTATTAATGAATATATATTATTATTATTATCTATTTTATTATTTTTTCGTAAGTAATGTATTGTTATTATTTATAATTTATTTATTTATTAACGAATATATATTAGTATTATTATCATTTTTAATTTTATTATTATTTATTTTATTATTTCTTTCGTAACTAATTTATATATATTATTTTTATTTTTATTTTTATTTTTATATATATTTTTATCTATTATTATTATTTATTTATTTGCTGATTTTTATTATTATTATTTATTTGATTTAATTATCATCTTACATTTACCTTATTTATAAAAAGGTTAGGTCTTCAATTTAACTAATTCCTATTTAATAAAAAAAAAAAATTATTAAATTATTCATTTTAAATAATTATTAAAGTAAACCCCTTTGACTTTTTGACTGTCCCTAAGTCAAAGCTACCCATTGATCTAGATCGTTGTTGGAGGCCCTGCTCAGAGTATTTAACATGCAACGCTGGATCTGTTTCTTCAACTTGTCCTGACGATGAGCACACTTACTGGTTCGAAACGCGTCGACAAAGGTCTCTCTATATGTGATTTACACCAAAGCTCTTCTTATAAGAGATAAACAATTTTCAATGCCGTTTCAAATCATTCAAGTGAGTGAATAAATGGGTTTAACCTAGTCAACAACGAAACCTGCATAAGGATACAGATTAGTTGGCTAAGTAACTAGACGTGATTTTTGTTATAAGTGGCTTTCGTAAGGATCTCGTAAATTGCAATCTCTCCATTTTCCTGATCCCAGAAAAGATTTATATACCCCTTGGGTTTGTCAGTGCTTTCACAACTGCCCTTTGTTCTACATTAAGCAAGCTTTGGGATCTTTGCACTATAAGCAAAGAATCGAGGGAAGGAGGCAACAGCAAAGGATGGCGAAACCTGTAAATGCTGTATGGCAGAAGCTTAGGGAAGCGAGAGTTATCGGAGACGTGGTGAACAATTTCGTTCCTCGTATTTATGTGCATGTAATCTATCGCCATAAAAGATTCAGCTTGGGGAATGAACTACCGTTTTCCGTCGCCCAATCCCAACCTGACAATATCGAAATTGAGACCGAAGATTTTGATGTTGATATGCAGCAACAAGTGAGCAACTCCAAATTTGTAATAGTAAGTAGGCTTAATTCCTATTTCGTTATTCTATTGGGCAGTGGGATTCTTTATTTAGCTATGGAGAAATGGAAATCCATATATTATTTACATTTTTTCTAAATCGACATAACCAGATTATGACGGATCCTCAGCGCGCTCCTGGCTGCGAATATTTGCACTCTGATCGAACTTTTCTTTATAGAACCCGAAGTTCATTCAATTTATTAACAGTTCTAATGTCTACGTTGCACAGGTTGATTACCGACTACGAACCCAGCAAACGTTGTGATGCAGGTACTATGGCATTGGCTGTCTTTCTTTTTTGGACCTTGATTCAATTGATCGAATGCCTCTCTGATACTTTTAACCCTAATGCTCAATTTCTCTGTTTGTCCGTGCTGCAATATTAGTTATTCCCTGGAAGGAGCTGGTTCCCTATGAACCTCCAACATGCATGCTTACCCAGAAGATAGTTCTCACAGTGTTCAGGCAAAATCAAGCTTTCGAACCCAAACCTCAAAGGCGGGCTCTATTCAGTACCAGAGTTTTTGCTGCTTCTAATGGCCTTGGATCGCCTGTGGGTGCTTCTTTCTGCTACATCAATAATGTCAGCCAGAAAGATCAGAATGAATCAGCCACATCTAGCACTAGAAACCCATATTGATGATGGTGGTGGTGGTTAACCTCCACTGAGACCAAATTGATCTATCGGACCTATAATTTTCTTAGTTTTTAATTATCTAGCTCCTCGTCTTTCTTGGTGAGATTGGTGCTGTAGTTTTCTTTTTTTTCTCTACAGTCTTCCAATTTCCTTTATCTTGCATCTCTTTCATCTCTTCTGGTTCTTGGGACATTGGTGTTTTAACTTCGCGATCTATTGTGTTCGTCCTTTTGCTTTTGAGGATAGTTGGAGAAAAAGTTTGGTCTAGGAGATCTGCTTTGCTGTTAAATGAAGATTTATTTTGTGTGGTATTCGAATCTTCATAACTGTTGATCTATTGGGCGAGACTTTCTCCTCACTTGTATTGAGAGTTGTTTCTTTCTTGACCTATTTAACATCCAGGATATCATCCAGCATATCAACCAAAATGATTAGAATGAATCATAGGCGTGTAATAACCCAGGCTGGAGGTAAACATAGGTCCATCTATTTGATCCAGCAACCCGGGGAAAATGAAAGAAACCTGATGTAACCGTTATATAGCGTAGGAAGACCATGTACCACGAGTGATTTTTGAATGTGATATGGAAATCTAAATAAGTACCCTTTAACATTTTCTACGTCTCCTAAATAATACATGTTGTTTTGCGGTCCTCTCTGTTTTCTTCTTGTAACTATATGATTGGTTGTAAGCTATTTTTGCTGCCTGTCGCTCTCTGTTTCTTTTTCTTATTTTTAAGTCTTCATTAACCTGAAGTAACAAGTAACAAGAATATAGAGAGAATTGAATCAAATTACTTTTGGTAACCAGAATATAGAGAGATTAGTTCTATGGTTGTGGTTAAATAGTGAGTAGGGAGGTTTGGTCTCTACCCGTATTGTGGTCTAATCTGGAACAGCATTATGTATACCTAAAAGTTTTTCTTGGCAGGTTAAAAATAATATATATATATATATAATTTTTGGTTCTCTGTTTTTAACTACAACTATGTGATGGGGTTTGTAAACTATTTTAGCTCCCAGTTACTCTTATTGTCTTCCTTACTCTTATTGTCTTGCTGTTAAGTTTATTTTTATTATTTCTTACCCACTCTACATAAATAATGACAAAATTGAATCAAATTAGTCCCACTACACATTATACACTTAAAGCAAAGATATCAAACGGTGATACTCGTTACTGTTCAATATCTTGATACCGTGAGGAAGAGGACTTATTGATTTTGAAATATAAATGAAACATCAAGAAAGTATAAAAACAGAAATATTTATTTTTAAAGTTGAAATTAAGTTAGACATGATGTATTATAGTCTATTTTCTTTGAATTTAAAAAGAAAACATATTCTTCTAGCTCTTAAATCTCCTAAGATCTCAATCAACAACAACATTTATTTAAAAAATAATTCAACATCTATGACATCTATTAAAAAATTGTATTACTAATCGTGAGACCTTAAAACTTCGCTCGTGAACAAATGATTTAAAAGTCGACTTCTGTTACCTCGTCACTCCCTTCAGCCTCGTACATATTTTAGCAGCTCTGTTTACATCGAGCATTACGAGACTGGTCTTCGTTATTTCTGTGCGCCAAGGTATTTTGTGATCCAATGTTTATTATCACGTTGTATGTAATTTGTTTTATTATTTTATCGTCCAGCATTAGGTCACCGGTCTTTGTTATTTCTGTGTGCCAAAGTATTCTGTGATACAATGATAATTATCACGTTATATGTAATTTGTTCTATTACTTTATCTCAATATTGCTTTATTAAATGATTCAAGACTATAGGTATGTATTTAAAAATTAAAAGAGTAGAGTATTTTATATTTAGAATCAATTTTCACAGTCAAATTATAAGTATTTTTTTCTTGTTTTATAAACAAAAAAATATTATTCTTCTTCATAAATTTTAATAGTCAAATCAAGTACATATAAAAATTTTCTTATTTTATAAACAAAAAATTATTCTTCTTCTTATTATTTTTCTAAATTGTTTTGCCTATAAAAATATAACCATCTAAATTTTATATTGTTTTATTATCTATTAAAAGTAGAGTAGTTGATGAATAAGTGCAATATTAAAGTACTCTTTACATAATGGTGAACAGTTTGAAACCACATGGATGTCCCACCTATGTCACCTTCCTATCTAGTTGTCATTTTCTTATATTTGACCCCACCTACTTGTCAATTTTTTATATATAATTTTTTATTATTTTTTCAAATATATATTTGTTTATTTAATGATTTATTTATTTATTTTATTGTTAAATAATTATATACTAGTGTAACCATATAAACTAAATGGTTGGTAAATGAGGGTCTCATAGTAAATCTAGCATTATCAACATTTTAAAAAACATAAAAACAATTAAACTATTATTAATATTTATTATTAAACATGTATTTACTAATACCACATGCCCAACAAGCTATAAATCAAGTTCATATAAGATTTCTTTAAATTAATCAATTTAATTAAAAGGAGAAAAAACACAACTACTTTTAAGATAAATATCAATATATCATTTGTGACTACTACTAGAAATATTTTAAAATATTCCATGTAGGGTAAATCCCTACCATCCATATAATAATTATTAATAATTAAATTAAAATTTTGGAAAATCTAGTCAAATATAAACACAATTATAGATATAATAAAATAATATTGTAAAATTAAAGTATACATATATATCAATATAGATATATTTCTTGTTAATTAAAATGCACTTTTGAATGCATAAATGGATTCAGCACTCTAAACTTCACAAATTAGACAATTTAAACTTGTGATTCTTAAACATCTCTACTAGAATTTAGGCAAAATTGACCAGGTAAAAAATGGTATTTCATCTATCAGTTAGACTATTTGTGTGTATATTTCATTATATATTTTTATTATTGCACATGTTCAACTCAATATGCAAGAGACTTTGTAATGTCTTGTCGTGTAAACATTTTGATTAGGTCAAAATAAAATAAAAGAAAAATTATAAGTTATTAATTTTTTAAATCAATTTTTGTTGAGTAGTTAAGGTAACTTTGAAATAAAAATAAAAATAACCCTATGTTAAAATAAAAATTCTACCTTCTTTTATAGACACTTTTCCTTGTCAATTTTGTCCAAAATCCGATAGAAAAATTTAAAAATCTTAAATTTTAAGAATCATAAATTTAAGTTGTTTAATCTGCAGATTTCCTTCTAGGACATTAAGGATTGTTTGGGGTGTTGAATATATTTATATATTCAAAATTGCATTTTAAAGAACAAAAAAAATAACAATATTGCTTGAAATTGTATTTTCAACCAAAATAAGTCATTTCATATCTATCTTACAATTTGATAGGATTAAACAAAAAAGTCATTTCATATCTATCTTACAATTTGATAGGATTAAACATAACACTGGGACCCAATTTCTAGTGATGGGATAAACTCACACAAACAACTCCCTAAGAGATTTAATATATAACAATGTGTTAGAAATATTTTCTATTAATGTTATAAATGTTTCTTATTGTAGACAAAACCGCCACAGACTCATATATGTGGTTACTTAACTTCCCATGAAGTTTTGGTTATGAGAATCATATATGTGGTTATTTAACTTCCCATGAAGTTTTGGTTATGAATAGTAAAAACCACCTCATTAACTCCAATCAGGATATTTGATGAAAAGACCATTATAAACAAGGGTGGATTAAAAAGGTCCTAATTTATCAAGAAAGAAATTGGATATGACTCCATTCTTTAGTGTATTAAGTCTTAAATAGATTAGAATATATCTCTATTGGACTCATAACATCAAAGTTAATAGTTATGGCTGGAGGTACATTGCATTTTGTATCAAATTTTAAGTTTACATTTGGTATCATAGTTGTCCTTCGTATTGTGATGATTGATTTGATTATTTTACTCCTTTTTTAAGAGATTTGCTAGCAGTGAAATATCTATTGTGGCTTTCTCTAAAATTTTGATCGCCCATAAATTATGTTACTATATCTGGGGTTTTGGAGAGAGAAAGATTGTAGTTAATTATCAATATGGATCTAGCAGAAGGGGAGAGGGATTAAAACTCTTGAGGTGGGAACCCTTTTATCGTACAAAACTTTAAAAAATTTGCATATGCGGAGACTTGATAGATGATGGTTAAGAGATCTCTCTCTCTCTCAATTGCATTCTTGAATGCATAAATGGATTCAACCCTTTAAAAATATCTTGAATACATGGAATAAAATAGAATATATATATATATATATGATTTCTAAATTTATAAATGGATTCAACCCCTTAAAAATCCTATATATTTTCAAATTCATTTCAATATTACTTAATTTTATATCTTAGAATATTTTATTTATGAAGCACATTGAATTTTTTAGTTACTATTAATATTTTTTAAATGTTGAATATTAATTTTCTACTATGAATTGAATTGCTTACATTTGAAAAATTGATCACTCCTCAATTAATCAAATAATGTTACATATAAATACATGTAGTGTTGTCTCAAGATAGGTAGATGATCTTGGACACGCAATCACTTGGTTGAGAGAATATCTCAACTTCGCACCAATCTAGAAAACATCTAGATCTAAACAACTCCTAAGGAATAGGAATAGACTCCTTTACATAGAAATAATCGCAACTAAGACAAGTAGGAATTATATTTTCCAAGTCACCCCCTTAATGACTACTTGTCTTAATATCAATCTGCTCCTTTACATAGAAAGAATCACAATTGAGACTAGGAATTATATTTTCCAAGTCGCCCCCTTAATGAATACTTGTCTTGATATCAATCTGCAAAGTCTAGTTGTAGTCATGCTGTTTACAAACATGATAAAAAAAGAATATTTTGACATCCATGTAAAGGCACAACTATCTACCGGAATGCATGGATACCTATCGCTGCAACCACCAGTCAATTAGGATGTATTTAGTGTACATGGTTTAGTCAACCATTATCTACATACATGTACATGTACTTGTAAATCACCCTCCATCATTGTCATCATGGGTTTTCTCAAATTACCCATAACCATGCTCTGGGTTTTATAGGCTTACCCTAAACCATGCCCAGGGTTTTATTGGCTAACCCTAAACCATGCCCAGGGTTTTTGTCGGCTGACCCTAAACCATGCCTACAAGAATCCCTATCCACTTCACTCTCACACGTGGTTTTTGGCTTATCAAAAACCGACACTACAAAGTGGTTTCCAGCTGACCACAAAACTGCAATTACATACAGTGTCATAAGTGGTTTCTGGCTTACCACAAACCTGCACTTCCAAAATGGTTTTAAGATTACCATGAAATTTATAGAGTACACATGCCTCACCAAGCTTACATTACACACTCCAACTCATGGATTTACCAGGTACATACTTTACGAAGACCACTACAAAACACCATAGACTTGCTTATACTTAAGATGTGTGACTCATAATACAACATGCTAGTGAGCCTATCCCAAAAACTCACATTAACTTTCACTTTGTTGTCCTTCATCCTTTAATCTCTAATGCAACTCCAACCTCTAATGAAATATTCACTGTCATGTCTTCATCATATCTGGTAGTCAATCATTCTTGCAAATAAATTTGTTTATTGTTGGAATGGTCAATTCTAACATAGACTCAAGATCGTGACAATAGTTGACCAAACTAAATGTCACAACAATAAACATCCAATTCCTTCAACCAGATTTACATTACTGTATTTTTACATGAAAGACATGCATAATGCATTTTTACATGAAAAACATGCACCTTGAAAAAATCAAGGTCAGTGTGAGGGAACCATATCATTGTGAGTAGAAACAATAAGATGAATATACAATCCACTGAAATCATAAATGTTCACAAAGTCAAAATTAGATTTAATGCAATAAACAGCATAATCCACAAACTCGTAGAGCCCACACAGCACTGTGCTTCATGCTATTACATTATTCTCTTATATCCTTGGCCTCTCGTGTGGGAGACCAAGCCCAGGCCCATACGGGCTCTAATACCAATTTGAAAAATTGATTACTCCTCAATTAATCAAATAATGTTACATATAAATACATGTAGTGTTGTCTCAAGATAGGTAGACCATATTGGACACACAATCACTTGTTTGAAAGAATATATCAACCACACACCAATCTAGGAAACATTGAGATTTAAACAACTCCTAAAGAATAGGAACATACTCCTTTACATAGAAAGAATCACAACTGAGACAAGTAGGAATTATATTTTCCACGTATTACACATCTGCACTTATTAATGTTATAAGAAATTAAATCTTTTTACTTTCAATTACCTCTTCTCTTTGCACATTGAAATAATTTAATAAAGGTTCATCTATATATGTGTGTGTGTGTGTCTGTGTGTGTTTATGTTTTTTTTTTAAGTTATATTAAAATAAATTAGTTAACATGGATATTAAAAATGGTTTATTTACATATCCAATTGAAATATAAAAATAAAAATAATATCAACATTATTGTTTTTTGTTTTAATTACTTTTAAAATTATTAAAAGCTAATATAAAATTATCCTATTTCATATGCACAACCAAATATTTAATTTATAACTAAGAATGAGAGTGAAATATTTTTACCATTTCTCCTTTGTATTGGATTGTGATATCAACAACCAATAAAGCAAGCCAAGTTAGAGTAGGATTGTGTTTAATAATACTTTTAAGTAAAACCAACAAAATATGTATATTTGTTTTTATTTTGATTATATCTCACATTATTTTTTAATTTAAATATTTTAATTTTTTATTTTTTTAAGAGACACATGTCAACTCCACATTGAGCATAGAAAGAATTGCACATCATCCTCATATTGGGTTGTAGAATGACCCTCATAGCTGAGTTATAATGTTTAGTGACTACATATATGAGTTTTAATATATTCATACGAAGTGTGTTTCACCATGCATGAAATAATGGGATATGTATAAGCATTAAAAAAACAAATCACCTGTAAAGAATTGGTGTGGAATTTATGATTTGTGAGGAAATTTTGTATTTCCTTTTTTTCTTTGGAAAATATATTTAGGTATGAATATATTTCACCAGGATTTGAGTTATTTAATGATGATATATGGTGACAATTTAGTATCTCAAACATGATAAAATCAAATGAATCAATGGATATATGCATTTCATCACATGTATCCATTATGCATAGATGTGATAGAATTATAGCTGATAATTATGAATTATGTATATAGTTGATAGTTAATGGATTTTAGAACGTTATTTAAACATGGTATCAAGAAAAATAGATATTTACATGCTTTTGATGTATCATGATAAACATGCATACCTTGTTCTAAGTTAATTCAAAATAATATTATATGGCTTTAAAGTTTTATGGTTATGTATCATGATGTTTCATATGCATGTGAATGAAAATCACGATATCCATCATTTTTGTGACAATATCATTCTATTTTTTTGTTAATTAATTGTATTATATTAGTTGAGGAAAAATCTACATGAGATTTGCAATGAAAGCTTTTCTCTCCCATCCTCACTCCAACTAGATTTGTTGGCCAGGAGAGAGAAACTAAAACTAGTAGAAAAATGCCAAAAATTGTAATGTAACCATATCCCAAAAACATACAAGCTCCAAAAAATAGTAATAATACATACATAACCAAGCGGAATCAAAGATTGAAAGGAGGGGTCGAGGCTTTCCCAACAATTACATGAGCAAGGGGACGTGGACCCCCATGCACATGTAATTCCAAGTGATCCGTCTTGCCTTCAACTCGATCCAACCTCTAAACGGTGCGTCTCTGGCCCCTCCATATCAAGTTCTTTCTACCAACATCTCCCATTGATTTTTTTGTAGATTGTTCATGAAGGAAATCGCTTCATTCATGTCAACATGTTTTTGTTGACACAATTCTACCATGAGCATCATTATACTCTCTATATGTCTATTAAGTGACTCTAGTGAAGGAGGATCCTCAGCTGGGACGACCACTGGTAAATTATTGTGGGCCAATTCACCATCAGAGGCTCCCTTAACCCCCCGCCCTCCCCAACACCTACCCTACCTTCATGCCCCAGAACCTCCCCATGGAGATCCCTCCCCTTGTGGGCCCGACCCCTCTATCTCACCATATCATGACTAAGCACTAACATAGAGAAGATCACCAGCACCCCCCCCCCCCCCCCCCCCCCCGGTTCAAAAAACAAAAACCACATTTACTCCCTCAAGTCTATGCCTCTCTATGAAAGAGTATTCTCCCCCAACTCCCCTCCTCACCAAAGACCCAAAGGAACCAGGAGAGAAACGAAGAGGCTTTTGAATCCAACCCTCTCTCATAATAGGAAGACTAACAAACACCATTGAACCCCAACCAAGATTACATAATAAAAATGGCACCCCAAAAGAATTCTCCAGGCTCTCGGAAGGAAAATCCCACCCAATAAAATCTACCACCACCCCAAAAAATCCAGATACAGAACAGAGTTGAGAAGGAGAGAGGAGAATACTAAAACTTACCAAAACCACAGAAGTGAGCTCCCTCATCCAAGTCACCATTGCCACTAAGCTACCCCTCACAATCCCACTCCACCTCACATTTGGTGAGCCTATAAAGGATTTGGCGAGCCTACAAAGGATTTGTCACCTCTATTCTCCCCAAGGTCTCAAACCCTACACCTCCTAGCTAGTTCACCACCTTTCCATCTAGATTCCTCAATATAACATGCAGAATTCGAATGGATAGGCATGCACAGGCTGGTAACTTGTACATAGATGTCAATCATTACACCACCCCACAAAACTCCCATAACTAGCTTGATCAACTACTAGATTAGGAAATCCCTCCATCTTTTAATGCTCTCCATTCTCCTAAATTTTCCAGTCGGTTAGTTTCTTGGCCACTTCTTGGCTCTAAAGGTAACCATGACTTGTCAGTGATCCTTTGGGAGGCTCATGTACCCGTCACCCCCACTTAATACACTGCATTCAATCACCTCCATCAATGTTACAATATCGTTATATTTTTATTTGCACATGTTTGTTTCATATATTTTGATCATGTATGATTAAAATTAATGCATTTGGCACTACGATTAGAAAATGTATATCAATTGTTTTGATGAATTAACCTTGAAATTATTCAATACATTTTTACTATTTTTAATGATATTATACGTTTATAACATTTAATTGGATCATAAAATAGCCAAAAAAAATTAATTAAATGATAAAGTATAAGTCGTGTATTATAAGCAAGTGATTATTTCAATGAATAACTTCAAAACTGTGATTAAGTCATGAAAAGGATATGTTTTGGCCCCATAGGGAGGAAATCGTAATTCATAAATTAATTCAAATGTGATGATAAATTTGACATCAAATTACAATTATTCTAAATGCCTAAAGGTAATGGGTCATCTCCCTATTAATGTCACATTTATTAGTTTCATTATAAAGTTATTGAGAAAATAAATTTGTGTATTATAACACTGGCCCAGGGGAAGATTATGATGGTGCATTGTTTTTATTTTAGTGCTATTAATGTAGGTTAATAATCTAAATAATGGTCATATTTTCATCATAGCATTTTTTTTATTTTTCATCTATTCCATCTACAGTTATGTCTAATGGATTGTCTCATGTTCCAATGTTAATTGGTGATGCTTATGAGGACTGGAAGGAGAAAATATATTTACAATAGGGTGCATAGATTTCTATTTAGCTTCCGGTGGGAATGAACCACTCATCCCTATGAAATATAGTATGCTAGCAGAAAGGGCCTTATATGAGAAATAGGAGTGATATAATCACTTAAGTTTAATTTTATCAATAACCATGTTGACAAACATATTTGAGGATCTATACCAGAATGCTCTATGGCAAAGGAATTCATTCATGTTGTTGAAAAATGGTATGTGATTTCTAAAATGGCACTATCCCACACCCAATGAAGAAAATATCATCAACAAAACTCATCGGTAATAAGGGAGTGAGTGAAAAAATTATGGAAATAAGATATATAGCCACTTAGTTGAAAGATTTAGAGGTCACATTCTTGGACTATTTCATTGTTAAATTCATACTTGAATCCCTACCTATAGAATATCATCCATTTAAGATTTCATATAACACACATAAGGATAAATGGTCAATTACGAACTATTGACCATGTGTGTTTAGGAGGAAGGGAGATTGAAGAAGGATAAATTAGAAAGTGGTCATCTAGTGACCCATGGAAAGGGATGTTCAAGAAAAGGAAAGCATGCTCATTATAAGAAAAAACACAAGAAGATGGCAACTAGTAAAGTTGACAATAAGGATACCATCAAATGTTTTTTCTATAAGAATAAAGGATGCATCAAGAAATAATGCTCCAAATATAAAGCTTGGCTTGAAAATAAATGTAACATCATTTCTTTAATGCGTTATGAATCTAATATGGTTGATATTTTTTATAATTCTTGGTGGATTGACTTTGGTTCTACAATCCATATTTCCAATACCATGCAAGGTTTAATCAACCAAATAAAATTAATGGAAATTGAATTCTTCATCTATTCACGAAACAGGATGAGTGAACGTGTGGAATCAGTTGGGACCTTCATAGTTATCCTAAAATCTAATTTTCTTTTAAGTCTTGAAAGGATATTTTATATTCCTTTCACTAAGAATCTTATTTCAGTCTCCAAACTTGTTTTCCATGGTTTTAGTTTCAATTTTATTGGTTCTATTATTAGTCTTATCAAAAACTCACTTGTTGTTGGTGATGGAACACTTGTTGATGGTTTGTATAAAGTCCATTTCAATCATACTTTTGATTTCAATTTTTTAACCTTGCATAGGAATGTTGTTATTAAACATGGTATTATGAATGAAAAATGTTCCATGCTTTGGTATAGAATATTGGAGCACATCTTCATAGAGAGAATCAAAAGATTAATAAATGATGGAGTCCTTCAGACTCTTGATTTCTTTGATTTTGATGTTTTTTTGAATTTCATAAGGATGAATGCATGAAGATAGGTTACATTTGTGGGCCAAATGTGGCGAAGAAATTTCATTTTTTTCCTCTTTTTTCGAATTGAACCCCTCAAAATTCATATAAGGATAGTGAATTTTGATTTAGAGTAAAAAGAAAAGTTGTCGAGAATTATGTTGTTGTCCTAATGATATTTTTTGAAAAAATATTTAGTGTCCTATAATATGTCAATTTTGCATTAAATGAAATGTTTGTCCTTGCAAATTTTCCCACATCTTAAGAGGTATGTGTGTGTTCACGTAGCATAACTTAGTCTAAAATGTGTAATTTAAAATATACATATATACATACATATATATATATATATATATATATATATATATATATATATATATATATATATATATGAGTATGATCTACACACACAGATCTAAGTTTTTCAAATTAAAAGGTTATTTTATTATGCAAAATTATATTTTTATTATTTTTTGAAGTTGGTGAAGTAATATTTCAATTGCATTTTGCAAACACGTGTTCACGTAAGGTCTTTTCAACTATTTAAATAAATTAAAAAAACCAAGAGTACCCTTTTGAAGAGGAATTGTAAACGAAGAAAGTGGTAATGGTATTTTTTGAAATATTTTTGTGGTCTATATTTTAGATATTGATTTTTTAGTCAGCCTCTTTAAAATAGCTCGAAAAAAATTCAAGCATTATGTTTAAAAGAAATTAGATGAAAAATATTATATGAATTCGAAAATGTCAAACTCATATGTCATTGGATAGAGGATTCCTTCATGAATCCAACATGATCAAATCTTCCACCTAAGGACAAATTTATCCCTAAGTCCACTAGTGTACAAAATGGTGTTGTAGGAAATTTTACAAAAGGGGTGTTATAAACTTGATCAATGGTATTGAGAATTGAACTTGATTGAGAATTGCTATTTGAGGAAATTTAAAATTGAGCATTTAAATTTCAAATTCAAATAGCTTGATCGATGGTTTTATAAACCCCCGATCGAGCCATATATGTAGTTAACAGGGGCTCGATCAAGCGTTATGGCTCTATCGAGCTATTATGCTTAATCAGGCCTCTATAAAAAAAATTGAATGATATAAATTAATCTTTTACCACATTTTAAAATTCCAAATTTTATTATAATTTGTGTTATCATGTCATGTAGAAACCTTATTAAATTTAATATTAACATTAAAAATTTATTATTATTATTAAATTAAATGATGAAATCTAATATTAATATAAAAAAATTAACATTAATATAATTTAATGTTAATATTAAATTTATTGATTTTGAATTAATACAATATTATTAACTTCAATATAATATAAAATTTGTTATATTATAATATACGCTAGCATAAAAACATTAATAAATGTGGTTGATATATGCTATAAGCGTCAACAAAAGAGTCACTAACACAAAAAGAGCCATACAAGCTGACTCAATTGGTTAATTTTTTTAACCTAATTTTTTTATAAATCTAACATAATAAAATATATAATATTTTTAAAATCCTGAAGTAATCATAACCTAGAGCTACCTTTAAAGAAATAAAACCTAAACAGTTTGAATTGGAAGACATGAAGCATTCTATGTATCTTTGATGGAGGTAGTTGGAACATTAATATTTTGGAAAATTTTAGATAATATTTCCATGGAAAAAATCATCATTTTCCCTCTAGGTGAATGTACAACACACATTTGAAATCTTTCATTTTAAATATGTATTATATAATAAAAATATTAAATAGTCGTATGACATCAAAATAATAAAAATAAATAAACATAATATTTTAATTGTCAAAGTATTCTAAATTTTTTGAAATATAAAGGAGAGAGAGTGGGAGAGAAGGGCAAAAACAGCAAAGCTCATCTTTGAGTACGTGCTAACTAGGTTTGGTTTCCCAAAGATATCGATGAGTGATCATGGCACACATTTCCTTAATGAAACGATCAGCGCGCTAATGGAGGAATTCCAAGTTTATCATCAAAAGAGTACACCATATCACTCACAGGCTAATGGGATGGTGGAAGCGTTTAATAAGATATTGGAGAACGCACTGACAAAGATTTACAATGAACAAAAGAATGAATGGGATGTGCACATACCCACAGTTCTATGGGCTTACAGGATGACTTGAAAAAACCTGACTGGACAAACACCTTTCAGGCTAGTTTATGGTGTAGAAGTTGTGATATCGATCGAGTACATTGTACCTAGTCTACACATAGTGGCATTCACAGGAATGGCAGATTGCAGAGCCCTAGAAGAGAGGCTTGCGTAGCTGATAGAGCTTGAAGAAGACAAATTTTTGGCTGGATTCCATCAGCAAGTTCAAAAGGAGCGCGAAAAAACATGGCACGATTGACACATCAAAATGTGCACCTTCAAGGTAAATGATTTTGTTTTATTATATAACAACAAGTTTGATAAATTTCCAAAAAAAATTCAGATACATTGGTTGGGGCCATATGTCATCAAGGAGATTAACGATGGTGGAGCAGTTTAGTTGGTGAAGTTAAATGGAGATCCATTCCCAGGAAAAGTAAATGGCAGTCAATTGAAGCCATACACCAGGGATATAACCAGATGACTATATGGTGGAAGCACAGTCTTAGCACTCCAGTTAGCTAAAAGGAGGCACAGACTATAAACTACACTGCCCAAATTGTAGAGCTGAGTGACTGGAAAACTGCATAGAATGGAGGAATGTCACAGTGTTAGCAAAAGCATCCGAGTTGTGCTATCAAAGGAGAAACCACATAGGGCAACCAGAAAGTGATTGTTATGGTCATTGTTCATGATTTGAAAGTGAGAAAATGATTAAGTGGAGTGGGGGGGAGGCATTTAAATCGTAATTTAAGTGCGATATCTTTGAAAATATGTTGCCAATCTAGCATTTATGAGTAGATTTTGGGGGGAATGATCAAATTTGAATTCGAAATTTCCTATAAATTACAGATGGTTGCCCAACGAAAAACACTTTTTATTTTGAGAATTGAGGTGTTGAGCTATCAGGCGCACCTGAACCTTGAGAATTTTGAGGCTTTGGTGGTTAGTTCACTATTTGACAAGTTGCCTAAGGAAACCCAGGAGCTCCTTACTAGCCTCATGTCGGCGCCCATGGAAACCACAAGTTTTCGAAGAATGATGGCCTCTAAGGGATCTACCCCTGAGGTTGCAAGTGTAGAGGTTCCCATAGAAGTGCTAAAATCGTCGAGGTCACCCAAGCTGAGGCCTACGCCGACGAGAGAGGGTCCAAAGACAAAGAATGATAAGCCAACAGCAAAAAATCCAATGCATGAGTCACCAAGGAAGCACCAGAAGAAAGACAAGCCTACCGCGCAGGAGAAAGGAAAGGTGGTAGACCTAGAATTCAATGTGGGCATGGAAGACACTGGTATGGGCGCAGAGGATATTGACATCGAGGGGGTAGATCCCATCTCCAAACTACCAGAATACATCCCCCCACACCAAGGCAAGGTGAAAGTCCCAGAGGACCCAGATGAGGGAAAATTTATGCTGATTACCCCATTGCTGCTAGACTAGATCGCATTTGAAGGCCCGTGCATGGCACGCGTCCTCCATCTCAAGCTAGAGGATTGGGACTTGGTAGACACGGAGTGATTCCCCCACTTGGCATCTAATACCTTTATGACCCGCATCTTCTATAAATATTCTGGTGTTACCACGTTTGATTCGAGGAAGTGGATTAGAGGGGTGGACAAGGCAGGACTGCTGAACCTGCTATGGGTGTCATATTACAACCATGCGCCCATAACTTTGATGGTGATGAAACAATTTCTATGCTTGGTGCATGACAACTGCCTGTGGTTGGGAGAACCGATACCAATCATGGATATGTTGATCCATAGGATCACATTGCTACCACACTCACAGTTAAATATGGCTAAATCATTTAGTGTAAAGGTGGCTGAACGTGACCTCGCTGAGAGGATGAAGGACAAGTTTAAGCTTGTCAAGAAACCACGCGGATACTCAATCTCCAGCATAACCGATCTCGCGGTTAAGGTAGCCACCCAGATCTTGGCTGGGAAAATAATGAGGAAGTGTCATGCAAATGAAGTGCCGGCACCAGTTGTGTCGTTAGTGGCCCAGTGCGCAGAGGGCATACAATTCAATTAGGCACACTACCTCTACAGCGAGTTCTTCACGAACTATAGAGAAGCATAAGACCAGAGTAAAACTTTCCATTATGCATGGCTTTTGCTATCCATTATACTGATCACGTGGGAATTACTGGAGGATAGTCAGTTTCCTCCGATTGCATTAGATATGCCAGAAGCAGCGAAGTTTGCTTCGCTCTGGGCCACAAAGGACACCGAGTGGGTTAAGGACAGTAAAAAAATTTGGGTAATTTTTTTAGGGATTATTGACATACTTCTCTTAATCATTCTCTAGACCTTCTCGAAGGTCCATGATTGTCCTTCGCGTACCCTAAATAGGAGATTCAAACACTTACACACCTCCGTAATTACTCTTATTGTTGTATTTACCCAAATTAGATTAAGTATTGGATAACTCTAACATGCATTACAATTATCTTTGCACAAACAGATATTCTTACTTGCATTCATATAACAAAGTAAAACATATAGATTCACGCATCAATATAGTATTAAAACATAAACCAAGTATTCGTCCTAACATAATCACATGCATTTATAACAGAAGTAAAATAGATCATACACAGATAATTCCAGAATAATTATCTTTATTGATGCTTCAGGTCCTCTTCACAGATTCCAACTACCTTGCGCACACACCTGCAGGGGTCCGCGCACTCAGCTGCAAACTTCTACCCTAGGCCTCTGTGCACACAACTGCAGAGCCTCTTTCCTACGCTAAGAATATTCGCCCTTATCTTTCACAAACCCATTAAAAACTCACTTAGAACTGAAGCACTAAAAAAATGCCATAGACTCTTCTAAGACTTCCTTTTTATACAACCCCATGGTCTGCGGACTATGGGTAGATCTCCTAAAGCCAACTTGACTTACATAAATGAAGGACAGAAACCCTTGATGACTCTTTACTTCTTCGTGCTCTATGGCCACAAAATGCGAAGACTTTACATTCTTTATACAAAAACTTGGACTTTTAACCCCAAAACTTGGGCTTTTAACCCTAAACTTGACTCCAAAGGACCTATTCCCAACACTCTTCTAGGGGGAAATCTCCTTTACATTACACAGATGAACAATTCTTGGATGATAAAATGACTAAACCTCCTTGCTACATATAGGAGTCTAAGGAGTCACAATATAATCAAAGCTGAAATAACAATAATAATATAAGGTTACAACAATAACAATAGTGGGCTTCTATAGGGAACACTAATAAAAATATGAGGACAATAGGGGCACAATAATAACAATAAGGGCTATAATGACAATATTAATTGGGGAATCACTAGTATTATAGGGACCTGACACACTTAGTTAAGAACACTCAATATGATTTAATGAGTTGAAGTTTAGTTTTCATGTGTTGATTCCTATTTTATAGGAGTCTAGCTACGTTAATTTGAGTTAAGGGCATGAAGTTTAGTTGTATGTGGTGATTCCTAAATTTTATGAGCCTAGGTTGAGTTAATTTCAGTGGTTTTCAGTTAAACTAGTCCCAACTGTTGGAGGAACTAGTTGGTGGTTAGTTAAGTAGTGGGACATCATTCTAACTCAAAGTTCATCTAGTTTACTGATCAATCAATGAATAATTAGCTCATGCATGCACAGAATTTGAGTTGCCCAATTTTGGTGGAGCTTCCAAGGTAGTTAACCATTAGCTGTAAACTAGTTGAGTGTACAGGTGTTGCATGAGGTCAGGTGATCAACCATAAGGAATTGCACAATAATTTTGGAGGAAATTCCTAATTAATAGGGGCCAATTTCCTCAGGAATTGCACAAGCAAATAGGGACTCAAGCAAAGGCAGAAATTGACTAAGTCTAGTTCATGGCTTCTCACTGAGTAGAGATATCAGTTACACACTTGTAGGTTGTGCTCAGTTGAACAAAGAAATTGTAATACATATATATTCATTAGATTAATACAAACAGACATTTGATTTTTAGGAATTTTCTTTCCCTGGGAAAAATACTATTTGCATGTGTGTGATTTCTTATTGCATGTCTAAATTTTTTGTTTTGGATTGTGAAATACTTTCCATAGAGCAGTAGAGTAGGTTTTTCTCTTATGATTTTGATTAAAACTTAATGATAAGTTGCAAATCTACATCATAATTTCTACATGGTATCACAACAGGATTCACATTAGAGTAGGAATTTTGAATTTGATTCTCAGAAGGCTTGAATTTGGAGTTCAGTGCAATAGGATCTCTTAAGAGTTGAGAAGATGGCATTCAATGGACTAAGGCTAGAGTATGCCTCAAAAGGAACCTTTAATTTTGTTTCATGGAAGGATCACATGGAAGCGGTATTGGATGACAATGGATTGTTAGAATAAATCAAGACTGGTGTTGAAAAACCACAAGCATCTAATGCCCAGAACCTTTCGCAGTGGAATAAATATGTAGCCAAGGTGAGGAGAATAAATTTGGAGGGAGTGTGGAGTCACATTTTCTCAAATATTCATGGAAAGTCAAATTCATTCACAATGTGGAAAGCATTGACATAATTTTTCGAGAATAGTAGCGACCATAAGAAGCTAGCACTCATGGATAAAATTCAAAGCATCAAGATGGAGAAGAATGGCATTATTCAGCAGTATTTGAGCAAGTTCACATAATGTCATAATGAATTTTTTGCGGTTGGTGTTAATGTTGCAGAGGAGGAATTCATAAGCCTATGCCTTCCCAAGAGTTCGATAGCTATCAAGATTCAGTGAACGGGAGGGAGAAACTACCGAATCGGTAATGCTAATGGTTTGATTTGGTACAGGAGGAAATAAGGCAGAATACCAAAGATGGAACCTCATCCAAAGAAGAGAAAGAGGACTTCACTCTAGTCAGAAAAGGAATGAAGGCCAAGGGAAATAAGTCCTAAGGTGAGGTTGAATCCAGCCAAGAGGGAAAGAAAAAAGGCTTGTCCAAAATTAAATGCTTTAATTGTCATGAATTTGGGCACTATGCTACTAAGTATCTACACAAAAATTCTATCAAGAAGACTCTGCAGTAGCAGCAACAAGTGAAGCTTTGACTTCACAATTTGAGCTAGATTTCACCCTTATCGCATGCATGGCCATCACTTTGATAGGGAGTGTGTGGTACTTGGATTTGGTGCCTCATTCCACATGACTGGGTTTAGAGAATTTTTCAGTGACCTAGAGGAGAAATATCTCTAGATGAATATTGAATTTAGAGAGGACAGAAGGTACAACGCGGCTAGGATTGGTATAGTCACCTTTAAGAGGGAGTTGGGATCCCCTCTTAGACTCAAGGATGTCATGTTTGTTCCAGACCTAAATAAAAATATCATCTTTGTTGCATTTTTTGAATACCTTTGTTATTATGTGATCTTCAGAAAAGGAAAGGCATTCCTGACACACATAGCCATGGGACAGGTGAAGCAAATCAGGGTTTGAGTTAAAAACATGTATGCACTTGAAGTAGAAGATGAATTCACAACCTTGAGGAGCAAGGTAGATATTAGAGATATGGTGGTTGAGAGGGAGCTGGATAGACCTATCAAAATGGAGCCTCAGAAGGAGCCACGAGAAGTTGTGGAGCAGCCACAAATGGAGAGGTAGATAGGAGGAAGAGTGGATACATACACTAAACCGAAGACCTCCAGTAGGGGGAGACTTTGAGCCAAGTGGGTAGAGGGAGCACATATAACTATACCTCCAGGAGTGAGGTGGAGTGATGTAGATACTTAGTCAAAGAGTTAAAGAAATTTGGGCAAGGTCCATTGAGGCATCCTCCTCATGGACCATTACCTTGCTACGAGGGCCCACAATATTTAGTAGTAGGAGGATTAGTGTCAGTTAGATATTTAGGAGTGTAGAGGAGTGTTTATAGTAGAGCAGGAGGTTCAGTAGTAGAGTCGGCAACAACATAGTTTTCCTAGTAGATTATTGTAGACACAGTTGATTCTATTTTTTTGGACGCTTCTCAGATGCAGATGTTGTATTAGCAGTAACAATAGTGAGAGTTGTTGCATGCAATACATTCCACATGTGCAGGATAGGGGTGGTTGATAATCCATTTCTTACTGAGACCTTTGTTATTATGTAATTCTCATTTTGATTTTTCCTTGATTTAATTGAGAAAATTTGAAATTCCACATCAGCAAACAACTTGGAGGAGTTAACTTAGGTGACATGTCTCTTATCACTTAATTAATAACACTTAATTCGAGTTAATGTGTTGAATTTCAATTTACATGTGTTAATTCCTATTTTTTAGGAATATAGCTCACTTAATTTGAGTTAAGGGCATCAAGTTCAGTTGTATGTAGTGATTCCTAAATTTTAGGAGCATATGTTGAGTTAATTTCAGTGGCTTTTAGTTAAACTAGTCCCAATTGTTGGAGGAACTAGTTGGTGGCTAGTTAAGTAGTGGGACATAAGTATGACTCAGATGTCATATAGTTAACTAGTCAATCAGCTAATAATTAGCTCATGCATGCAAAGAATTTGAGTTTCCTAGTTGTGGTGAAGTTTCCAAGGAAGTTAACCAGCAGCTGTAAAATGGTTGAGTGTAAAGGTGTTTCATGAGGTCAGGTGATCAAACCTTAGGAATTTCTCAAGAATTTTGGAGGAAATTCATAATTAATAAGTTCCTATTTCCTCTGGAATTGCACAATAAAATAGGGTCTCAAGAAGAGGCATAAATTAACTAAGTTTGGGTCAAAGCTTCTCAGTTAGATAAGATATATTTATGCACTTACAAGTTGTTCTTAGTTGAGAAAATAAATTGAAATACATCTCTATTCATCATATTAATGCAAGCAGGCATTGGGGTTTTTAGTAGTTTGCATTCCCGAGAAAAATACTATTTGTGCGTGTGTGTTTTCTTATTGCATTTCTAAGAAAATTATTCTAGATTGTGAATTACTTTCTCTAGAGCAATAGAGTAGGTTTGTGTCTTTTGATTTTGATTAAAACTTCATGATTTGTTGCAAATCTACATCATAATTTCTAAATGGTATCAGAGAAGGACTCACATTAGAGTAGGATTTTTGAAGTTGTTTATCTTTAGGTTCGAATTTGAAGTTAAGTGAAGAAGGATCTCTTCAGATCTAAGAAGATGGCCTTCAATGGACTATGGCTAGAGTATGCCTTGGAAGGCACCTCTAATTTTTTTGTATGGAAGGATCACATGGAAGAGGTATTGGATGGCAATGGATTCCTAGAATACATCAAGACGGATGTTACAAAACCACTAGCATTTGATGCCCAAAACCTTACTTAATGGAAGAAATATGTAGCCAAGGCAAGGAGAATAATATTGGAGGGAGTACGGGATCACATTGTATCAAATCTCCATGGAAAAGAAACTTCATTCACAATGTGGAAAGCACTGAAAAAAATGTTCAAGAATAGTAGCGACCATAAGAAGTTGGCACTCAAGGATAAATTTTGAAGTATCAACATGCAAAAGAATGACACTATTTCACAGTATTTGAGTAGGTTCACATAATGTCATGATGAACATGGTGGAGTTGGTGTTAATGTTGCATAAGATGAATTGGTAAGCCTAGACCTTCTATGTGTTCCCAAGAGTTGGCATAGCTATCAAGATTCATTGAACGAGAGGGAGAAACTATCAAATTAGGAATGTTTATGGTTTGATTTGGTACATGAGGAAATAATTCAGAATACTAGAGATAGAACCTCATCCAAACAAGAGGAAGAGAACTTTTCTCTAGTCAGCAAAGGAATGAAGGCCAAGGGAAATAAGTCCTAAGGTGAGGTTGAATCCAACAAAGAGAGAAAGAAGAAAGACTTATCCAAAATTAAATGCTTCAGTCATCATGAATTCGGGCACTATGCTACTAAGTGTCCACACAAAAATTTTAGCAAGGAGTCTATAGTAGCAGCAACAAGTGAAGCTTTGGCTTCACAGTTTGAGCTAGATTTCACCCGTATCACATGCATGGCTAGCACTGTGATGGGGAATGTGTGGTACTTGGATTCGGGTACCTCGTTCAACATGATTGGGTGTAGAGAGTTGTTTAGTGACCTAGAGGAGAAATATATCCACATGAATATTGAGTTTGGAGATGATGGAAGGTACAACACGATTGGGATTGGTACAGTCACCTTTTAGAGTGAGTCGAGATCCCCTCTCAAACTCAATGATGTCATGTTTGTTCCAGACCTAAAGAAAATTCTCATCTCTATTGTAGTTTTGGAAGGTTATGGTTATGATGTGATCTTCAACAAAGGAAAGGCATTCCTAAGACACATAGCCATGGGACAGGTGAATCATATCAGGGTTTTATTCAAGAACCTATATGCACTTGAGGTAGAATATGCATGCAAAACCTTAAGGAGAAAGGAAAAGATTAGAGATATGGTGGTTGAGAGGGATTTGGATAGACCTCTCAAAATGGAGCCTCAGAAGAAGCCATGGGAATTTGCGGAGCAACCACAAATGGAGAGGAAGAAAGGAGGTAGAGTGGAGACATACACTAAAGCATAGACCTCTAGTAGGGGGAGAGTTCGAGCCAAGTGGGTAGAAGAATCACGTCAACTATACCTCTAGGAGTGAGGTGGAGTGATGTAGATCTTTATTCCAAGACTTGCATAAATTTGGGCAGGATCCATTGAGGCATTCTCCTCATGGATCATTACCTTGCTACAGGGGCCCATAATATTCGATATTAGGAGGATCAGTTTAAGTCAGATACTGAAGAGTGAAAAGGATTTTTGACAGAAGAGAATGAGGTTCAGTAGTAGAGTTAGTAGCAATGTAGTTTTCCTAGTGGACAATTTTAGACACAGTTGATTATTTTTTTGGATGCTTCTCAGTTACAGATATTGCAGTAGCAACAACAATAGTGAGAGATGTTGCATGCAGTACATTCCACAAGTGTAGGTTAGAGGTGGTTGATAATCCCTTTCTTTATAAGAGGGAGTGTTAAAAAATGCAACAAGAAACTATAAATTTTATTTTTCCTTGATTAAATTGAGAACATTCAAAATTCCACATCAACAGACAACTTGGAGGAGTTAACTGAGGTGACATGGCTCTTGTCACTCAATTAAGAACACTCAATTCAAGTCAATGTGTTGAAGTTCAATTTGCATGCATTGATTCATATTTTATATTAGTCTAGCTCATTTAATTTGAGTTAAGGACATGGAATTCAGTTGTATGTAGTGATTCCTAAATTTTAGGAGCCTAAGTTGCGTTAATTTCAGTTATTTTCAATTAAACCAGTCCTGATTGTTGGCGAAACTAATTGGTGGTCAGTTAAGTAGTGGGACATCAGTATAACTCATAAATCATATAGTTAATTGATTAATCAGTTGATAAGTAGCTCATGTATGCAGAGAATTCGAGTTTCCCATTTGTGGTGGAGTTTCCAAGGTAATTAACTAGTAGTTGTAAACTAGTTGAGTGTACAGGTGTTGCATGAGGTCAGGTGATCAACCCTGAGGAATTGCGTAAGAATTTTGGTGAAAATTCCTAACTAATATGGGCCTCTTTCCTCAGAAATTGCGCAAAAAATAGGGGCTCAAGAAGAGGCATAGATTGACTAAGTCTGGGTTAGATCTTCTTAGTGAGCAGAGAGATAGGTTATGCACTTGCAGGTTGTGCTTAGTTGAGCAAATAAAGTGTAATACATCTCTATTCATTAGATTAATGTAAATAGGCATTGGGGTTTTTATCAGTTTTCTTTCCTCAAGAAAAATACTATTTTCATGTGTGTGATTTCTTATTGCGTGTCTAAAAATTTTGTTTTAGATTGTGAATTACTTTCCACAAAGCAGTAGAGTAGGGTTTTATCCTGTGATTTTGATTAAAACCTCATGACCAGTTGCAAATCTTCATCATAATTTCTATATTAAATCAAGGTCAAGTCTTCAGGATACTAGTCTGTAACCTTGATTGGACGGGATCTATATACAAGCTCATATACCACTCTACCTTCTACTACCAATTCATAACCACATCCACACACTCCACTGATTAGTAGTGCACTCAAAAGATCATTCTCCCATAATGAAAAAACCCAATAGAGGGTTTGTTCTCTTTCTTTGTCCTTCCTATAATTCTTCCTACCATCCCACTATGTCTCTAAGAGGTTGCTAGCCTATATACTCCATCCCACAAGGGAATTGGAACCATCCTCTATTTCTATCACCTCCAATATAATCTCATAAATTTCCTACCATCGAGTATATTGTATTCAATCACATCACATAATTAACTATCATCAAGTTGGCTTGACCGATTCTTCCAACTGTTGGCTCATTAACTTCAAAGATTACATACAAGGTCAGTTTTGTGGTTGTTCAAGAAAGAAAGCATGATCCATCAAAAATTTGGATCTGTAATATCAACCCCTCCTCCAATAAATAGTCATAAGGATCAAAATTAAATGTTTAAACCACATCATATCAACCAGTTGTGGCTCATGTTTCCACGTTGATATTATAGTCATATTTTAAAATTACAAAAATAGAGGTAATTGAGAGGGCTATTATAGAATAAAAAATTTTTGGAGGTTCCATATAGACCTATTTTATAAGGTAATCTCCTTGTAGCAAGTTATAATCCTTCATTAACATTATTATTTTCTTTTCTTTTACCAAACCACTCATATATGTGATTTGGACAAGTAGGTCGACCATTATTGAGTAACAATAATGGCATTGAATCTCATTTTACAATTGAATGGTATTTTTCTTAGAAATATCCACCACCAATAATGTAATATTGATAACAGAAGTATGCTTGCATATTTTGAAATGTCCATCCTTTTATTGAGCCGCATGGGGATGATTAATATATTGTTGGCATGAACAATGTATACTATTGGTGAAAACCCACAAATCTATTTAGTTTATAATGGCAAGATGGTATTTTCTAAAAGAATAATTTTAGTAATTATTGGCATGGACTTGTTTAAGATATTATTTCACTATTATTGACATTGGCAATGTATACTTCTAGTGAAATCCCACACATTTGTTTAGTTTATAATGATAAGTTGGTATTTTCTAAAAGAATAATTTTGAAGGGCTTAAACTGAAATTTTATTTAATGAGATGAATTTAAATTTAATTTAATCAAATTCATTTTTTATTTGATAATATGGCAATGCCTTTTAATCTTGATAATCATTGGCTATGTCAATGCGTGAATGGCTACCTTATCAACTTTCCAACAAGTTTCTTACCATTTGTATGAACGCAATCCACTAGGATTCCAATGATACGATTAATTGTTTTTCAAATGTAAATAATGTTGTTTCCACCTCCTAGAAATAACAAATTCATATAGTTTAACAAAACAAAACAAAACTAATAATTGGCTACATGAATTAGGCTAAATACTTATACAAATAGTCACTGAAAAAATACCTTAGGCCTTTACATTATATCTTTGAACTCTAACGTGGAATATGGGCACCATTAGTATGTTTTCCATAGCAAGAATGGAACTCGGGGCCTATAGCATGGTTGGTGGAGTAAAATAAGGACCTAATTCCCTAAAAAAATGTTGTTTAGCTTAATTACCCATGAAAAAGGTGTCAATCCAAGGAATAGATCCTCACTAAGGGATCATTGGCATTGCGGTGCAATATAACTATTATTTGGAAACCAATTTTATCATTCCAAAAAGCTTTAATAATTGTAAACATGTGGTGTAAATAGGAGGAACCATTCTATCTTATTTTAGAGATTATATGGTGGTACAATTACCTTCAATATTATCACAAAGAATTTGAAAATGGGTAAGCATTGTATTTTCCACGGTGATAGAGGAGAAGAAGATAATGTTGATAAATAAGAGGTGGTCTAGAGTGAAGCATTTGGTTGGTCTAGTGAATGGAGATTAATATGCCATTTTAAGCATGGTAATATGGTGGTACCCTAAGATATATCTTAAGGAGAGGTTACAAATGTTATGGACCTCTATGGGATAGAGGCACAAAATCTAGTGAGCATTGTTATATGCATATAATGGGATGAGTTATACACTAAAGTTCTTCATCAACTATAAAAGTTAAGGAAAAGATATATTGTTAACGATTAAAAATGGAAATGGTATGAAATAATCATAAAAAGTGTTGATATATATTAATGATATATTATCAATAATATACTATGTTTTCTTTCAAACTTAATAAAAAACATACCTTATAAACAATACTACCCTTATTGCATTTCAAAAAGTATTAATCATTAATATATGGTATTTCAAACTGGATGCGGGTGATTCAATTCAAAGTTAATAACTGTATTAATGATAGCCGGTGTTTTGTCCTGTCAACTGCAGATGAGCGCCCTTCTCCAGGATGGCGTCAGGCACAAGCAGGCTCACCCGTCGCGAATTCAAACCGGCTTGAAGGATGAATTAATGGCTAACCTCGGTAATTTCAAGGCTCAGGCGATATTAATCATGGAGTCTTCAGATTTTCTCCTCATGTTATGCTCTCCAGCTTTGGCGATTGAACACCAGTGTTACTCCTCCCCTGGTCTACCCTGTTTTGGGAATATAGCTTGTTTTACTCCCTGTAGGCTGTATTCATCCAATACCAACATCCAGTCTACTAATCTCTCCTCCTGTAATCGAGTGATGGTGAGGAACAGAATGAGGGGCCATAATGGCGGGAGTCGTGGAGGACGTAGGCATTCTCAGCTGGCTCAAGCTGCTAATCAGTCGAATTCCCCTGCCTTTCAAGCGATGATGCCTCAGTCTAGCCCCCCCTGTCGTCCATATCCGTATCATGCCTTTCAGAATTATCATTTTAGGTTCCAGAGTAGTTTAATCAGGCCTATTATCTCTGCAAATATCTCCATTATCTTCACGGAGGAGGAATCCCTGCCTCTTGTTTCAGCTCACACTATGGCAGAATCTTCTCAGGGAGGCTTCAAAATAGCGGGCAGCCATGGTATGGAGCGGCAGCAGGACGAGGATGGTCAGGCAAATTTGCAGAGCGATCTGCAGGCAGCAGACAAGGATAAGGGGGTAGCTTTGTCTCCAGGTGGCAACCCCCATGGAGCTTCGGCATCGATCGCTGTTGAAGGAAACTCAGGTAGCACTTCTCCGGTTTCGATTCCTCCAGGTGGTAGCAGAGATGGTGATGCTGCCAAGGATGAAAACTTCTGGTATGGCAATGAGTGTCCAGTGGTGGAGGAGCCACTGGACCAGGATGTAGTCATGTGACAACACCTGGTTCCCATGGACATCTCCAATGTTTTCTTTTTGACTCATATTTTCCAGTTCCTTGACTCTTTGTTTTTGCTGAAGCGGTCTGGCGGGGTGTCTCTCTGGTTTTGTCTATATTCCATGTGGTTTGGCAGTTTGAGGTTCTTATGCTATTTTTGACAGTCTTCACTGTTGCTCAAGTTAACTTCATGGGGATTGATTCTCTTTTTGGGTCCCTTCCTAATCTTCATGTTCCTATATCTGGTTTTCTGAACTCTGTAACTGATTTTCCCAATCATGGGACAGTTCTTGTAAGGCTGAAAGCATGCAGCTCTTCTATGCTGAGGCTTCGTCCTCCTTGTAAATTTACTGTTACTCTCCTTTAATAGAATTAGTATTTACTGAAAAATATATATATATGTATATATGGCATTTCAAAAAATATTAATCATTAATAAATCCATATGAATCAATCATAAACTAAAAACATACTTCTCAATAAATTTATAAATTATTTTTTAAAAAAATCACCACAACTAATACTAAACCTATGTATTATATTTTTATATAAAAATAATATATCTCTATTTTTTATCATTAAATTTATATATGATTATACAAAAATTTATATGAATTAAAATTAAGTTTCCAATTTAGTTTTAAACTCTTTTTATATTCGTTTAAAACCACATATTGTTGTTCTTCTATTTTTTCGATATTACTTATACATTATAATAACCACCATTAACTTAGGATTACCAAAAATATAAACAAATAGTTTTAGAGTAAGCCACTCACTGAGATGATTACCTCGAACCCAAAAGAACTCCGCCACGAGATTTCCGTAATTTCCCACGAGGAAACTTTCCGTGATTTCCCACGAGGAACTTTGCAGGTTAAACAATTTATTATTTGTAAATCGATGGAGCGATTGCGATTTATAGTGTTAAGAAATTTTCCAGTGATAATTGTATCGGAGAAACACGTCGACAGATTTTATAAAATGTGATTATCATCCCAAAAAAGTTAATAAAATTTATAAATTATTAAATTCACTTAAATTTTTAAGTTAAATTAAATTTAAATGGTGAATGGAAAAATGCTTTTCTCAATTATCTTACTAGGATCATGTTAAATTTGATCGAGTCTCATTATTATGTGACACGGATGTTATACTTTAATAGCTTATTTGACTAAATGACCTAATAAAAAATAAACCCTACAAAATCCAATTAATACTAGAATCGTGTCAAATTCGATTGAATCTCATTACTATGTGACACTCGTGTTATACTTCAGTATCCAACTAATACTAGGATAGTGTCAAATTTGATTGAGTCTCATTACTATGTGACACTGATGTTATACTTCAATAGATTATTTGAATATATGACTGGATTATAAAAAATAAAAATAAAACTACACAATCCAATTGATATACATTTCATAGTTCATTAATCAAATATGTCACATGGTTATAGGTATACAATAAATAATTTTTGATGTCATGTCAAATGTCAAATAATTCATGTAAGTGAATCAATCTATTTAACTAGTCAACAATGAAACTTACCTAAGGGCACAAGGTTAAAGATTTGTTGGTTAAATAGGCCTACACGATTATTAACTCTTTATAGACCAAATGATCTACATCTCAGAGTTCATTAATCTCACATTTCACATAATGATAGATATAAAGTAAACAATCTTTATTGTTCTTTCAAATTATTCATTAGTCAATCAATGTGTTCAACCTAGTCAATAATAAATTTTACAAAAGTACACAAGAATAAAGATTTGTTTTCTAAATAATAATTCATAGTTATTAACTTACGCAAACCAAATAATCTTCATCTCATTTCTCAATAATCTCACATACCACATAATTATAAATATAAAGTAAAAAAATATATTATAATTTTAAACCATTCATACTAATAAATTTGTGTTTAACCTAATCAACAATAAAATTGTACAAACACGCAAAGAGCATTGACTAAATAATTACACATATTATTTAATTTATACAAACTAACTAATTTACATGTAATAGTTCATTAATCTCACATTCCACATAATTATAAATATAGAGTAAAATCTTTCATGATAATGAAATCAATATATTTAACGTAGTCAATATATAGTTGATTAATTCAACATCCAACATGATTTTCCTCTATTGCATTCATGTATTTATGCAAGTAAATCATTAACATAGAAACTTGCACAAAATTAACAACTCATATGAAATATACTTAAATATTGACATACAAACCAAACCAACTGATCTATATTTTATAGTTTATTAATCTCACTTACTTATAGATATAAAGTAAACAATCATCTATGCTAGTGAATCAATGTTTAACTTAATCCATAACAATATGATAAATAACCAAACCAACTAATCTACATTTCACAGTTCATTAATCTCACGTAGGAAACAATCATCTATACTAATTAATCAATATGTTTAATCTAGTCCATAACAATTCATATGATAAATAAACTTAATCCATAATAATTCATATAATTAATAATTATATTAAAAATAATATTTTGTATAATAAATAATTATACTAAAAATAACCATTCATATAATAAATAACTCTACTTAAATAATGTCACACAAACCAAACCAAACCAACTAATCTACCTTTCATAATTCATTAATACACATCCCACATGCTTATAAATATAAACCACCAATGAATCAATATGTTTAACCTCGTCGATAACAATTCATATAATAAATAACTATACTAAAAGTGAATTGAATTCATATGTAACTAAATATACTAAAAATGAATTGAATTCATATGATAAATAACTACACTAAAATAACTAATTATACTTAAATAGTAAATAACGATAATAAAATTAACAATTCATCTGATAAATAACTCTACTTAAATAGTAAATATTGACCCAACTCTGACCAAACCAACTCATCTGCACTTCATAATTCATTTATCGATATCCACGTATTTACAGAGATAAACAATCTTCGATGCCGTTTCAAATCATTTAAGCGCGTGAATCAATGGTTTTAACCTAGTCAACAACGAAACCTGCATAAGGATACAGATTCATTGGTTAAGTAACTAGACATGATTTTTGTTATAAGTGGCTTTCGTAAGGATCTCGTAAATAGCAATCTCTCCATTTTCCTGATCCCAGAAAAGATTTATATACCCCTTGGGTTTGTCAGTGCTTTCACAACTGCCCTTCGTTCTACATTAAGCAAGCTTTGGGTTCTTTGTACTATAAGCAAAGAATCGAGAGAATGAGGCAACAGCAAAGGATGGCGAAACCTGTAAATGCTGTATGGCAGAAGCTTAAGGAAGCAAGAGTTATCGGAGACGTGGTGAACAATTTCGTTCCTCGTATTTATGTGCATGTAATCTATCGCCATACAAGATTTAGCTTGGGGAATGAACTACTGTTTTCCGTGGCCCAATCGCAACCTGACAATATCGAAATTGAGACCGAAGATTTTGATGTTGATATGCAGCAACAAGTGAGCAACTCCAAATTTGTAATAGTACGTAAGCTTAATTCCCGTTTCGTCATCCTATTGGGCAATAGGATTCTTTATTTAGCTATGGAGAAATGGAAATCCATATATTATTTACATTTTTTCTAAATCCACATAACCAGATTATAATGGATCCTCAGCGCGCTCCTGGCTGCGAATATTTGCACTGGTATTCTGTAACTTTGCACTCTGATCGAACTTTTCTTTATAGAACCCGAAGTTCATTCAATTTATTAACAGTTCTAATATCTACGTTGCACAGGTTGATTACCGACTACGAACCCAGTAAACGTTGTGGTGCAGGTACCATGGCATTGGCTGTCTTTCTTTTTTGGACCTTGATTCAATTGATCGAATGCCTCTCTGATACTTTTAACCCTAATGCTCAATTTCTCTGTTTGTCCGTGCTGCAATATTAGTTATTCCCTGGAAGGAGCTGGTTCCCTATGAACCTCCAACATGCATGCTTACCCAGAAGATAGTTCTCACAGTGTTCAGGCAAAATCAAGCTTTCGAACCCAAACCTCAAAGGCGGGCTCTATTCAGTACCAGAGTTTTTGCTGCTTCTAATGGCCTTGGATCGCCTGTGGGTGCTTCTTTCTGCTACATCAAGAATGTCAGCCAGAAAGATCAGAATGAATCAGCCACATCTAGCACTAGAAACCCATATTGATGATGGTGGTGGTTAAAGTCCACTGAGACCAAATTGGTGTATCAGACCTATAATTTTCTTAGTTTTTAATTATCTGGCTCCTCGTCTTTCTTGGTGAGATTGGTGCTGTAGCTTTCTCTTTTTTCTCTACAGTCTTCCAACTTCCTTTATCTTGCATCTCTTTCATCTCTTCTGGTTCTTGGGACATTGGTGTTTTAGCTTCGCGATCTATTGTGTTCGTCCTTTTGAGGATAGTCGGAGAAGAAGTTTGGTCTAGGAGATCTGATTTGTTGTGAAAATGAAGATTTATTTTGTGCGGTATTCGAATCTTCATAACTGTTGATCTGTTGGGCGAGACTTTCTCCTCACTTATGTTGAGAGTTGCTTCTTTCTTGCCCTATTTAACATCCAGGATATCAACCAAAATGATTAGAATGAATGAATCATACGCGTGTAATAACCCAGGCTGGAGGTAAACCTAGGTCCATCTATTTCATCCAGCAACCCGGGGAAAATGAAAGAAACCTGATGTAACCGTTATATAGCGTAGGAAGACCATGTACCACGAGTGATTTTTGAATGTGATATGGAAATCTAAATAAGTACCCTTTAACATTTTCTACGTCTCCTAAATAATACAAGTTTTTTTGCGGTCCTCTCTGTTTTCTTCTTGTAACTATATGATTGGTTGTAAGCTATTTTTGCTGCCTGTCGCTCTCTGTTTCTTTTTCTTATTTATGAGTCTTTATTAACCTGAAGTAACAAGTAACAAGAATAGAGAGAATTGAATCAAATTACTTTTGGTAACCAGAATATAGAGAGATTAGTTCTATGGTTGTGGTTCAGAGGGATTAGTTCTATGGTTGTGGTTCAATAGTGAGTTAGGGAGGTTTGGTCTTTACCAGTATTGTGGTCTAATGTGGAACAGCATTGTGGTATAATCTGGAACAGCATTATGTATACCTAAAAGTTTTTCTTGGCAGTTTAAAACATTATATATATCTATCTATATATATAATTTTTGGTTCTCTGTTTTTAACTACATCTATGTGATGGGGTTTGTAAACTATTTTAGCTCCCACTTGCTCTTATTGTCTTCCTTACTCTTATTGTCTTGCTGTTAAGTTTATTTTTATTATTTCTTACCCACTCTACATAAATAATGACAAAATTGAATCAAATTAGTCCCACTACACATTATACTCATTACTCTTAAAACAAAGATATCAAACGGTGATACTCATTACTGTTCAATATCTTGATACGGTGAGGAAGCGGACTTATTGATTTTGAAATATAAATTAAACATGAAGAAGGTATAAAAACAGAAATATTTATTTTTAAAGTTGAAATTAAGTTAGACATGATGTATTATAGTCTATTTTCTTTGAATTTAAAAAGAAAACATATTCTTCTAGCTCTTAAATCTCCTGAGATCTCAATCAACAACAACATTTACTTCAAAATAATTCAACATCTATGACATCTATTAAAAATTTGTATTACTAATCGTGAGACCTTAAAACTTCGCTCGCGAACAAATGATTTAAAAGTCGACTTCTGTTACTTCGTCACTCCCTTCAGCCTCGTACATATTTTAGCAGCTATGTTTACATCGAGCATTACCAGACCGGTCTTCGTTATTTCTGTACGCCAAGGTATTTTGTGATACAATGTTTATTATCACGTTGTATGTAATTTGTTTTATTGTTTTATCGTCCAGCATTAGGTCACCGGTCTTTGTTATTTCTTTGTGCCAAAGTATTTTGTGATACAAGGTTTATTATCACGTTATATGTAATTTGTTTTATTACTTTATCTCAATATTGATTTATTAAATGATTCAAGACTATAGGTATGTATTTAAAAAATTAAAAGAGTAGAGTATTTTATATTTACAATAAATTTTAATAGTAAAATTATGATATATAAAGTATTTTTTTCTTGTTTTATAAACAAAAAATATTATTCTTCTTCATAAATTTTAATAGTCAAATCAGTACATATAAAGTGTCTCTTATCTTATAAACAAAAAAATTATTCTTCTTCTTATTCTTTTTCTAAATTGTTTTACCTATAAAAATATAACTATCTAAATTTTATATTGTTTTATTATCTATTAAAAGTAGAATAGTTGATGAATAAGTGCAATGTTAAAGTACTCGTTACATAATGGTCAACAGTTTGAAACCACATGGGTGTCTCACATACACACCTTCCCATCTAGTTGTCATTTTCTTATCTTTGACCCCCACCTAGTTGTCATTTTCTTATACTTGACCCCACCTAGTTGTCAATTTTTTATATATAATTTTTTATTATATTTTTCAAATATTTCTTTATTTGTTTATTAATTTGTGAATTAATTTATTTATTTATTTAAATATTTTATTGTTCAATAATTATATACTAGTGTAGCCATATAAACTAAATGGTTGGTAAACTAGGGTCTCATAGTAAATCTAGCATTTTCAACATTTAAAAAATATTAAAAACAACTAAACTATTATTACTATTATTATTAGGTTAAAATCTCATGTAACAAGATTCTTAATGGTGAAAATTCACCGTCACTTTACCAAAGACAAAGATATTCTTAAGGAACACATAAGATTTGTCAAAGTACCATGATTTACTAATACCACATGCCCAACAATCTATAGCTCAAGTTCATATAAGTTTTTTTTTAAATTAATCAATTTAATTAAAAGGAGAAAAACATAACTACTTTTAAGATAAATATCAACATCTCATTTGTGACTACTAGTAGAAATATTTTAAAATATTCCATGTAAGGTAAATCCCTACCATCCACATAATAATTATTAATAATTAAAGTAAAAATTTGGAAAATCTAGTCAAATATAAACACAATTATCGATATAATAAAATAATATTGTAAAATTAAAGTATACATATATATATTAATATAGATATATTTCTTGTTATTTAAAATGCACTTTTGAATTCATAAATGGATTCAGACCCTAAACTTGACAAATTAGACAATTTAAACTTGATTCTTAAACATCTCTACTGGAATTTAGGCAAAATTGACCAAAAAAATGGTATTTCATCTATTCGTTAGACTATGTGTGTGTATATTTCATTATATATTTTTATTATTATACATGTTCAACCCAACATGCAAGAGACTTTGTAATGTCTTGTGGTGTAAACATTTTGATTAGGTCAAAATAAATTAAATAAAAATAAACCTTTGTTAAAATAAAAATTATAGGTTATTAATTTTTTAAATAACTTTTTGTTGAGTAGTTAAGGTAAATTTGAAATAAATAAAAAAATAAATAAATAATAAAAAAAAAAAAACCCCATGTTAAAGTAAAAATTCTACCTTCTTTTATAGACACTTTTCCTTGTCAATTTTGTCCAAAATCCGGTAGAAATTAAGAATCATAAATTTAAGTTAAATTTTAAGAATCATAGATTTAAGTTGTTTAATCTGCAAAGTTCCTTCTAAGACATTAAGGATTGTTTGGGGTGTCGAATATATTTATATATTCAAAATTACAGTTTAAAGAACAAAAAAATAACAATTTGATAGGATTAAACATAACACTGGGACCCAATTTATACTGATGGGATAAACTTACACAAACAACTCCCCATGAGATTTAATATATAACAATGTGTTAAAAATATTTTCTATTAATGTTATAAATGTTTCTTATGGTAGACCAAACTGCCACAGACTCATATGTGGTTACTTAACTTCCCATGAAGTTTTGGTTATGAAGAGTAAAAACCACCTCATTAACTCCAATCACAATGTTTGATGAAAAGAACATTATAAACAACGGTGGATTAAAAAGGTCCCTAATTTATCAAGAAAGAAATTGGATATGACTCCATTCTTTAGTGTATTAAGTCTTAAATAGATTAGAATATATCTCTATTGGACTCATAGCATCAAATTTAATAATTATGGCTGGAGGTACATGACCTCCATTCCATTCTGTATCAAATTTTAAGTTTACATTTGGTATCATAGTTGTCCTTCGTATTGTGATGGTTGATTTGATTATTTTACTTTTTTTTAAAGAGATTTGTTAGCAATGAAATATCTTTAGTGGCTTTCTCTAAAATTTTGATCGCCCATAAATTATGTTACTATATCGGGGGTTTTGGAGAAAGAAATATTGTAGTTAATTATCAATATAGATCTAGTAGGAGGACAGAGGGATTAAATCTCTTGAGGTGCAAACACTTTTTATAGTACAAAGCTTAAAAAAATTGCATCTTCAGAGACTTGATAGATAATGGTTAAGAGATCTCTCTCTCTCTAAAATGCATTCTTGAATGCATAAATGGATTAAACCCTTTAAAAATCGCTTGAATACATGGAATAAAATAGCATGTATATGTATATGTATATGTATATGTATGTGTGCGTCTATATATATATATATATATATATATATATATATATATATATATATATATCTTGGATTTCTAAATTTATAAATGGATTCAACCCCTTAAAAATCCTAAATATTTTCAAATTCATTTCAATATTACTTAATTTTATATCTTAGAATATTTTATTTATGAAGCACATTGATTTTTTTAGTTACTATTAATATTTTTTAAATGTTGAATATTAATTTGGTATTATGAATTGAATTACTTACATTTGAAAAATTGATCACTCCTCAATTAATCAAATAATGTTACATATAAATACAAGTAGTGTTGTCTCAAGATAGGTAGACTATCTTGGACACATAATCACTTGGTTGAGAGAATATCTCAACTTCACACCAATCTAGAAAACATCTAGATCTAAACAACTCCTAAGGAATAGGAACAGACTCCTTTACATAGAAAGAATTGCAACTAAGACAAATAGGAATTATATTTTCCAAGTCGCCCCCTTAATGACTACTTGTCTCGATATCAATCTGATCCTTTACATAGAAAGAATCACAACTGAGACAAGTAGGAATTATATTTTCCAAGTCACCACCTTAATGACTACTTGCCTCGATATCAATCCGCAAAGTCTAGTTGTAGTCATGGTGTTTACAAACATGATAAAAAATAATATTTTGACGTCCATATAAAGGCACAACTATCTACCGGAATGCATTGGTACCTACCAGTGCAACTGCCAGTCAATTAGGATGTATTTAGTGTACATGGTTTAGTCAACCATTGTCTGCATGCATGTACATGTACTTATAAATCGCCCTCCATCACCGTCATCATGGGTTTTCTCGAATTACCCAAAACCATGCTCTGGGTTTTATAGGCTTACCCTAAACCATGCTCAGGGTTTTATCGGCTGACCTTAAACCATACCCAAGGTTTTTGTCGGCTGACCCTAAACCATGCCTACAGGAATCCCTATCCACTTCACTCTCACACGTGGTTTCTGGCTTACCAAAAACCGACACTACAAAGTGGTTTTCGGATAACCACAAACCTACAATTACATACACTGTCATAAGTGGTTGTTGGCTTACCACAAACCTGCACTTCCAAAATGGTTTTAATATTACCTCGAAATTTATGGGGTACACATGCCTCATCAAGCTTACATTACACACTCCAACTCATGGAGTTACCAGGTACATACTTTACGAAGACCACTATAAAACACCATATACTTGCTTATAGTTAAGATGTGTGACTCATAATACAACATGCTAGTGAGTCTATCCCAAAAACTCACATTAACTTTCACTTTGTTTTCCTTCATCCTTTAATCTCTAATGCAACTCCAACCACTATCCTCTAATGACATATTCACTGTCATGTCTTCATCATATCTGAGAGTTAATCATTCCTACAAATAAAATTGTTTATTGTTGGAATGGCCAATTCCAACATAGAATCAAACTCATGACAATAGTTAGCCAAACTAAATATCACAACAATAAACATCCAATTCCTTCAACCAAATTTACATTACTACATTTTACATGAAATACATGCATCTTGAAAATATCAAGGTCGGAGTGAAGGAACCGTGTGATTGTGAGTAGAAACAATAAGATGAATATACAATCCACTGAAATCATAAATGTTCACAAAGTCAAAATCAGATTTAATGTAGTAAACAGCAGAATCTGCGAACTCATAGAGCCCACACAGCACTGCACTTCACGCTATTACACTATCCTCTTATATCCTTGGCCTTCCATGTGGGAGACCAAGCCTGGGCCCATACAGGTTCTAATACCAATTTGAAAAAGTAATTACTCCTCAATTAATCAAATAATGTTACATATAAATACATGTAGTGTTGTCTCAAGATAGGTAGACCATATTGGACACACAATCACTTGGTTGAAAGAATATCTCAACCACACACCAATCTAGGAAACATCTAGATCTAACAACTCCTAAAGAATAGGAACATACTCCTTTACATAGAAAGAATCACAACTGAGACAAGTAGGAATTATATTTTCTACGTATTACACATCTACACTTATTAATGTTATAAGAAATTAAATCTTTTTACTTTCAATTACCTCTTCTCTTTGCACATTGAAATAATTTAATAAAGGTTCATCTATGTGTGTGTGTGTGTGCGTGTGTGTGTGTTTATGTTTTTTTTTAAATGATATTAAAATAAATTAGTTAACATGGATATTAAAAATGGTTTATTTACATATCCAATTGAAATATAAAAATATAAATAATATCAACATTATTGTTTTTTGTTTTAATTACTTTTAAAAAAATTAAAAGCTAATATAAAATTATCCTATTTCATATGCACAAGCAAATATTTAATTTATAACTAAGAATGAAAGTGAAATATTTTTACCATTTCTCCTTTGTATTGGATTGTGATATCAACAACCAATAAAGCAAGCGAAGTTAGAGTAGGATTGTGCTTAATAATACTTTTAAGTAAAACCAACAAAACATGTATATTTGTTTTTTATTTTGATTATAGCTCACATTATTTTTTAATTTAAAGATTTTTATTTTTATTTTTTTTAAAGAGACACGTGTCAACTCCACATTCAGCAGAGACATAATTGCACATCATCCTCATATTGGGTTGTAGAATGACCCTCATAGCTAAGTTATGATGTTTAGTGAGTACATATATGAGTTTTAATATATTCATGCGAAGTATGTTTCACCATGCATGAAATAATGGGATATGTCTAAGCATAAAAATTAAAAATTAAAAATTAAAAATTAAAAATTAAAAATTAAAAATAAAATAAAGTAAAAATAAATAAATAAATAATAAAAAATCACCTAGTAAAGAATTGGTGTGGAATTTATGATTTGTGAGGAAATTTTGTATTTCCTTTTTTTCTTTGGAAAATATATTTATGTATGAAGATATTTCACCTTGATTTGAGTTATTTAATGATGATATATGGTGACAATTTAGTATCTCAAACATGATAAAATCAAAGGAATCAATGGATATATGCATTTCATGACATGTATCCATTATTCATATATGTGATATAATTATAGCTGATAGTTATGAATTATGTATATAATTGAACGTTATTTAAACATGGTATCAAGAAAAATAGATATTTACATGCTTTTGATGTATCATGATAAACATGTATACCTTGTTCTAAGTTAATTCAAAATAATATGATATGGCTTTAAAGTTTTATGGTTATGTATCATGATGTTTCATATGCATGTGAATGAACATCATGATATCCATCATTTTGTGACAATATCATTCTATTTTTTTTTGTTAATCAATTGTATTCTATTAGTTGATCAAAAATCTACACGAGATTTGCAATGAAATATTTTCTCTCCCATCCTCACTCCAACTAGATTTGTTGGCTAGGAGAGAGAAACTACAACTAGTAGAAAAATGCCAAAATTTGTAATGTAACCATATCCCAAAAACATACAAGCTCCAAAAAATAGTAATAATACATACATAACCAATCAGCATCAAAGATTGCAAGGAGGGATCGAGGCTTTCCCAGCAATTACATGAGCAGGGGGACGTGGACCCCCATGCGCATGTAATTCCAAGTGATCCATCCTGCCTTCAACTCGATCCAACCTCTAAACGATGTGTCTCTAGCCCCTCCAGATCAAGTGCATTCTACCAACATCTCCCATTGATTTTATTGTAGATCGTTCATGAAGGAAATCATTTCATTCATGTTAGCATGTCTTTGTTGACACAATTCTACCAAGAGTGTCATTATACTCTCTATATGTCTATTAAGTGACTCTACTGAAGGAGGATCCTCAGCTGGGACGGGTGCTAGTAAATTATTGTGGGCCTATTCACCATCAGAGGCTCCCTTAACCCCCCGCCCTCCCCGGCACCTACCTTACCTTCACGCCCCAGAACCTCTCTAAGGAGATCCCTCCCCTTGTGGGCCTGACCCCTCTATCTCACCATATCATGACTAAGCACTAACATAGAGAAGATCGCCAACACACCACCCCCCCCCCCCCCCCCCCGGGTCAAACAACAAAAACGACATTTACTCCCTCAAGTCTATGCCTCTCTATGAAAGAGTATTCTCCCCCGACTCCCCTCCTCACAAAGCCCCAAAGGAACCAGGAGAGACACGAAGAGGTTTTTGAATCCAACCCTCTCTCATAATAGGAAGACTAACAAACACCATTGAACCCCAACCAAGATTACATAATAAAAATGGCACCCCAAAAGAATTCTCTAGGCTCTCGGAAGGAAAAACCCACCCAATAAAATCTACCACCACCCCAGAAAATCCAGATACAGAACAGAGTTGAGAAGGAGAGAGGAGAATACTAAAACTTACCAAAACCACAGAAGTGAGCTCCCTCATCCAAGTCACCATTGCCACTAAGCTACTTATCACAATCCCACTCCACCTCACATTTTGCGAGCCTACAAAGGATTTGTCGCCTCTATTCTCCCCAAGGTCCCAAACCCTACACCTCCTATCTAGTTCACCACCTTTCCATCTAGATTCCTCAACATAACATGCAGAATTCGAATGGATAGGCATGCACAGGCTGGTAACGTGTACATAGATGTCAATCATTACACCACCCCCCAAAACTCCCATAACCAGCTTGATCAACTACTACATTAGGAAATCCCTCCAGCTTTTAACACTCTTCATTCTCCTAAATTTTCCAATCGATCAGGTTCTTGGGCACTTCTTGGCTCTAAAGGTCACCGTGACTTGGTACGGGAGGCTCACGTACCCGTCACGTCCACTTAATAAACTACATTCAATCACCTCCATCAAGGTTACAATATCATTATATTTTTATTTGCACATGTTTGTTTCATATATTTTGATCATGTATGATTAAAACTGATGCGTTGGAATTATGATTAGAAAATGTATATCAATTGTTTTAATGAATTAACCTTGAAATTATTCAATACATTTTTACTATTCTTAATGATATTATACATTTATGACATTTAATTGGACCATACAGTAGCCAAAAATTATTAATTAAATGATAAAGTATAAGTCATATATTATATGCAAGTGATTATATCAATGAATAACTTCAAAATTGTGATTAAGTCATGAAAATGAGATGTTTTGGCCCCATAGGAAGGAAATCATAATTCATGAATTAATTGGAATGTGATGATAAATTTGACATCAAATTACAGATGATTCTAAATGCCTAAAGGTAATGGGCCATCTCCCCATTAATGTCACATTTATCAGTTCCATTATAAAATTATTGAGAAAATAAATTTGTTTATTATAATATTGGCCCATGGGAAGGTTATGATGGTGCATTGTTTTTATTTTAGTACTATTAATGTAGGTTAATAATCTAAATGATGGTCATATTTTCATCATAGCATTTTTTTAATCTTTTCATCTATTCCATCTATAATTATGTCTAATGAATCATCTCATGTTCCAATGTTAATTGGTGATGATTATGAGGACTGGAAGGAGAAAATATATTTACATTAGGGTGCATAGACTTCTATTTAGCATTCTGTGGGAATGAACCACTCATCCCTATGAAATATAGTATGCTAGCAGAAAGGGCCTTATATGAGAAATAGGAGTGATATAATCACTTAAGTTTAATTTTATCAATAACCATGTTGAAAAACATATTTGAGGATCTATACCAGAATGCTCTAAGTCAAAGGAATTCATTCATGTTGTTGAACAATGGTATGTTATTTCTAAAACAACACTATCCAACACCCAAATGAAAAAAAATATCATCAACAAAACTCATCAGTAATAAGGGAGTGAGTGAAAACATTATGGAAATAAGAGATATAACCACTTAGTTGAAATATTTAGAGGTCACATTCTCAGACTATTTCATTGTTAAATTCGTACTTGAATCTCTGCCTATAGAATATCGTCCATTTAAGATTTCATATAACACACATAAGGATAAATGGTCAATTAATCAACTATTGACCATGTGTGTTTAAGACGAAGGGAGATTGAAAAAGGAGAAATTAGAAAGTGGTCATCTAGTGACACATGGAAAGGGATGTTCAAGAAAAGGAAAGGGTGCTCATTATAAGAAAAAACACAAGAAGATGGCAACTAGTAAAGTTGACAATAATGATACCATCAAATGTTTTTTCTATAAGAATAAAGGATGCATCAAGTTGCCAATAATGATACCATCAAATGTTTTTTCTATAAGAATAAGGATGCATCAAGAAAGAACGCTCCAAATATAAAGCTTGGCTTGAAAATAAAGGTAACATCATTTCTTTAATGTGTTATGAATCTAATATGGTTGATATTTTTTATAATGCTTGGTGGATTGAATTTGGTTCTACAATCCATGTTTCCAATACCATGCAAGGTTTAATCAACCAAATAAAATTAATGGAAATTGAATTCTTCATCTATTCACGAAACAAGATGAGTGAACGTGTGGAATCAGTTGGGACCTTCATAGTTATCCTAAAATCTAATTTTCTTTTAAATCTTGAAAGGACATTTTATATTCCTTTCACTAAGAATCTTATTTCAGTTTCCGAACTTGTTTTCTGTCGTTTTAGTTTCAATTTTATTGGTTCTATTATTAGTCTTATCAAAAACCCACTTGTTGTTGGTGATGGAACACATGTTGATGGTTTGTATAAAGTCCATTTCGATCATACTTTTGATTGCAATTTTTTAACCTTGCATAGGAATGTCATTATTAAGCATGGTATTATGAATGAAAAATGTGTCATGCTTTGGCATAGAAGATTGGAGCACATCTTCGTAGAGAGAATCAAAAGATTAATAAATTATGGAGTCCTTGAGACTCTTGATTTCTTTGATTTTGATGTTTCTTTGAATTTCATAAGGGTGAATGCATGAAGATGGGTTACATTTGAGGGCCAAATGTGGCGGAGAAATTTCAAAATTTTCCTCTTTTATCGAATTGAACCCCTCAAAATTCATATAAGGATGGTGAATTTTGATTCAGAGTAAAAAGAAAAGTTATCGAGAATTATGTTGTTGTCCTAATGATATTTTTTGAAAAAATATTGAGTGTCCTATAATATGTCAATTTTGCATTAAATGAAATGTTTGTCCTTGCAAATTTTCACACATCTTAAAAGGTATGGTGTGTTCATGTAGCATAACTTAGTCTAAATTGTGTAATATATATATATATATATATATATATATATATATATATATATATATATATGAGCATGATCTACACAGAGAGAGCTAAGTTTTTCATATTAAAAGATTATTTTATTATGCAAAATTATATTTTTATTATTTTTCGAAGTTGGTGAAGTAATATTTCAATTACATTTTGCAGACACGTGTTCATGTAAGGTATTTTCAACTATTTAAATAAATTGAAAAACCAAGAGTACCCTTTTGAAGAGGAATTGTAAACGAATAAAGTGGTAGTGGTATTTTTTGAAATATTTTTGTTGTCTATATTTTAGATATTGATTTTTTAGTCAACCTCTTTAAAATAGTTCAAAAAAATTCAAGCATTATGTTTAAAAGAAATTAGATGAAAAATATCATATGAATTCAAAAATTTCAAACTCATATGTCATTGGATATAGGATTCCTTCATGAATCCAACATGATCAATTCTTCCACCTAAGGACAAATTTATCCCTAAGTTCGCTAGGGTACAAAATGGTGTTGTAGGCAATTTTACAAAAGGGGTGTTATAAACTTGATCGATGGTGTTGAGCATTGAACTTGATTGAGCATTGAGCTATTTGAGGAAATTTAAAATTGAGCATTTAAATTTCAAATTCAAATAGCTTGATCGATGGTTTTATAAACCCTCGATCTAGCCATATATGTAGTTAACAGGGGCTCAATCAAGCATTATGGCTCTATCGAGCTATTATGCTTATTCAGGCCTCTATAAAAAAATTGAATATACAAAATTAATCTTTTACCACATTTTAAAATTCCAAATTTTATTCTAATTTGTGTTATCATGTCATGTAGAAACCTTATTAAATTTAATATTAACATTAAAACTTTATTATTACTATTATTAAATTAAATGATGAAATTTGATACTAATAAAAAAAAACATTAATATAATTTAATGTTAATATTAAATTTATTGATTTTGGATTAATATAATATTATTAACTTTAATATAATATAAAAATTTAGCCACGGTGGATGGCTCGAAACGTCGATGCAAACAATCATGGATGCGAGAACTCCGGAAGAAAACTACACACAAAGCATTGATCACAGAAGCTTCAAAACAATAATATAAAATTTGTTATATTATAATATATACTAGCATAACATTAATAAATGTGGTTGATATATGCCGTAAGCATCAACAAAAGAGTCATTAACACAAAAAGATCCATACAAGCTAACTCAATTGGTTAATTTTATTTAACCCATTTTTTTATCAATCTAACATAATAAAATATATAATATTTTTAAAATCCTGAAGTAATCATAACCTAGAGCTACCTTTAAAGAAATAAAACCTAAACAATTTGGATTGGAAGACATGAAGCATTCTATGTATCTTTGATGGAGGTAGTTGGAACATTAATATTTTGGAAAATTTTAGATAATATTTCCATGGAAAAAATCATCATTTTCCCTCTAGGTGAATGTACAACACACATTTTAAATATTGCATTTTAAATATGTATTATATAATAAAAAACTTAAACAATTGTATGACATCAAAATAATAAAAAAAATATTTAAACATAATATTTTAATTGTCAAAGTATTTTAAATTTTTTGAAATATAAAGGAGAGAGAGTGGGAGAGAAGGGTAAGAGAGAGGGGGGACACAAACATGGAGAGAGGGAGAGGAGGAGCGAGTCTATGAGAAAGAGAGGGATCTCGACAAATGGAGTTGGAGGAAAAGATAGGGAAGGAAGAAGTTCAAGACATATAGAGAGGGAAAGGCGGAGAGATAGAGGGGGAGTGACAAGGGAGAGATGGAGAGAGAGTGTGTATGTTTGGGGGTGAGATAGAAAGACAAATAAGGAGAGATAGAGAGAAGGGGGAGAGAGAATTAGGGAGGGAGATAGTCAATAGAGTTGCAAGACGAAGTTCAAGAGAGAGAGAGAGAGAGTAAGTGAGTGGGTGATGAGGGGGAGAGACAAAGGGAGGTGGGAGAGAAAGGACTTGATAAGGAGGGAGAGAGTGAGATGGATTTGGAGGGGAAGAGAGAGGGAGGTAAGAAGAAATACATATATAGAGAGAGAAAGGTGGAGACGGATTTGAAAATGCAGCAAGAAATTCCTAATTTAATTTTCCCTTGAATTAAATTAGGAGAAAATCGAAATTCCACATCACAAGACAACTTGAATGAGTAAATAGAGTTGTTATAACTTTTTATCTTAGTTGATTTGAGTTGAAGGCTTAACTTGAGTTGTGTATAGTGATTCCTAAATTTTAGGATCCTAGGTTGAGTTAATTTGAGTTGTAATAATTTAATTTAGTTAAATTGAGTTAAGGTCAGTTAAACTAGTTCCAACGGTTGGAGCAACTAGTATGAGGTCTAGCAGTGGGGTGCAGCTTCAGTGTTCAACCATTTAACTAATAAATCTGGCACCTTAATTAGCTCATGAATGCATGAAATTCGAGTTACCCAATTGATATTGGAGTTCAAGGGAAATGTACTATCAGTTGTATAATTATACAAGTTGTATAGGTGGTGCATGCAATCAAAGAAGGGGCATGCAGGGATTGTGCATTTATAATTGGAAATTTCACTAATTAATAGGGGGCTAATTCCTTGAGGAATAGCGCAAGCTAATAGGGACTTGGGCAGGAGTAGCTACCAAATTGGAGAAATTATGGTCTGACTTGGTGCAAGAAGATATCAGGAAGAACACCAGAGATTGACCCTCATCCAAACATGATGATGAGGAGAATTATGCCCTGGATGGAAAGGAAAAGAAAGGGAAAGGGATGAAATCCCTATCCAAAGGGGATTCTAGTTAGGACAGCAAGAAAAAATGCTTGTCAAAGATCAAATGCTTTCACTATCATGAACTAGGACATTATGCCATGAATTTTCTGCACAAGAAGGCAAGTAAGAAGCCCCCAGGAGGAGCGGCAGGTGAAGCTCTTGCTTCACAATTCAAACTTTATTTCACCCTCATTGCTTGAATGGTGAGCACCATGATGGGTAGTGTGTGGTATCTGGATAGTAAAGCCTCATTCCATATGACAGGAAACTGAAAATTCTTCAGTGACTTGGAGGAGAAGGACCTCCAGATGCACATCAAAATGGGAGATGATGGAAGGTATAATGTTGTCGGTATTTGTACAATATTTTTCAGAGGGATTCTAGGTTCCCTCTCAAATTAAAAGATGTGATGTATGTTTTGGGTCTAAAGAAGAATCTCGTTTCAGTTTCTATGTTGGAATATTGTGGCTACGATGTGATATTTAGAAAAGGAAAGGCTTTCCTTAGACACATCTCCACAAGACATGTGAAGCAGATCAGGGTTTGGGTGAACAACCTCTACAAATTGGATGTAGAAGATTGTGCAGCATTGAGCACAAAAGCAAAGAAGGTGCAGAGCTGAGACATTGGTGAATTATGGAATAGATAAAAATAAATATAAATATAATTATATTTATGTCCAACTAATGACCAAAAAGTAGCTCAAAGGGATTGTTGAGTATAATGATTTCTATACAAAGCAGGAGAACCAAAAGGTCTCCTATAAAATATATGATGCGTGAAGTAAATCAACATTTGGCCCTAGCGAAGAAGATCCAGGAGATAATAGTCTGAGGATCAAACCCATCTCTCCTAACATCTTAGGCTGAATGAATAACACTAAAGAAACTCAACAAAGTATGTTGGCTTGATGAAGAGTCAGTGGCAAGTGAAAACTGTCGATTAAATCATTTCTTGGGTGGGTTCGTGCACTGCTAAATGTTGGAGGACCTAGTCCATCTCCTAGGAATGGATCTGTTGCTGAGATGTTGTGTGGCAGGGTGAGGTCCCACATATCCTCACTAATCTGGAGTCTGAATACGTACTAGTATCAATCGATATCTTGGTGCCCCTATCTAAAGGTAGTACCCTAAAAAATGTCGTGATCCTCTATGTGGGGTCTAGTTTGATGGTAGGCTAAAGAATATGCACTCAGAACCTGAGAGCCTCCTGCATATATAGGGCCAAACATCTCTGATCAGGATACCTGAAAAAGTCGACGAGGGTCCAAGAATCTCTGAACAAGCAATGAAACCTTCTTTTGATCTCGTAGTAGATAGGGCATCCAAGAATGAAGTTCACCTCAGTCTCCAGTTCCTGTAAATGACATACTTGGCAAAGTCTGTATGGTCTATCCACCTGGTGGTCCCTCTCTACCCGAAGTCTATGAGAACCTACTCTGAACTGGCCTAGAGGAATGTGAAGAGCATGCATCCAGTGTCGAAACATATACTGGGCTCAAACAATGAGCCTGTTTCTCAACTCCAATAACTGCGTAGCATAGAAGGCCATATTTGGGCACAACCCTCTCAGAGGATTAACCCAAGTGACCTGGACGAACTGCCTATAAATTTATCCCAGATGATCTTGTTTAGCTCTATCCGGTAGGTAAAATGTGACTATGAGATTCTAAGGAATACAAAATGGGAGGGAGTTGATCCAACTAAATTGCCACTGACTAAGATATTTGAAACTCCTGTAAACCAACATTTGACTCGGCTTGAGGGAGTAGAACAGGAAATAGTCTTAGAAGAGTAATAAGCCAAGTAAGGATATCAATCCCTACTCTTTATCAAGTCTGCAAAGCCCTGGACACAATGCAAGAATGAAACCAATTTGAAGATCGTCTCAAGCCGAAAGGGTTGATCTCCAAACAAGGATGATGTGTTGTGGTACTATCAGTTTGCACCTAATGATGCGGCAGAGAAGAAGAATCTAGACTCTCTCAACTGAAGCCCAATCTGACTCAAGTAAAGACGGTCCTAAAATATTTGAGCCATATAGAATAGTGGTACGGATCAAGGTCTCCATGAGGCTCATCTTGGACAAGATGTCCTAGAAGTGATGTCAAAAGAACTGTCTCTCATGAAGGGGTAAGGATTCATATCCTTTACTAATCCGAGGTTGAAGCAATGGTCGTAAATTGAAGCAGGGACCTGAGAATTGCACCCCCAAGTAACTATATATGTTGGTGATCTCAATCTCCTCCCCTCTAATTAGAAAGTGAAGGTATGAGGTTTTCTTCACCCCATTGAAGATCATAACCTTGGTTTTACCTAGGTTGGTTGTCAACTGTCGATGATCACAAAACAAAGATAAGGAATCCAACTACCTTTGTAATCCTTCTGGGGATGAGGAGAGGAGGACCACGTCATCATCAAAGAGTAGAATAGATATCAGAACCTAGTGAACAAGGCAACCATCAGTGTCCAAGATATGCTCGTGTATAAATGCTTCTAACTCATCAACATAGATCCCAACCATGGTAGGGGACAGTGGACAACCTTGTTTAACGCTAATAGTGCTTCGGATGAAATCATACATCCCATGGGCGATGTGAAGATGACCAAGAATGGACTCATATAGGCAGATAATAGCAGTCAATAGGTTTTCAGAGATGCCAATATCTCTGAGTCCTCTAAGCAAAGGCATCCCTTGGAACATAGTCAGAATATTTCTCGAAAATCTATGAAACAACAATAGACTTTCGAAGATCGGTGTCGTACCTCCTCAATCACGGCGCAAAGGGTGAAGATGTGATCAATGGTTTGATGAGCCGGTCGAAAACCTACATGTTCCCTAGCTCTGAGTTGTCTCTGCTCAATGTCACTGGAGCCATTTGCACCATGGAGCCTTGAAGACCATGCAGCAGATTTCTACAGAACTTCCCAAGGGTGCACTGGAGCATAGAGATACATGAAAAGGGTGTACATTGGGGAAGTACACAAAATCCACCTTCAATGAGTGGGATAGTAAAGCGCAAGAAGTCCGTGAAATAGTTCACTCGGATGCGTATGGACCTTTATTTACAGCCTCCACGGTCAAGCATAGGTATTATGTGATATTTGTAAATTATTTCTCACGAAATTTTTAGATGTTCTTCATGCAGAAGAAAGACCACAAATTCTCCAAATATGTTGAATTTAAAGAACTTTTTGAGAAAGAGACTAGGAGGAAAGTGAAGGCTCTCAAGAGCGACAACAGCGGATAATATGTGTCGAACGAATTTAAGAACTTATGTGCAAAATAAGGCATTAGACGAGATTTAACCACACCTCATAACCATAGCAGAATGGGGTGGCTGAGAGGAAGAAAAGAAGAATTGTGGGATTTTCACGAGTCATGTTTCATGATCAAAACCTACCATTGCACTTGTGGGATGAAGCATGCAACAAAACTATTTATTTGCAGAACAGGAGTCCTCAAAAGATTCTTGGCATGACTACACCAGAAGAAGCTTTTTCAAGGAAGAAACCAAATGTGTCACACTTCAGGATCTTTGTATCATCATTCTATTGTCATATTTCCAAGAATGCAAGGAAAAATATAGAGTCTACAATTGAGTTGGGCATATTTGTGGGGTACATTGATACACCTCACAATTATCGTGTGTACTTTCCATCTCTCAGGATATGTGAAGTTTGATGAGGAGAAGGCAATGAGGTGTTCCCTCAAGAGGGAGCTTCAATTTCATTCAGAGAAGGCATTTTTTACTCCAAAGGAGGAAACTCAAGAAGTTGTGGAATGGCCACAAGTAGAGGTAGAGAGAGTGGAGACTTTCACTCAAGAAGAGACATCTAGAGATGGGAGGAAACGCACCAGAGAAGCTAACATATTATTGCATGATACTAGAGAGAATGTGGGAGCTCCCACATCACAGCATAGGTAGAGGAGGTTACCAGATCAGTAGACTGGCTACATGGATCTGATAAGTTAGCTTGTAGAGACTAAGACATCCTCATTCAAGGAAGCAGTGTAGAAACTAGTATGGTTTGATGCCATGGTAGACGAGTATGCCTCCACTATCAGAATCAGTGTTTAGGAAGTGGTCCCAAGACTAGAGGACAAGTCAGTGGCGGGTTCCAGGTGGATCTACAAGGTGAAGCAAGTAACATATGGAAGCATTGAGAAACACAAGGCAAGATTTGTGGCCAAGGGGTTCTCTCGGTTGGAGGGAATTAACTATGAGGAGGCCTTTGCTCCAGTTGCAAGGTACTCTTCAATCAGATAAATTCTAGCTCTTGCAGCGCAAATGGGATGGAAGATACATCAGATGGATGTGAAGACAACATTCCTCAATGGATTGATTGAGGAAGAGGTGTACATTGAGCACCTGGAAGGATTTGAGACCTTTGACAGAGAGTCGCATGTGTGAAAACTCAAGCAAGTGTTGTATGGATTAAAGCATGCACCTTGTGCTTGGTACAACAAGATCGACAGTTATCTCATCGGGTTGGGCTTCACCAAAAGTGAAGCAGATGCAAACCTTTACCATATTGTTGTTGAAGGTAAACTATTGATTATAGTATTATATGTCGATGATTTAATGGTGATAAGAAGTTGATCAAGTCTTTTCAAAGAGGATTTTGCAAGAGAATTCAAGATGAAGGACCTGGGGCTCATGCATTATTTCCTTGGAATGGAAGTATGGCAAGAAGATGGGAAATATTTATCTCTCAAGGAAAGTATGCAAACGAGATACTGAATAATTTCCAGATGGAGAGCAGCAAACCCATGGAGACTCCTCTAGCAGAGAATTGGAGGGAGGAATATGTTATTTCAGGTGAAGTAGTGGAGAATACCATATACAGGCAGCTTTTGGGTTCACATATGTATTTGGTGAACACACAATCAGACATGTGTTATGCAGTTAACTAGCATATTCAAGCTATGGTTAAGCCAACCAAATTGTATTGGAATGCACCAAAGCATGTGTTGAGATACCTCAAAGGCACCACTCAATTTGTTCTTTGGAACAAGTAGGCAGAGGGATTGAATCTGCACAGCTTCACAAATGTAGATTGGGCAGCTAGTCCATCATACAAGAAGAGCACATCAAGAGTAATTTTCAGTGTTGGGTCAGCAGCACTTTCTTGGTACAGCGGGAAGCAATGATCTGTTGCACTCAAATTAGCAGAGGTAGAGTACATGGCTTCTAGACAAGCAACATGTGAGGCTATCTAGATGAGAAATAACCTTGTTGATTTATTTGGTTATATGATGGATCCTACAATGATTTATTGTGACAACCAGAGTTGTATTAAACTCTTTAAGAATCTAGTTTTTCATGATCGGTCCAAGCATATCAGCATCTAGTATTACCATCTACGAGATTATGTGTGGAAGAGATTCATGTTCTTCGAGTACGTTCCTACAGAGGAATGGGATGCATATATTTTGACAAAGGCATCATCAAGATGTAAATTTGAGTTCCATAGAGGAAGGATTGAGGTAGCAGATAATCACTTTCTTGCTGAGAAGGAGTATTGAAAATGTAGCTAGAAATTCCTAATTGAGTTTTCCCTTGAATTAAATTAGGAGAAAATTGAAATTCCACATCACAAGAAAACTTGAATGAGTTAATTGAGATGTTATCACTCAGTTAGCTTAGTTAATTTGAGTTTAGGGCTTAACTTGAGGTTTGTACTGTGGTCCTTAAATTTAGGAGCCCATGTTGAGTTAATTTTAGTTATAACAATTTAATTCACTTAAATTGAGTTAACGTCAGTTAAACTAGTTCCAACTGTTGGAGGAACTAGTAGGAGGTCTAGCAATGGAGTGTAGCTTCAGTGTTAACCAGTGAATTGATTAATAAGCCTTAATTAACTCATGTGTGCATGAAATTTGAGTTACCCAGTTGAGATTGGAGTTCAAGGTCAGTGGACTATCATTTGTATAATTATCCAAGTTGTATAGGTGGTGCATGCAATTAGAGAAGGGGCCTACAAGGATTGCTCAATTCTTATTGGGAATTTCCCTAATTAATAGGGGGACCTTGAGGAATAGTGAAAGGAAATAGGGATGTGGGAAAGCTTGGATTTGGTTAAGTATTAACCAGAACTTGTCTTGGAAGTAGTGAGATAGATTATACTAGTGCAGAGGTTGCTCGGACTTGAGAAAGCATTGTATTTCTTCTCTATTTTCTAACTAATTCAATACATATAGAAAGTGGTTTTGAGCAGTTGTTTCTTAGATAAATCTCTGAGAATATGAGATTGAATCTTGTCTCATGTTCATGTTGTGATTTCTCAATCATTTAATTGTTTTCTTTTGATGAGTAGAGTAGATTCAAGTCTTTTGTTTTAGAAAATTACATAAACAGTTTGAATCTACAAGGAATTTCTACAAGAAAGAGAGGGGGGGAGGGGGGAGTGACGAGAGAGATGGAGATAGAGGGAGAGAGGAGAGTAGGAAGGAAGAGAGATAAAAGGGGGGAGAGAGAGAGAGAGAGAGAGAGAGAGAGAGAGAGAGAGAGGGAAGGAGATATAGATAAATATGGAGAAACAATGTGTATGTTTGTGGGGTGATATAGAGAGATGAAGAAAGCAAGAGAAAGGGAGATAGATATATAGATGGAAGTGGGAGATAAGTATGAAGAGAGAGATATAGGGAGAGAGGAAGAGATAGATAGATATGAAGAGAGAGAGTGTGTGTGCCTAGAGGGGTGACATAGAGAGACAAATAAGGAGAGATGGAGGGAGATATCAATATATATGGAGGGGGGAGAAAGTGGCGAAAATTTTTTGCACTAGATGCATTGATTTCAATGTATAGATGTTGATTTCTAATCCTATTTGATTTCTTGCATTAGTTGCATTGATTTTTGTGTATATGTTGATTTCTAATTCTATTTCATTGTTTGCATTAGATGCATTAGATGCATTAATTTCATTAAAGATGCTAATTTATAATATTGTTTGATTGAGATTGCATTAGATGCATTGATTTCAGTGCAAATTTTGATTTCTAATCCCATTTGATTGTTAGCACTAGATGCATTTATTTGAGTGTATATGTTGCTTTATAATCTTATTTGATTTCTTGCAGCATTAGATGCATTGATTTCAATGTAGATGTTGATTTCTTATCATATTTGATTGTTTGCATTAGCTGCAAGTATTTTAGTGGAGATGTTGATTTCTCATCCTATTTAATTGTTTGCATTAGATGCATTGATTTCAGTGAAAATGTTGATTTTTTATTTGATGTAACTAGATATATGGTCTACATTAATTTCAAAGTAATTATTTTAACGTTTTGCATTGATTTCAGTGTGAAAACAAAACAAAAAAAAAATATTGATAATGCACGTTATGACTAAGATTTTGTAGATAACCTCAAACAAAATAAAATCGAATAAAACTTGTATTTGGAACTTTTACATATCCACATCTTTTAAAATTGAATATATAATTTATTTCAATCATATTTGAGTTTTTTAAATATGAATAAAACTTATTTCCATCATAAGGAATTGATTGAAATACTTGGATAACTCCTTGTAAATTTAGGAAAGTTGATAACATCATATAAAATTGTAGAAACATTGTCATATATTGTTTTTTGACCTATATATTAAATTTCAATAAAATTGACTTATATCATGTTATGACTAAGCTCTTGTAGATAATATCAAAATAAATAATGTTGAATAGAATCTATTTGTTATTTACATTCAACATCTTTAAAATTGAATAAAACTTATTCAATCATATTTGTGTTTTTTCACTGAACCTTGAGATAAGAAATTGATTGAAATACTTAAAAATGTTGTCCATGCAATAGTATATGGGTGGCTCACAAAAATTTTCATATATATTTTTTATTATAAAGTGGATGACTTTATAATTCAAATAATTTATTTTTAAAATTGAATTGTAATAACATACATGTTGATTGCACTAAAAGACACTTTCTACAAGTCAATATGAAGCATGATTAGAATTCTTTCCATGTTCAATATTAAATTGATACGTGATATATTTTAGTTCATTTTAAGAATCAAAGTGACTTGCATCATAACTTAAGATTGTACTTATTTTTTTAGACTATGAAATTGGGAATCAAAATTGAATATATATATTTTACTAATAAAAGTTATAGTATATAGAAAAACAAAAAAACAAAACAAAAAGCAAAAAAAAAGAACAAAAACAAAAAAATAGTGAAATAATTTTAACAAATCCATAAATTTCAAAAACTAATGAACTTCCATAAAGAAGATTAATACAAATCCATAAACTGAAATAGTGAATACATGTATCAATAAACTATCCATATGAAAATATTTACAAATCACAAAAATCGCATGAACATCCATAAACTGAAATAATAAGCATCCATAAACTAAAATAATGTCCATGATGTACAGCCATTAACTTTCCATGTATGAAAATATACAAAGTATGTATCACACACGTGAATGTGCCCTATGAAATGAGCCTGAAAATATATAACCTATGACACTCTAAGTACCACCAGAACTCCTATTTGAGTTTTCCCGCGTAAAGGTGGCGTAAAGTAAGTGTCCATAAGTTGGTACTACAATATAACACATTCAAATTCAAAGTAATTAGATCATTATTTCTACAAAATAAACAATATGGAAACAAATGATTTTGAACCACATTTTTAATTACATATACATGAATTTACTAACCTCAGTCGAGTCCAAATACAAGTCAGATAGGATGGGGGTCTAATCATTAATCTGGGTTTGGTGGTCCCCTACTTGTGGCTCAGTGATTGGGGCCTACATTGATGGACCCACATCATCCATGCCTCTAAACCCAGCATCCCACTCATGTCTCCACATAACAGTGACATCAATGTCACTCCTATGTATAGAATGGCAAGGACAAATTATAATTAGTCTACAAATTAATTAGAATATATGTGTAACTTAAAAAAAGAAAAATGTTGAAATCTTAGGAATAAAAAAGTTTACCTCAATTGTTGGTCCATGTGGTTGTACATAGTGACTCTCATCCACATTATTGAACATATAAGGTGGAGGAGAATCCATGAAAACATGCTCTGGTCGAGGATGGTCTGGTTGATCAACTGCCCCCTTGGATGACCTAATCATCCATATAGTTGGGATGTGTCTACATGTTATCATGAAATTATTAATATAAATGCAATCTAATATGAACTAGAAATTTTAAAATAAATAATTATGCATAATTTGACAATAAGAGTCAAAAGTTTTGTATATATACGTACCTGGTTTGTGTCACACAGGTCGTGCACCCTCTAAGTCTCACGAATCGCATCACGATACATACATGGATATGTCAAAAGTTGGTCAAAGGGTGAAATCGCGAGAAATGTGTCATCATATAAGGGCACTAATGGGTCACGAGGAAACGGTGGTGGTCTCCTAATCTCTCCATCCAATGCAACATGTGCACTGGCCACTGATGTCTGTTGTATGCAATAGTTTCCCTGGTCTCGACACCAAGTTGCGACAAATCGTCTAGCTTTGTGAGTAATACCAAGCTCCGAGACAGTAGTGGCAAGAATCTCAAAGGTGGTGGTACATGCCCAGTGTCCCTACAAACCCCCTCGCACTCATAGGTACATCCCAAGCCGGGTCCATAATAATAAGTTTTAGTATCAGTGTAATCTGGCCTCGTGTCTAACACGAACTTTGCATATAAAATTCTTGGAAAAATAAATGGAGACCTAGTCATGGTGAGGGAACTAGCCCCAAGCTCCAATGAATCCATCATACATGAAAGGGGTTTCGTCAACATTCATAAAACATTTTAGTGGAATCAGACCTCTATGTCTAGCAAGGCGATCCAGAGGGATGTTGAACAACTCCCTATGAACATAAATGTCCTTGGTGGCCTCTTTCACCACTTCCCAAGTATTTAGGCCTCTAACGTCATGCCTCCTAATTCTCTGTATGGAGTGTAATATGTGGCTATGTGGGCCCGACCTCCAGTATACCTCAATCAACCTATTGATTCTATCTAGCATCAAAGACAATGCAAGATGATTCAGTGAATTGGTAGGGATCTTCTCTATCTTTGTTGTGATCCACGTATGACAAGTCATAACATCCTCTAACGTGATATGATATGTAGCATCATCCCACAGAGAGATCAATGTTGCACTTTGATCCTCAAATTCGACCTACTAAGGGCTTGAAATCATAAACATAATTTAACATATATAATTAACAAGCTAGAAACATAATAACATATATATTAAATTCAAACACATCATTTCAATTTAAAATTGAAAAATAATTTCAAGACATAAACACATCCCATTTTTCCTTTACTATTTATTAGTTTAAAGTTCATTGGTCAGAACAACATTTCTTTTCCAATTTTTCTATTTCTTCTTTTTTGGGTAATAGAGTTATTCTCGCTATTAAGCATCCTGCACCCAATAACTATTTTCACAGTGCAAAGATCATCATTTCTTTTCTTTTATTTCCTTACATCTGGAAATAAAAGTAAGTAGCACAATCCTTAACTACAAGATTTGTCACTGTTCTCAAGTCTAAATAAATAGATCATAAAACTTTCTTTGTCTACTGCAGACATTAATACTCATTTCCTAAAAGATAGTTTCATATTTTTCATTCCAATTATGTAGATAACCAAACTAACTCTAGAACAATAAAGAATTGTTGTGTCACCAAGTACTCATGTACAAGATTGAAAGAGGTAATTTCATTACGAAAAGGAATAGAGTACTAATATATGCAACCAGTTTAACGAAATGGATACATATTATACACCAAACACTAGAAAAAATAATAACAATAGTATATTCCTAAAAGCGAATGGAAACGGAAAGTACCCAAAAACTTAAGAAAATCATGACCGCTAATAGTGGCCAGTAATAAAGTGAGGAAAAAATTGTATCATGAATTTAGAAAGAACTGTAAAGTAGTCAACACAAATATAACAAAGCAATGGCTTTTTTATTTATAAATATTACAAATACTGTGTAAACCCTCGGTTGGGGTAACAATTGTATAATAAAACCCTTATAATCCTTAAGTTCATTACAATAACCAAAGGACTACAAAAAAGAAACTTTGAAACTCTAAGAATTCTTGACCTAAGAATGGACTCAACCCTTCTAATAGAGCCTCATACTGAACTGTGAGAGAGGAGTAAGTGAAACCTCGAAGAAAACGAAGGAGAGTAAGCTAGTTGTAAGACCGACCTCTGAGAGTTTCGCAGATTGTAAAAGCATGACTAACCTCACCTGCACAAATAAAAAACCCGGATTAGTCTTGTTCCGTGTACAAGAAGCAATAAAAATAATAAAAAGGGAAATAAATTTCTTCGAGTATAATACCTGTTAGGAACTAGGTAGAAGTGTAATGCCATATCAAAAAAAAAAAAGAAAAAAAAAAGCCTTGTTGTGAGTTAGTGGAACCCAATCTAGCAATAAGACAAACGACTTTCCTCCCAAGGGAAAGGTTCTTAAAGTTACCAGCGCAGATGGTCATTGGTTCTTCATTCTCAATCGGCAGCGAAAGGGGTCAAGAACCCTGCAACTCCCTGTGAGAATACGTGGAAACTGTGATGTGGCCATGAGCAGAACAATCTTATACAACAAGAAAACATACATTAACCATACTGTTAATCTAGAAGCATTATGCATGTAGCTGTTGGGAAAGGGGAGGGAGATCAAACCCTAGTCCATTAGGGTTTGTTGCAAATTGTTGATATCCAGTGCGAAGGATGTAGAATGATGGACCAAACCGCGGAGCCGAGGGCGGGTTGGTTACTCATAACCACCTCGATGAATTCTAATCCCTTGGATTGATTCGTATGAATATCAATGGCCGGCTTTGGGCCAGGTGTCCTACGTGATTGGTGGGAAATTGAATGAGCTTGTACTGCCAAATGGTCGATAAAATTCCAGCAACATATGTAACAATCTTACAATCACCCTTAACCAAGTGTAGGTGTTAAATAAAACCCTTGATACTGCACCTTTGGAAACTTTAAATAATAAAGGCATAGATTATAACATGCAAATGGGTGTTGGAATTATGATACACAAGGTTCCATGAGTAACTGCATAAACTTAAACATATATGTTTATGGTGGAACCAAATTTAACTAAGTAATACCTACCGAGCTAACATCAAGTCATCAAGGAAAAAGAAAATTTATGTTGTTAATATGCTACATATATATACATATAAAGAACTTGTTTAAGGCTATGTTTTTTGCAATTTTATTTTTTTGTGTTGCTAAAGTCAGTGTATGTTACAAGTAGTATTAAAATAATTTTTTAGATTTTCAAAGTTTTACTAGGGTTATACTCAGCCCGTAAATGATTACGTCCTATGCAGTAAAAGTAAATGATAATAAATAACCAAATGTTCACCATAACTGGGGTGTTACATCATAGTTTATAAAGAGGATTTAAAAATGTAGGAGGTGTACCTGAAATATGTGAAGGATGTCTATTAGATGTAGCATGATCATCAACAAAGACATAAACACTTCCTCTGACACTTTTACTAGCATCGAAGGCAGGATATATGGGTGGAACATGAACTCTCGGTGCGCTATGTGATCTATCATGAGCCCGACCACATATAATATAACCCCTCACACTATGATGGCCTGGAGTTGGGGCGCTTATATGGGATGCCTTAGCATATTACATATAATACATATAAACTAATCCAAGAAAAAAATGTTGACAAAAAAATCATTTCTAAACTCAAGTAAAATAATCTAGCCTGAATTCCTAAAATTTAGAGTCCATTTTTTGATAATTTATCAACCATAGTATTGAGTTCTATGTAAACAAAATCGAAAGAAGTGAAATCTACCTTCACACTTTTTCTCGTTTCTAAATAATGCATTTTATTCATAGTGCATAAATATGTAAATATATATGTAAAAAATTGAAATAAACCTATTTACAAAACTAATAAAATGTCATGCCAATTTATTACTCCAATAGACTTTAAATTCTTAATGGTTGACTTTGACACGTAACATGTACTAGGTGCAAGCACATGAAGACAATGCTTCTTGTACAACATACTACATAATGAAACAATATGGTACAAATTAGAAAAGAGTCTAGATGCTTTTAGTCACTAGACCATATCCACTTTTCATGATAGATTCAATGTATCTATCAATGAAGCATTGTTGAAACATAAACTTATATAGTTAAATAATTATATATAGCTATATGTTAAATGATATATGTGTGTATGTTATGTTTTAATAATTATGTTACATTAAATGTTATAGTTATATTATGTTATAGCTATGCACAAATATATATATATATATATATATATATATATATATATATATAATGTCAAATAACTTTATGTTATGATAAATAGTTATAGAAGTATCTCTCAGATATATATATATATATATATAGTTAAATTATATATCTAGTCATATAATTATATTATGAAATATATATATATATAGTGTTAAAACAAGTTATGTTATGTTAGATAGTAACATAACTATTTTATGTTATATATATATATATATATATTATGTCAAATAACTTTATGTTATGATAAATAGTTATAGAATTATCTCTCATATATATATATAGTTACAATAGTTAAATTATATATCTAGTCATATAATTATATTATGAAAAAAAAAAAAAATATATATATATATATATATATATATATATATATATATATATATATAATGTTAAAACAAGTTATGTTATGTTAGATTTAACAAGTTATGTTATGTTAGATAGTAACATAATGTGATATATATATATATATATATATATATATATATATATATATATAATGTTATGTTATGTTAAGTTAAATAATTATAGAATTATGTTATGTTATAAATAATATATAGAACTGTAATATATCTAGTTATGTGATAGGTTATAACTTTATAATCTAGTTAAATATATATAGTTATATTTAAGTAATAATATAGTTGTTTTTTTCCAAAGGAAAAATCGTAATTTTATTAATGAAAAAAAATTACATTTTGCAGATGTTGAAATGCATTACATCAGACAGTTGAAAGACTGTTGATGAGAGGTTCATGTAAAACAAACTAATGTACAAATTTGTAGACTAATGTACATGAAGGGGGGAGTCCTGTTTTTCTCCCCTTCTTTTCAACCTTTTGCCACTCCCCTTGAGTCGGCATCGAAGATACAAGTGCAAGTGAGTTGAATGCATTAGGTTGGGGATTGTCCTTATCCGAATCTGAATTGTCTAGTGTATGCAGTCATTTTGCTCCACTGGAGTCCTTTGTCTCAGGCATCTTTTCCGACTGTGATTCTATAGGATCTTGTGGAGTTTTCTCATGTGCTTCTGGTTCTTTCTCTTCCTGCTTATTCTCATTGGGTATGGGGTCTTCCACAGCCACGTCCTCCTCCTCATCAGAGTCGTGGGGGGGGAATTTCCAACCCTTGGGTTGTTTCCCTGATTTCTTTTTTCTTCATCTCTCTTTTTTGGCTTCTAGGCATGTGTTTCGTAGATGTCCTAATTGTCTACAAATTCTCCATCTAAATGTTGTGTTTTCATAGTCCGGTATCTATGTCTAGCTCCATTGTTGGTGTTTCAGCAGCATGCGTCCAGTAGTCCTTTGTCGAGATCTACTTCCACACAAATATGAGCAAAAGTGTATACTCTTTCCTCCAGTCTTCGTGTGTCCATTTTGATATATTGCCCAATGGATTGCCCAATGGAGTTGCCAATATCAACTAGGACCTGTTGGTCCTAAAAATGTAATGATAGATTATGTAGCTGAACCCAAACTGGCATCCTTGAAACAACCATAGTATTAGCATCAAAATCCGGAAACCAAGGTGTGATGAAGAGGCCCGTGGATCCCCAAAACCATGGTCCTTCCTGTAGTATAATGTCCCTTGCCTCAGCTGAATGGAATTTGGCAATGAAAAACCCTTTTGAGCATAGGTGTATTTCACAGTGTACAGTCCAGTTTATGAAAATCTAGTGGAAAAGTTGAGTAGGTTTTGGCCAAAAATAGTTGAATCAACAAATTATGGCTTGTGATTCAAAAGTATTATAGTGGATATTTGTTTTTAGTATATCTATGTTTAATTCTGGAATGTCATTCAGTTGTTCCACAATATATGGACTGGGTTCAGTTCCAGCTTGCTTTGTTGTTGTTGTGGGTGTGTTTCTTCCTTGTAGGATATTCTTGAAAAAAAGTCCTCCATTTTTGTGCTTCTGTTGTGTTTCATTGTTTTTTGTTGTACTACTTTCAATTCCTCCTCATGAATGTTTTGTTTTACTAGAGGCAGTAGCTCCACCTCGCAGCCTTAGGTTGAGTGTTATGGTGGACACTAACATAATGTTGTAGTCCTTCAGGAGTCTAGAGTCCTGTAGTGCTCTGCCCCCAAATATCAAAAGTTGAAATCTAACAGGATATCCAATATGTTGGGAGAGATGATGCTTCAGATGCAATACATTATCAGTTGCGAGTACCCAAAGTAGAAAAGACGACCCCGAAGGGGTTTTAATAATAACTTGAAATCGATGAAATTTTACCAAATGTGGGGAAATAGTGTTCGCCTCAGATTTGCATTGTCATGCTGCTCCAAGTACTCTGTTTTGCAGAACTTTGTGTGGATGCAAGACAGGAGAAAACCCCTTGATCCCCAGATTCACCAGGTGCTCTGTATTAGTCAATGGAGATCGTGTGTATGTGTCATGATCTGTGTTAGGATATTCCGACACATAGGAAATAGTTAAGTACAACTTGGTCTAGTATAGAGTTAGGTAAAGTGTGTTTCTTTACTATGTACATTTTGTAACTTACAATCTGATGGTCACGATATGTAGTGATCCGACAACTCATTCTCTCCTCGATATTACCGACACTTGATCCGTGGCTTAACACCCGATTGGTCCATGATCTCTATTTAAAGAGCATAGAGGGTCATTTGTAGGTTAACCGTTCATGAGAGAAGCTTATGTAAATTTTCGTTCTTTTATTAATAAATTGCCTGAAGTGGCCGCGTTGGCTCAGGTCGTGGACTGTTTCCCTCTTTGAGGGTTTTAACCACGTCAAAATTACTGTTGTATTGATCTGCGATCTGTTTGTGAGCGGTGTCCTTTGGTGTTTTTCTGAGGAACTTACCCTGTAAATTCCTACATGGTATCAGAGTTATTTGAGTGCCGCGTCTGTTGGTGATCCAAATATGAAGCCAATAGAACTGCATCCGAATACCGTTTCCTAGATCTACTGTTTCTGATTGCTTTCGGGCCAAGAGGACTGCTCTGTTGTGTTGGGAGCATCTATTCCAGTAAGGAACCCCTTTCGTTTCACGCGAAAAGGTTTCCAGTAGCCCTAGTTGCGTCATTTTTAAGATCTGGAGGTATACAGTGATTATTTGCAGTTTACAGTTATTTTCTCTCTATTTATTTCGGTTTTCAGTTTATTTAGCTTTTTTTTATTACCAGATCTATACCTTTCATTTCTGTGTATGCTCTTTGCCCTGCGACTCTGTGCGATCTGGGCAAATCAGAAACAGAAAGGAAGGATTTTTCTCATGCATATGCTCTTTTCCGCTGCGCCTTAGTCTGATCTCGGAAGATCAGAAACATTGAGGAAAATATTTAGTTTCCGGCTAAAGCTAGCTTCAAGCCGCAAGGTTCATTTTTTTTGTTTGTGTTTTTTGTTTTGTAGGGAAAAGGAGCTTTTTCAAAGCAAGCACGCAACCCAAAGCATCAACCCCCCCCCCCCCCCCCTCTCTCTCTCTCTCTCTCTCTCTTATGAGAGTAGAGGTCTTGGGTTCAAGTCTCCATTTTGTGGGGGCAGATTTTTCATTCCCGCACTTCGTCGGCAACTTCATCAAATTTTCTTCAAAAAGCCATAACTTCTTCATCCGGAAGTCGTTTTTAGAACCATTTTAAATGGAAAGTCCATGCCAAGTTATTCTTGACAGCACCAACTACTTCCAATGGTGGTCCTACATTTTGGATTTACTTAGAAGTAAAGGTCTTTACAGAATAGCCAGAGGCCAAGAGACCAAACCGAAAGATGAAGACAAGGCAGCACTGAGTCCTTCGTTAAAGACTCTACTTCCTTCATAAAGGAGCTTAAGGATATTAGGCTTGACCCTGAGGACATTCTTGTCAGCTTTGATGTGGTCTCTCTTTATACTTGCATCCCTATAAAGGAGGCCTTGGAAGTGATCTATCGCCTAACAGATCCCGATACCGCGCATCTGGTTGAGATCTGTCTCACTTCCACTTTCTTCTGTTTCGAGGGTGAATTCTTTGAACAGACTTGTGGTGTTGCCATGGGCTCCCCCCTTTCCCCGATTGTTGCAAATCTTTTTATGGAAGATTTCGAAGCCAAAGCTTTAGCCTCGGCTCGTCTCCTTCCGAAGCTTTGGAAAAGGTATGTGGATGACACTAACGTCATCTGGTCCCATGGCCAAGAGGAGCTGGATCACTTCTTCAATCACCTCAACGATCAGTCCTCTGCCATTAAGTTCACCATGGAGAAAGAGGTCAATGGTTGCCTCCCTTTCCTAGATATTCTTATTTCTAAGAATAAGGACGGTTATCTCTCCCACTCTGTGTTTCGGAAGAAAACGCATACTGAGCAGTATCTTCATGCTGATTCCCATCATTTCCCTGCTCAGAAGATGGGTGTCCTTAACACCCTCGCTACTCGTGCCCTCAGGATTTCTGATAATGAGAGCTTTGATAAGGAGAGATCCCATCTCCTTGATGTCTTTGTGGAAAATGGATATAGTAGGCGCCTAGGTCAGAAGGCTTTCCTTAAAGCATCTAGAAATGCAGTTATTAGGAAAGAGCCTAAGGAGTGTCGACTAGGTGTCCACCTTCCATATGTCCAAGGAACCACGGACAAGATTGCCCGGATCCTTAAGAGGTATGATATTCCCTCTTCATTTAGACCCCTCAAAACTATTCGTAATTCCCTCTGATCGGTTAAAGATCCCGTTAACCCCAAGGACATGAAGGGTGTCTACTTGATCCCTTGTTCTTGTGGGACCCCCTACATCGGGGAAACAGGGCGCTCCATCCATCAGAGGATTAGCAAACATGCAGCTGACCTAAGACATGGGAGAACCAAGTCTTCACCACTAGCAGAGCATGTGGAGAAGACCAAGCATCACGTTAGTATTGAGGAGGCTAAGGTTGTTGCCAAAGTTGCCCAGTTCCATCATCGTAAACTCAGGGAAGCTATTGAGATCGAAAGAAGGCCTAACAATCTCAATAGAGATGACGGCTAGAAGATCAGTAGATATTGGATCCTTGCCCTTTCATCTTAGTCTCCCCCCTCTTTCATCTTTTTCGCTTTCGTCGTTCCCCTGGAGCCTTCCTATCTCCTAGGGTTTATCCTTCTTGCTCTGGACTCTTTCCAGTCCTTCTCCTATGTATTTTGTGTCGCTCCTTTTTTCCCTGATTGATATTGGTATTTAGTATCATAACTAATATTTATTTACTTATTTTTATTATTATTATTATTATTATTATTATTATTTTTATATATTTTTTAATTTATTTATTTATTTATCTATTAACGAATATATATTATTATTATTATTATTATTTATTTATTTTTTATTGTTGTGTCGCTCCCTTTTCCCTGATTGATATTGGTATTTATAGTCATAACAAATATTTATTTACTTATTTTTATTATTATTATTATTATTTATTTATTTATTTTATTAGTTTTTTGTAACTAATTTATATATATTATTACTATTTTTATATATATTTTATTATATATTTTAATTTATTTATTTATTTATCTATTAATAAATATATATATTATTATTATCAATTTTATTATTTTTTCGTAACTAATGTATTGTTATTATTTATAATTTATTTATTTATTAACGAATATATATTAGTATTATTATCATTTTTATTTTTATTATTATTTATTTTATTATTTCTTTCATAACTAATTTATATATATTATTATTATTTTTATTTTTATATATATTTTTATCTATTATTATTATTTATTTATTTGCTGATTTTTATTATTATTATTTATTTGATTTAACTGTCATCTTACATTTACCTTATTTATAAAAAGGTTAGGTCTTTAATTTAATTAATTCCTATTTAATAAAAAAAATTATTAAATTATTCATTTTAAATAATTATTAATGTAAACCCTTTCTAAAATTATTTCATTTATATAATTATATATTTATATAGGTATGGTCATTAACTATCTTCTTTAAATAATCAATTTGATTGTTTGATTGTCCCTAAGTCAAAGCTAGCCGTTGATCTAGATGGCTGTTGGAGGCACTATCTAGATCGCTGTTGGAGGCACTATTTAACATGCAAAGCTTGATCTGTTTTTTCAACTTGTCCGAGCACACTTGCTGGTTCGAAACGCGTCGACAAAGGTCTCTATATATGATTTACGCCAAAGCTCTTCTTATAAGAGATAAACAATTTTCGATGCCGTTTCAAATCATTCTAAGTGAGTGAATAAATGGGTTTAACCTAGTCAACAACGAAATCTTCATAAGGATACAGATTAGTTGGCTAAGTAACTAGACGTGATTTTTGTTATAAGTGGCTTTCGTAAGGATCTCGTAAATTGCAATCTCTCCATTTTCCTGATCCCAGAAAAGATTTATATACCCCTCGGGTTTGTGAGTGCTTTCACAACTGCCCTTTGTTCTACATTAAGCAAGCTTTGGGATCTTTGCACTATAAGCAAAGAATCGAGGGAAGGAGGCAACAGCAAAGGATGGCGAAACCTGTAAATGCTGTATGGCAGAAGCTTAGGGAAGCGAGAGTTATCGGAGACGTGGTGAACAATTTCGTTCCTCGTATTTATGTGCATGTAATCTATCGCCATAAAAGATTCAGCTTGGGGAATGAACTACCGTTTTCCGTCGCCCAATCCCAACCTGACAATATCGAAATTGAGACCGAAGATTTTGATGTTGATATGCAGCAACAAGTGAGCAACTCCAAATTTGTAATAGTAAGTAGGCTTAACTCCTATTTTGTTATTCTATTGGGCAGTGGGATTCTTTATTTAGCTATGGAGAAATGGAAATCCATGTATTATTTACATTTTTTCTAAATCCACATAACCAGATTATGACGGATCCTCAGCGCGCTCCTGGCTGCGAATATTTGCACTGGTATCCTGTAACTTTGCACTCTGATCGAACTTTTCTTTATAGAACCCGAAGTTCATTCAATTTATTAACAGTTCTAATGTCTACGTTGCACAGGTTGATTACCGACTACGAACCCAGTAAACGTTGTGGTGCAGGTACCATGGCATTGGCTGTCTTTCTTTTTTGGACCTTGATTCAATTGATCGAATGCCTCTCTGATACTTTTAACCCTAATGCTCAATTTCTCTGTTTGTCCGTGCTGCAATATTAGTTATTCCCTGGAAGGAGCTGGTTCCCTATGAACCTCCAACATGCATGCTTACCCAGAAGATAGTTCTCACAGTGTTCAGGCAAAATCAAGCTTTCGAACCCAAACCTCAAAGGCGGGCTCTATTCAGTACCAGAGTTTTTGCTGCTTCTAATGGCCTTGGATCGCCTGTGGGTGCTTCTTTCTGCTACATCAAGAATGTCAGCCAGAAAGATCAGAATGAATCAGCCACATCTAGCACTAGAAACCCATACTACATCCAGGATGTCAACCAAAATGATTAGAATGAATGAATCATACGCGTGTAATAACCCAGGCTGGAGGTAAACCTAGGTCCATCTATTTCATCCAGCAACCCGGGGGGAAATGAAAGAAACCTGATGTAACCCTTGTATAGCGTAGGAAGACCACGTACCACGAGTGATTTTTGAATGTTATATGGAAATCTAGAGTGATTTTTGAATGTTATATGGAAATCTAAATAGGTACCCTTTAACATTTTCTACGTCTCCTAAATAATACAAGTTGTTTTGCGGTCCTCTCTGTTTTCTTGTTGTAACTATATGATTGGTTGTAAGTTATTTTTGCTGCCCATCGCTGTTTCTGTTTCTTTTTCTTATTTATGAGTCTTTATTAACCTGAAGTAACAAGTAACAAGAATATAGAGAATTGAATCAAATTAGTAACAAGAATATAGAGAGAATTGAGTCAAATTACTTTTGGTAACCAGAATATAGAGAGATTAGTTCTATGGTTGTGGTTCAATAGTGAGTAGGGAGGTTTGGTCTCTATCCTTATTGTGGTCAAATCTGGAGCAGCATTATGTATATGGCAGTTTCTATTTCCAACCTTATTGAAACATAAATGATTGCCTTGCATTTATATTTCTCTCAAAGTTGATTTTGGCATTTTAGCAGCAAGGCCACTGCTATTCCCCTTGCATGTCAGACGCATTTATGTTTCAATAGGGTTGAAAAAATAAGAACTGCCCTATGTATACCTATAAGTTTTTCTTGACACTATTTTTTTTTGGGTTAAAAAATAATTTATATATATATTATTTTTGGTTCTCTGTTTTTAACTACATCTATGTGATGGGGTTTGTAAACTATTTTAGCTCCTAGTTACTCTTATGGTCTTCCTTACTCTTATTGTCTTGCTGTTAAGTTTATTTTTATTATTTCTTACCCACTCTACATAAATAATGACAAAATTGAATCAAATTAGTCCCACTACACATTATACTCATTACTCTTAAAGCAAAGATATCAAACGGTGATACTCATTACTCTTCAATATCTTGATACGGTGAGGAAGAGGACTTATTGATATTGAAATATAAATTAAACATCAAGAATTTAAGGTATAAAAACAGAAATATTTATTTTTAAAGTTGAAATTAAGTTAGACATGATGTATTATAGTCTATTTTCTTTGAATTTAAAAAGAAAACATATTCTTCTAGCTCTTAAATTTCCTAAGATCTCAATCAACAACAACATTTACTTAAAAAAGAATTCAACATCTATGACATCTATTAAAAAATTGCATTACTAATCGTGAGACCTTAAAACTTCGCTCGTGAACAAATGATTTAAAAGTCGACTTCTGTTACTTCGTCACTCCCTTCAGCCTCGTACATATTTTAGCAGCTCTGTTTACATCGAGCATAACGAGACCGGTCTTCGTTATTTCTGTGCGCCAAGGTATTTTGTGATACAATGTTTATTATCACGTTGTATGTAATTTGTTTTATTATTTTATCGTCCAGCATTAGGTCACCGGTCTCTGTTATTTCTTTGTGCCAAAGTATTTTGTGATACAAGGTTTATTATCACGTTATATGTAATTTGTTTTATTACTTCATCTCAATATTGATTTATTAAATGATTCAAGACTATAGGTATGTATTTAAAAAATTAAAAGAGTAGAGTATTTTATATTTAGAATCAATTTTAATAGTCAAATTATTATATATGGAGTATTTTTTTCTTCGTTTTATAAACAAAAAAAAATATTATTCTTTCATAAATTTTAATAGTCAAATCAATATATATAAAAAGTGTCTTTTATCTTATAAATAAAAAATTATTCTTTTTCTTATTTTTTTCTAAATTGTTTTGCCTATAAAATATAACTATCTAAATTTTATGTTGTTTTAGTATCTATTAAAAGTAGAGTAGTTGATGAATAAGTACAATGTTAAAGTACTCCTTACATAATGGTCAACAGTTTGAAACCACATGTAGCACATGGGTGTCCCACCTACGTCACCTTCCTATCTAGTTGTCATTTTCTTATATTTGACTCCCACCTAGTTGTCAATTTTTTATATATAATTTTTTATTATATTTTTCAAATATATATATATATATATATATATATATATATATATATATATAGATATATATATATATATTTATTTATTTATTTATTTTATTGTTAAATAATTATATACTAGTGTAGCCATATAAACTAAATGGTTGGTAAACTAGGGTCTCATAGTAAATCTAGCATTATCAACATTTAAAAAAACATTAAAAACAACTATACTATTATTAATATTTATTATTAAACATGTATTTACTAATACCACATGCCCAACAAGCTATAAATCAAGTTCATATAAGATTTTCTTTAAATTAATCAATTTAATTAAAAGGAGAAAAAACATAACTACTTTTAAGATAAATATCAATATCTCATTTACGACTACTACTAGAAATATTTTAAAATATTCCATGTAGGGTAAATCCCTACCATCCACATAATAATTATTAATAATTAAAATAAATTTTGGAAAATCTAGTCAAATATAAACACAATTATAGATATAATAAAATAATATTGTAAAATTAAAGTATACATATATATATCAATATAGATATATTTCTTGTTATTTAAAATGCACTTTTGAATGCCACTAAAAATAAATCAAAATATAAAATTTGAATTGTTAAGTATACATTAAACTGAACGAATCATCCGACGCGGTTTCTTGTGCCCCTGCTGCTGCTAGGTCAAGCCGACTTGATGAAGCCTCGGCCCTCGGCTCTCAGCCATGGCCCCTCTGGAAGCTTCACCGAAGGTGGCCACTACTCAACAAGCCTTCTCAGCATTGGTTAAGTCCTTACCTCCTCAGAGAACTCACCCAGCAATCTCCAAGTTCGTGAAGAAGCTCGACGTTTTGCAGGAAGTTAGCCTGCCCCCAGCTCTACCTCATATGGTTGCCCTTGCTCTAGCAGAACGAGGTCTCATCGGGCAATTCACTGGTCTCTGGCCATCGCCGAAAACAGTTCAAAGATGGGTTGAAAGGAATTGGTTCGATAAAATTCAAGGCAAAATCTCCATCCAATTCTGTGGAAAAGGGTATTTCACCTTTCATTTCGAGACAAGAGAAAGCAAAGACTTGATCTTCAGAAATGGGCCCTATTTCATGGACTCTAGAGGTCTATACCTCAATAAATGGACTCTGGACTTTGACCCTGAGTTGGATATTCCAAGTGTTGTCCCGGTCTAGGTTCGGCTTCCTCATCTCCCTCTCCACTGTTGGGGAGATGAATCAGTTCGAGCTATTGGGAACGTTGTGGGAAGATACATTGATCGCAGTGAGCCAAAAGACAACATGCAAGCATGCGCTTGCATATGCGTAGAAGTAGATCTAGGCAAAGGACTTCCAGAGGCCATCAAGCTCAAGGTGGACGATTGGACCCACATTCAGCAATTGGACTATGAACAGATTCCATTCAAGTGCAAGGTATGTCATGAATATGGCCATTTTTCCAATCGCTACACTAAACTAGTTGATGTAGAGAATGCTTCGCAAGATGAACAATGGGAAACAGTTAAGAAAAAGAAAACAGCCCCCATCTCCAAGACACACCTAGAATCCGGCCCATCTATTCGTAATCCCTCCATTCCATCCAACCCATCCCTCTCTAACTCCTCCCTACCCCTGCTGGACCACCCCCACCCCCCTCCCTCATCCTCCAACCCTTTTCATATTCTTTCTCCCCCAGAAGATAATCCCCCCCCTGTGCCCCAAGCTGATGCCCCTGAACCCCCTCCCCCACTGGTTATCTCCTCCTCCCTCCCACCTGATCCACCCCATCTAGAATCACCAGAAGTAACTCAAAGGAGCATGGTGCAACCTTAGACACTCATAAGAGGAATGGGCCAGGAAGGAAATCCGCTAAGCAGCAGAGAGATGAAAATGCCCAGAAGGATATCGCCATGGGCATCCAGAATCCCATAGAGTCCTATATCTTGGGACAAAATGACAAAGATACAGTAAATAAGGAGCAAGGAGGGCGAGCAACTCTCCGTACCCCATACCCAATGATGAAAGTCCTCTCCTGGAATAGTAGGGGACTAGGGAACCCCTCCAAAATAATTGCCTTAAAAGATCTGATAAATCAAGAGAAACCTGGAGTTGTTTTAGTCCAAGAAACAAAGCAAGGACAGTAAGAAATGAAAAAAATCATTACACAACAAAAACAGTACAAAGGCAACGTCTGCGAATCAAGAGGAGCTTCTGGGGGAATCGCAACGCTTTGGGAACAAAACACTTGGAGCCTTATAGCAGAAACAATCAGTCAACACTGGATAAAGACTGCTCTGGAGAGCACTACAGACAACCAAAGGATAGTCATTTACAATATTTATGCCCCAAACCATTACAGAGACAAAGAGAAATGTTGGGGCACTCTCAAAGAAAATATAGATGAAGAAGAAAACAGTAACATTATTCTTGGGGGAGACTTAAATCTCATTTTGCACTCCAATGAGAAGCGAGGAGGTTGTTTCTCTTCTGACCCCTGCAGAACTCAGTTGGAGACTATCATGCAGGACCGCGATCTTATTGATGTAATTCCAAAAAACCGTAGATACACTTGGAACAATCGCAGGCTGGGAAAAAATAACATCATGGAGCGGTTGGATAGAATTCTGGTGAACGTTACTCTCCTTTCCACCTTCTCTACAGCTTATGCCTCCATTCTTCCCTTCATGGCTTCAGATCACTATCCCACATCTCTTGTTCTCGAAGCCCACTGTCCATTGGGGCCTATCCCCTTTAAATACAGTCCTTTGTGGAATGATAACCCAATAGCCAAAGATATCATTCAAAGCACTTGGCAGCAGCACATAGAAGGATCGCTAGGGTACATCTGGGAAAGCAAAATAAAAAGAGTCAAATATGCCCTAAAAGACTGAGCAAAAAACTGCTACATGAAGTCGGAAAAAGAAAAAAGAGAGATCAAAGCCAACCTGGAGGATTTCCACAGCACAATTGAAGAGCGCGGACTTCAGCAGGAAGATAAAGACTGTGAAAATGACCTCTATTGCCAGCTATACCGCATCAATAGAGAAGAGGAGCAGAAATGGAGAATCAAGTCTAGACAACTATGGCTGAAAGGAGGAGATAAAAACTCGGCCTTTTTCCATAAGCAAGCTACAGCTCGAAAAGCTAGGAACAACATTTCCTCTATCATAGACAGAGAAGGCAATCTCCAAACCAACCAAGGTGCTATCAAACAGGCAGCTTCAGACCATTATAGAGCACTCCTAACAGAAACTAATGAAGAGGAAGACTACGCAGACCTGCTGCAATACCTTCCCAGTGGGATCAACAAAGAAATCAATGACAGCTTGAATAAGGAGATAGAAGAAGAAGAAATAAGAGGAGCCATTTGGACTCTCCAACCAGACAAAGCCCCTAGCCCGAATGGCTTCCCAATCTGTTTCTACAGAGCTCACTGGGGAATAATAAAAAAATACCTAATCAAAATGGTGAAATGGACCCAACGTAAAGGTAAAATTGGAGGCTTTACCAATGCCACCCACCTTGCTCTCATTCCCAAAGAGAATCGCCCCACAACCTTCTCCCGTTTTCAGCCCATTTCTCTTTGCAACTCCTCTTACAAAATCTTTACCAAAATTCTTGCTACTCGACTCAAACCTCTTCTCCCCTTGCTCATCTCTGAAAATCAAGGTGGTTTTCTAGCCAACAGGAAAATCTCTAACTCAATTCTCCTTGTTCAAGAAGCAATTCGTTCCAGCCATTCCAGAAAAGAAAAAGGGTTCATTCTAAAATTGGATTTGGCCAATGCCTTCGACAGGGTTAGACACTCCTTCCTAATTGATGTTCTTAAGAAAATGGGTTTTGCTGCGCCTTTTCTTGACCTCATCAAAGCTTGTATCTCAGGCCCTTGGATCTCTCCCCTTGTTAATGGTAGACCTAGACCTTCCTTTCAATCTTCGAGAGGGCTGAGACAAGGCTGCCCTCTCTCCCCATACCTATTTATCTTGATGGATAAATCCTTCAGTAAAGCTTTAGATCACAAGTGGCGAATTGGTCTCATTACCGGCATAAAATTTGAGAATGGAGTCAAAAACATAAACCATTCTCAATTTACCGATGATACTCTGTTAATAGGAGGAGCTTTTATCACAATAGCCCGTCGTTTCAAAGATCTCCTGGACAAATATATGAACTACTCAGGAGGCATGATCAACCATCTCAAAAGTTGTATCTATGGTTGGAATGCAACAACTCAAACCCTCCATAATATAGCCAACATATTTGGTGTCCCCTGCAAACTAGATTGGGAGCACTTCACTTACCTGGGCATGCCTGTGAGTATAGGCCCCTTAAAAGCTAAAGTTTGGGACACAATTATAGATAAAACGAAGAGGAAAGTGCAATAGTGGGGTTCTACATGGCTCAATCCGGCTGGCCACCTTGTTCTCTTAAATTAGGCCTCTCTTCTTTCCCTCTTTACCAATTCACACTAATGCAAGATCCTGCCATTTTTTACAATAAAATGGAAATTATTCTCTGCCACTTCCTCTGGAAAGGGGGGGAAATGAGAAAAAGAAGTTCAACCTTGTTAGTTGGAAGCAAGTAATCCAAGGCCAGGATTGTGGAGGACTAGGAATCAGATCTCCCAAGCTATTAAATCTAGCTTATGGAGGCAAGATCGTTTGGAGATTAATCAATGAGAAACCTGCATGGTGGAAAAGAGTGCTAGAAGCCAAATACTTAAGTTGTCCAAGACAACAGCTTTTGGACTGCGATATACCCATTAGAGACAACTCAAAAATTTGGAGATTATGCAAAAAAGTAATCCCTCTTTTGGCCCAAAACACCTCCAAAGTTCCTAAGGGCGGCAGCAGTATCAAAATTGGAGCTGATAAAATTATGGGGAATCAACCTATCAGCAGTCAACCTGGTACGGATCAAATCCTTCTCTTTCTTTACAATAAAGGAATTCATTACTTGGATCAAATTTCGCAATGGGACGCTCACTCTCAGATATGGATGGGATGGAATTTTCCACCCATACCCATAGATCTCAAGGAGAGCTTCGACAATCTCCAGGCTCACCTCCATAGCATTGTCCCCATTATTAAAAACGACATCGACAGCTTTTGTTGGGATCCTATAGGCTCCAACTACACAATCCAAGCTGCCCACAAGTATCTGTGTAACAAGGATTATCCTGCTCCTACTTGGACACACTGGAAAGCTGTCTGGAAGTCTGAGGCCATTCCCAAAATCAAATTCTTCATCTGGACTCTCCTGAAAGGGAAAATTCTCACCTCTGATAATCTACAAAAGAGATGCATAGTAGGGCCTTCTCGATGCCCAAACTATCAATCAGCTGAAGAAACCATCCAGCATCTTTTTATCAGTTGTCCCTTTTCCATTTCTTACTGGAGAGGAATATCCCCCAATGGTCATCTCCCCTGGAGTCCCCAAAAATCCATTGGTGAGGTTCTGAGTCTCTGGAAGAAGAGCTACCCTTGGCAACAGAAGAAGAACAACATAGTTAAACGGGTTTGGGATGCTCTTCCCTATGCCCTTCTATGGAAAATTTGGCTGGCAAGGAATCGCATGATCTTCAAAGACAAGGAAACCATCATAAGGCAACTCTGCAACAAGGCAAAAATTCTAACTTTAGAAACCATCTCTGCTAAAAGTATGAAGAAAATTGATGTCACTGGCCTCTGTGTTGAAGAAAGGGATTTTATAGGCTATTTGTTAGATAAAAGAAATAGCAATCAAATAGAGAGTAATCCTAGCACCCAGATCAGCATCCCTAAACATAGTTGGAAAATAAGAACCAAAGAAGAAGAATTCTTAAACTGGCTCTGAGGCAGCAATTCCCACTATCTCTTCTTCGATGGAGCCTCCAAATCCAACCCAGGAATAGCAGGAGCAGGTGGAGTTATTTACAATCCCAGTGGAAGCATTATTTCCACTTATGAGTGGGGACTCAGACCCTTATCCAACAACAGGGCTGAGGCTCTGGCTCTTTATCAAGGGCTAATCCAACTTCAAAAATTTGGAATTAGCAAAGCAATGATTTTTGGAGACTCAGCCACCATCATCAATCTCATGGTTAGCAATCAAAAAGCTTCTAATATTCTCCTCTAACAAATGGTTAACAGGTGTCAAGCATTAGCCCATCAAATTACTGAACTTCGATTCTACCATGTGCTCCGCTCTCTCAACAAAGAAGCTGACACTTGTGCCAACAGAGCTTGTTGCAGATCTATAGGCAATCTTATCTGCAATGCTGTAGAGTCCCAACATTATCTTCCTTGACCAAAATTCCTCATCATGGACTGTGGCAGCCCAATTGATTCTGACCACTGCAGCACCTTCAAGGAATATACTGTTAGGCTTCAGCATCATACCTTCCCTGCTAAATCTCTGAAAGCAATCTTCATTCCTCCCTCCAGTCCCGTCGCCCATTCCGTTCTGACTTGTCCCTCTCTCTCCCGTGATTCTCTCCCCCTTCCTCTTGTGATCCCGCCCCTCCTCTCCTGTCTGTCAGACCCCGCATCCATAAATGTGACCACCCCCTCTCATCCCCGCATTCAGACTCTCCATTGGACTCTTCTGCTCCTCTCTTCGCAAGTTTCTGCTAAGTTGAGACATTGGACTCCTCTGTCTCCCCATCTTGCTTCCGCTATTAATCTCCTTTGCACTTTCTCTTCCATTCCTCAAAGCTCTTTGTTCAGCGCTCTCTCCTCCCTTCTCCTCAGTAGCGACAATTCCGTGCTCCCCTTCCTTTCCTTGTTCCTGAAGGGCTATTCCCCCTGCTCTTCTTTGCATTTGGGTGATTCCCTTTCTGCCCCCTTACCATCTTCAACGGCTAAGCAGTGCATCTTATATATAGCGGGTTCCTTTTATCACTATCAGAACAGCAAGACCACGCCCAGCACTCACATAATGGCAAGGAACAAGGACTGCCTACATTGTGCTAATCTGCAGGCAGAACTGGAGCAAATCCGTGTGCACCAAAGACTTCTGGACACTAAAATCGATTCCCATGCCAAAATAACTAGTGAGAAATATGAAGCTGATCTCAACCTCTTCCTTCATAGAGTCTCCTCGCTCTAGGAACAGTTTAATGACCTGTCCAATAGATGCAGCCATGCACAGGAATCAATTGAAATCCTGAAGTACATGATGGAGAAAAGGAATGCTCCTAGTACCAGTACTTCAAGTCTCAGGAATGCAGAAGCAGACAACAAGCCAGAAGAATCAACAGCACGCCAGATCAGCCATATTAGTATAGATTAAGATGTATTGCAGATTTTACTTATTGTTGTCATAGTTTGTTAGAATTTTTACTTTTGTTTTCCAAAAGTCAGAAATAACAGAAGCAAAGGGGAATTTTGTCCTCCTAAACATCTCCTAGCTTCGCCTTCGAGCTTAAAGCCTTGTATTTCAGGAGTTCAGTCTCCCAAACTTCTTTTGGAATATAAATAGCATCCGATTATGTGAAAAAAAAATGCACTTTTGAATGCATAAATGGATTCATCACCCTAAACTTCACAAATTAGACAATTTAAACTTGTGATTCTTAAACATCTCTACTCGAATTTAGGCAAAATTGACCAGAAAAAAATAGTAAGTCATCTATTAGTTAAACTATGTGTGTGTATATTTCATTATATATTTTTATTATTGCACATGTTCAACCCAATATGCAAGAGACTTTGTAATGTCTTGTCGTGTAAAAATTTTGATTAGGTCAAAATAAAATAAAATACAAATTATACGTTATTAATTTTTTAAATCAATTTTTATTGAGTAGTTAAAGTAAATTTGAAATAAAAATAAAAATAACCCTATGTTAAAATAAAAATTCTACCTTCTTTTATAAACACTTTTCCTTGTCAATTTTGTCCAAAATCTGGTAGAAAAAATTTAAAAATCATAAATTTAAGTTAAATTTTAAGAATCATAAATTTAAGTTGTTTAATCTGCAAAGTTCCTTCTAGGACATTAAGGATTGTTTGGGGTGTCGAATATATTTATATATTAAAAATTGCATTTTAAAGAACAAAAAATAAAAATATTTCTTGAAATTGTATTTTCAGCCAAAAAAGTCATTTCATATCTATCTTCCAATTTGATAGGATTAAACAAAAAAGTCATTTCATATATATCTTACAATTTGATAGGATTAAACATAACACTGTGACCCAATTTCTAGTGATGGGATAAACTTACACAAACAACTCCCTAAGAGATTTAATATATAACAATGTGTTAGAAATATTTTCTATTAATGTTATAAATGTTTCTTATTGTAGACCAAACCGCCACAAACTCATATATGTGGTTACTTAACTTCCCATGAAGTTTTGGTTATGAGACTCATATATGTGGTTATTTAACTTCCCATGAAGTTTTGGCTATGAACAATAAAAACCACCTCATTAACTCCAATCAGGATATTGATGAAAAGACCATTATGAACAAGGGTGGATTAAAAAGGTCCCTAATTTATCAAGAAAGAAATTGGATATGACTCCATTCTTTAGTGTATTAAGTCTTAAATAGATTAGAATATATCTCTATTGGACTCATAACATCAAATTTAATAATTAGGGCTGGAGGTACATTCCATTTTGTATCAAATTTTAAGTTTACATTTGGTATCGTAGTTGTCCTTCATATTGTGATGATTGATTTGATTATTTTACTCTTTTTTAAAGAGATTTGTTAGCTGTGAAATATCTTCAGTGGCTTTCTCTAAAAGTTTCATTTCCCATAAATTATGTTATTATATCGGGGGTTTTGGAGAGAGAAAGATTGTAGTTAATTATCAATATGGATCTAGCAGGAGGGGAGAGGGATTAAATCTCTTGAGGTGGAAACCCTTTTATAGTACAAAGCTTAAAAAAATTACATCTTTAGAGACTTGATAGATGATGGTTAAGAGATCTCTCTCTCTCTCTCTAAATTGCATTCTTGAATGCATAAATGGATTCAACCCTTTAAAAATCTCTTGAATACATGGAATAAAATAGAATATATATATATATATATTGGATTTCTAAATTTATAAATGGATTCAACCCCTTAAAAATCCTATACATTTTCAAATTCATTTCAATATTACTTAATTTTATATCTTAGAATATTTTATTTATGAAGCACATTGAATTTTTTTGTTACTATTAATATTTTTTAAATGTTGAATATTAATTTTCTATTATGAATTGAATTACTTACATTTGAAAAATTGATCACTCCTCAATTAATCAAATAATGTTACATATAAATACATGTAGTGTTGTCTCAAGATAGGTAGACGATCTTGGACACGCAATCACTTGGTTGAGAGAATATCTCAACTTCACACCAATCTAGAAAACATCTAGATCTAAACAACTCCTAAGGAATAGGAACAGACTCCTTTACATAGAAATAATTGCAACTGAGACAAGTAGGAATTATATTTTCCAAGTCACCCCCTTAATGACTACTTGTCTCGATATCAATATGCTCCTTTACATAGAAAGAATCACAACTGAGACTAGGAATTATATTTTCCAAGTTGCCCCCTTAATGACTACTTGTCTCGATATCAATCTACAAAGTCTAGTTGTAGTCATGGTGTTTACAAACATGATAAAAAAGAATATTTTGACGTCCATATCAAGGCACAACTATCTATCGGAATGCATGGGTACCTACCACTGCAACCACCAATCAATTAGGATGTATTTAGTGTACATGGTTTAGTCAACCATTATCTGCATACATATCCATGTACCTGTAAATTGCCCTCCATCATCGTCATCATGGGTTTTCTCGAATTACCTAGAACCATTCTCTAGGTTTTATAGGTTTACCCTAAACCATGCCCAAGGTTTTATTGGCTGATCGTAAACCATGCCCAGGGTTTTTGTCGGCTGACCCTAAACCATGCCTACAAGAATCCCTATCCACTTCACTCTCACACGTGGTTTCTATCTTACCAAAAACCGACACTACAAAGTGGTTTCCAGCTGACCAAAAACCCTCAATTACATACATTGTCATAAGTGGTTTATGGCTTACCACAAACCTGCACTTCCAAAATGGTTTTAAGATTACCATGAAATTTATGGGGTACACATGCCTCAACAAGCTTACGTTACACACTCCAACTCATGGATTTACTAGGTACATACTTTACAAAGACCACTACAAAACACCATAGACTTGCTTATAGTTAAGATGTGTGACTCATAATACAACATGTTATTGAGTTTATCCCAAAAACTCACATTAACTTTCATTTTGTTGTCCTTCATCCTTTAATCTCTAATGCAACTCCAACCTCTATTGACATATTCATTGTCATGTCTTCATCATATCTGGTAGTCAATCATTCCTGCAAATAAATTTGTTTATTGTTGGAATGGCCAATTCCAACATAGACTCAAACTCATGACAATAGTTGGCCAAACTAAATGTCACAACAATAAACATCCAATTCCTTCAACCAGATTTACATTACTGCATTTTTACATGAAATACATGCATAATGCATTTTTACATGAAATACATGCATAATGCATTTTTATATGAAATACATGCATCTTGAAAAAATCAAGGTCAGAGTGAAGGAACCATATGATTGTGAGTAGAAAAAATAAGATGAATATACAATCCACTAAAATCATAAATATTCACAAAGTCAAAATCAGAATCCGTGAACTCGTAGAGCCCACACATCACTGTGCTTCACGCTATTACATTATTCTCTTATATCCTTGGCCTCCCATGTGGGAGACCAAGCCCAAGCCCATACGGGCTCTAATACCAATTTGAAAAATTGATTACTCCTCAATTAATCAAATAATGTTACATATAAATACATGTAGTGTTGTCTCAAGATAGGTAGACCATATTGGACACACAATCACTTGGTTGAAAGAATATATCAACCACACACCATTCTAGGAAACATCTAGATCTAAACAACTCCTAAAGAATAGGAACATACTCCTTCACATAGAAAGAATCACAACTGAGACAAGTAGGAATTATATTTTCCACGTATTACACATCTACACTTATTAATGTTATAAGAAATTAAATCTTTTTACTTTCAATTACCTCTTCTCTTTGCGCATTGAAATAATTTAATAAAGGTTCATGTGTGTGTGTGTGTGTGTGTGTGTGTGTGTTTGTGTTTTTTTTAAGTTATATTAAAATAAATTAGTTAACATGGATATTAAAAATGGTTTATTTACATATCCAATTGAAATATAAAAATGTAAATAATATCAACATTATTGTTTTTTGTTTTAATTACTTTTAAAATTATTAAAAGCTAATATAAAATTATCCTATTCATATGCACAAGCAAATATTTAATTTATAACTAAGAATGAGAGTGAAATATTTTTAACATTTATCCTTTGTATTGGATTGTGATATCAACAACCAATAAAGCAAGCTAAGTTAGAGTAGGATTGTGTTTAATGATACTTTTAAGTAAAACCAACAAAATATGTATATTTGTTTTTTATTTTGATTATATCTCACATTATTTTTTAATTTAAAGATTTTTATTTTTAATTTTTTTTAAGAGACGTGTGTCAACTCCACATTGAGCATAGACAGAATTTCACATCATCCTCATATTGGGTTGTAGAATGACCCTCATAGCTGAGTTATGATGTTTAGTGACTACATATATGAGTTTTAATATATTGATATGAAGTTTGTTTCACCATGCATGAGATAATGGGATATGTCTAAGCATACAAAAAATCACCTAGTAAAGAATTGGTGTGGAATTTATGATTTGTGAGGAAATTTTGTATTTTCTTTTTTTCTTTGGAAAATATATTTATGTATGAAGATATTTCACCATGATTTGAGTTATTTAATGATGATATATGGTGACAATTAGTATCTCAAACATGATAAAACCAAAGGAATCAATGGATATATGTATTTCATGACATGTATCCATTATGCATATATGTGATAGAATTATAGCTGATAGTTATGAATTATGTATATAATTGATAGTTAATGGATTTTAGAACATTATTTAAACATGGTATCAAGAAAAATAGATATTTACATGCTTTTGATGTATCATGATGAATATGCATACCTTGTTCTAAGTTAATTTAAAATAATATGATATGGCTTTAAAGTTTTATGGTTATGTATCATGATGTTTCATATGCATGTGAATGAACATCATGGTATCCATCATTTTTGTGACAATATCATTCTATTTTTTTTGTTAATTTATTGTATTCTATTAGTTGATAAAAAATCCACATGATATTTGCAATGAAAGCTTTTCTCTCCCATCCTCACTCCAACCAGATTTTTTGGCCAGGAGAGAGAAACTAAAACTAGTAGAAAAATGCCAAAAATTGTAATGTAACCATATCCCAAAAACATACAAGCTCCAAAAAACAGTAATAATACATACATAACCAAGCGGCATCAAAAATTGCAAGGAGGGGTCGAGGCTTTCCCAAAAATTACATGAGCAGGGCTTGCCTTCAACTCGATCCAACCTCTGAACGGTGCATCTATAGCCCCTCTAGATCAAGTGCATTCTACCAACATCTCCCATTGATTTTTTTGTAGATCGTTCATGAAGGAAATTGCTTCATTCATGTTAGCATGTCATTGTTGAAACAATTCTACCAAGAGCGTCATTATACTCTCTATATGTCTATTAAGTGACTGTAGTGAAGGAGGATCCTTAGTTGGGATGATCGCTGGTAAATTATTGTGGGCCAATTCACCATCAAAGGCTCCCTTAACCCCCCGCCCTCCCCAACACCTACCCTGCCTTCATGCCCCAGAAAGTCTCCATGGATCCCTCCCTTTGTGGGCCCGACCCCTCTATCTCACCATATCATGACTAAGCACTAACATAGAGAAGACCGCCAACACCCCCCCTCGCGCCCCGCCCCTGGGATCAAAAAACAAAAACCACATTTACTCCCTTAAGTCTATGCCTCTCTATGAAAGAGTATTCTCCCCCAACTCCCCTCCTCACCAAAGCCCCAAAGGAACCAGGAGAGACACGAAGAGGCTTTTGAATCCAACCCATTCTCATAATAGGAAGACTAGCAACTAATAAACACCATTGAACCCCAACCAAGATTACATAATAAAAATGGCACCCCAAAAGAATTCTCCAAGCTCTCGGAAGGAAAATCCCACCCAATAAAATCTACCACCACCCGAGAAAATCCAGATAGAGAACAGAGTTGAGAAGGAGAGAGGAGAATACTAAAACTTACCAAAACCATAGAAGTGAGCTCACTCATCCAAGTCACCATTTCCACTAAGCTACCCCTCACAATCCCACTCCACCTCACATTTGGCGAGCCTACAAAGGATTTGTCACCTATATTCTCCCCAAGGTCCCAAACTCTGCACCTCCTAGCTAGTTCACCACCTTTCCATCTCGATTCCTCAACGTAACATGTAGAATTCGAATGGATAGGCATGCGCAGGATGGTAACTTGTACATAGATGTTAATAATTACACCACCCCCCAAAACTCCCATAACCAGCTTGATCAACTACTACGTTAGGAAATCCCTCCAGCTTTTAATGCTCTCCATTCTCCTAAATTTTCCAGTCGGTCGTGTTCCTGGCCACTTCTTGGCTCTAAAGGTCACTATGACTTGTCAGTGATCCTTTGGGAGGCTCATGTACACGTAACCTCCACTTAATACACTGCTTTCAATCTTCTCCATCAAGGTTACAATATCATTATATTTTTATTTGCACATGTTTGTTTCATATATTTTGATCATGTATGATTAAAATTGATGCATTGGAATTATGATTAGAAAATGTATATCAATTGTTTTGATGAATTAACCTTGAAATTATTCTTGATACATTTTTACTATTCTTAATGATATTATATGTTTATAACATTTAATTGGATCATAAAATAGCCAAAAAATAATAATTAAATGATAAAGTATAAGTCATATATTATATGCAAGTGATTATATCAATGAATAACTTCAAAATTGTGATTAAGTCATGAAAATGATATGTTTTGGTCCCATAGGGAGGGAATCATAATTCATGAATTAATTGGAATGTGATGATAAATTTGACATCAAATTACAAATGATTCTAAATGCCTAAAGGTAATGGGTCATCTCCCCATTAATGTCACATTTATTAGTTTCATTATAAAGTTATTGAGAAAATAAATTTGTGTATTATAATACTGGCCCATGGGAAGATTATGATGGTGCATTTTTTTTATTTTAGTGCTATTAGTGTAGGTTAATAATCTAAATGATGGTCATATTTTCATCATAGCATTTTTTTTATTTTTCATCTATTGCATCTACAATTATGTCTAATGAATCATCTCATGTTCCAATCTTAATTGGTGGTGATTATGAGGACTGGAAGGAGAAAATATATTTACATTAGGGTGCATAGACTTCTATTTAGCATTCTGTGGGAATGAACCCCTCATCCCTATGAAATATAGTATGCTATCCTAAAGGGCCTTATATGAGAAATAGGAGAGATATAATCACTTAAATTTAATTTTATCAATAACCATGTTGAAAAACATATTTGAGGATATATACCAGAATGCTCTAAGGCAAAGGAATTCATTCATGTTGTTGAGCAATGGTATGTGATTTCTAAAACAACACTATCCCACACCCAAATGAAAAAATATCATCAACAAAACTCATCGGTAATAAGGGAGTGAGTGAAAACATTATGGAAATAAGATATATAGCCACAGTTGAAATATTTAGAGGTCACATTCTCCGACTATTTCATTGTTAAATTCGTACTTGAATCCCTACCTATAGAATATGTCCATTTAAGATTTCATATAACAAACATAAGGATAAATGGTCAATTAATGAACTATTGACAATGTGTGTTTAAGAGGAAGGGAGATTGAAGAAGGAGAAATTAGAAAGTGGTCATCTAGTGACCCGTGGAAAGGGATGTTCAAGAAAAGGAAAGTGTGCTCATTATAAGAAAAAACACAAGAAGATGGCAACTAGTAAAGTTGACAATAAGGATACCATCAAATGTTTTTCTATAAGAATAAAGGATGCATCAAGAAAGAATGCTCCAAATATAAAGTTTGGCTTGAAAATAAAGGTAACATCATTTCTTTACTGTGTTATGTGTTATGAAACCAGCTCAAGAAAAGATAGAAAAGAAAGATCAACGCCTTAGAATTCAGCCTCTTCGAGGGGGAAACCTCCTTTGCATTACATAAATGAACAATTCTTGGATGATACAAATGACAAAACCTCCTTTCTATATATAGGAGTCTAAGGAGTCACAATATAATCCAGCCGACCTAACAATAATAATATAAAGCCACAAAAATAACAATAGAGGGATTCTATGGGGCACAGAAATAACAATATGGGGGTAATAGGGGCACAACAATATAAATAAGGGGTATAACTACAATAGTAATGGGGTAATCACTAGTATTATAGGGACCCAACATGCCCCTCTCCTTCAAAAAAGTGTTGTCCTCAACGCTTGAGTAGTTCTGGATACTTCTGCATAAAATTCTCATCCTCCCATGTGGAATCTTCAGCAGATAAGTTCTTCCACTTGATAAGATACTCTGAAATTGATCGATTTCGTAGCTGTCAAGTTCTTGTTTCTATGACTGCTTCCGGTTCCAATATAATTTTTCCTTCCTCGTCAAGTTCTGGCAATATTGTTTGAACTGGGAGCTTGTCGCCTATAACCTTCTTTAAACATGAAACATGGAAAACTTGGTGCAATCGAGAAGCTGCAGGAAGCTCCAATTTGTATGCCATAGTACCAATCTTTTGCAACACCTTGTACGGACCATAATACTTTGGTGATAATTTATTATCCTTCTTAGCTTGCTTTAGGGACATTTGCTTATATGGTTGTAGCCGTAGGAATACCCAATCACCTACATCAAAACTTCTTTCACTGCGATGTTGATCTGCCTGTTGTTTCATTCTATTTTGTGCCAACACGAGGTTATCCTTTAAGAGTTGGAGGACTTGTTGTTGATGTTCGATGTGATGTTCCACTGCCTGAACCTTAGAATTTTCTCTTAAATATGATGTGATGGATGGTGGTTGGTACCCATAAAGTGCCATAAATGGGGTCATTTTTGTTGCTGTATGGAAGGAAGTGTTATACCACCATTCAGCCAGAGGCAACCATTTGACCCATTGTGTCTGTTTATCAGATACAAAGCAACGAAGATATCCTTCCAAACATTTGTTTACTATCTCAGTTTGCCCATCAGATTGAGGATGATAAAATGAGCTATGAGCTAACTGAGTACCAAGACAAGAAAATAATTCTGTCCAAAAATTTCCAGTGAAAATGGGATCTCTGTCACTTACAATAATCTTTGGGTTTCCATGTAGCTTTTGAACTGTTTCCATAAATGCAGTAGAAATTGTACTGGCTTTAAATGGATGTGATAATGCACAAAAGTGTGCATACTTGGTAAGTCTGTCAACTACCACCATGATGACACTCTTTCCCTCAGACTTGGGTAAACCTGTGATAAAATCCATTGAAACCTCCTCCCAACGTTGGCTTGGAATGGATAAAGGTTGTAATAGACCCGGTGTCTTAATTGTTTCAACTTTATTTTGTTGGCAAACCAAACATTCCGCCACAAATTTTGAATATCTGATTTAAGGCCATCCCAAAAAAATTCCTTCTTAACCCTGTGGTAAGTTTTTAAAAATCCTGAGTGCCCTCCTAAGGGAGAAGTGTGCAATTCCATAAGAATCTTTTGTTTTAGCTGGGAATTCTTACAGAGGTATAAGCGATCTTTGTACCATAACGAATCATTTTGCCAGCTAAATGTATCAGAAGTACTGGAATCTTGTTGTAGCTTTCGAATAAGTGCCCACACTTCTTTGTCATTTTTCCATTCCTCCTTTGCTTCGTTTATCCAATCTGGTTGGATAATAGAAATGGCACACAACAATGCTTCCATATCCTCATCCTTTCTTGAGAGTGCATCTGCCACCACATTTTGCTTCCCTTTTTTGTAGATGATTTCAAAGTCATAACCCAACATCTTTGTGACCCACTTTTGTTGCTCTTCAGAGGATAATCTTTGTTCTAAAAAGTATTTAAGGCTATCATGATCCGTTTTTACCTTGAAGTGTCTTCCCATTAGGTAGGGTCGCCATTTCTTAAGTGCATGGAGTATTGCCAACATTTCCTTCTCATAAATAGCTTTGCTTAAAAACTTTCCCTTGATTGGACGACTTTCAAAAGCAATGGGTCTTTCATCTTGCATTAGAACAACACCAATTCCATTTCCTGAAGCATCACATTCCACAATAAAGGTTTTTGTGAAGTCCGGTGTAGCTAAGACCGGTGCTTGGCACATTGCCTCTTTAAGATGTTTAAAGGCCTTTGTTGCTTCCGGAGTCCATGAAAATGAATCTTTCTTCAATAATGTGTTGTTAAGGTGCTGCTATTCTCCCATAATTCTTAACAAACTTGCGATAATACCCTGTCAACCCAAGAAATCCTCGCAGATGCTTTATGGATGTGGGGATTTTCCATTCCTTAATGGCTTTAATTTTGCTAGGGTCTACCTTAACTCCTTCATGAGATACAATATGACCCAAATATTCCACCTCCTGGACTCCAAAGAAACATTTGGATCTTTTTGCATATAATTGTTTCTCCTCCAATAGTTGTAGCACCCTGTCAACATGTTCAACATGATCCTTCCAAGACTTGCTGTAGATTAGTATATCATCAAAAAATACTAACACAAATTTTCTAAGGAATGGTTTGAAAATTGAATTCATCAAACCTTGAAATGTTGAAGGTGCATTGGTAAGGCCAAAAGGCATGACCAAAAATTCATAATGACCCTCATGAGTTCTAAATGCCGTTTTTGGAATGTCTTCAATCTTCATTCTGATTTGATGATATCCCAAACGAAGATCCAACTTGGTGAAGTAAATTGATCCATGCAATTCATCCAGTAATTCATCAATGACAGGAATGGGGAACTTATCTTTAATAGTGAGCTTGTTGAGCTCCCTATAATCTGGACACATGCGCCATGATCCATCCTTCTTGTGCACCAATACTACTGGAGCTGAGAAAGAACTTTGACTCGGTTGAATTATACCAGCCTCTAGCATTTCTGCAACCATACGTTCAATTTCACTTTTTTGGACATAGGGATATCTGTACGGCCTGATGTTTGGAGGAACACTTCCTGGAATCAGATGAATAGCATGATCATGATCACGCATAGGTGGGAGACCTTTGGGAGTCTCAAATACCTTGGAATGATTGTCCAGGACTTTTTGGAGATCTGGAGAAATAGATGATTCCAATGTGGAAACATCTAGCGAACATAATTGTGCAATTACACCTCTTTGCTCCTTTTTTAGAAGCTTTGTCATGCCATTAGAGCTGATTATCTTTCCTGGTTTCCCTGCAATACCCCTTAATTCAACTTCCTTTCCTTCCACAGAAAATTTCATGAAAAGTTCTTGAAAATTAAAAGCTATTGTACCCAAGGATTGTAGCCATTGGACTCCTAGTACAACATCAGCACCTCCCATTGGAATGGAAAGCATTGGGCTAGTCAATACATATTCTCCCATGGATAGCTTGATATTATGGCACTTTCCAGAACAATTTATTGTTCCTCCATTTGCAATCATCACTTGACACTCTGGTGCTGGATATAGGAAGCAATTCAATTCTTTTGCTACCCTACAATGAATAAAATTGTGGGTGCTTCCTGAATCAATCAACACTATTACCTTTTTCTTCTTGATTTGTCCTTCTATCTTGATGGTTTGAGGAGTGGTAATTCCTGCCAATGCATTACAAGATATGGTCGGATTTATTTGTTCTTCATCTAGGCTTTGTTCCTGGAATATATAATCTTCTTTTGACCTTTCTTGCTCCTTTTCTTCTTCCTCTTCACAATCTATGTAGAATAATTTCTTCTCAGCACACTTATGACCTTTTGTGTATTTGCTATCACAATTGTAACAAAGCCCTTTTGCTCTTTTTTCTTCCAATTGTTGTGGTGTCAACCTTGTAGGTTGTGGAAGACTATGGGAAACAACACTTCCATCTTTATAGTTGTGAATGGTATGCTTCCTAGTTGCCATAATTTTGCTTTCCATTTTTCTTGCTAACCTGAATGCCTTCTCTAATGAATCAGGTTCCCAAAGGCGCACATCATGTTGGATATTATCCTTTAAAGACCCTATGAACACATCAATCCTATGTTCCTCTGGAATATCTTTTACCCTTATGTTCAATTTTTGGAACTCCTCAATGTGCTCCATTATTGAACCCTTTTGTTTGAGACTTATCAATTGGCCAAAAAAAGTGTTGCTTTTTGTATCCTCATAATGTGCTATCAATTCTTCCGTAAAAATTGCCCAAGTGATAAATTGTTTACGAGAACAAAGCCATTGATACCATACAAACTGATTTGGTTCCAAATATAAAGTTTCCATACGTACCTTTTGTGTTTTGCACATTATTGAGATCGAAGAATTGCTCCATATGTAATATCCATGTGGCGGGATCCTTGCCATCAAACTTCCTCATATCGATAATTGGAACATGGTGAGTCTTTGATCCAACATTAGAGTCTATGGAATCATGATTAACATTTATTTTGTTCTCATCATGAGTTTCCTTTAGTACTCTTTCACCCTTAGTGACCATTTCTTGTAGCAACTTATTCATATTTATCTTCAATTCTTCCATCTTATCATCCATGCCATCAATTTTAACGTCCATGCCATTCACCTTAGATTCCATGCCATCCATCTTAGCTTCTACGCCTTTCTTTAAACAGTCCATCTTAGCTTCTACACCTTTCTTTAAACCATCCATCTTAGCTTCTACATCTTTCTTTAAACCCTCCATCTTAGATTCTATTCCTTTTTGTGCAAGGGACAGTTGTTGCACTTGGTCTTGTAATTTTGATATATCATGTTGCATTTCATCCTCTTCTTCATGAGTCATGCTAGAGCTTTCAGGTTCCTTACTAGGTGTTTGCATTTTCTTTCCTCGGGGCATCAGTTACCGATAATAATGCTCTACTATACCCTTTGAATTCCTTCAAAATAAATTTTCAAACCAAGCTTAAGAAAAAATTTAAAAAAATCTACACACCTTTTTTCACTTTGTAGGAGCTTGATATTGCCTCTGATGTATCTTTGTACTTTCCAATCATCTAGTTCTGCAATTGTGACCTGTAGTAGCTCTCTGTGTTCTCTTTCCAATGCCACCAGTCTGATCCAAATTGGATTCTCCAAGAAAGAGTTATGCACAATCTCCCAAGATGACCTGATTATAGACCTTTCCAGAAGAGTGAACTTGTATGAAGTGCCACGTGTACAATTTTCGACCTTTGGTTCTGAAAAAGATATACAATAAACTAAAGTCCGTCCTCTTTCTGTACCTTCTTACGAAATTTCAATCCGATCCCCAGTAAGAAAGTTATGACGATTTTCCCTAGGTCACCTGTTTTGAATGTAATTCAGGAGTCTGCAAAAATACCAACTTCCTCAGAGCATATCTCCGCAAATATCGCGCAAAAAGATCTGAAATGCAGACCCAATGTTCAACACGATTTCTTCTCAAATGGGTTTTTTTTGCGACTTCTGAAACGTCACAGAAAAAAATTTATAGTGAAAATTCCACAATGACCTGTTTGGAGCAGCGAAACCCTAGAATCCAAAGCTCTGATACCAAATGTTATGAAACCAGCTCAAGAAAAGATAGAAAAGAAAGATCAATGCCTTAGAATTCAGCCTCTTCGAGGGGGAAACCTCCTTTGCATTACATAAATGAAAAATTCTTGGATGATACAAATGACAAAACCTCCTTTCTATATATAGGAGTCTAAGGAGTCACAATATAATCCAGCCGACCTAACAATAATAATATAAAGCCACAAAAATAACAATAGAGGGATTCTATGGGGCACAGAAATAACAATATGGGGGTAATAGGGGCACAACAATATAAATAAGGGGTATAACTACAATAGTAATGGGGTAATCACTAGTATGATAGGGACCCAACATTATGAATCTAATATGGTTGATATTTTTTATAATGCTTGGTGGATTGACTTTGGTTCTACAGTCCATGTTTCCAATACCATGCAAGGTTTAATCAACCAAATAAAATAAATGGAAATTGAATTCTTCATCTATTCACGAAACAAGATGAGTGAACGTGTGGAATCAGTTGGGACCTTCATAGTTATCCTAAAATCTGATTTTATTTTAAATCTCGAAAGGGCATTTTATATTCCTTTCACTAAGAATCTTATTTCAGTCTCCAGACTTGTTTCCATGGTTTTAGTTTCAATTTTATTGGTTCTATTATTAATCTTATCAAAAACTCACTTGTTGTTGGTGATGGAACACTTGTTGATGGTTTGTATAAATTCCATTTCAATCATACTTTTGATTCCAATTTTTTAACCTTGCATAGGAATGTTGTTATTAAGCATGGCATTATGAATGAAAAATGTTTCATGCTTTGGTATAGAATGTTGGAGCACATCTTCGTAGAGAGAATCAAAAGATTAATAATTGATGGAGTCCTTGAGACTCTTGATTTCTTTGATTTTGATGTTTTTTTTAATTTCATAAGGATGAATGCATGAAGATGGGTTACATTTGTGGGCCAAATGTGGCGAAGAAATTTCAAGTTTTTCCTCTTTTATCGAATTGAACCCCTCAAAATTCATATAAGGATGGTGAATTTTGATTCAGAGTAAAAAAGAAAAGTTGTCGAGAATTATGTTTTTGTCCTAATGATGTTTTTTGAAAAAATATTTAGTGTCATATAATATGTCAATTTTGCATTAAATGAAATGTTTGTCCTTACAAATTTTCACACATCTTAAGAGGTATGTGTGTGTTCACGTAGCATAGCTTAGTCTAAAATGTGTAATTATATATATATATATATATATATATATATATATATATATATATATATATATATATATATATATATATATATTATATATATATATATATATATATATATATATATATATATATAGATATATAAGCATGATCTACAAACAAAGAGCTAAGTTTTTCAAATTAAAAGGTTATTTTATTATGCAAAATTATATTATTATTATTTTTGGAAGTTGGTGAAGTAATATTTCAATTGCATTTTGCAAACACGTGTTCACTTAAGGTCTTTTCAACTATTTAAATAAATTAAAAAACCAAGAGTACCCTTTCGAAGAGGAATTGTAAACGAAGAAAGTGGTAGTGGTATTTTTTGAAATATTTTTGTTGTCTATATTTTAAATATTGATTTTTTAGTCAACCTCTTTAAAATAGTTCAAAAAAAATTCAAGCATTATGTTTTAAAGAAATTAGATGAAAAATATTATATGAATTCGAAAATGTCAAACTCATATGTAATTGGATAGAGGATTCCTTCATGAATCCAACATGATCAACTCTTGCACCTAAGGACAAATTTATCCCTAAGTCTGCTAGTGTACAAAATGGTGTTGTAGGAGATTTTACAAAAGGGGTGTTATAAACTTGATCGATGGTGTTGAGCATTGAACTTGATTGAGCATTGCTATTTGAGGAAATTTAAAATTGAGCATTTAAATTTCAAATTCAAATAGCTTGATCGATGGTTTTATAAACCCCTGATTGAGCCATATATGTAGTTAACAGGGGCTCGATCAAGCGTTATGGCTCTATCGAGCTATTATGCTTAATCGGGCCTCTATAAAAAAAATCAATTATATAAATTGATCTTTTACCACATTTTAAAATTCCAAATTTTATTATAGTTTGTGTTATCATGTCATGTAGAAACCTTATTCAATCTAATATTAACGTTAAAAATTTATTATTATTATTAAATTAAATGATGAAATCTGGTATTAATATAAAAAAATTAACATTAATATAATTTAATGTTAATATTAAATTTATTGATTTTGGATTAATACAATATTATTAACTTTAATATAATATAAAATTTGTTATATTATAATATATCCTAGCATAAAAACATTAATAAATGTGGTTGATATATGCCATAAGCGTCAACAAAAGAGTCACTAACACAAAAAGAGCCATACAAGCTGACTCAATTGGTTAATTTTATTTAACCTAATTTTTTTATAAATCTAACATAATAAAATATATAATATTTTTAAAATCCTGAAGTAATCATAACCTAAAGCTACCTAAAGAAATAAAACCTAAACAGTTTCAATTGGAAGACATGAAGCATTCTATGTATCTTTGATGGAGGTAGTTGGAACATTAATATTTTGGAAAATTTTAGATAATATTTCCATGGAAAAAATCATCATTTTCCCTCTAGGTGAATGTACAACACACATTTGAAATCTTGCATTTTAAATATGCATTATATAATAAAAAAATTAAACAGTCGTATGACATCAAAATAATAATAAAAAAAATTAAACATAATATTTTAATTGTCAAAGTATTTTAAATTTTTTGAAATATAAACGAGAGAGAGTGGGAGAGAAGGGTAAGAGAGAGGGGGGGACACAAACAGGGAGAGAGGGAGAGGAGGAGCGAGTCTATGAGAAAGAGAGGGATCTCGAAAAATGGAGTTGGAGGAAAAGATAGGGAAGCAAGAAGTTCAAGACATATAGAGAGGGAAAGGCGAAGAGATAGGGGGGGAGTGACAAGGGAGAGATGGAGAGAGAGTGTGTATGTTTGGGGGTGAGATAGAAAGACAAATAAGGAGAGATAGAGAGAAGGGGGAGAGAGAATTAGAGAGGGAGGGAGATAGTCAACAGAGTTGAAAGACAAAGCTCAAGGGGGAGAGAGAGAGAGAGAGAGAGTAAGTGAGTGGGTGATGAGGGGGAGAGACAGAGGGAGGTGGGAGAGAAAGGAAGAGAGAAAGGACTTGATAGGGAGGGAGAGAGTGAGATGGATTTGGAGGGGAATAGAGAAGGAGGTAAGAATAAATACATATAGAGAGAGAGAAATATGGAGAGAGATGTTGAAAATGCAGCAAGAAATTCCTAATTTAATTTTCCCTTGAATTAAATTAAGAGAAAATTGAAATTCCACATCAGAAGACAACTTGAATGAGTTAACTGAGTTGTTATAACTTTTTATCTTAGTTGATTCAAGTTGAAGGCTTAACTTGAGTTATGTACAGTGATTCCTAAATTTTAGGAGCCTAGGTTGAGTTAATTTCATTTGTAACAATTTAATTCAGTTAAATTGAGTTAAGGTCAGTTAAACTAGTTCCAATGCTTGGAGCAACTAGTAGGAGGTCTAGCAGTGGGGTGTAGCTTCAGTGTTCAACCATTTAACTGATCAATCCACCTTATTTAACTCATGAATGCATGAAATTCGAGTTACCCAATTGATAATGGAGTTCAAGGGAAATGTACTATCATTTGTATAATTATGCAATTTGTATAGGTGGTGCATGCAATCAAAGAAGGGGCCTACAGGGATTGTGCATTTCTAATTGGGAATTTCCCTAATTAATAGGGGGTTAATTTCTTGAGGAATAACGCAAGCTAATAGGGACTTGGGCAGGCTTTTATTTGGTTAAGTATTGACCATAACTTGTCTAGGCAACAATGAGATAGATTATACTAGTGTAGAGGTTGCTCAGGCTTGAGCAATTATTATATTTCTTCTCTATTTCCTGACTAATGAAATATATATTGGAAGGGATTTTGAGCATTTGATTTCCCCTTAGATAACTCCTTGAGCATATGTGATTGAATATTTTCTCATGTTCATGTTATTATTTCTCGATCTTTTAATTGTTTTCCGCTGATGAGTAGAGTAGATTCAAGTCTTTTGTTTTGGAAAATTACATAAGAAGTTTGAATCTACAAATAATTTCTACATGGTATTAGAGCAAGAATCACAATAAAAGAGAAGAATTCGATATTTTAGCTTTGCAAGTGAATCGAATTTGCAGTATCATTCTTCAAAGCTAGCAAGATGTCATTCTATGGATTGAGACTTGAGTATGACCTTCAGGGTAGCTTGAATTATACTACTTGGAAGGATAGGATGGAGGAAGTGTTGGAAGATAACAAGCTAAAGGAATACATAGACAATGATATTCCTAAGCCTTTAACAACTGATGCTCAAGATATGCCAGAGTGGAAGAAATGTGTGGAAAAGATGAGGAGGATCATACTAGAAGGAGTTTTAGATCATGTTATCTCGAATCTACATGGGAAGGATACCCCATATGCAATGTGGCAAGCCTTGATATACTTGTTTCAGAATAGTAGTGACCACAAGAAGTTGGCACTGAGGTACAAGCTTCGGAAGATCAAGATGGAGAAGGGTGACACAATTCTATAGTACCCGAGCAAGTTCACCCAATGTCGTGATGAACTTAGGAGTGTTGGTATTACAGGTGTTGAAGATGATCGAGTAAGCCTAGCACTTATAGGCATTCCCAAGAGCTGCCATAGCTGCCAGGATTTGGTAAATGGGAGGGAGAAGCTACCAAATTGGGAGAAATTATGGTCTGACTTGGTGCAAGAAGAGATCAGGAAGAACACCAGCGATTGAACCTCATCCAAGCATGATGATGAGGATAATTATGCCCTGGATGGAAAGGAAAAGAAAGGGAAAGGGATGAAATCCCAATCCAAAGGGGATTCCAGTCACGAAAACAAGAAAAAATACTTGTCAAAGATCAAATGTTTTCACTATCATGAACTAGGACACTATGCCACGAAGTTTCCGCACAAGAAGGCGAGTAAGAATCCCTCAGGAGGAGCAGCAGGTGAAGCTCTTGCTTCACAATTCAAACTTGATTTCACCCTCATCGCTTGAATGGTGAGCACCATGATGGGTAGTGTGTAGTATCTGAATAGTAGAGCCTCATTCCATATGACAGGAAACTAAGAATTCTTCAGTGACTTGGAGGAGAAGGACCTCCAGATGCACATCAAAATGGGAGATGATGAAAGGTATAATGTTGTCAGTTTTTGTACAATATTTTTCATAGGGAGTCTAGCTTCCCTCTCAAATTAAAAGATGTGATGTATGTTTTGGGTCTGACGAAGAATCTCATTTCAATTTCTATGTTGGAATATTGTGGCTACGATATGATATTTAGCAAATGAAAGGCTTTCCTTAAACACATCTCCACAAGACATGTGAAGCAGATCGGGGTTCGGGTGAATAACCTCTACAAATTGGACGTAGAAGATTGAGCAATATTGAACACAAAAGAAAAGAAGGTGCAGAGCTGAGACATTGGTGAAATATGGAATAGATAAAGAAAAATATAAATATAATTATATTTATGTCCAACTAATGACCACAAAGTACTGGTCAAAGGGATTTTTTAGTACAATGATGTATATACAAAGCGGGAGAACCAAAAGGTCTCCTATAAAATATATAATGCATGAAGTAAATCAACATCTGGCCTTAGCGGAGAATATCCATGAGATAATAGGTCTGAGGATCCGACCCATCTCTCCTAACATCTGAGGTTGAATGAAAAACACTGAAGAAAGTCAGCAAAGTATGTTGGCCTAATGAAGAGTCGATGGCAAGTGCAGACTGTCCACTAAATCGTTTCCTAGGTGGGCTCATGCATTGCTAAATGTTGGAGGACCTAGTCCATCTCCCAGGAATGGATCTGAGATGGATCTGTTGCTGAGATCTTGTGTACCAGGGTGAGGTCCCACATATCCTCACTAATCTGGAGTCTGGATACGTACTAGTATCAATCGATCTCTTGGTGCCCCTATCTGAAGGTAGTACCCCGAAAAATGTCGTGATCCTCTACGTGGGGTCTAGTTTGATGGGAGGCTAAAGAATATGCACTCGGAACCTGAGAGCCTCCTGCATATATAGGGACAAACATCTCTAATCGGGATACCTAAGAAAGTCGGTGAGGGTCCGAGAATCTCTGAACAAGTAATGAAACCTTCTTCTGATCTCGTAGTAGACAGGGCATACAAGAATGAAGTTCACCTCGGTTTCCACCTCCTGTAAATGACATATTTGGCAGAGTCTATCTGGTCTATCCACCTGGTGGTTCCTGTCTACACAATTCTATGAGAAGCTACTCTTAACTAGCCTAGAGGAATGTGAAGAGCATGAATCTAGTGGTGAAACGTATATTGGTGTCGAACAATGAGCCTGTTTCTCAACTCCAATAACTACTCAGCGTAGAAGGACATATTTGGGCGCAACCCTCTCGGAGGATTAACCGAGGTGACCTGGACAAACTGCCTATAGATTTCCTCCCTGATGATCTTGTTTAGCTCTTGTCTAGTAGGTAAAAGGAGACTAGGAGATTCTAAGGAATATAAAAAGGGAGGGAGATGATCCAACCGAATTTCCACTAACTAAGATATTTGAAACTCCTGTAAACCAACATATGGCTTGGCCTGAGGGAGTAGAATGGGAAATAGTCTTAGAAGAGTAATAAGCCAAGTAAGGATATCAGTCCCTACTCTTTATCAATTCTGCAAAGCCCTGGACATGATGCAATAATGAAAACAATCTGAAGATCATCTCAAGCCGAAAGGGCTGAGCTCCAAACTCTACAAGGATGATGTGTTGTGGTACTGTCAGTTTGCACCTAATGATGCAGCAGAGAAGAAGAATCTAGACTCTCTCAACTGAAGCCCAATCTTACTCAAGTAAAGACGGTCCTAAAAGCTTTGAGCCATATAGAACAGTGGTACAGATCAAGGTGTCCATAAGGCTCATCTTGGACGATATTTCCTAGAAGTGATGTCAAAAGCATTGTCTCTCAAGAAGGGTAAGGATCCATATCCTTTATTGATCCGAGGTTGAAGTTTCAGTTGTAAATTGAAGCAGGGACCTGAGAATTGCACCCCCAAGTAAGTATACATGTTGGTGATCTCAATCTCCTCCCCTCCAAATAGAAAGTGAAGGTCTGAGGTTTTCTTCACCCCATTGAAGATCATAACCTTGGTTTTGCCTAGGTTGTTGTCGACTGTCGATGATCACAAAATAGAGATAAGGCATCCAACTGCCTCTGTAATCCTTCTGGGGATGAGGAGAAGAGGACCACGTCATCAGCAAAGAGTAGAATAGATATCAGAACATGGTGAAGAAGGCAACCATCAGTGTCCTAGATATGCTCGTGTATAAATGCTTCCAACTCATTAACATAGATCCCAACTATGGTAGGGGATAGTGGACAACCTTGTTTAACCCCAATAGTGGTTCAAATGAAATCATACATCCCATGGGCCACGTGAAGATGACCAAGAGCGGACTCATATAGGCACATAATAGCGGTCAATAGGTTTTCAGATATGCCAATATCTCTGAGTCCTTTGAGCAAAGGCCTCCCTTGGAACATAGTCAAAATATTTTTCAAAAATCTACGAAACAACAGTAGACTTTCGAAGAGCAGTGTCATGCCTCCTCAATCACGGCGCGAAGGGTGAAGATGTGATCAATAAATTGATGAGACGGTCGAAAACCCACATTTCCCCTAGCTCTGAGTTGTCTCTGCTCAATGTCACTAGAGCCATTTGCACCATGGAGCCTTGAAGGCCATGCAGCTAATTTCTACAGAACTTCCCAAGGGTGTACTGGAGTAGAGAGATACATGAAAAGGGTGTACATGGGGTAAGTTCACGAAATCCACCTTCAATGAGTGGGATAGTAAAGCACAAGAAGTCCTTGAAATAGTTCACTTGAATGTGTGTGGACCTTTCTCGACAGCCTCCACGATCAAGCATAGGTATTATGTGATATTTGTAGATCATTTCTCACGAATTTTTTAGATCTTCTTCATGCAAAAGAAAGACCACACATTCTCCAAATATTTTGAATTTAAAGAAATTTTTGAGAAAGAGACCGATAGGAAAGTGAAGGCGCTCAAGAGCGACAACAGTGGATAATATGTGTCGAATGAATTTAAGAACTTATGTGCAAAAGAAGTCATTCGATGGGATTTGAACGCACCTCATAATCCATAGCAGAATGGGGTGGCTGAGAGGAAGAACATAAGAATTATGGGAGTTTCACGGGCCGTGTTGCATGATCAGAGCCTACCGCTGCACTTGTGGGATGAAGCATGCAACAAAACTATTTATTTGCATAACAAGAGTCCTCACAAGATTGCATGAGTACACCAGAGGAAGTTTTTTAGGGAAGAAACCAAATGTGTCACACTTTAGGATCTTTGTATCATCAGTCTACTGTCATATTTCCAAGGATGCAAGGAAAAATCTAGAGCATACAGTTGAGTTGGGCATATTTGTGGGGTACATTGATACACCTCACAACTATCGTGTGTACTTTCTATCTCTCAGGATGACAGTTTTCATAAGAGATGTGAAGTTTGATGAGGAGAAGGCAATGAGGTGTTCCCTTAAGAGGGAGATTCAATTGCATTCAGAGAAGGCATTTTTTAGTCCAAAGGAGGAACCTCGGGAAGTTGTGGAATGGCCACAAGTAGAGGTAGAGAGAGTGGAGACTTCCACTCAAAAAGAGACATATAGAGATGGAAGGAAATGCGCTAGAGAAGCTAATAGATTATTACATGATACTAGAGAGAATGTGGGAGCTCCCACATCACAGCATAGGTAGAGGAGGTCACCAGATTGGTAGACTAGCTACATGGATCTGATGAGTGAGCTTGTAGAGACTAAGCCATCCTCATCCGAGGAAGCAGTGTAGAAACTAGTATGGTTTGATGCCATGGTAGAGGAGTATGACTCCATTATCAGAAATAGTGTTTAGGAAGTGGTCCCAAGACCAGAGGACAAGTCAGTGGTGGGTTCTAGGTGGGTCTACAAGGTGAAGCAAGTAGCAAATGGAAGCATCGAGAAACACAAAGTAAGATTTGTGGCCAAGGGATTCTCTCAATTGGAGGGAATTGACTATGAGGAAGCCTTTACTCCATTTGCAAGGTACTCTTCAATCAGATAAATTCTAGTTCTTGCATCATAGATGGGATGGAATATACATCATATGGATGTGAAGATAACATTCCTTAATGGAGTGATTGAGGAAGAGGTGTAAATTGATCACCTGGAAGGATTTGAGACATTTGACAGAGAGTCGCATGTGTGAAAACTCAAGCAAGCATTGTATGGATTAAAGCATGCACCTTGTGCTTGGTACAGCAAGATCGACAATTATCTCACCAAGTTGGGCTTCACAAAAGTGAAGCAGATGCAAACCTTTACCATATTGTTGTTGAAGGTAAAATATTTATTATAGTATTATATGTCGATGATTTAATGGTGATGAGAAGTTGATCAAGTCTTTCAAAGAGGATTTTGCAAGAGAATTCAAGATGAAGGACCTAGGGCTCATGCATTATTTCCTTGGTATAGAAGTATGGCAAGAAGATGGGAACTATTTATCTCTCAAGGAAAGTATGCAAACGAGATACTGAATAAGTTCCACATGGAGAGCAGCAAACCCATGGAGAATCCTCTAATAGGGAATTGGAGGAAGGAATATGTTATTTCAGGTGAAGTAGTGGAGGATACCATATACAAGCAGCTTTTGGGTTCAATTATGTATTTGGTGAACACACAATCGGACATATGTTATGCAATTAACCATCTTATTCAAGCTATGGTTAATCTAACCAAACTATATTAGAATGCACCAAAGCATGTGTTGAGATACCTCAAAGGCACCACTCAATTTGGTATTTGGAACAGGTAGTAGAGGAAGTGAATCTGCACACCTTCACAAATGTAGATTAGGCAGTGAGTCCATCATACAAGAAGAGCACATCAGGTGTAATTTTCAGTGTTGGGTCAACAACACTTTCTTGGTACAGCGGGAACCAATGATTTGTTGCACTCAGCTCAGCAGAGGTAGAGTACATGGCTTCTAGACAAGCAGCATGTGAGGCTATCTAGATGAGAAATATCCTTGTTGATTTATTTGGTTATATTATGGATCCTACAATGGTTTACTGTGACAACCAGAGTTGTATCAAACTCTCTGAGAATCTAGTTTTTCATGATCGGTCCAAGCATATCGACATTTGGTATCACCATCTACGAGATTGTGTGCGGAAAAAATTCATGTTCTTCGAGTACATTCCTACAAACAAACGGGATGCATATATTTTGACAAAGGCATTGTCAAGATGTAAATTTGAGTTCCATAGAGGAAGGATCGAGGTAGCAGATAATCACTTTCTTGCTGAGAGGGAGTGTTGAAAATGTAGCAAGAAATTCCTAAATGAGTTTTTCCTTGAATTAATTAGGAGAAAATTGAAATTCCACATCACAAGAAAATTTGAATGAGTTAACTGAGTTGTTATCACTCATTTAGCTTAGTTAATTTGAGTTTAGGGCTTAACTTGAGTTTTGTACTGTGGTCCTTAAATTTTAGGAGCCCAGATTGAGTTAATTTTAGTTATAACAATTTAATTCACTTAAATTGAGTTAAGATCAGTTAAACTAGTTCCAATTGTTGGAGGAACTAGTAGGGGGTCTAACAATGGAGTGTAGCTTAAGTGTTCAACTAGTGAATTGATCAATAAGCCTTAATTAACTCATTCGTGCATGAAATTTGAGTTACCTAGTTGAGATTGGAGTTCAAGGGAAGTGTACTATCATCTATATAATTATCCAAGTTGTAGAGGTGGTGCATGCAGTTAGAGAAGGGGCCTACAAAGATTGCTCAATTCTAATTGGGAATTTCCCTAATTAATAGGGGGATAATTCCTTGAGGAATAGTGAAAGGAAATAGGGACTTGGGAAAGCTTGGATTTGGTTAAGTATCGACAAAAACTTGTCTTAGAAGTAGTGAGATAGATTATACTAGTGTAGAGGTTGCTCGGGCTTGAGAAAGCATTGTATTTCTTCTCTATTTTCTGACTAATGCAATACATATAGAAAGTGGTTTTGAGCAGTTGTTTTCCTCTTAGATAAATCTCTGAGAATATGAGATTGAATATTGTCTCATGTTCATGTTGTGATTTCTCAATCGTTTAATTTTTTTCTTTTGATGAGTAGAGTAGATTCAAGTCTTTTGTTTTAGAAACTTACATAAAGAGTTTGAATCTACAAGGAATTTCTACGAGAGAGAGAAAGAGAGAGAGAGGAAGAGAGATAAAAGGGGATATAGAGGGAGAGAAGGAGAAGAGAGAGAGAGGGGGGGAGGGGGAGATATAGATAAATATGGAGAAACAATGTGTATGTTTGTGGGGTGATATAGAGAGATGAAGAAAGAGAGAGAAAGGGAGATAGATATATAGATGGAAGGGGGAGATAAGGATGAAGAGAGAGATAGAGGGAGGGAGGAAGAGATAGATAGATATGAAGAGAGAGAGAGAGTGTGTGTCTAGAGGGGTGAGATAGAGAGACAAAGAAGGAGAAATGGAGGGGGATATCGATATAGATGGAGGGGGAAGAGAGTGACGAAAATTGTTTGCACTAGATGCATTGATTTCAGTGTACAGATGTTGATTTCTAATCCTATTTGATTTCTTGCATTAGTTGCATTGATTTTTGTGTAGATGTTGATTTCTAATTCTATTTCATTGTTTGAATTAGATGCATTAATTTCATTAAAGATGTTAATTTCTAATATTGTTTGATTGAGATTGAATTAGATGCATTGATTTCAGTGTAAATTTTGATTTCTAATCCCATTTGATGGTTAGCACTAGATGCATTTATTTCAGTGTAAATGTTGCTTTATAATCTTATTTGGTTGCTTGCAGCATTAGATGCATTGATTTCAGTGTAGATGTTGATTTCTCATCCTATTTGATTATTTGCATTAGCTGCAAGTCTTTTAGTGTAGATGTTGATTTCTCATCCTATTTAATTGTTTGCATTAGATGCATTGATTTCAGTGAAAATGTTGATTTTTTATTTGGTGTAACTAGATATATGGTCTACATTAATTTCAAAGTAAGTATTTTAACATTTTGCATTGATTTCAGTGTAAGCACAAAAAAATATTGACGATGCACATTATGACTAAGCTTTTGTAGATAACCTCAAACAAATAAATTGAATAAAACTTGTATTTGTAACTTTTACATATCCACATCTTTTAAAATTGAATATATAATTTATTTCAATCATATTGGAGTTTTTAAAATATGAATAAAACTTATTTCCATCATAAGGAATTGATTGAAATACTTGGATAACTACTTGTAAATTTAGGAAAGTTGATAACATTATATAAAATTGTAGAAATATTGTCATATATTGTTTTTTGACCTATATATTAAATTTCAATACAATTGACTTATATCATGTTATGACTAAGTTCTTGTAGATAATATCAAAATAAATAATGTTGAATAGAATATATTTGTTATTTATAATCAACATCTTTAAAATTGAATAAAACTTATTCAATCATATTTGTGTTTTTTAATTGAACCTTGAGATAAGAAATTGATTGAAATACTTTAAAAAGTTGTCCACGCAATAGTATATGGGTGGGTCACAAAAATTTTCATATATATTTTTTATTATAATATGGACAATTTTTATAATTCAAATAATTTATTTTTTAAGTTGAATTGTAATAACATACATGTTGATTGCACTAAAAGACACTTTCTACAAGTCAATATGAAACATCATTAGAATTCTTTCCATGTTCAATATTAAATTGATACATGATATATTTTAGTTCATTTTAAGTATCAAAGTGACTTGCATCATAACTTAAGATTTTACTTATTTTTTTAGACTATGAAATTGGGAATCAAAATTGAATGTATATATTTTACTAATAAAAGTTATAGTATATAGAAAAAAAAGTAGTGAATAATTTTAACAAATCCATAAATTTCAAAAATTAATGAATGTCCATAAAGAAGATTAATACAAACCCATAAACTAAAATAGTGAATACATGTATCAATAAACTATCCATATGAAAATATATACAAATTACAAATATCGCATGAACATACATAAACTGAAATAATAAGCATCCATAAACTAAAATAATGTCCATGATGTACATCCATAAACTTTCCATGTATGAAAATATACAAAGTATGTATCACACACATTAATGTGCCCTATGAAATGAGCCTGAAATATATATAAACTATGACACTCGAAGTACCACCAGAACTCCTATTTGAGTTTTGCAGCGTAAAGTAAGTGTCCATAAGTTGGTACTGCAATATAACACATTCAAATTCAAAGTAATAGATCATTATTTCTACAAAATAAACAATATGGAAACAAATAATTTTGAACCACATTTTTAATTACATATACATGAATCTACTAACCTCAGTCGAGTCCAAATACAAGTCGGATAGGATGGGGGTCTGATCATTAATCTGGGTTTGGTGCTCCCCTACTTGTGGCTCGGTGATTGGGGCCTGCATTAATGGACCCATATCATCCATGCCTCTAAACCCAGCATCCCACTCATGTCTCCACATAACAACGACATCAATGTCACTCCTATGTACAGAATGGCAAGGACAAATTATAATTAGTCTACAAATTAATTAAGATATATGTGTAACTTAAAAAAAGAAAAACGTTGAAATCTTAGGAATAAAACAGTTTACCTCAATTGTTGGCCCATGTGGTTGTACATAGTGACTCTTGTCCACATTATTGAACATATAAGGTGGAGGTGCAGGTGGAGGAGAATCCATGGAAACATGATTTGGTTGAGGATGGTCTGGCTGATCAATTACCCCCTTGGATGACCTCATAAGTTCATCAATATAGTTGGGATGTTTCTACATGTTATCATGAAATTATTAATATAAATGCAATCTAATATGAACTAGAAATTTTAAAATAAATAATTATGCATAATTTGTCAATAAGAATCAAAAGTTTTGTATATATACGTACTTGGTCTGTGTCACACAGGTCATGCACCCTCTCAGTCTCATAAATTGCATCACGATACATACATGTATATGTCAAAAGTTGGTCAAAGGGTGAAATCGCGAGAAATGTGTCATCATATAAGGGCACTGACGGGTCATGAGGAAATGGTGGTGGTCTCCTAATCTCTCCATCCATTGCAACTTGTGCACTGGCCACTGATGTCTGCATGTTGTATGTTGGGTCCCTATAATACTAGTGATTACCCCATTACTATTGTAGTTATACCCCCTATTTATATTGTTGTGCCCATATTACCCCCATATTATTATTTTTGTGCCCCATAGAATCCCTCTATTGTTATTTTTGTGGCTTTATATTATTATTGTTAGGTCGGCTGGATTATATTGTGACTCCTTAGACTCCTATATATAGAAAGGAGGTTTTGTCATTTGTATCATCCAAGAATTGTTCATTTATGTAATGTAAAGGAGGTTACCCCCTCGAATAGGCTGAATTCTAAGGCGTGAATCTCTCTTTTCTATCTTTTTGTGAGCTGGTTTCATAACATTTGGTATCAGAGCTTTGGATTCTAGGGTTTCGCTGCGCCAAACAGGTCATCGTGGCATTTTCACTATAACTTTTTTTCTGTGACGTTTCAGAAGTCGCAAAAAAAAACCCATTTGAGAAGAAATCGCGCTGAACCTTGGGTCCGAATTTCAGAGCTTTTTGCATGATATTTGCGGAGATATGATCTGAGGAAGTTGGTCTTTTTGCAGACTCCTGAATTACATTCAAACCCGGTGACCTGGGGAAAATCGTCATAACTTTCTCTCTGGGCATCGGATTGAAATTTCATAAGAAGGTACAGAAAGAGGACGAACTGTAGTTTCTTGTATGTGTGTTTTATATTCAAAGGTTGAAATAGGGACTCGTGGCACGTCGTACAAGTTCGCTCTACTGAACCAGTCTAAAAGAAAGTCACTGTGGGAGATTTCACATAACTCTTCCTTGGAGAATCCAATTTGGCTCAGACTTGTGGCATTGGAAAGAGGACACAGAAGGCTACTACAGGTAGCAATTTCAGAATTGGATGATCGGAAATTACAGAGATACATCAGATTCAATATCAGGCTTCTATAAAGTGAAAAAAGGTGTGTAGTTTTTTTTTTAATTTTTGTGTAAGCTTGGTTTAACGGAATTCAAAGGGCATAGTAAAGCATTATTATCGGTAACTGATGCCCTGAGGAAAGAAAATGCAAACACCTAGTAAGGAACCTGAAAGCTCTAGCATGACTCATGAAGAAGAGGAAGAAATGCTACATGATATATCAAAATTACAAGAACAAGTGCAACAAATGTCACGCTCACAAAAGCTAACAGAAGCTAAGATAAGTGGCGTGGAATCTAAGATAAAGGGCATGGAAGCTAAGATGGAGGATTCGATGGAAAATTTGAAGATAGATTTGAAGACAGACATGGAAGAATTGAAGAAGTTGCTACAAGAAAGGGTCACTAATGGTGAAAAGGTAGTAAAGGAAACTCATGATGAGAACAAAAGAAATGTTAATCATGATTCCATAGACTCTAATGTTGGATCGAAGACTCACCATGTTCCAAAAATCGATATGAGGAAGTTTGATGGCAAGGATCCCGCCACATGGATATTACAGATGGAGCAATTCTTCGATCTCAATAATGTGCAAAACACACAAAAGGTACGTATGGCAACTTTATATTTGGAACCAAATCAGTTTGTATGGTATCAATGGCTTTGTTCTCGTAAACAATTTATCACTTGGGCAATTTTTATGGAAGAATTGATAGCACATTATGAGGATACAAAAAGCAACATTTTTTTTAGCCAATTGATAAGTCTCAAACAAAAGGGTTCAATAATGGAGCACATTGAGGAGTTCCAAAAATTGAACATAAGGGTAAAAGATATTCCAGAGGAGCATAGGATTGATGTGTTCATAGGGTCTTTAAAGGATAATATCCAACATGATGTGCGCCTTTGGGAACCTGATTCATTAGAGAAGGCATTCAGGTTAGCAAGAAAAATGGAAAGCAAAATTATGGCAACTAGGAAGCATACCATTCACAACTATAAAGACGGAAGTGTTGTTGCCCATAGTCTTCCACAACCTACAAGGTTGACACCACAACAATTGGAAGAAAAAAGAGCAAAAGGGCTTTGTTACAATTGTGATAGCAAATACACAAAAGGTCATAAGTGTGCTGAGAAGAAATTATTCTACATAGATTGTGAAGAGGAAGAAGAAAAGGAGCAAGAAAGGTCAAAAGAAGAGGATATATTCCAGGAACAAAGCCTAGATGAAGAACAAATAAATCCGACCATATCTTGTAATGCATTGGCAGGAATTACCACTCCTCAAACCATCAAGATAGAAGGACAAATCAAGAAGAAAAAGGTAATAGTGTTGATTGATTCAGGAAGCACCCACAATTTTATTCATTGTAGGGTAGCAAAAGAATTGAATTGCTTCCTATATCCAGCACCAGAGTGTCAAGTGATGATTGCAAATGGAGGAACAATAAATTGTTCTGGAAAGTGCCATAATATCAAGCTATCCATGGGAGAATATGTATTGACTAGCCCAATGCTTTCCATTCCAATGGGAGGTGCTGATGTTGTACTAGGAGTCCAATGGCTACAATCCTTGGGTACAATAGCTTTTAATTTTCAAGAACTTTTCATGAAATTTTCTGTGGAAGGAAAGGAAGTTGAATTAAGGGGTATTGCAGGGAAACCAGGAAAGATAATCAGCTCTAATGGCATGACAAAGCTTCTAAAAAAGGAGCAAAGAGGTGTAATTGCACAATTATGTTCGCTAGATGTTTCCACATTGGAATCATCTATTTCTCCAGATCTCCAAAAAGTCCTGGACAATCATTCCAAGGTATTTGAGACTCCCAAAGGTCTCCCACCTATGCGTGATCATGATCATGCTATTCATCTGATTCCAGGAAGTGTTCCTCCAAACATCAGGCCGTACAGATATCCATATGTCCAAAAAAGTGAAATTGAACGTATGGTTGCAGAAATGCTAGAGGCTGGTATAATTCAACCGAGTCAAAGTTCTTTCTCAGCTCCAGTAGTATTGGTGCACAAGAAGGATGGATCATGGCGCATGTGTCCAGATTATAGGGAGCTCAACAAGCTCACTATTAAAGATAAGTTCCCCATTCCTGTTATTGATGAATTACTGGATGAATTGCATGGATCAATTTACTTCACCAAGTTGGATCTTCGTTCGGGATATCATCAAATCAGAATGAAGATTGAAGACATTCCGAAAACAGCATTTAGAACTCATGAGGGTCATTATGAATTTTTGGTCATGCCTTTTGGCCTTACCAATGCACCTTCAACATTTCAAGGTTTGATGAATTCAATTTTCAAACCATTCCTTAGAAAATTTGTGTTAGTATTTTTTGATGATATACTAATCTACAGCAAGTCTTGGAAGGATCATGTTGAACATGTTGACAGGGTGCTACAACTATTGGAGGAGAAACAATTATATGCAAAAAGATCCAAATGTTTCTTTGGAGTCCAGGAGGTGGAATATTTGGGTCATATTGTATCTCATGAAGGAGTTAAGGTAGACCCTAGCAAAATTAAAGCCATTAAGGAATGGAAAATCCCCACATCCATAAAGCATCTGCGAGGATTTCTTGGGTTGACAGGGTATTATCGCAAGTTTGTTAAGAATTATGGGAGAATAGCAGCACCTCTAACAACATTATTGAAGAAAGATTCATTTTCATGGACTTCGGAAGCAACAAAGGCCTTTGAACATCTTAAAGAGGCAATGTGCCAAGCACCGGTCTTAGCTACACCGGACTTCACAAAAACCTTTATTGTGGAATGTGATGCTTCAGGAAATGGAATTGGTGCTGTTCTAATGCAAGATGAAAGACCCATTGCTTTTGAAAGTCGTCCAATCAAGGGAAAGTTTTTAAGCAAAGCTATTTATGAGAAGGAAATGTTGGCAATACTCCATGCACTTAAGAAATGGCGACCCTACCTAATGGGAAGACACTTCAAGGTAAAAACGGATCATGATAGCCTTAAATACTTTTTAGAACAAAGATTATCCTCTGAAGAGCAACAAAAGTGGGTCACAAAGATGTTGGGTTATGACTTTGAAATCATCTACAAAAAAGGGAAGCAAAATGTGGTGGCAGATGCACTCTCAAGAAAGGATGAGGATGTGGAAGCATTGTTGTGTGCCATTTCTATTATCCAACCAGATTGGATAAACGAAGCAAGGGAGGAATGGAAGAATGACGAAGAAGTGTGGGCACTTATTCAAAAGCTACAACAAGATTCCAGTACTTCTGATACATTTAGCTGGCAAAATGATTCGTTATGGTACAAAGATCGCTTATACCTCTGTAAGAATTCCCAGCTAAAACAAAAGATTCTTATGGAATTGCACACTTCTCCCTTAGGAGGGCACTCAGGATTTTTAAAAACTTACCACAGGGTTAAGAAGGAATTTTTTTGGGATGGCCTTAAATCAGATATTCAAAAGTTTGTGGCGGAATGTTTGGTTTGCCAGCAAAATAAAGTTGAAACAATTAAGACACCAGGTCTATTACAACCTTTATCCATTCCAAGCCAACGTTGGGAGGAGGTTTCAATGGATTTTATCACAGGTTTACCCAAGTCTGAGGGAAAGAGTGTCATCATGGTGGTAGTTGACAGACTTACCAAGTATGCACACTTTTGTGCATTATCACATCCATTTAAAGCCAGTACAGTTTCTACTGCATTTATGGAAACAGTTCAAAAGCTACATGGAAACCCAAAGATTATTGTAAGTGACAGAGATCCCATTTTCACTGGAAATTTTTGGACAGAATTATTTTCTTGTCTTGGTACTCAGTTAGCTCATAGCTCATCTTATCATCCTCAATCTGATGGGCAAACTGAGATAGTAAACAAATGTTTGGAAGGATATCTTCGTTGCTTTGTATCTGATAAACAGACACAATGGGTCAAATGGTTGCCTCTGGCTGAATGGTGGTATAACACTTCCTTCCATACAGCAACAAAAATGACCCCATTTATGGCACTTTATGGGTATCAACCACCATCCATCACATCATATTTAAGAGAAAATTCTAAGGTTCAGGCAGTGGAACATCACATCGAACATCAACAACAAGTCCTCCAACTCTTAAAGGATAACCTCGTGTTGGCACAAAATAGAATGAAACAACAGGCAGATCAACATCGCAGTGAAAGAAGTTTTGATGTAGGTGATTGGGTATTCCTACGGCTACAACCATATAAGAAAATGTCCCTAAAGCAAGCTAAGAAGGATAATAAATTATCACCAAAGTATTATGGTCCGTACAAGGTGTTGGAAAAGATTGGTACTATGGCATACAAATTGGAGCTTCCTGCAGCTTCTCGATTGCACCCAGTTTTCCATGTTTCATGTTTAAAGAAGGTTATAGGTGACAAGCTCCCAATTCAAACAATATTGCCAGAACTTGACGAGGAAGGAAAAATTATATTGGAACCGGAAGCAATCACAGAAACAAGAACTCGACAGCTACGAAATCGATCAATTTCAGAGTATCTTATCAAGTGGAAGAACTTATCCGCTGAAGATTCCACATGGGAGGATGAGAATTTTATGCAGAAGTATCCAGAACTGCTCAAGCGTTGAGGACAACACTTTTTTGAAGGAGAGGGGCATGTTGGGTCCCTATAATACTAGTGATTACCCCATTACTATTGTAGTTATACCCCCTATTTATATTCTTGTGCCCCTATTACCCCCATATTATTATTTCTGTGCCCCATAGAATCCCTCTATTGTTATTTTTGTGGCTTTATATTATTATTGTTAGGTCGGCTGGATTATATTGTGACTCCTTAGACTCCTATATATAGAAAGGAGGTTTTGTCATTTGTATCATCCAAGAATTGTTCATTTATGTAATGTAAAGGAGGTTGCCCCCTCGAAGAGGCTGAATTCTAAGGCGTGAATCTCTCTTTTCTATCTTTTTGTGAGCTGGTTTCATAACATTGTATGCAATAGTCTCCCTGGTCTCAGCACCAAGTTACGACAACTCCTCTAGCTTTGTGAGTAATACCAAGCTCCGAGACGGTAGTGGCAAGAATCTCAGAGGTGGTGGTACATGCCCAGGGTCCCTACGAGCCCCCTCGCACTCATAGGTACGTCCCAAGCCAGGTCCATAATAATGATATTTGGTATCAGTGTAATCTGGCCTCATATGTAACACGAACTCTGCATATAAATGCTTGGCAAAATAAATGGAGACCTAGTCATGGTGAGGGAACTAGCCCCAAGCTCCAATGAATCTATCATACACAAAATGGGTTTCGTCAACATTCATAAAACATTTTAGTGGAATCATAACTTTATGTCTCATAATTTGATCCAGAGGGATGTTAAACAATCCCTGCAAACATAAATGTCCTTGGTGGCCTCTTTCACCACTTCCCAAGTATTTAGGCCTCTAACCTCATGCATCTTAATCCTCTTTATGGAGTGTAATATGTGGCTATGTGGGTCTAACCTCCAATATGCCTCAATTGGCCTATTGATGCTATCTAGCATCAAATACAATGCAAGATGATTTAGTGAATTGGTAGGGATATTCTCTATCTCTGCTGTGATCTGCAGATGACAAGTCATAACATCCTCTAATGTGATATGATATGTAGCATCATCCCACGGAGGGTTCAATGTTGCACTTCGATCCTCAGCTTCAGCCTGCTAAGGGCTTGAAAATCATAACATAATTTAACATATACAATTAACAAGCTAGAAACATAGTAACATATACATTAAATTCAAACACATCAGTTGAAAACAATTTAAAATTGAAAAACAATTTCAAGACATAAACACATCCCATTTTTCCTTTACTATTTATTAGTTTAAAGTTCATTGGTCATAACAACATTTCTTTACCAATTTTTCTATTTCTTCTTTTCTGGGTAATGCAATTATTCTTGCTATTAAGCATCCTACACCCAATAACTATTTTCACAATGCAAATATCATCATTTCTTTTCGTTTATTTCCTTTCATCTGGAAATAAAAGTAAGTAGCACAATCCTTAACTACAGGATCCATCACTGTTCTCAATTCAGAATAAATAGATCATAAAACTTTCTTTGTCTACCGCAAACATTAATACTCATTTCCTAAAAGATACTTTTTTCATTCTAGTTACGTAGATAACCAAACTAACTCTAGAACAATAAAGAATTGTTGCTCTAGAACAATAAAGAATTGTTGTGTCACTAAGTAATGTACAGGATTCAAAGAGATAATTTCATTACGAAAAGAAATAGAGTACTAATACATGCAACCATTTTAACAAAATGGATACTTATTATACACTAGATACTAGAAAAAAATAATAACAATAGTATAATCCTAAAAGTGAATGGAAACAGAAAGTACCCAAAAACTTAAGAAAATCATGACCGCTAATAGTGGCTAGTAAAAAAGTGAGGAAACAATTGTATCATGAATTTAGAAAGAACTGTAAAGTAGTTAATACAAATATAACAAAGAAACGGCTCTTTTATTTATAAATATTACAAATATTGTGTAAACCCTCGGTTGGGGTAACAATTGTATAATAAAACCCTTATAATCCTTAAGTTCATTACAATAACCAAAGGACAACAAAAAAGAAACTTTGAAACTCTAAGAAGTCTTGACCTAAGAATGAACTCAACCCTTCTAGTACAGCCTCATACTGGACTATGAGAGAGAAGGAGTAAGTGAAACCTTGAAGAAAATGAAGGAGAGTAAGCCAGTTGTAAGACCTCACTCTAAGAGTTTTGCAAATTGTAAAAGCGTGACTAACTTCACCTGTACAAATAAAAAACCTAGATTAGTCTTCTTCCGTGTACAAGAAGCAATAAAAATAATAAAAAGGGAAATAAACTTCTTAGAGTATAAAACCTGTTAGGAACCAGGCATAAGTGTAATGCCATATCAAAATAAAGAAAAAAAAAACCTTGTTGTTCGTTAGTGGAACCCAATCTAGCAGTAAGACAAAAGACTTTCCTCCCAAGGGAAAGGTTCTTAAAGTTACCAGCGCAAATGGTCATTGCGTCTCCATTCTCAATCGGCAGCAAAAGGGGTCAAGAACCCTGCAACTCCCTGTGAGAATATGCGGAAACTGTTATGTGGCCATGAGTGGAACAATCTTATACAACAAGAAAACATACATTAACCATGCTCTTAATCTAGAAGCATTATACATGTAGCTGTTGGGAAAGGGGAGGGAGATCAAACCCTAGTCCATTAGGGTTTGTTGCAAATTGTTGATATCCAGTGTGAATGATGTAGAATGATGGACCAAACAACAAAGTCGAGGGTGGGTTGGTTACTCATAACCACCCCGATGAAATATAATCCCTTGGATTGATTCATATGAATATCAATGGCAAGCTTTGGTCCAAGTGTCCTACATGATGGGTGGAAAATTGAATGAGCTTGTACTGCCAAATGGTCGAGAAAATTCCAACAACAGATGTAACAATCTTACGATCACCCTTAACCAAGTGTAGGTGTTAAATAAAACCTTGATACCGCACCTTTGGAAACTTTAAATAATAAAGACATAGATTATAACATACAAATGGGTGTTGGAATTATGATACACAAGGTTCCACGAGTAACTGCATAAAATTAAACATATATGTTTAGGGTGGAACCAAATTTAACTAAGTAATACCTACTGAGTTAACATCAATTCAGTAAGGAAAAAGAAAATTTGTGTTGTTAATATGCTACATATATATACATATAAAGAACTTGTTCAAGGCTATGTTCTTTGCAATTTTATTTTTTGTGCTATGAAAGTCAGTGTATGTTACAAGTAGTATTAAAATAAATTTTTAGATTTTTCAAAGTTTTACTAGGTTTATACTCAGCCCATAAATGATTACATCCTATGCAGTAAAAGTAAATGATAATAAATAACCAAATGTTCACAATAACTGGGGTGTCACATCACAGTTTATAAAGAGGATTTAAAAATGTAGGAGGTGTACCTGAAATATGTGAAGAATGTCCAGTAGATGTCACATGATCATCAACAGAGACAAAAACACTTCCTCTGACACTTTTACTCGCATCGGAGGCAGGATATATGAGTGGAACATGAACTCTCGGTTTGTTATTTGATCTATCACGAGCTTGACCACATATAACATAACCCCTCACACTGTGATGGCCTAGAGTTGCGGCACGTATATGGGATGCTTTAGCATATTACCTATAATACATATAAACTAATCCAAGAAAAAAATGTTGACAAAAAAACCATTTCTAAACTCAAGTAAAATAATCTAGCCTGAATTCCTAAAATTTAGAGTCCATTTTTTGATAATTTATCAACCATAGTATTGAGTTCCATGTAAACAAAATCAAAAGAAGTGATCAAATCTACCTTCACACTTTTTATCGTTTCTAAATAATGAATTTTATTCATAGCACATAAATATGTAAATAGATATGTAAAAATTTGAAATAAACCTATTTACAAAACTAACAAAATGTCATGCCAATTTGATAGCAAATAGATTTTAAGTTATTAATGTTTGACTTTGACACATAAGATGTACTAGGTGCAAGCACTTGAAGACAATGTTTCTTGTACAACACACTAAATAATGAAACAATATGGTACAAATTAGAAAAGAGTCTAGATGTTTTTATTCACTAGACCATATCCACTTTTCATGATAGATTTAATGTTTCTATCAATGATGCATTGTTGAAACATGAACATATATAGTTAGATAATTATATATAGTTATATGTTAAATGATATATGTGTGTGTATGTTATGTTTTAAATGATTATGTTACGTTAAATGTTATAGTTATATTATGTTATAGCTATGCACAATACATGTTATACTATATATATATATGAGATAATTCTATAACTATTTATCATAACATAAAGTTAGTTTCTTGTACAACACACTAAATAATGAAACAATATGGTACAAATTAGAAAAGAGTCTAGATGTTTTTATTCACTAGACCATATCCACTTTTCATGATAGATTTAATGTTTCTATCAATGATGCATTGTTGAAACATGAACATATATAGTTAGATAATTATATATAGTTATATGTTAAATGATATATGTGTGTGTATGTTATGTTTTAAATGATTATGTTACGTTAAATGTTATAGTTATATTATGTTATAGCTATGCACAATACATGTTATACAATACATGTTATACTACCTCTATATATATATATATATATATATATATATATATATATATATATATAATGTCAAATTTATGATAAATAGTTATAGAATTATCTCATATATATATATATATATATATATATATATATATATATATATATATATATATATATAATTATATTATGAAATATATATATATATATATATATATATATATATAATGTTAAAACAAGTTATGTTATGTTAGATAGTTATAGAAGTATGTTCTGTTATATGTGTGTGTGTTTGTGTTAAAAAAAAGTTATATATTATTAAAAAACATTAGTTTATATATATATATATATATATATATATATATATATATATATTATATTATATTATGTTAAATAATAAGTTATGTTAAGTAAAATAATTATAGAATTATGTTATGTTATAAATAATATATAGAACTATAATATATCTAGTTATGTGATATGTTATAACTTTATAATCTAGTTAAATATATATAGTTAATTTTAAGTAATTATATAGTTACATAGTTATGAAATAGTTATAATTATGTTACATGCTATGTTATATTTGTGTTATTTTATACATGTTAAATAATTATAGAGTCTATATAATAACTTTATGTTATGAACTATAATAGTTATAGAACTATGTTATGTTATAAACTATATATGTGTGTGTGTGTGTGTGTGTGTGTGATATTATAACTAAGTTATACTTTAGTTAAATATATATATAGTTATGTTATAAACTATAGTTATGGTTATGTTGTAACATGCTAGGCTATATGTGTGTGTGTGTGTGTGTGTGTGTGTTATGTTAAATACTTATAAAACTATGTTATAATTATATATAGTTAAATATTATATATACTAAGTTAAATGGTTTGTTATATATAGTGACATGATGTTTATAGTTATATATATATATATATATATATATATATATATGCTCCCTAATCAAGCATGGTGTTGGTGTGCATTCTGTGTGTCTAAGGTTTGTTGAGAATCTAGGTGCATGGCTGGTGGTGGCACCAATTTATGAAATGCTTTGAGAATGATGGGTCTTTTTATTGTTACTGAGCATGTTGAGTTAACATTAAGTAGAACTATTGAGTTGAATGCAAGAGAACCAATGGTGGTACCAGCTTTTGATATGTACGTGAAGATGAGATTTTGTGGATAGTTTTTCTGTATAATCATAGTTTCCCACTATGACCTATTCTCTAGGCTCGATTCACTATCAGCTGATTATACTGGTTTGTTGTGAAATTTATCTTCTATATCATCTCATTACAGATGCTATTAGATCATATATGAGATAAGACACATTATGGTATATGAGTGCTACATTGTTTCTTTCATTAACAAGAAGTGGGTTTGAGTTGGGTTGTGGGAGAGTTGCTAGTAATTTTTTTTTTTCTTCACATGTTGACTTCGACCAAGCCTAAGGTGACTAATATTAATCGTAAAAATTCTGAGAAAAAGCATTCCTCTCAGCCTATTTTTTGGTCTTTACCAGGCCTTTCAAGGTGTTTCGTTGGCGTTGTGGCTAGATTTGGTAGTGCATTCCTGATTGCTAGTTTTGCTAGTGTTGTTGAGTGGTTTTCATTTTTGGGGTGCCAGATGGTAATTTCCCTACTGGGTTTACATCTTACTGGGTTGTTTGGGAATTTATTTCTTGTGGCTTTTGGAAGCGAGGAATACATGAGGTTCCTTCATATCAGTCTGGGCATATGCATTTCTAATCATTGGGATGACATTTCTTATGGTGATGGATTACATTCTCTTTGTCTAATTGGGATAGTGGAGGGGTGTTGCATTTATGTTTGCTAGTGGTACATTTACGTTGTATCACATCGAGATGGGAGGATATAGCCGGCATTAGATCTATTTGGATGCTCGCGTGTGACTATGGCACTAGGGAGGTGTCACATTTGGCTCCATTTCAGTGGAGAGGTTACATATTTCATATTATTAGGACTACTATTAGTTACACTATATCAAGGCATTTTATTACTAACACATTTATCATCAACGTTTGACATTCCTTTTCCTCGGTGTTTTTGTCTTCATTATTCCTCATTGCGACTTTGTGAAAGGGTGGTATCTCAATCCGGATTACCTAATTTAGACATGTGGTTGATCTTGCATATTCACTACTCCTGGAACACTTTATTATCAGGGCAGTAGTCCTTTTCGGTTTTCATGACCTCGTCAGGAATTGACTCTTTGGACCCTGAGGCCCTTATTTAGGCAATGGTAGATGCTGAGGTGGTACATGCCAGCTCACTTAAGCAGGTAAAGGTCGAAGTTGGTGTCGACCCTACCCTTTCATTAACTCTGGAAATTTGTCTCATATAGAGGCCATGGGTCACAAGATTAAGTCACCCGGTAGTAGCCGTAGGTATCAGTGCAAGTCTAAGTTGGTGTGTGCAAACCCAAACCTAAGTTACTTTGTTTTGGACAAGGTGGTTAGCTTGCAGAAGTGGGCATTGGTAGCACACTGGATGTTTACGGCATGACAGAACCGGAGATACAAGTTTGGGTCAGGGTACACTGGCATCCCATATTGAAATATTCACCTAAAGTATCCATGTTGATGAACTCGTGCTATGGGATTCACTTCTTACATGAGGATGATGCAGCTCGTATCCGTTCGCATCCCTAAGTATGTGGTCACAGTTTTCTCCATCTTCATTGCTGGTACATTGGTTTTAATCTGCTCTCAGAGACCTCGAAATCTAAAAATGTGTGGGTAAAGCTTCATGGTTTACCCTTAGAATTCTAGACACAGTGGGTTTTCGAGGCTATCGGAAAATTCTATAAGGAAGTTCACTTATATGGATACAAATATTTTGGGGGCTCGTGATAAGAGAATTGTTGGGTTGCTAATTGAGGCCGATTTTTCGAAGGGTCTACCAGAGAATATCATAGTGTAGTGGGATACTATTAAACACTCACAACGAATCGATTATTGGGGGGTTCCTTTCCATTGTTTGCTTTGTCACCACACTGGACACCTTAAGGATCGTTGTCCTCGGATGTCTCGGTCGAGTGCGGATGGGAAAAATTGGGATAAGGCATGTGATGAATTCGCTTCATAGGACATGTCGCTACATGATTCTCCTACCTTACCAAGTCTTTTGATTCATTGTGCCTCTAATATGGATTCTAGCTCTTCTGATCTTTATCTTTCTTCGTTCTTCCCACCCACCTCTTCTTCAGAAGAATTGGATCCTCAAGTTGTTCTAACATTTGTCGGCCCTTATATTATATCTTCTCCTGACCCTTGACCTAAGTCGCATGTTGGGAAGTCTTTTCCCCCTGACCCACCTCAAACCCATTCTCCTATTTTGATCACTAGGCCCTCTCATAGGCCGATTTCCTGGTGTGTTGACTCTTCTTTTCCCATCTCTGACCCATCCCCCATATTGGATAGATCTCATTCTCCTCCTTTTTCGAATGTTCATCCTGGTCCCTTGGATATTTTTCCCTCATCATCATCAGCGAGCCCTCATATTTGGGACATTAATCTTCCTTTCTCTCCCTCAGCACTCACTCCCCCGATTAGGGTGGCCACTAGACAGGAGGCTAACCCTCCCCTCTATTCTACATCGCAATATTTATCTGCATCAACTCATCCCCCCATAATTCAGTGGGCAGTGATATTGACCTTCTCATGAAAAATATGGTGATGGACCTGGCATATCTTACTATTCATAATGGGGTTAACCCTACAAATCCCCTACTATTAATCTAGGATCCGTCATAAACATCACTACTTGTAGGAAGGGTGGTAAATGTAGTCGACACTTCAGAGGTAGTTCAATGTCAAAATATTTGTCAATTTCTTTGGATGGAGACCTCTCGGACAATCCTGTCATTTCTGTTGAGACTTGGCCCCTTAGAGAACCTGTGCATGTGACCAGATGTTCCTAATGAAGATCGTTTCTCTCAACCTCATGGGTCTTGGGGACTCCTCTAAAAAATCCTCCCTGAAATTTCTATTGGACTTTGTTCAACCCAATTTGATTTCCATTCATGAAATTGCGGCCTCTAAGAGAAAGCCATTGAATATTTTTCATCTATTTTCCCGCAATGGTCACTAGCTATTGTTGGATCCTATGGTTTATCGGGTAGTCATGTTTCTATTTGGAACCCACTTTGGGTTAATGTTACTGCTTATAAATGTTTTATAGGTATTCTACTCTCTAGCTTCATTTAAGGGTTTTCTTCTCGATTTCGTTTCCTTAATATGTATGCTCTCTACCATGAGAGAAGGGATATCTAGGATAGGATGGCTATATGTGGTATTCTTGATATTGATTCACTTATTATTGTGGGGGACTTCAACTCCACTTTTTCAAGAAATGAATGTTGAGGCTTACGTAGCCGCCTTGATCCCTTGGGTCCCTACATTCCCTTTATATTTGAGGAACATCACATCTGGGAGGTCAGGTTAACACCTTTATTTCCTACCTAGTGAAATGGGCGTGTCGGCAGTGATTATATCAGAAAATCTATGGACAAATACATGTTGCATGAGAATTTTTTGGAGTTATTGGGATGTTTCTGATCCTAGGTGGTCCGAACACAAATTTATGACCATCTCCTTATCGTCCTATAGTGGAAAGGGGATGTTTCACAAAAGGGTTATCCTTTAAATTCAATATGAAATGGTTATTGAATGAATATTTTAACACATTGGTTAAGGAGGTATGGATATCTAGGGTATATCCCAAAAAAATTTCTACCAGAGATCTTATCATTTAGAAGTCATCTCTATTGAAAAGGGAGGTTCAAAGGTGGGAAAAGATCCAGAAAGCTAATTTGAAAAGGGATTTGGTCAAAATTTTGGTAAATATGGAGCATTTGATGGAGCATATAGACTTTGATTCCCCCTCTTCTATCCACTAGAACAAATTGTAAGAGCCATAAATGGATAAAATAAGGATATTGGACTTTCAGGAGGCTACATGGTGTCTCAAAAGTTGTCCTATCTGAGAAGGTGATCGTAACACCAAATTTTTTTATAACTATGAAAACCAGAGACGTCATTTAAATTTTATTTGGAGATGGGGAAGCAGGATGGTGCCATAATGTTCAATACTACTAAGATTCATGTTGAAAATGCAACAAGAAAATCCTAATTCAATTTTGTCCTTGAATTAGATTAGGAATTAAATTTTAATTCCACATCTCATGACTACTTCTAATAGTTAACTAAGTTAATTTGACTTAGTTGGCTTAGTTAATTTGACTTGAGGGTCTAACTTGAGTCATGTAGAGTGTCTCCTACAATATAGAATCCTTGGTTGAGATTATTTTGAGTTGTAATTATTTAATTCAGTCTAATTAAGCTAAATTCAATTAAACTAGTTCTAACTGGTAGAAGAATTAGTGAGAGATCTAGTAGTGGGATGTAATCTACAGTAGTGGGGTGTAACCAGTAGTGATCAACCAGTAAACTAAAGATTCACTCATAATTAATTCATGCATGTCATATCAGAGAAAGACCCAGTTGAGATTGGAGTTCGGGAACAGTGTACTATCAGTTGTAGAATCATATGAATTGTACGGGTGGTGCGTGCAATCAAAGGAAGGCATGTAAGTATTGCGCAATTCATAATTTGGAATCTCCCAATTAAATATGGGCTAATTCCCAATGAAACTGCGCAAGGAAATAGGAGATTGACAGGCAGCAGAATTGGCTAAGTATTCACTTGAGTTTGACTGGAAAGTAGTGAAATAAATTGAGATAGTGTAGAGGTTCCTCGGGCTTGAGCAAAGCATCATAATCTTCTCATATTCTCTGATTAATTCAATATAAAAATAGCAGGGGTTTTTAGTTGTAACTTTCCCCAGAAAATCATTGTGTTATGTGTGCTTGAATTCTTTCTCTTTTATGCTTTGTGATTTCATCGATCGTTTATTATTTTTGCTGATGAGTAGAGTATATTCAAGTCATTTGTTTTAACATATTACAATCTACAGTTTGAATCTACAAGGAATTTATACATGGTATCAGAGCTGAAATCACTATAGAAGAGGAGAATACAAGTTCGTCTTTTACAGGAGAAATCAGATTTTCAGTATCATACTTTAGAGCCAGCAGGATGTCATTCTACGTATTGAGACTCGAATATGCCCTTGAGGTTAGTTCAAACTATATTGGTTGGAAGGACAAGATGGAGGCAGTGTTGGAAGACAACAAACTTAAAGAATTCATAGACAGAGATATTCCTAAGCTATTTGATGCTCCAGATCTGGCATAGTGGAGAAAATGTGTGGCAAAGGAAAGAAGGAATATCCTAGAAGGAGTTAGAGATCATATTGTCTCGAACCTCCATGGGAACAAAACTCCATTTGTAATGTGGAACGCCTTGACAGACCTATTTCAAAACAATGGTGATCATAGGAAGCTGGCACTGAAGGACAAGCTCAGAAAAATCAAGATGGAGAAGGGCAACACAATACCGAAGTACGTGACCAAGCTCACCCAATGTTAGGATGAGCTTGGAAGTGTCAGTGTTATAGTTCTTGAAGACAATCTGGTGAGCCTAGGACTTCTAGGCCTTCCCAAGAGTTGGCACAGCTACCACGACTCAGTTAATGGGAGGGAGAAGCTACTAGAGTGGGAGCGATTCTAGTCCGACTTGGTACAAGAAGAGATTTGACAAAACACCAGAGATGGATCCTCGTCCAAGCATGATGATGAGGAGAATTGTTCCTTAGCTGGAAAGGTGAATAAAGGGAAGGGGAAGTCATCCCATTCGAAATAATATTCCATTCAAGGAGACAAAAAGAATGACATGTCTAAGATTAAATATTGTCATTGTTATGACTTGGGACACTATGCTACAAAGTGTCTGCACAAGAAGGCCGGTAAGAAGCCCTTTGGAGGAGTGGGAGGTGAATCTCTTGCTTCACAATTTGAGCTGGATTTCACCCTCATCGCTTGTATGGTGACATCGGTGATGGGTAGTGTGTGGTACCTGGATAGTGGAGCCTCATTCCATATGACTGGAAACAAAGATTTCTTCAGTGACTTGGAGGAGAAGGACCTCCATATGCACATAAATATGGGAGATGATGGGAGATATAGTGCGACTGGCATCGGTACTATTACCTTTCATAGGGAGTCTAGTTCTCTGCTCACATTAAAAGATGTCATCTATGTTCTGGGTTTGAAGAAGAATTTGGTTTCAGTTGCCATGTTGGAGGATCGTGGCTACGATGTGATATTTAGCAAGGGAAAGGCTTTCCTTCATCACATAGCCTTAGGACAGGTGAAGCGGATCGGGGTTCAAGTGAAGAACCTCTACAAATTGGATGTAGAAGACTGTACTTCTTTGAGCACAAAAGCATAGAAGGTGCAGAGCCGAGACATCGGTGAGATGTGGCATAGAAGACTAGGTCACTTACACCACGGAGCTTTGAAGATCATGTAGCAAATTTCTACAAGATTTCCCAAGGGTACACTAGAGACGAGAGACACATGCAAAGGGTGTACATTAGATGAGTACAACAAAGCTTCATTTCATGATAAATAAAATCGAGCGCAAGCGATGCTTGATAGCGTTCACTCAGATGTGTGTGGATTGTTCTCAATAGCATTCACGTCCAAGCATAGCTATTATGTAATATTTGTTGATGATTTTTCTCGTAATTGACATATTTTCTTCATGTAGAAGAAAGTTCATACGTTCACTAAATTTTGTGAATTTAAAGCACTCTTCGAGAAAGATACTGGAAGGAAAGTTAAAGCTCTCAGAAACGATAATAATGGAGAATATGTGTCAAATGAATTCAAGAATTTTTGTGCATCAAAAGCATTCAACGGGAGTTAATAGCACCTTATAAACCACAACAGAATTGGGTGGCTGAAAGGAAGAACATAAGTATTGTGGGAGTTGCAAGAGAAATGTTACATGATCAGGGCCTACCATTGCACTTGTGGGCTGAAGCATGCAACACAACTGTTTATTTGTAGAACAGAAGCCCTCATCGAATTCTCAGGATGAGTACACCAAAAGAAGATTTTTCAGGTAAGAAACCATATGTACCACACTTCAGTATCTTTGGTTCATCAGTCTACTCTCATGTTGCCAAGGATACACAGAAAAAGCTAGAGCCAACAGCTAAGTTGGGTATATTTGTGGGTTACACCGATACAACTCACAATTATCAGGTGTACCTGTCATCCAACAAGATGAAAGTGGTTTGTAGGGATGTGAAGTTCGATGAAGAGAAGTACATGAGATATTCCCTTGAGAGGGAGCTTTAGTTACATGCAGATGAGGAGATTTTACCTCCAAAGGGAGAACCTTGGGATGATGTGGAGAAGCCACATGTAGAGGAGCGGAGAATGGAAGCACCCACTCATGCAGAGGCTTACAAAGATGGAAGGAAGCGCACCAAAGAGTCTAACAGATTGATGCATGATGATAGAGAGAATGTGGGAGAACCCACATCATTGCGCAGGCAGAGGAGATCACTAGATCGATACACTGGCTACATGGCTATGATGAGAGAGAGTGTAGAGGTTGAGCCATCCTCATTTGAGGAAGCATTTCAGCAACCAATATGGGTAAATGCCAAGGTGTAGGAGTATGACTCCATTATCATAAACATTATTTTGGAAGTGGTCCCAAGACCAACAAACAAGTCAGTGATGAGTTCCAGATGGCTTCACAAGGTAAAGCAAGCAGCAAATAGGAGTGTGGAGAAACACAAGGTTAGATTTGTGGCCAGAGGGTTCTCTTAAATGGAGTGAATTGATTATGATGAGACCTTTGCTCCAGTAGCAAGGTACTCTCCAATCAGACCTATTTTATCACTGTCAACGTAGATGGAATGGAAGATACATAAGATGGATGTGAAGACAACATTCCTCAACGGTTGATTGAGGAAGAGGTGTATATTGAGTAGCTGGAAGGATTTGAGACCTTCAACAAAGAGTTCATGAGTGCAGACTCAAGCAAGCGTTGTATGGACTAAAACAAGCACCCCATGCTTGGTACAATATAATCAACAACTATTTCACTGGGTTAGGCTTCACCAAAAGTGAAGCAGATGCGAACCTTTAACATATTGTGGTTGAAGGTAAATTGTTGATTATAGTATTATATGTCAATGATTTGATTCTAACAAGTGATGAGAAGCTGATAAAATATTGCAAAGAGGATCTTGCAAGAGAATTTGAGATGGACCTGGGGCTCATGCATTACTTTCTTGGTATGGAAGTATGGCAAGGAGATGAGGAATTGTTTATCTCTCAGGGAAAGTATGCCAACAAGATACTGAAGAAGTTCCACATGGAGAGAAGCAAACCCATGGAGACTCCTCTAGCAGGTAATTGGAGGAAAGAAGATGTTACTTCGGGTGAAGTATTGGAGGCTACTATTTATAGACAGCTTGTGGGTTCACTTATGTATTTGGTGAATGCACGACTATACATGTGTTTTTCAGTTAACCAACTTAGTCAAGGTATGGTTAATCCAGCCAAACTCTATTGGAAGGTAGCTAAACATGTGTTAAGATATCTCAGAGGCACCACACAGTTTGGTATGTGATATAAATGGAAAGAGGGAGTGAAGTTGCAAGGATTCACAGATGCAGATTGGGCAGGGATTCCATCCAACAAGAAGAGCACATTAGAGGGGATCTTTATTATTGGGTTAGCAGTAGTTTCTTGGTACAGCAGGAAGCAAAGATCAGTTGCACTCAGTTTAGCAGAAGCAAAATACATGGATCCTAGTTAAGCAGCTTGTGAGGCTATCTGGATGAGGAAGATCCTTGTCAGGTTATTTGGTCAGCAGATGGATTTATTGTGACAATCAAAGTTGTATAAAACTCCCTAAAAATCCAGTTTTTCATGATCGGTCTAAGAATATCGACATCCGGTATCACCATCTATGAGATTGTGTGCTGAGGAGAATCATGTTGTTGGAGTACATTCCTACAAAGGTGCAGGATGCAAATATTCTAACAAAGGCATTGTCAATATGCAAATTCGAGTTTCACAGAGACAAGATCGGGGTAGCAGATAATCCCTTTCTTGTTGAGAGGGAGTGTTGAAAATGCAACAATAAAATACTAATTTAATTTTGTCCTTGAATTAAATTAGGAATTAAATTTTAATTCCACATCTCGTGACAACTTGTAATAGTTAACTAAGTTAATTTAACTTAGTTGGCTCAGTCAATTCGAGTTGAGGGTCTAAATTGAGTCATGTATAATGTCTCCTACATTATAGGAGCCCTAGTTGAGTTTATTTTGAGTTGTAATCATTTAGTGTAACTGAATTAAATTCAGTTAAACTAGTTCTAACTGATGGAGGAATTAGTGGGAGATCTAGTAGTGGAGTGGAACCTGAGTATTCGGGTGTAACCAGTAGTGATCAACTAGTAAACTAAAGATTCACTCATAATTAACTCACGCATGTCAAATCAGAGAAATACCTAGCTGAGATTGGATTTTCGGGACAATGTAATATTAGTTATATAGTCATTTGAATTGTACATATGGTGCATGCAATCAGAGGAAGGCCTATGAGGATTGCGCAATTCAAATTTTTGGAATTTCCTAATTAAATATGAACTAATTCCCAAGGAAATTGTGCAAGGAAATAGGAGCTTGGCAGGCAATAGCATTGACTAAGTATTGGCTTGAGCTTGTCTGGGAAGCAATGAGAAAGTTGAGATAGTGCAAAGGTTGCTCAAGCTTGAGAAAAGCATTGTAATCTTCTCATATTTTCTTACTAATGAAATATACATATAGCAGGGGTTTTTAGTTGTGGATTTCCCAAAAAAATCATTGTGTTATGTGTGATTGAATTCTTTCTCTTTTATGCTTCGTGATTTCATCGATCGTTTATTGTTTCTGCTGATGAGTAGAGTATATTCAAGTCAATTGTTTTAACATATTACAATCTACAGTTTGAATCTGCAAGGAATTTTGACAATTCAGGAATAAGCATTAAATTATTTCAGAGGTCTATTATCTGCTCATACAAGGGTGGATTATGCTGATATGATGTGAGGCATCGAAAATTTCCCTCACATGTTTTCTGAGGAATCGAATGGGGAATTATTAAGGCCTGTTACAATTATGAGATCCTTGTGGTTCATAAGTCTTTCACAAAGGATAAGAGTCTTGGCCTGGATGGTTGGACTGTGGAATTCTTCCTTCCTTTTTTTGATTTGTTAAGTGTTGATTTAATTAATATGGATGAAGAATATCGTATTTCTAGTGAAATATCAGGAGTTATAAATTCTAGTTTTATTACTCTTATCCCTAAGTCCTCTCATCTTGACTCTTTCTCGGACTTCAGACTGATCTCTCCTTGCATATTGTATATAAGTTAATTTCCAAAACTATTGCAGTCAGATTGAAGCTGGTCTTATCTTCTCACATTTCACAGGAGAAATTTGGGTTCTTAGCAGGTCGTCAGATTCATGGCGCCATCACCATTGCACAGGAGTTCCTTCATACCATTCAATCAAAGAAATTGGGTGCCATCATCATGAAACTGGACTTACACAATGCATATGACTGCATTGATTGGGCATATCTTCACATGATTCTTCTGAAAATTGGCCTATTTATTGACAATATTGCATGGATTATGGCTTGTGTTACTTCTGCAAATTTTTTTGTGCTTATAAATGGATTCTAACCCATGTTCTTTGAGGCAAGTAGGGTACTTCGCCAAATTTTTTCTCTATCATTGTTGTTATTCAAACTTAATAATACCTTATGAACAATACTACCCTTATTATTATTATAGCATTTCAAAAAGTATTAATCATTAATATATGGCATTTCAAAAAATATTAATCATTAGTAAATCCGTATGAATCAATCATAAACTAAAACATACTTCTCAATAAATTTATAAATTATTTTATAAAAAAATCACCAAAACTAATACTAAACCTATGTATTATATTTTATATAAAAATAATATATCTCTATTTTTTATCATTAAATTTATATATGATTATACAAAAATTTATATGAATTAAACTTATTTTATATTCGTTTTAAAACCACATATTGTTGTTCTTCTATTTTTTCGATATTACTTATACATTATAATAACCACCATTAACTTAGGATTACCAAAAATATAAACAAATACTTTTAGAGTAAGCCACTCAATGAGATGATTACCTCGAACCCAAAAGAACTCCGCCACGAGATTTCCGTGATTTCCCACGAGGAACTTTGCAGGTTAAACAATTTATTATTTGTAAATTGATGGAGCGATTCGATTGGAACATCATTAGTGAATAATTTTTAAAAAATAATAATAATTTTTAGTATAAATTATAAATCGAATTTAGGTTTTTGCGATTTAGAGTGTTAATTTTCAGTGATAAACACGTCGACACATTTAATTAAATGGGATTATCATCCCAAAAAAGAGTTAATAAAATTTATAAATTATTAAATTTACTTAATTTTTTAAGTTAAATTAAATTTAAATGGTGAATGGAAAATGCTTTTCTCAACTATCTTACTAGGATCCTGTTAAATTTGATTGAGTCTCATTATTATGTGACACGGATGTTGTACTTTAATAGCTTATTTGACTATATGACCTAATAAAAAATAAACTCTACAAAATCCAACTAATACTAGTATCGTGTCAAATATGATTGAGTCTCATTACTATGTGACACTGATGTTATATTTCAATATCCAACTAATACTAGGATCGTGTCAAATTTGATTGAGTCTCATTATTATGTGACACTGATGTTATACTTCAATAGATTATTTGAATATATGACTGGATTATAAAAAATAAAAATAAAACTACACAATCCAATTGATATACATTTCATAGTTCATTAATCAAATATGTCACATGGTTATAGGTATACAATAAATAATTTTTGATGTCATGTCAAATAATTCATGCAAGTGAATCAATGTATTTAACTCGTCAACAATGAAACTTACATAAGGGCACAAGGATAAAGATTTGTTGGTTAAATAAGCCTACATGATTATTAACTCTTTATAGACCAAATGATCTACATCTCAAGTTCATTAATCTCACATTCCACATAGTGATAGATATAAAGTAAACAATCTTTATTGTTCTTTCAAATCATTCATTAGTAAATCAATGTGTTCAACCTAGTCAATAATAAATTTTACAAAAGTACACACGAATAAAGATTTATTTTCTAAATAATTATCCATAGTTATTAACTTACGCAAACCAAATAATCTTCATCTCATTTCTCAATAATCTCACATTCCACATAATTATAAAAATAAAAATAAAGTAAAAAAAAATATATTATAATTTTAAACCATTCATACTAATAAATTTGTGTTTAACCTAATCAACAATAAAATTGTACAAATAGGCAAAGAGCATTGACTAAATAATTACACATATTATTTAATTTATACAAACTAACTAATTTACATGTTATAGTTCATTAATCTCACATTCCACATAATTATAAATATAGAGTAAAATCTTTCATGATAATGAAATCAATATATTTAATGTAGTCAACATATAGTTGATTAATTCAACATCCAACATGATTTTCCTCTATTGCTTCAATGCATTCATGCAAGTAAATCATCAACATAGAAACTTGCACAAAAGTAACAAATCATATGAAATATACTTAAATATTGACATACAAACCAAACCAACTAATCTATATTTTATAATTCATTAATCTCACTTGCTTATAGATATAAAGTAAACAATCATTTATGCTAATAGATCAATATGTTTAACCTAATCCATAACAATTTATATGATAAATAACCAAACCAACTAATTAATGTACATTTCACAGATCATTAATCTCACATACCAAACAATCATCTATACTAATTAATCAATATATTTAACCTAGTCCATAACAATTCATATGATAAATAAACTTAATTCATAATAATTCATATAATTAATAATTATATTAAAAATAATATTTCATATAATAAATAATTATACTAAAAATAACAATTCATATAATAAATAACTATACTTAAATAATGTGACACAAACCAAACCAACTAATCTACCTTTCATAATTCATTAATACACATCCCACATGCTTATAAATATAAACAACCAATGAATCAATATGTTTAACCTCGTCGATGACAATTCATATAATAAATAACTATACTAAAAGTGAATTGAATTCATATGTAACTAAATATACTAAAACTGAATTGAATTCATATGATAAATAAATACACTAAAATAACTAATTATACTTAAATAGTAAATAACGATAATAAAATTAACAATTCATCTGATAAATAACTCTACTTAAATATTAAATATTGACCCAACTCTGACCAAACCAACTCATCTGCATTTCATAATTCATTTATCCATATCCCACGTATTTACAGAGATAAACAATCTTCGATGCCGTTTCAAATCATTCAAGCGAGTGAATCAATGGGTTTAACCTAGTCAACAACGAAACCTGCATAAGGATACAGATTCGTTGGTTAAGTAACTAGACATGATTTTTGTTATGAACTGGCTTTCGTAAGGATCTCGTAAATTGCAATCTCTCCATTTTCCTGATCCCAGAAAAGATTTATATACCCCTTGGGTTTGTCAGTGCTTTCACAAATGCGCTTCGTTCTACATTAAGCAAGCTTTGGGATCTTTGTACTATAAGCAAAGAATCGAGGGAAGGAGGCAACAGCAAAGGATGGCGAAACCTGTAAATGCTGTATGGCAGAAGCTTAAGGAAGCGAGAGTTATCGGAGACGTGGTGAACAATTTCGTTCCTCGTATTTATGTGCATGTAATCTATCGCCATAAAAGATTCAGCTTGGGGAATGAACTACCGTTTTCCGTCGCCCAATCCCAACCTGACAATATCGAAATTGAGACCGAAGATTTTGATGTTGATATGCAGCAACAAGTGAGCAACTCCAAATTTGTAATAGTAAGTAAGCTTAATTCCTGTTTCGTCATCCTATTGGGCAATAGGATTCTTTATTTAGCTATGGAGAAATGGAAATCCATATATTATTTACATTTTTTCTAAATCCACATAACCAGATTATGACGGATCCTCAGCGCGCTCCTGGCTGCGAATATTTGCACTGGTATTCTGTAACTTTGCACTCTGATCGAACTTTTCTTTATAGAACCCGAAGTTCATTCAATTTATTAACAGTTCTAATGTCTAAGTTGCACAGGTTGATTACCGACTACGAACCCAGCAAACGTTGTGGTGCAGGTACCATGGCATTGGCTGTCTTTCTTTTTTGGACCTTGATTCAATTGATCGAATGCCTCTCTGATACTTTTAACCCTAATGCTCAATTTCTCTGTTTGTCCGTGCTGCAATATTAGTTATTCCCTGGAAGGAGCTGGTTCCCTATGAACCTCCAACATGCATGCTTACCCAGAAGATAGTTCTCACAGTGTTCAGGCAAAATCAAGCTTTCGAACCCAAACCTCAAAGGCGGGCTCTATTCAGTACCAGAGTTTTTGCTGCTTCTAATGGCCTTGGATCGCCTGTGGGTGCTTCTTTCTGCTACATCAAGAATGTCAGCCAGAAAGATCAGAATGAATCAGCCACATCTAGCACTAGAAACCCATACTACATCCAGGATGTCAACCAAAATGATTAGAATGAATGAATCATACGCGTGTAATAACCCAGGCTGGAGGTAACCCTAGGTCCATCTATTTCATCCAGAAACCCGGGGAAAAATGAGAGAAACCTGATGTAACCGTTATATAGCGTAGGAAGACCATGTACCACGAGCGATTTTTGAATGTTATATGGAAATCTAAATAAGTACCCTTTAACATTTTCTACGTCTCCTAAATAATACAAGTTGTTTTGCGGTCCTCTCTGTTTTCTTGTTGTAACTATATGATTGGTTGTAAGCTATTTTTGCTGCCCCTCGCTGTTTCTGTTTCTTTTTCTTATTTATGAGTCTTTATTAACCTGAAGTAACAAGTAACAAGAATATAGAGAGAATTGAATCAAATTATTAAAGAGAGAATTGAGTCAAATTACTTTTGGTAACCAGAATATAGAGAGATTAGTTCTATGGTTGTGGTTCAATAGTGAGTAGGGAGGTTTGGTCTCTACCCGTATTGAATTCTAATCTGGAACAGCACTATGTATACCAAGAAAAACTTATAGGTATACATGGTGCTGTTCCAGATTAGAACACAATAGTGCTGTTCTCTGTTTTTAACTACATCTATGTGATGGGGTTTGTAAACTATTTTAGCTCCTAGTTACTCTTATGGTATTCCTTACTCTTATTGTCTTGCTGTTAAGTTTATTTTTATTATTTCTTACCCACTCTACATAAATAATGACACAATAGTGCTGTTCTCTGTTTTTAACTACATCTATGTGATGGGGTTTGTAAACTATTTTAGCTCCTAGTTACTCGTATGGTCTTCCTTACTCTTATTGTCTTGCTGTTAAGTTTATTTTTATTATTTCTTACCCACTCTACATAAATAATGACAAAATTGAATCAAATTAGTCCCACTACACATTATACTCATTACTCTTAAAGCAAAGATATCAAACGGTGATTCTCATTACTGTTCAATATCTTGATACGGTGAGGAAGAGGACTTATTGATTTTGAAATATAAATTAAAGATCAAGAAGGTATAAAAACAGAAATATTTATTTCTGAAGTTGAAATTAAGTTAGACATGATGTATTATAGTCTATTTTCTTTGAATTTAAAAAGAAACAATATGCTTCTAGCTCTTAAATCTCCTAAGATCTCAATCAACAACAACATTTACTTAAAAATTAATTCAACATCTATGACATCTATCAAAAATTGTATTACTAATCGTGAGACCTTAAAACTTCTCTCGTGAACAAATGATTTAAAAGTCGACTTCTGTTACTTCGTCACTCCCTTCAGCCTCGTACATATTTTAGCAGCTCTGTTTACATCGAGCATAACGAGACCGGTCTTCGTTATTTCTGTGCGCCAAGGTATTTTGTGATACAATGTTTATTATCACGTTGTATGTAATTTGTTTTATTATTTTATCGTCCAGCATTAGGTCACCGGTCTTCGTTATTTCTTTGTGCCAAAGTATTTGTGATACAAGGTTTATTATCACGTTATATGTAATTTGTTTTATTACTTTATCTCAATATTGATTTATTAAATGATTCAAGACTATAGGTATGTATTTAAAAAATTAAAAGAGTAGAGTATTTTATATTTACAATAAATTTTAATAGTAAAATTATGATATATAAAGTATTTTTTTCTCGTTTTATAAAAAAAAAAATATTATTCTTCTTCATAAATTTTAATAGTAAAATCAGTACATATAAAGTCTCTCTTATATTATAAACAAAAAATTATTCTTTTTCTAAATTGCTTTGCCTATAAAAATATAACTATCTAAATTTTATATGGTTTTATTGTCTATTAAAAGTAGAATACTTGATAAATAAGTGCAATGTTAAAGTACTCCTTACATAATGGTCAATAGTTTGAAACCACATGGGTGTCCCACCTACGCACCTTCTCATCTAGTTGTCATTTTCTTATATTTGACCCCCACCTAGTTGTCATTTTCTTATATTTCAACCCCACCTAGTTGTCAATTTTTTATATATAATTTTTTATTATATTTTTCAATATATATTTGTTTATTTATTTGTTTATTAATTTATGAATTTATTTATTTATTTATTTAAATATTTTATTGTTAAATAATTATATACTAGTATAGTCATATAAACTAAATGGTTGGTAAACTAGGGTCTCATAGTAAATCTAGCATTGTCAACATTTAAAAAACATTAAAAACAACTAAACTATTATTAATATTGTTATTATTATTATTATTAAACATGTATGAGGTTAAAATCCCATGTAACAAGATTCTTAATGGTGAAAATTCACCCTCACTTTACCAAAGACAAAGATATTCTTAAGGAACACATAAGATTTGTCAAAGTACCATGATTTACTAATACCACATGCCCAACAATCTATAGCTCAAGTTCATATAAGATTTTCTTTAAATTAATCAATTTAATTAAAAGGAGAAAAAACATAACTACTTTTAAGATAAATATCAACATCTCATTTGTGACTACTAGTAGAAATATTTTAAAATATTCCATGTAAGGTAAATCCCTACCATCCACATAATAATTATTAATAATTAAATTAAAAATTTGGAAAATCTAGTCAAATATAAACACAATTATCGATATAATAAAATAATATTGTAAAATTAAAGTATACATATATATATTAATATAGATATATTTCTTGTTATTTAAAATGCACTTTTGAATTCATAAATGGATTCAAACCCTAAACTTGACAAATTAGACAATTTAAACTTGATTCTTAAACATCTCTACTGGAATTTAGGCAAAATTGACCAAAAAAATGGTATTTCATCTATTCGTTAGACTATGTGTGTGTATATTTCATTATATATTTTTATTATTACACATGTTCAACCCAATATGCAAGAGACTTTGTAATGTCTTGTCGTGTAAACATTTTGATTAGGTCAAAATAAATTAAATAAAAATAAACCTTTGTTAAAATAAAAATTATAGGTTATTAATTTTCTAAATAACTTTTTGTTGAGTAGTTAAGGTAAATTTGAAATAAAAAATAAAAAAATAAAAATAAAATAAAAAAACCCTATGTTAAAGTAAAAATTCTACCTTCTTTTATAGACACTTTTCCTTGTCAATTTTGTCCAAAATCCGGTAGAAAATTTTAAGAATCATAAATTTAAGTTAAATTTTAAGAATCATAAATTTAAGTTGTTTAATCTGCAAAGTTCCTTCTAGGACATTAAGGATTGTTTGGGGTGTCGAATATATTTATATATTCAAAATTGCATTTTAAAGAACAAAAAAATAACAATTTGATAGGATTAAACATAACACTGGGACCCAATTTATACTGATGGGATAAACTTACACAAACAACTCCCCATGAGATTTCATATATAACAATGTGTTAGAAATATTTTCTATTAATGTTATAAATGTTTCTTATGGTAGACCAAACTGCCACAGACTCATATATGTGGTTACTTAACTTCCCATGAAGTTTTGGTTATGAGACTCATATATGTGGTTACTTAACTTCCCATGAAGTTTTGGTTATGAAGAGTAAAAACCACCTCATTAACTCCAATCACGATGTTTGATGAAAAGACCATTATAAACAAGGGTGGATTAAAAAGGTCCCTAATTTATCAAGAAAGAAATTGGATATGACTCCATTCTTTAGTGTATTAAGTCTTAAATAGATTAGAATATATCTCTGTTGGACTCATAGCATCAAATTTAATAATTATGGCTGGAGGTACATTCCATTCTGTATGAAATTTTAAGTTTACATTTGGTATCATAGTTGTCCTTCGTATTGTGATGGTTGATTTGATTATTTTACTCTTTTTTTAAGAGATTTGTTAGCAGTGAAATACCTTCAGTGGCTTTCTCTAAAATTTTGATCGCCCATAAATTATGTTACTATATCGGGGGTTTTGGAGAAAGAAAGATTGTAGTTAATTATCAATATAGATCTAGTAGGAGGAGAGAGGGATTAAATCTCTTGAGGTGCAAACGCTCTTTATAGTACAAAGCTTAAAAAAATTGCATCTTCAGAGACTTGATAGATGATGGTTAAGAGATCTCTCTCTCTCTTAAATGCATTCTTGAATGCATAAATGGATTCAACCCTTTAAAAATCTCTTGAATACATGGAATAAAATAGCATGTATATGTATATATATATATATATGTATATATATATATATGTATATATATATGTATGTGTGTGTGTGTGTGTGTGTGTGTGTGTGTATATATATATATATAGATATAGATATTGGATTTCTAAATTTATAAATGGATTCAACCCCTTAAAAATCCTAAATGTTTTCAAATTCATTTCAATATTACTTAATTTTATATCTTAGAATATTTTATTTATGAAGCACATTGATTTTTTTAGTTACTATTAATATTTTTTAAATGTTGAATATTAATTTTGTATTATGAATTGAATTACTTACATTTGAAAAATTGATCACTCCTCAATTAATCAAATAATGTTACATATAAATACAAGTAGTGTTGTCTCAAGATAGGTAGACTGTCTTGGACACACAATCACTTGGTTGAGAGAACAGACTCCTTTACATAGAAAGAAATACAATTGAGACAAATAGGAATTATATTTTCCAAGTCGCCCCCTTAATGACTACTTGTCTCGATATCAATCTGATCCTTTACATAGAAAGAATCACAACTGAGACAAGTAGGAATTATATTTTCCAAGTCACCACCTTAATGACTACTTGCCTCGATATCAATCCGCAAAGTCTAGTTGTAGTCATGGTGTTTACAAACATGATAAAAAATAATATTTTGACGCCCATATAAAGGCACAACTATCTACCGGAATGCATGGGTACCTACCGCTGCAACTGCCAGTCAATTAGGATGTATTTAGTGTACATGGTTTTGTCAACCATTGTCTGCATGCATGTACATGTACTTATAAATCGCCCTCCATCATCGTCATCATGGGTTTTCTCGAATTACCCAAAACCATGCTCTGGGTTTTATAGGCTTACCCTAAACCATGCTCAGGGTTTTATCGGCTGACCTTAAACCATACCCAAGGTTTTTATCGGATGACCCTAAACCATGCCTACTGGAATCCCTATCCACTTCACTCTCACACGTGGTTTCTGGCTTACCAAAAACCAACACTACAAAGTGGTTTTCGGCTAACCACAAACCTACAATTACATACACTGTCATAAGTGGTTGTTGGCTTACCACAAACCTGCACTTCCAAAATGGTTTTATTATTACCACGAAATTTATGGGGTACACATGCCTCATCAAGCTTACATTACACACTCCAACTCATGGAGTTACCAGGTACATACTTTACGAAGACCACTATAAAACACCATAGACTTGCTTATAGTTAAGATGTGTGACTCATAATACAACATGCTAGTGAGTCTATCCCAAAAACTCACATTAACTTTCACTTTGTTTTCCTTCAGCCTTTAATCTCTAATGCAACTCCAACCACTATCCTCTAATGACATATTCACTGTCATGTCTTCATCATATCCGAGAGTCAATCATTCCTACAAATAAAATTGTTTATTGTTGGAATGGCCAATTCCAACATAGAATCAAACTCATGACAATAGTTAGCCAAACTAAATGTCACAACAATAAACATCCAATTCCTTCAACCAAATTTACATTACTACATTTTTACATGAAATACATGCATCTTGAAAAAATCAAGGTCGGAGTGAAGGAACCGTGTGATTGTGAGTAGAAACAATAAGATGAATATACAATCCACTGAAATCATAAATGTTCACAAAGTCAAAATCAGATTTAATGTAGTAAACAGCAGAATCCGTGAACTCGTAGACCCCACACAGCACTGTGCTTCACGCTATTACACTATCCTCTTATATCCTTGGCCTTCCATGTGGGAGACCAAGCCTGGGCCCATACAGGCTCTAATACCAATTTGAAAAAGTAATTACTCCTCAATTAATCAAATAATGTTACATATAAATACATGTAGTGTTGTCTCAAGATAGGTAGACCATATTGGACACACAATCACTTGGTTGAAAGAATATCTCAACCACACACCAATCTAGGAAACATCTAGATCTAACAACTCCTAAAGAATAGGAACATACTCCTTTACATAGAAAGAATCACAACTGAGACAAGTAGGAATTATATTTTCCACGTATTACACATCTACAATTATTAATGTTATAAGAAATTAAATCTTTTTACTTTCAATTACCTCTTCTCTTTGCACATTGAAATAATTTAATAAAGGTTCATCTATATGTGTGTGTGTGTGTGTGTGTGTTTATGTTTTTTTTTTAAGTGATATTAAAATAAATTAGTTAACATGGATATTAAAAATGGTTTATTTACATATCCAATTGAAATATAAAAATATAAATAATATCAACATTATTGTTTTTTGTTTTAATTACTTTTAAAAAAATTAAAAGCTAATATAAAATTATCCTATTTCATATGCACAAGCAAATATTTAATTTATAACTAAGAATGAAAGTGAAATATTTTTACCATTTCTCCTTTGTATTGGATTGTGATATCAACAACCAATAAAGCAAGCGAAGTTAGAGTAGGATTGTGTTTAATAATACTTTTAAGTAAAACCAACAAAACATGTATATTTGTTTTTTATTTTGATTATAGCTCACATTATTTTTTAATTTAAAGATTTTTATTTTTATTTTTTTTAAAGAGACACATGTCAACTCCACATTCAGCAGAGACAGAATTGCACATCATCCTCATATTGGGTTGTAGAATGACCTTCATAGCTAAGTTATGATGTTTAGTGAGTACATATATGAGTTTTAATATATTCATGCGAAGTATGTTTCACCATGCATGAAATAATGGGATATGTCTAAGCATAAAAATAAAAAATAAAAAATAAAATATAAAATAAAAATAAATAAATAAATAATAAAAAATCACCTAGTAAAGAATTGGTGTGGAATTTATGATTTGTGAGGAAATTTTGTATTTCCTTTTTTTCTTTGGAAAATATATTTATGTATGAAGATATTTCACCATGATTTGAGTTATTTAATGATGATATATGGTGAAATTTTGGAATCTCAAACATGATAAAATCAAAGGAATCAATGGATATATGCATTTCATGACATGTATCCATTATTCATATGTGATATAATTATAGCTGATAGTTATGAATTATGTATATAATTGAACGTTATTTAAACATGGTATCAAGAAAAATAGATATTTACATGCTTTTGATGTATCATGATAAACATGCATACCTTGTTCTAAGTTAATTCAAAATAATATGATATGGCTTTAAATTTTTATGGTTATGTATCATGATGTTTCATATGCATGTGAATGAACATCATGATATCCATCATTTTGTGACAATATCATTCTATTTTTTTTTGTTAATCAATTGTATTCTATTAGTTGATCAAAAATCTACATGAGATTTGCAATGAAAGCTTTTCTCTCCCATCCTCACTCCAACTAGATTTGTTGGCTAGGAGAGAGAAACTACAACTAGTAGAAAAATGCCAAAATTTGTAATGTAACCATATCCCAAAAACATACAAGCTCCAAAAAATAGTAATAATACATACATAACCAATCAGCATCAAAGATTGCAAGGAGGGGTCGAGGCTTTCCCAGCAATTACATGAGCAGGGGGATGTGGACCCCCATGCGCATGTAATTCCAAGTGATCCATCCTGCCTTCAACTCGATCCAACCTCTAAACGATGCGTCTCTAGCCCCTCCAGATCAAGTGCATTCTACCAACATCTCCCATTGATTTTGTTGTAGATCGTTCATGAAGGAAATCATTTCATTCATGTTAGCATGTCTTTGTTGACACAATTCTACCAAGAGTGTCATTATACTCTCTATATGTCTATTAAGTGACTCTAGTAAAGGAGGATCCTCAGCTGGGACGGGCGCTAGTAAATTATTGTGGGCCAATTCACCATCAGAGTCTCCCTTAACCCCCCGCCCTCCCCAGCACCTACCTTGCCTTCACGCCCCAGAACCTCTCCATGGAGATCCCTCCCCTTATGGGCCTGACCCCTCTATCTCACCATATCATGACTAAGCACTAACATAGAGAAGATCGCCAACACCCCCCACCCCCGGGTCAAACAACAAAAACCACATTTACTCCCTCAAGTCTATGCCTCTCTATGAAAGAGTATTCTCCCCCGACTCCCCTCCTCACAAAGCCCCAAAGGAACCAGGAGAGACACGAAGAGGTTTTTGAATCCAACCCTCTCTCATAATAGGAAGACTAACAAACACCATTGGACCCCAACCAAGATTACATAATAAAAATGGCACCCCAAAAGAATTCTCTAGGCTCTCGGAAGGAAAAACCCACCCAATAAAATCTACCACCACCCCAGAAAATCCAGATACAGAACAGAGTTGAGAAGGAGAGAGGAGAATACTAAAACTTACCAAAACCACAGAAGTGAGCTCCCTCATCCAAGTCACCATTGCCACTAAGCTACCGATCACAATCCCACTCCACCTCACATTTAGCGAGCCTACAAAGGATTTGTCGCCTCTATTCTCCCCAAGGTCCCAAACCCTACACCTCCTATCTAGTTCACCACCTTTCCATCTAGATTCCTCAACATAACATGCAGAATTCGAATGGATAAGCATGCACAGGCTGGTAACGTGTACATAGATGTCAATCATTACACCACCCCCCAAAACTCCCATAACCAGCTTGATCAACTACTACATTAGGAAATCCCTCCAGCTTTTAACACTCTCCATTCTCCTAAATTTTCCAATCGGTCAGGTTCTTGGGCACTTCTTGGCTCTAAAGGTCACCGTGACTTGTCAGTGATCCCTTGGGAGGCTCACGTACCCGTCACGTCCACTTAATAAACTACATTCAATCACCTCCATAAAGGTTACAATATCATTATATTTTTATTTGCACATGTTTGTTTCATATATTTTGATCATGTATGATTAAAATTGATGCATTGGCATTATGATTAGAAAATGTATATCAATTGTTTTAATGAATTAACCTTGAAATTATTCAATACATTTTTACTATTCTTAATGATATTATACATTTATGACATTTAATTGGACCATACAGTAGCCAAAAATTATTAATTAAATGATAAAGTATAAGTCATATATTATATGCAAGTGATTATATCAATGAATAACTTCAAAATTGTGATTAAGTCATAAAATGAGATGTTTTGGCCCCATAGGAAGGAAATCATAATTCATGAATTAATTGGAATGTGATGATAAATTTGACATCAAATTACAGATGATTCTAAATGCCTAAAGGTAATGGGTCATCTCCCCATTAATGTCACATTTATCAGTTTGATTATAAAATTATTGAGAAAATAAATTTGTGTATTATAATATTGGCCCATGGGAAGATTATGATGGTGCATTGTTTTTATTTTAGTGCTATTAATGTCGGTTAATAATCTAAATGATGGTCATATTTTCATCATAGCATTTTTTTAATCTTTCATCTATTCCATATATAATTATGTCTAATGAATCATCTCATGTTCCAATGTTAATTGGTGATGATTATGAGGACTGGAAGGAGAAAATATATTTACATTAGGGTGCATAGACTTCTATTTAGCATTCTATGGGAATGAACCACTCATCCCTATGAAATATAGTATGCTAGCAGAAAGGGCCTTATATGAGAAATAGGAGTGATATAATCACTTAAGTTTAATTTTATCAATAACCATGTTGAAAAACATATTTGAGGATCTATACCAGAATGCTCTAAGTCAAAGGAATTCATTCATGTTGTTGAACAATGGTATGTGATTTCTAAAACAACACTATCCAACACCCAAATGAAAAAAATATCATCAACAAAACTCATCAGTAATAAGGGAGTGAGTGAAAACATTATGGAAATAAGAGATATAGCCACTTAGTTGAAATATTTAGAGGTCACATTCTCAGACTATTTCATTGTTAAATTCGTACTTGAATCCCTGCCTATAGAATATCGTCCATTTAAGATTTCATATAACACACATAAGGATAAATGGTCAATTAATCAACTATTGACCATGTGTGTTTAAGACGAAGGGAGATTGAAAAAGGAGAAATTAGAAAGTGGTCATCTAGTGACACATGGAAAGGGATGTTCAAGAAAAGGAAAGGGTGCTCATTATAAGAAAAAACACAAGAAGATGGCAACTAGTAAAGTTGACAATAATGATACCATCAAATGTTTTTTCTATAAGAATAAAGGATGCATCAAGTTGCCAATAATGATACGATGAAATGTTTTTTCTATAAGAATAAGGATGCATCAAGAAAGAACGCTCCAAATATAAAGCTTGGCTTGAAAATAAAGGTAACATCATTTCTTTAATGTGTTATGAATCTAATATGGTTGATATTTTTTATAATGCTTGGTGGATTGAATTTGGTTCTACAATCCATGTTTCCAATACCATGCAAGGTTTAATCAACCAAATAAAATTAATGGAAATTGAATTCTTCATCTATTCACGAAACAAGATGAGTGAACGTGTGGAATCAGTTGGGACCTTCATAGTTATCCTAAAATCTGATTTTCTTTTAAATCTTGAAAGGACATTTTATATTCCTTTCACTAAGAATCTTATTTCAGTGTCTGAACTTGTTTTCTGTGGTTTTAGTTTCAATTTTATTGGTTCTATTATTAGTCTTATCAAAAACCCACTTGTTGTTGGTGATGGAACACATGTTGATGGTTTGTATAAAGTCCATTTCGACCATACTTTTGATTCCAATTTTTTAACCTTGCATAGGAATGTCATTATTAAGCATGGTATTAAGAATGAAAAATGTGCCATGCTTTGGCATTGAAGATTGGAGCACATCTTCGTAGAGAGAATCAAAAGATTAATAAATTATGGAGTCCTTGAGACTCTTGATTTCTTTGATTTTGATGTTTCTTTGAATTTCATAAGGTGAATGCATGAAGATGGGTTACATTTGAGGGCCAAATGTGGCGGAGAAATTTCAAAATTTTCCTCTTTTATCGAATTGAACCCCTTAAAATTCATATAAGGATGGTGAATTTTGATTCAGAGTAAAAAGAAAAGTTATCGAGAATTATGTTGTTGTCCTAATGATATTTTTTGAAAAAATATTGAGTGTCCTATAATATGTCAATTTTGCATTAAATGAAATGTTTGTCCTTGCAAATTTTCACACATCTTAAAAGGTATGGGTGTGTTCATGTAGCATAACTTAGTCTAAAATGTGTAATTTAAATAAATAAATAAATATATATATATATATATATATATATATATATATATATATATATATATATATATATATATATATATATATATATATATATATATATATATATATATATATATATATATATATATATATATATATGAGCATGATCTACACAGAGAGAGCTAAGTTTTTCAAATTAAAAGGTTATTTTATTATGCAAAATTATATTTTTATTATTTTTCGAAGTTGGTGGAGTAATATTTCAATTACATTTTGCAGACACGTGTTCATGTAAGGTATTTTCAACTATTTAAATAAATTGAAAAACCAAGAGTACCCTTTTGAAGAGGAATTGTAAACGAATAAAGTGGTAGTGGTATTTTTTGAAATATTTTTGTTGTCTATATTTTAGATATTGATTTTTTAGTCAACCTCTTTAAAATAGTTCAAAAAAATTCAAGCATTATGTTTAAAAGAAATTAGATGAAAAATATCATATGAATTCGAAAATGTCAAACTCATATGTCATTGGATATAGGATTCCTTCATGAATCCAACATGATCAACTCTTCCACCTAAGGACAAATTTATCCCTAAGTTCGCTAGGGTACAAAATGGTGTTGTAGGCAATTTTACAAAAGGGGTGTTATAAACTTGATCCATGGTGTTGAGCATTGAACTTGATTGAGCATTGAGCTATTTGAGGAAATTTAAAATTGAGCATTTAAATTTCAAATTCAAATAGCTTGATCGATGGTTTTATAAACCCTCGATCTAGCCATATATGTAGTTAACAGGGGCTCGATCAAGCGTTATGGCTCTATCGAGCTATTATGCTTATTCAGGCCTCTATAAAAAAATTGAATATACAAAATTAATCTTTTACCACATTTTAAAATTCCAAATTTTATTATAATTTGTGTTATCATGTCATGTAGAAACCTTATTAAATTTAATATTAACATTAAAACTTTATTATTATTATTAAATTAAATGATGAAATTTGATACTAATAAAAAAAAACATTAATATAATTTAATGTTAATATTAAATTTATTGATTTTGGATTAATATAATATTATTAACTTTAACATAATATAAAATTTCAGCCACGGTGGATGGCTCGAAACGTCGATGCAAACAATCATGGATGCGAGAACTCCGGAAGAAAACTACACACAAAGCATTGATCACAGAAGCTTCAAAACAATAATATAAAATTTGTTATATTATAATATATACTAGCATAACAACATTAATAAATGTGGTTGATATATGCCGTAAGCATCAACAAAAGAGTCATTAACACAAAAAGAGCCATACAAGCTAACTCAATTGGTTAATTTTATTTAACCCATTTTTTTTATCAATCTAACATAATAAAATATATAATATTTTTAAAATCCTGAAGTAATCATAACCTAGAGCTACCTTTAAAGAAATAAAACCTAAACAATTTGGATTGGAAGACATGAAGCATTCTATGTATCTTTGATGGAGGTAGTTGGAATATTAATATTTTGGAAAATTTTAGATAATGTTTCCATGGAAAAAATCATCATTTTCCCTCTAGGTGAATGTACAACACACATTTTAAATATTGCAATTTAAATATGTATTATATAATAAAAAACTTAAACAATTGTATGACATCAAAATAATAATAAAAAAATATTTAAACATAATATTTTAATTGTCAAAGTATTTTAAATTTTTTGAAATATAAAGGAGAGAGAGTGGGAGAGAAGGGTAAGAGAGAGGGGGGACACAAACATGGAGAGAGGGAGAGGAGGAGCGAGTCTATGAGAAAGAGAGGGATCTCGACAAATGGAGTTGGAGGAAAAGATAGGGAAGGAAGAAGTTCAAGACATATAGAGAGGGAAAGGCAGAGAGATAGAGGGGGAGTGACAAGGGAGAGATGGAGAGAGAGTGTGTATGTTTGGGGGTGAGATAGAAAGACAAATAAGGAGAGATAGAGAGAAGGGGGGGAGAGAATTAGGGAGGGAGATAGTCAATAGAGTTGCAAGACGAAGTTCAAGAGAGAGTGAGAGAGTAAGTGAGTGGGTGACGAGGGGGAGAGACAAAGGGAGGTGGGAGAAAGGAAGCGAGAAAGGACTTGATAGGGAGGGAGAGAGTGAGATGGATTTGGAGGGGAAGAGAGAGGGAGGTAAGAAGAAATACATATATAGAGAGAGAAAGGTGGAGACGGATTTGAAAATGCAGCAAGAAATTCCTAATTTAATTTTCCCTTGAATTAAATTAGGAGAAAATCGAAATTCCACATCACAAGACAACTTGAATGAGTAAATAGAGTTGTTATAACTTTTTATCTTAGTTGATTTGAGTTGAAGGCTTAACTTGAGTTGTGTACAGTGATTCCTAAATTTTAGGAGCCTAGGTTGAGTTAATTTGAGTTGTAATAATTTAATTTAGTTAAATTGAGTTAAGGTCAGTTAAACTAGTTCCAACAGTTGGAGCAACTAGTATGAGGTCTAGCAGTGGGGTGCAGCTTCAGTGTTCAACCATTTAACTAATAAATCTGGCACCTTAATTAGCTCATGAATGCATGAAATTCGAGTTACCCAATTGATATTGGAGTTCAAGGGAAATGTACTATCAGTTGTATAATTATACAAGTTGTATAGGTGGTGCATGCAATCAAAGAAGGGGCATGCACGGATTGTGCATTTCTAATTGGAAATTTCACTAATTAATAGGGGTCTAATTCCTTGAGGAATAGCGCAAGCTAATAGGGACTTGGGCAGGAGAAGCTACCAAATTGGAGAAATTATGGTCTGACTTGGTGCAAGAAGATATCAGGAAGAACACCAGAGATTGACCCTCATCCAAACATGATGATGAGGAGAATTATGCCCTGGATGGAAAGGAAAAGAAAGGGAAAGGGATGAAATCCCTATCCAAAGGGGATTCTAGTTAGGACAGCAAGAAAAAATGCTTGTCAAAGATCAAATGCTTTCACTATCATAAACTAGGACATTATGCCATGAATTTTCCGCACAAGAAGGCAAGTAAGAAGCCCCCAAGAGGAGCGGCAGGTGAAGCTCTTGCTTCACAATTCAAACTTTATTTCACCCTCATTGCTTGAATCGTGAGCACCGTGATGGGTAGTGTGTGGTATCTGGATAGTAAAGCCTCATTCCATATGACAGGAAACTGAAAATTCTTCAGTGACTTGGAGGAGAAGGACCTCCAGATGCACATCAAAATGGGAGATGATGGAAGGTATAATGTTGTTGGTATTTGTACAATATTTTTCAGAGGGATTCTAGGCTCCCTCTCAAATTAAAAGATGTGATGTATGTTTTGGGTCTAAAGAAGAATCTCATTTCAGTTTCTATGTTGGAATATTGTGGCTACGATGTGATATTTAGAAAAGGAAAGGCTTTCCTTAAACACATCTCCACAAGACATGTGAAGCAGATCAGGGTTTGGGTGAACAACCTCTACAAATTGGATGTAGAAGATTGTGCAGCATTGAGCACAAAAGCAAAGAAGGTGCAGAGCTGATACATTGGTGAATTATGGAATAGATAAAAATAAATATAAATATAATTATTTTATGTCCAACTAATGACCAAAAAGTAGCTCAAAGGGATTGTTGAGTACAATGATGTCTATACAAAGCGAGAGAACTAAAAGGTCTCCTATAAAATATATGATACGTGAAGTAAATCAACATCTGGCCCTAGCCAAGAAGATCCAGGAGATAATAGTCTGAGGATCAGACCCATCTCTCCTAACATCTTAGGCTGAATGAATAACACTAAAGAAACTCAAAAAAGTATGTTGGCTTGATGAAGAGTCAGTGGCAAGTGAAAACTTTCGATTAAATCGTTTCCTGGATGGGTTCGTGCACTGCTAAATGTTGGAGGACCTAGTCCATCTCCTAGGAATGGATCTGAGATGGATCTGTTGCTGAGATGTTGTGTGGCAGGGTGAGGTCCCACATATCCTCACTAATCTGGAGTCTGGATACGTACTAGTATCAATCAATATCTTGGTGCCCCTATCTAAAGGTAGTACCCTAAAAAATGTCGTGATCCTCTACATGGGGTCTAGTTTGATGGTAGGCTAAAGAATATGCACTCAGAACCTAAGAACCTCCTGCATATATAGGGCCAAACATCTCTGATCAGGATACATGAAAAAGTCGACGAGGGTCCAAGAATCTCTGAACAAGCAATGAAACCTTCTTCTGATCTCGTAGTATATAGGGCATCCAAGAATGAAGTTCACCTCAGTCTCCACTTCCTGTAAATGACATACTTGGCAAAGTCTGTATGGTCTATCCACCTGGTGGTCCCTCTCTACCCGAAGTCTATGAGAACCTACTCTGAACTGGCCTAGAGGAATGTGAAGAGCATGCATCCAGTGTCGAAACATATACTGGGGTCAAACAATGAGCCTGTTTCTCAACTCCAATAACTGCGCAGCATAGAAGGCCATATTTGGGCACAACCCTCTCAGAGGATTAACCCAAGTGACCTAGACGAACTGCCTATAAATTTCCTCCCAGATGATCTTGTTTAGCTCTATCTGGTAGGTAAAATGTGACTAGGAGATTCTAAGGAATACAAAATGGGAGGGAGATGATCCAACTAAATTGCCACTGACTAAGATATTTGAAACTCCTGTAAACCAACATTTGACTCGGCTTGAGGGAGTAGAACAGGAAATAGTCTTAGAAGAGTAATAAGCCAAGTAAGGATATCAGTCCCTACTCTTTATCAAGTCTGCAAAGCCCTGGACACGATGCAAGAATGAAACCATTTTGAAGATCGTCTCAAGCCGAAAGGGTTGATCTCAAAACAAGGATGATGTGTTGTGGTACTATCAGTTTTCACCTAATGATGCGGCAGAGAAGAAGAATCTAAACTCTCTCAACTGAAGCCCAATCTGACTCAAGTAAAGACGGTCCTAAAATCTTTGAGCCATATAGAACAGTGGTATGGATCAAGGTGTCCATGAGGCTCATCTTGGACAAGATGTCCTAGAAGTGATGTCAAAAGAACTGTCTCTCATGAAGGGGTAAGGATCCATATCCTTTACTGATCCGAGGTTGAAGCAATGGTCGTAAACTGAAGTAGGGATCTGAGAATTGCACCCCCAAGAAACTATATATGTTGGTGATCTCAATGTCCTCCCCTCTAATTAGAAAGTGAAGGTATGAGGTTTTCTTCACCCCATTGAAGATCATAACCTTGGTTTTACCCAGGTTGGTTGTCAACTGTCGATGATCACAAAACAAAGATAAGGAATCCAACTACCTTTGTAATCCTTTTGGGGATGAGGAGAGGAGGACCACGTCATCATCAAAGAGTAGAATAGATATCAGAACCTAGTGAACAAGGCAACCATCAGTGTCCAAGATATGCTCGTGTATAAATGCTTCTAACTCATCAACATAGATCCCAACCATGGTAGGGGACAGTGGACAACCTTGTTTAACGCTAATAGTGCTTCGGATGAAATCATACATCCCATGGGCGATGTGAAGATGACCAAGAATGGACTCATATAGGCAGATAATAACATTCAATAGGTTTTCAGAGATGCCAATATCTCTGAGTCCTCTAAGCAAAGGCCTCCCTTAGAACATAGTCAGAATATTTCTCGAAAATCTGTGAAACAACAATAGACTTTCGAAGATCGGTGTCGTACCTCCTCAATCACGGCGCAAAGGGTGAAGATGTGATCAATGGTTTGATGAGCCGGTCGAAAACCTACATGTGCCCTAGCTCTAAGTTGTCTCTGCTCAATGTCACTGGAGCCATTTGCACCATGGAGCCTTGAAGACCATGCAGTAGATTTCTACAGAACTTCCCAAGGGTGCACTGGAGCATAGAGATACATGAAAAGGGTGTACATTGGGGAAGTACACAAAACCCACCTTCAATGAGTGGGATAGTAAAGCGCAAGAAGTCCGTGAAATAGTTCACTCGGATGCGTATGGACCTTTATTGACAGCCTCCACGGTCAAGCATAGGTATTATGTGATATTTGTAAATTATTTCTCACAAAATTTTTAGATCTTCTTCATGCAGAAGAAAGACCAGAAATTCTCCAAATATGTTGAATTTAAAGAACTTTTTGAGAAAGAGACTAGCAGGAAAGTGAAGGCTCTCAAGAGCGACAACAGTGGATAATATGTGTCTAACGAATTTAAGAACTTATGTGCAAAAGAAGGCATTAGACAGGATTTAACCACACCTCATAACCATAGCAGAATGGGGTGGCTGAGAGGAAGAAAAGAAGAATTGTGGGATTTTCACGAGCCATGTTTCATGATCAAAACCTACCATTGCACTTGTGGGATGAAGCATGCAACAAAACTATTTATTTGCAGAACAGGAGTCCTCAAAAGATTCTTGGCATGACTACACCAGAAGAAGCTTTTTCAGGGAAGAAACCAAATGTGTCACACTTCAGGATCTTTGTATCATCATTCTATTGTCATATTTCCAAGGATGCAAGGAAAAATATAGAGTCTACAATTGAGTTGGGCATATTTGTGGGGTACATTGATACACCTCACAACTATCGTGTGTACTTTCCATCTCTCAGGATATGTGAAGTTTGATGAGGAGAAGGCAATGAGGTGTTCCCTCAAGAGGGAGCTTCAATTTCATTCAGAGAAGGCATTTTTTACTCCAAAGGAGGAACCTCAAGAAGTTGTGGAATGGCCACAAGTAGAGGTAGAGAGAGTGGAGACTTTCACTCAAGAAGAGACATCTAGAGATGGGAGGAAACGCACCAGAGAAGCTAACATATTATTGCATGATACTAGAGAGAATGTGGGAGCTCCCACATCACAGCATAGGTAGAGGAGGTTACCAGATCGGTAGACTGGCTACATGGATCTGATGAGTGAGCTTGTAGAGACTAAGACATCCTCATTCAAGGAAGCAGTGTAGAAACTAGTATGGTTTGATGCCATGGTAGACGAGTATGACTCCATTATCAGAATCAGTGTTTAGGAAGTGGTCCCAAGACTAGAGGACAAGTCAGTGGTGGGTTCCAGGTGGATCTACAAGGTGAAGCAAGTAGCATATGGAAGCATTGAGAAACACAAGGCAAGATTTGTGGCCAAGGGGTTCTCTCGGTTGGAGGGAATTAACTATGAGGAGGCCTTTGCTCCAATTGCAAGGTACTCTTCAATCAGATAAATTGTTATAGATCTGATATGAAAATATAAGACAATGAAAATAAACCCAAGAAATAACAAGATCTGAATATAGATAGAAATGATTCACTTTATTGATCAAACCCTTACGGTAGGGCAACACCATATATTCACTCCTTAAGGAAGGAGAACACTCCACAAGCCATATGCCTGTTCATACAATAATCCTTCACTATCTCCCATGTGGAGTCTCTAGCCTCTATATAGGCCTCATACATACAATACCATGGATCATTACCATGGTTTCCTCATACCATCAAACTAATACCATGGGCCCATTACATTATTATTAACTACTTGTGGTCCCTTACATGATATGGGTTAACCACCTTATTTATTAATATGGCCCATCCCATTATTACATTATTACCTTGGGTACCTCCCTTGGTACCCCATATTATCCCCCCTAGGTATATAACATTCCACCCCCCTAAGCATGTTTCGTCCCCGAAACATGGGAAGAACATAAATAATAAGATCTACTCAAAAGAGTAGTCCACTGGTACCATGAACGTGCATCTAGCCATCCAAGAGAAAGGTGAACCCTCGATCTCGCTGGTGCCTCGCTCGCTTGAGATGGAAGTTGACCGTGGCAGCTCTTCTGTGTGTAGTAGGTGGATCGTCGCTCCTTGCTATCCGTCATACAGGGGTTGTTGTCCTTGTGGCTAATTGGTTGCCATCTTGTTGGTTGTTGTCTTGCGGGGTGATGAGGGTGATGATATGTTGAAGTTTTAACCCACGGTGTCTTTTTCTTTAATTCACCCTGCTGTGGTGCCCGTTGTGGTGTCTTCTTTTCCAATATGACTTCAACCACTGAACCCTCATCAGATGTGTCAGCACCTATTACCTTTTCGGCTTCAGCCTCTGTTTGTGTTTGATTGTCGACCATCAACTGCTCATCATCTGATATGTCATTCCCTGGAACATCTTCTGCGTCAACCTCCGTGGACTCTACCTGTTTATTGATGGAAATATCCTGTAATGTAATTTTCTTCTTTTTATACCAGATCTTCAGGAATTTCTTTTGCACATTAATATTGACCGTACCCACAGATTCCATCCAAGGATATCCCAAAATAACATCCATGTTATCCATATCTGAAGTATAAAAGTCACAATGCAACACATACTTATCCATAGAAAGCTTCAAATCTTTATAAACTTGAACATCCTCATTATCAACCTGTATGTTTTCAATGTGTTTTGTTGGAACTTGCAATTTTTTTGCTAAATTAACATTGATAAAATTACGCTTACAACTAGGATTTATAGACACAACGATCTTCTCCTTTTGGATGAATCGATGAACCTGCAATAAGGAGACACCCGTAGCAATTAACCCCTTATGTGTCTCATTCTCCTTTTTTCTAGCCTGAAACCATTTGTCCAAAAAGACTTTTTCAAATTCTGCATCTGAAAGTTTGAGCAACTGCTTGTAGTCAAGTGATAAATGCCATTTTTGAGCCTCATCTCTCATATTAAGCATCATTGGAAGCTTCCAATATGTCCCATGTGTGGACTTGTATCTTTGTATGAATTCTTCAATAGTAGAAACATCATCTTTTCCTGTAAAATATAGAATCGCCATGAAGAGGGTTTGAGAAAAAATTCGCTTACTTGGCGAAAATTTGAAATTGTCACAGTTTAGTCAATATTGCTCAGAATCCCTATTATGACCTATTTTTAGAAATGGAACAATCATTCTGCATCTACCCATGTGATAGAAATCTTGATCCAAGCACTAGAATTTCAGATCTGCGCTGCTACTCTCCCGCCGTCACCAAAATTTCTGAAAAAATAGCTGATTTTAAATCAGCGATATCTCCCTCATCCGAACTCCGATTCGACTGATTTTTTTCTTTGAAATTAGGTATTTTTTCACAAAGATTCCATATCTACAATTAGATTTTGCAGATCATGCACCAAAACATCCAGATCTGTGCCGCAAACTCGTTGTCCTGAAAAATTGTCTGCAACCCCACTGATTTTTAGATTAGCGATATCTCCTTCATCCGGACTCCGATTCAACCGATTTTTTTTTTAAATTGGCTATTTTTTCACAAAGAATACAGATCTACAATTATATTTTGTAGATCTTTCACCAAAACATACAGATCTGATCTGAAAACTCGCCGCCCCCGAAATCCTGCAAAAAAAAAAAAAAAAAATCTCCACTCTTTGCCCAAGAAAGGCTCTGATACCACTTGTTATAGATCTGATATGAAAATATAAGACAATGAAAATAAACCCAAGAAATAACAAGATCTGAATATAGATAGAAATGATTCACTTTATTGATCAAACCCTTACAGTAGGGAAACGCCACATATTCACTCCTTAAGGAAGGAGAACACTCCACAAGCCATATGCATATTCATACAATAATCCTTCACTATCTCCCATGTGGAGTCTCTAGCCTCTATATATGCCTCATACATACAATACCATGGATCATTACCATGGTTTCCTCATACCATCAAACTAATACCATGGGCCCATTACATTATTATTAACTACTTGTGGTCCCTTACATGATATGGGTTAACCACCTTATTTATTACTATGGCCCATCCCATTATTACATTATTACCTTGGGTACCTCCCTTGGTACCCCATATTATCCCCCCTAGGTATATAACATAAATTCTAGCTCTTGCAGCACAGATGGGATGGAAGATACATCAGATGGATGTGAAGACAACATTCCTCAACGAATTGATTGAGGAAGAGGTGTACATTGAGCACCTGGAAGGATTTGAGACCTTTGACAGAGAGTCGCATGTGTGAAAACTCAATAAAGTGTTGTATGGATTAAAGCATGCACCTTGTGCTTGGTACAACAAGATCGACAGTTATCTCATCGGGTTGAGCTTCACCAAAAGTGAAGCAGATGCAAACCTTTACCATATTGTTGTTGAAGGTAAAATATTGATTATAGTATTATATGTCGATGATTTAATGGTGACGAGAAGTTGATCAAGTCTTTTCAAAGAGGATTTTGCAAGAGAATTCAAGATGAAGGACCTGGGGCTCATGCATTATTTCCTTGGAATGGAAGTATGGCAAGAAGATGGGAAATATTTATCTCTCAAGGAAAGTATGCAAACGAGATACTGAATAATTTCCAGATAGAGAGCAGCAAACCCATGGAGACTCCTCTAGCAAAGAATTGGAGGAAGGAATATGTTATTTCAGGTGAAGTAGTGGAGAATACCATATACAGGCAGCTTTTGGGTTCACATATGTATTTGGTGAACACACGATCAGACATGTGTTATGCAGTTAACTAGCATATTCAAGCTATGGTTAAGCCAACAAAATTGTATTGGAATGCACCAAAGCATGTGTTGAGATACCTCAAAGGCACCACTCAGTTTGTTCTTTGGAACAAGTGGACAGAGGGAGTGAATCTGCATAGCTTCACAAATGTAGATTGGGCAGCTAGTCCATCATACAAGAAGAGCACATCAGGAGTAATTTTCAGTGTTGGGTCAGCAGCACTTTCTTGGTACAGTGGGAAGCAACGATCTGTTGCACTCAAATCAGTAGAGGTAGAGTACATGGCTTCTAGACAAGCAACATGTGAGGCTATCTAGATGAGAAATAACCTTGTTGATTTATTTGGTTATATGATGGATCCTACAATGATTTATTGTGATAATCAGAGTTGTATTAAACTCTCTAAGAATCTAGTTTTTCATGATCGGTCCAAGCATATCGACATCCAGTATTACCATCTACGAGATTGTGTGTGGAAGAGATTCATGTTCTTCGAGTATGTTCCTACAGAAGAACGGGATGCATATATTTTGACAAAGGCATCATCAAGATGTAAATTTGAGTTCCATAGAGGAAGGATTGAGGTAGCAGATAATCACTTTCTTGCTGAGAAGGAGTATTGAAAATGTAGCAAGAAATTCCTAATTGAGTTTTCCCTTGAATTAAATTAGGAGAAAATTGAAATTCCACATCACAAGAAAACTTGAATGAGATAATTGAGATGTTATCACTCAGTTAGCTTAGTTAATTCGAGTTTAGGGCTTAACTTGAGTTTTGTACTGTGGTCCTTAAATTTAGGAGCCCATGTTGAGTTAATTTTAGTTATAACAATTTAATTCACTTAAATTGAGTTAATGTCAGTTAAACTAGTTCCAACTGTTGGAGGAACTAGTAGGAGGTCTAGCAATGGAGTGTAGCTTCAGTGTTAACTAGTGAATTGATTAATAAGCCTTAATTAACTCATGTGTGCATGAAATTTGAGTTACCCAGTTGAGATTGGAGTTCAAGGTCAGTGGACTATCATTTGTATAATTATCCAAGTTGTATAGGTGGTGCATGCAATTAGAGAAGGGGCCTACAAGGATTGCTCAATTCTTATTGGGAATTTCCCTAATTAATAGGGGGACCTTGAGGAATAGTGAAAGGAAATAGGGATGTGGGCAAGCAGGGATTTGGTTAAGTATTAACCAGAACTTGTCTTGGAAGTAGTGACATAGATTATACTAGTGCAGAGGTTGCTCGGACTTGAGAAAGCATTGTATTTCTTCTCTATTTTCTAACTAATTCAATACATATAGAAAGTGGTTTTGAGCAGTTGTTTCTTAGATAAATCTCTGAGAATATGAGATTGAATCTTGTATCATGTTCATGTTGTGATTTCTCAATCATTTAATTGTTTTCTTTTGATGAGTAGAGTAGATTCAAGTCTTTTGTTTTAGAAAATTACATAAACAGTTTGAATCTACAAGGAATTTCTACAAGAAAGAGAGGGGGGGAGGGGGGGAGTGACGAGAGAGATGGAGATAAAGGGAGAGAGGAGAGTAGGAAGGAAGAGAGATAAAAGGGGGGAGAGAGAGAGAGAGAGAAAGGGGGAAGGAGATATAGATAAATATGGAGAAACAATGTGTATGTTTGTGGGGTGATATAGAGAGATGAAGAAAGCAAGAGAAAGGGAGATAGATATATAGATGGAAGTGGGAGATAAGGATGAAGAGAGAGATAGAGGGAGAGAGGAAGAGATAGATAGATATGAAGAGAGAGAGTGTGTGTGTGCCTAGAGGGGTGACATAGAGAGACAAAGAAGGAGAGATGGAGGGAGATATCAATATATATGGAGGGGGAGAAAGTGGCGAAAATTGTTTGCACTACATGCATTGATTTCAGTGTATAGATGTTGATTTCTAATCCTATTTGATTTCTTGCATTAGTTGCATTGATTTTTGTGTAGATGTTGATTTCTAAATCTATTTCATTGTTTGCATTAGATGCATTAATTTCATTAAAGATTATAATTTATAATATTGTTTGATTGAGATTGCATTAGATGCATTGATTTCAGTGCAAATTTTGATTTTTAATCCCATTTGATTGTTAGCACTAGACGCATTTATTTCAGTGTAGATGTTGCTTTATAATCTTATTTGATTGCTTGCAGCATTAGATGCATTGATTTAAATGTAGATGTTGATTTCTTATCATATTTGATTGTTTGCATTAGCTGCAAGTATTTTAGTGTAGATGTTGATTTCTCATCCTATTTAATTGTTTGCATTAGATGCATTGATTTCAGTGAAAATGTTGATTTTTTATATGATGTAACTAGATATATGGTCTACATTAATTTCAAAGTAATTATTTTAACATTTTGCATTGATTTCAGTGTAAAAACAAAAAAATAACAAAAAAAAATATTGATAATGCATGTTATGACTAAGATTTTGTAGATAACCTCAAACAAAATAAAATCGAATAAAACTTGTATTTGGAACTTTTACATATCCACATCTTTTAAAATTGAATATATAATTTATTTCAATCATATTTGAGTTTTTTAAATATGAATAAAACTTATTTCCATCATAAGGAATTGATTGAAATACTTGGATAACTACTTGTAAATTTAGGAAAGTTGATAACATCATATAAAATTGTAGAAACATTGTCATATATTGTTTTTTGACCTATATATTAAATTTCAATAAAATTGACTTATATCATGTTATGACTAAGCTCTTGTAGATAATATCAAAATAAATAATGTTGAATAGAATCTATTTGTTATTTACATTCAACATCTTTAAAATTGAATAAAACTTATTCAATCATATTTGTGTTTTTTCACTGAACCTTGAGATAAGAAATTGATTGAAATACTTAAAAATGTTGTCCATGCAATAGTATATGGGTGGCTCACAAAAATTTTCATATATATTTTTTATTATAATACGGATGACTTTATAATTCAAATAATTTATTTTTAAAATTGAATTGTAATAACATACATGTTGATTGCACTAAAAGACACTTTCTACAAGTCAATATGAAGTATGATTAGAATTCTTTCCATGTTCAATATTAAATTGATACGTGATATATTTTAGTTCATTTTAAGAATCAAAGTGACTTGCATCATAACTTAAGATTGTACTTATTTTTTTTAGACTATGAAATTAGGAATCAAAATTGAATATATATATTTTACTAATAAAAGTTATAGTATATAGAAAAAACAAAAAAACAAAACAAAAAGCAAAAAAAAAGAACAAAAACAAAAAAATAGTGAAATAATTTTAACAAATCCATAAATTTCAAAAACTAATGAACTTTCATAAAGAAGATTAATACAAATCCATAAACTGAAATAGTGAATACATGTATCAATAAACTATCCATATGAAAATATATACAAATCACAAAAATCGCATGAACATCCATAAACTAAAATAATAAGCATCCATAAACTAAAATAATGTCCATGATGTACAGCCATTAACTTTCCATGTACGAAAATATACAAAGTATGTATCGCACACGTGAATGTGCCCTATGAAATGAGCCTGAAAATATATAGCCTCTGACACTCTAAGTACCACCAGAACTTCTATTTGAGTTTTTCCGCGTAAAGGTGGCGTAAAGTAAGTGTCCATAAGTTGGTACTACAATATAACACATTCAAATTCAAAGTAATTAGATCATTATTTCTACAAAATAAACAATATGGAAACAAATGATTTTGAACCACATTTTTAATTACATATACATGAATTTACTAACCTCAATCGAGTCCAAATACAAGTCAGATAGAATGGGGGTCTAATCATTAATCTGGGTTTGGTGGTCCCCTACTTGTGGCTCAGTGATTGGGGCCTACATTGATGGACCCACATCATCCATGCCTCTAAACCTAGCATCCCACTCATGTCTCCACATAACAGCGACATCAATGTCACTCCTATGTATAGAATGGCAAGGACAAATTATAATTAGTCTACAAATTAATTAGAATATATGTGTAACTTAAAAAAAAAAAGAAAAATGTTGAAATCTTAGGAATAAAAAAGTTTACCTCAATTGTTGGTCCATGTGGTTGTACATAGTGACTCTCTTCCACATTATTGAACATATAAGGTGGAGGAGAATCCATGAAAACATGCTCTGGTTGAGGATGGTCTGGTTGATCAACTGCCCCCTTGGATGACCTAATCATCCATATAGTTGGGATGTGTCTACATGTTATCATGAAATTATTAATATAAATGCAATCTAATATGAACTAGAAATTTAAAATAAATAATTATGCATAATTTGACAATAAGAGTCAAAAGTTTTGTATATATACGTACCTGGTTTGTGTCACACAGGTCGTGCACCCTCTAAGTCTCACGAATTTCATCACGATACATACATGGATATGTCAAAAGTTGGTCAAAGGGTGAAATCGCGAGAAATGTGTCATCATATAAGGGCACTAATGGGTCACGAGGAAACAGTGGTGGTCTCCTAATCTCTCCATCCAATGCAACATGTGCACTGGCCACTGATGTCTGCATGTTGTATGCAATAGTTTCCCTGGTCTCAGCACCAAGTTGCGACAAATCCTCTAGCTTTTTGAGTAATACCAAGCTCCGAGACAGTAGTGGCAAGAATCTCAAAGGTGGTGGTACATGCCCAGTGTCCCTACAAACCCCCTCGCACTCATAGGTACATCCCAAGCCGGGTCCATAATAATAAGATTTGGTATCAGTGTAATCTGGCCTCATGTCTAACACGAACTTTGCATATAAAATGCTTGGAAAAATAAATGGAGACCTAGTCATGGTGAGGGAACTAGCCCCAAGCTCCAATGAATCCATCATACACGAAAGGGGTTTCGTCAACATTCATAAAACATTTTAGTGGAATCAGACCTCTATGTCTAGCAAGGCGATTCAAAGGGATGTTGAACAACTCCCTATGAACATAAATGTCCTTGGTGGCCTCTTTCACCACTTCCCAAGTTATGTAGCATCATCCCACAGAGGGATCAATGTTGCACTTTGATCCTCAAATTCGACCTACTAAGGGCTTGAAAATCATAAACATAATTTAACATATATAATTAACAAGCTAGAAACATAATAACATATACATTAAATTCAAACACATCAGTTGAAGACAATTTAAAATTGAAAAATAATTTCAAGACATAAACACATCCCATTTTTCCTTTACTATTTATTAGTTTAAAGTTCGTTGGTCAGAACAACCTTTCTTTTCCAATTTTTCTTTTAATTCTTTTTTGGGTAATAGAGTTATTCTCGCTATTAAGCATCCTGCACCCAATAACTATTTTCACAATGCAAAGATCATCATTTCTTTTCTTTTATATCCTTACATCTGGAAATAAAAGTAAGTAGCACAATCCTTAACTACAAGATCTGTCACTATTCTCAAGTCTGAATAAATAGATCATAAAACTTTCTTTCAAGTCTGAATAAATAGATCATAAAACTTTCTTTGTCTACTGCAAACATTAATACTCATTTCCTAAAAGATAGTTTCATATTTTTCATTCCAATTATGTAGATAACCAAACTAACTCTAGAACAATAAAGAATTGTTGTGTCACCAAGTACTCATGTACAAGATTGAAAGAGGTAATTTCATTACGAAAAGGAATAGAGTACTAATACATGCAACCAGTTTAACGAAATGGATACATATTATACACCAAACACTAGAAAAAATAATAACAATAGTATATTCCTAAAAGCGAATGGAAACGGAAAGTACCCAAAAACTTAAGAAAATCATGACCGCTAATAGTGGCCAGTAATAAAGTGAGGAAAAAATTGTATCATGAATTTAGAAAGAACTGTAAAGTAGTCAACACAAATATAACAAAGCAATGGCTCTTTTATTTATAAATATTACAAATGTTGTGTAAACCCTCGGTTGGGGTAACAATTGTATAATAAAACCCTTATAATCCTTAAGTTCATTACAATAACCAAAGGACTAAAAAAAAGAAACTTTGAAACTCTAAGAATTCTTGACCTAAGAATGGACTCAACCCTTCTAATAGAGCCTCATACTGAACTGTGAGAGAGAAGGAGTTAGTGAAACCTCGAAGAAAACGAATGAGATTAAGCTAGTTGTAAGACCTCACTCTGAGAGTTTCGTAGATTGTAAAAGCATGACTAACCTCACCTGCACAAATGAAAAACCTGGATTAGTCTTGTTCCGTGTACAAGAAGCAATAAAAATAATAAAAAGGGAAATAAATTTCTTAGAGTATAATACCTGTTAGGAACTAGGTAGAAGTGTAATGCCATATCAAAAAAAAAGAAAAAAAAAGCCTTGTTGTTAGTTAGTGGAACCCAATCTAGCAATAAGACAAACGACTTTCCTCCCAAGGGAAAGGTTCTTAAAGTTACCAGCGCAGATGGTCGTTGGGTCTCCATTCTCAATAGGCAGCGAAAGGGGTCAAGAACCCTGCAACTCCCTGTGAGAATACGTGGAAACTGTGATGTGGCCATGAGCGGAACAATCTTATACAACAAAGAAAACATACATTAACCATACTGTTAATCTAGAAGCTTTTTGCATGTAGCTGTTGGGAAAGGGGAGGGAGATCAAACCCTAGTCCATTAGGGTTTGTTGCAAATTGTTGATATCCAGTGCAAAGGATGTAGAATGATGGACCAAACTGCGGAGCCGAGGGCGGGTTGGTTACTCATAACCACCTCGATGAATTCTAATCCCTTGGATTGATTCGTATGAATATCAATGGCCAGCTTTGGGCCAGGTGTCCTACGTGATTGGTGGGAAATTGAATGAGCTTGTACTGCCAAATGGTCGATAAAATTCCAGCAACATATGTAACAATATTACAATCACCCTTAACCAAGTGTAGGTGTTAAATAAAACCCTTGATACTGCACCTTTGGAAACTTTAAATAATAAAGGCATAGATTATAACATGCAAATGGGTGTTGGAATTATGATACACAAGGTTCCATGAGTAACTGCATAAACTTAAACATATATGTTATGGTGGAACCAAATTTAACTAAGTAATACCTACCGAGCTAACATCAAGTCATCAAGGAAAAAGAAAATTTATGTTGTTAATATGCTACATATATATACATATAAACATATATGTTATGGTGGAACCAAATTTAACTAAGTAATACCTACCGAGCTAACATCAAGTCATCAAGGAAAAAGAAAATTTATGTTGTTAATATGCTACATATATATACATATAAAGAACTTGTTTAAGGCTATGTTTTTTGCAATTTTATTTTTTTGTGTTGCTAAAGTCAGTGTATGTTACAAGTAGTATTAAAATAATTTTTTAGATTTTCAAAGTTTTACTAGGGTTATACTCAGCCCGTAAATGATTACGTCCTATGCAATAAAAGTAAATGATAATAAATAACCAAATGTTCACAATAAGACTTAAAAATGTAGGAGGTGTACCTGAAATATATGAAGAATGTCTATTAGATGTAGCATGATCATCAACAGAGACATAAACACTTCTTCTAACACTTTTACTAGCATCGAAGGCAAGATATATGGGTGGAACATGAACTCTCGGTGCGCTATGTGATCTGTTGAGATTTTCTGTTTTGAGTCAAATAGGCAAAAATCTCTTAAGGATGACAACAATAGGGATTCAGTTCCTAGGTTAGCTCCAGGTTGTTCCTTTGTATGCACCTTTTCAAGAGAAACTCCCCTTTCAGTGATAACCTGTCTTACAAAATGATATTTGATTGGAATATGCTTTGACTTACTATGATAGGCCGGATTCTTAGCCAAATGTATTGCACTTTGACTGTCACAAAGTAACCTGATGTTATCCTGTAACCTACCAAACTCACCAAGCAAACCTTTCAACCAAACCGCCTCTTTGCAAGCATGCGAAGCAGCAATGTATTCTGCTTCAGTAGTGGATAAAGCAACAATGTTCTGTAGCTTTGACATCCAGCTTATAGCTCCACCTGCAAGAGTAAAGACGTACCCTAAAGTTGACCTTCTCTTATCCAAATCACCTGCAAAATCGGAATCAACATATCCGCAAACAAATTCACTACTCTTATTGTAAGAAATACAATAACTACTTGTGCCTCTCAAGTACCGAAGCACCCATTTCACTGCTGACCAGTGCTCTTTACTCGGATTTGCCATGTACCTGCTAACAACCCCAACTGCATGAGAAATATCTGGTCGCGTACACACCATCGCATACATCAAACATCCTACTACATTGGCATAAGGAATTCGAGACATATAATCCTTTTCTTCATCGGTATTAGGACATAAACTCGAAGAAAGCTTAAAATGGGAAGCTAAAGGGATCGACACAGGCTTCACATTGTTCATACCAAACCTCAAAAGTATTTTCTCAACATACTTTTGTTGTGATAGCCAGAGCTTACCATTACCCCTGTCTCTGAAAATCTCCATGCCCAAAATCTGTCTTGCGGCTCCTAGATCTTTCATATCAAACATCCTTGCCATCTGAGTCTTCAACCTGTTGATTTCTTCAATGCTTTTGCTTGCTAAAAGCATATCATCAACATACAACACTAAGATAATGAACATGCCATTATTTAACTGCTTAAAATAAACACAATGATCATATTCACTTCTTACATATTTCTGACTCAACATGAAAGAATCAAACTTCTTATACCACTGCCGAGGCGACTGCTTCAGGCCATATAATGACTTCTTGAGCCTGCAGACAAATTTTGCATTGCGATGCTGAACAAACCCTTCCGGTTGTTCCATACATATTTCCTCATCTAAATCACCATGTAGAAATGCAGTCTTAACATCTAACTGCTGCAACTCCAAATCAAACAAAGCCACTAATGCTAACACAACTCTAATTGAAACAATTTTAACCACTGGTGAAAATATCTCATGAAAGTCTATGCCAGCTTTCTGAGAAAACCCTTTTGCAACCAGTCTCGCTTTGTACCTGTCTTCCGTATCATTCACACCTCGTTTCAGCTTGAAGACCCATTTGCATCCCACAGTTTTCCTGCCTTTGGGAAGTTCAACCAGATCCCACGTACCATTCTTACCTAAGGCCATCATTTCTTCCTTCATGGCTGCTTTCCATTTGTCACTATTTGAACCTTCTACAGCTTCCTGATAACACAAAGGTTCATCATCATTAGCGATCAAAGCAACTGAATCATCATACCTTCTCGGACGGCGTTTGATCCTTGTAGATCTCCTTAAGAATGTTTCTGGTGCTTCCACAACTGGCTGTCTATCAACTGAAGGAACTTCTTCATGATCGCCATCTGAGACCTGTTCATGTCCTCCATCTAAACCTTGTTCATAATCTGATTCTGAAACCTGTTCATGACTAGAATCTGAACTATGGTCGTTATGACTATCATTAGAAATGCTTTCAAACTGAATATGTTGGAAATCAGATACATCATCCTGTTTCAATCTTCTATCTACATCTAACTGTACAAGAGAGGATTCATTAAACCTTACATCTCTGTTGATGATGATTTTGCGGGTAGTAGGATCCCACAATCTAAATCCCTTTGTTCCATCACCATACCCAACAAAGATATACCTTTTAGACTTTGGATCTAATTTAGTTCGTTGATGTTTAGGCACTAGAGCATATGCATCACAACCAAACACTCTAAGTTTAGAATAGTCACAAGGGTGTCCTGTCCATACCTCTTGCGGAACCTTGCAGTCTATTGTCGTTGATGGAGATCGGTTTATCACATAACAAGCAGTTGCCACTGCTTCCGTCCACAACTCCTTCGGCAACCCGGCGTTACTCAGCATACACCTTGCTCTCTCTAGAAGAGTCCTGTTCATGCGTTCAGCAACTCCATTCTGTTGAGGAGTATAAATCGTGGTTTTATGTCTCTCGATCCCTGCATCCTTGCAATAGCTGTCAAACTCCTTGGAGGAAAACTCACCACCATTGTCAGTTCTTAAACATTTTATTGTTCTACCAGTGTTGTTTTCTACCAATGCTCTAAACTGCTTGAAAACTGTAAAAACATCAGACTTCTTTTTCAACATGAAGACCCAAACTTTCCGAGAAAAGTCATCAATGAATGATACAAAATAAGACGAGCCACCATATGACGTTGTAGGGGCTGGACCCCAAACATCTTAATGGATATAATTAAGTATACCTTTACTAGTATGTTTGCCTGTTTTAAACTTTTGTTTACTTTGTTTACCAAACAGACAATGTTTACAGAAATCCAATTTTCCAGATCTTAGATTAGGAAGTAACTTTCGGTCAGCCAAAATTTTCAATCCTCTTTCACTCATATGCCCCAATCTTTGATGCCATAAGTGAATGGAACTACTTTCATGTTCAGACACAGATACATGATCTGACCCAGTTCTACCTTCTAACTGAAATAGATTTCCTACTTTCTTAGCTTTCATCACTAGTAAGATACCTTTATAGATTTTCATAACTCCACCTTGAATTACAGTTTTATATCCATTTGAATCAAGTGCTCCTAATGAAATCAAATTTTTCCTTAAATCTGGTACATGCCTCACATCAGTTAATATTTTGGTTGTGCCATCAAACATTTGTAGTTGTATGCTTCCAATCCCAAAAATATTACATGTTACATCATTACCCGTGTACACAACACCATCATCAATTGATCTATATGTTTTAAACCAATCTCTATGTATACACATGTGGTTAGATGCCCTGGAATCTAACAACCAATGTTGATCATGTTTTGAAACATTAACTGACAATACTTCATCACTCATACCTGAACCTGAACCTGTATCCGTGGTGTTGGCTTCCTTCTTTTCTGTCGAAGAGCCTTCTTTAGCAGCCTGCTTTCACTTCCAGCAATCCTTTTTCAGATGTCCAGCCTTGCCACAATGCTAGCACTTCACCTTTGGCTTCTTTCCTTTGGATTTTGAACGAGAGTCGCTATGCTTTCCCCCGAAGTGTCTCTCTCGTGAGCGACCTCTGGCCATCATTACCTTTGATGTGGAGGTGTCTGCATTCGACCTCTTCCTTGTCTCCTCAGCCAACAAGGCTCCAACAACATTGTCAAATTCAAGAATTTCTGATGTGCTAAAACTTATGGAAGTAACAAAGTGATCCCAGGATTCGGGCAATGAACATAATAAAGTTATCACCTTATCCTCTGAATCAAATTTCACATCTAGACTGTTTAATTGCACCAACAAGGTATTAAAAACATTCAGGTGATCAGCAATTGAGGTACCTTCTTTCATCCGCAAACTGTAAAGCTGCCGTTTCAGGAGAATTCGGTTTGTCAAAGATTTCATCATATAGAGCTTCTCAAGCTTTGACCACAAGCCTGCGGCGGTTTTCTCTGACACAATGTTAAACAGAACATCGTCCGCCAGACATAACCGAATTGCGCTCAGAGCTCTATCGTCCATCTCATCCCATTCATCCTCCGTCATGGAAGGAGGCCTTTTGTTTTTCCCCAACAGTGCTTTCGCCACACCTTGTTGAACCAGTAGATCGTGCATTTTCACCTTCCAGATCTCAAAATTATTCTTGCCATTAAACTTTTCAATTTCAAAACGGGCACTTTGTGTTTTCGCCATTTGTAAAAAAAACACAATAATCTCCAATATCCAACCAGCAATTTAAAAAACAAAATTGTCTATGCCTTTGAAACAAAATATCTTCCCTTCACACAAAAAATTTCTGCCTATGCCTTTGTTTTGACACAAAAAAAAAACTGCCTTTTTTTTTTGCTCTTCACAAAGAAGAATTGCTGCCTATGTCTATCTGTCGTTGTCTTTACAACAAAAAATGCCCTTTGTACTTTAAAAGTCCTTTGCACTTTTATTAAAACTTGCTGCCATATGCACTTCAAAAAAAAAATATATATGTCCTTAAAAAAACTTCAATATCCCAGCATATAAACGTCAATATCCCAGCACTGCGTTTTTTTTTTTTTTTCTGTTTAAAAAAAAAAATTGCAGTATATTAACTGAGCACCACGCCCCTTTTTAAATGTACATTCCCACCGGTTTAAATATATATTCCCAACGGTTTGAATCAACGCCGTGTTTATCACAATTCCTTTGCCGTTTTCAAAATACATATGCACGCTGTTTTTTAAATAAATACCCACGCAGCACCATATATATCCATATATATGTTCATGCCTTTTAACACATAATGCATATGGTTTGTATAAAACAACATAAAGGGCAGCGTTAACTTATGAGGGTGAACATAAAAGCCAGCGTCAAACCAATCGGAGGCTGACCTGAAAAACGCGCAGCGATTCGAACTATAAATTGCTTCTCGGCTCAGCCCGCGCAGCAACCTCTCCTTCGTCTGGAACAGCAACCAAACCGCCGGCTGCCTCCAGCATGGAATCACGTCCAAAACACAGTCAGCACCAGCACTTCTCCTCTCGTTAGCGCAGCACCTTCAGCACTCCGGGACTTGATACAACACGACTTCCTCCGCTGTGCCAGACGTCCAACAGTGCTCTGATACCAATTGTTGGATCAGGTGCACAGCAAACATAATTAAACACACAGCAGAAAAATAAACAAGCACATAAACACAATTTTAACGTGGTTCACCCAACCAATCTGGGCTACGTCCACCAAACATAGGCATAAGGAATATATTAATCAAATTAGGAGATTACATCATGAAATCCTCACACTCTCTCTTGGAAAATCATCCGAATGGTTGCCTGTTATATAGCATAGACAATCTAACAGCCTCATAACTCCCTCACATCAAATATAGGAGGCATTAACTCCCTCCTAACAACCTGGAGCTAACCTAGGAACTGAATCCCTATTGTTGTCATCCTTCAGAGATTTTTGCCTATTTGACTCAAAACAGAAAATCTCAACAATAGGGATTCAGTTCCTAGGTTAGCTCTAGGTTGTTAGGAGGGAGTTAATGCCTCCTATATTTGATGTGAGGGAGTTATGAGGCTGTTAGATTGTCTATGCTATATAACAGGCAACCATTCGGATGATTTGCCAAGAGAGAGTGTGAGGATTTCATGATGTAATCTCCTAATTTGATTAATATATTCCTTATGCCTATGTTTGGTGGACGTAGCCCAGATTGGTTGGGTGAACCACGTTAAAATTGTGTTTATGTGCTTGTTTATTTTTCTGTTGTGTGTTTAATTATGTTTGCTGTGCACCTGATCCAACATGATCTATCATGAGCCCGACCACATATAATATAACCCCTCACACTATGATGGCCTGGAGTTGGGGCGCGTATATGGGATGCCTTAGCATATTACATATAATACATATAAACTAATCCAAGAAAAAAATGTTGACAAAAAAACCATTTCTAAACTCAAGTAAAATAATCTAGCCTGAATTCCTAAAATTTAGAGTCCATTTTTTGATAATTTATCAACCATAGTATTGAGCTCTATGTAAAACAAATCGAAAGAAGTGAAATCTACCTTTCACACATTTTCTCGTTTCTAAATAATGCATTTTATTCATAGTGCATAAATATGTAAATATATATGTAAAAAATTGAAATAAACCTATTTACAAAACTAATAAAATGTCATGCCAATTTATTACTCCAATAGACTTTAAATTCTTAATGTTTGACTTTGACACGTAACATGTACTAGGTGCAAGCACATGAAGGCAATGCTTCTTGTACAACATACTACATAATGAAACAATATGGTACAAATTAGAAAAGAGTCTAGATGCTTTTATTCACTAGACCATATCCACTTTTCATGATAGATTCAATGTATCTATCAATGATGCATTGTTGAAACATGAACTTATATAGTTAAATAATTATATATAGCTATATGTTAAATGATATATGTATGTGTATGTTATGTTTTAATAATTATGTTACATTAAATGTTATAGTTATATTATGTTATAGCTATGCACAAAATCTATATATATATATATATATATATATATATATATATATATATATGATGTCAAATAACTTTATGTTATGATAAATAGTTATAGAAGTATCTCTCATATATATATAATATATAATATATATATATATATATATATATATATATATATATATATATATAATAGTTAAATATATATATAGTCATATAATTATACTATGAAATATATATATATATAGTGTTAAAACAAGTTATGTTATGTTAGATAGTAACATAACTATGTTATGTTATATATATATATATATATGTCAAATAACTTTATGTTATGATAAATAGTTATAGAATTATCTCTCATATATATAGTTACAATAGTTAAATTATATATCTAGTCATATAATTATATTATGAAATATATATATATATATATAATTATAATTATAATTATAATGTTAAAACAAGTTATGTTATGTTAGATAGTAACATAACTCTGTTATGTGATATATATATATATATGTTTATGTTAAATAATTGTATGTTATGTTAAGTTAAATAATTATAGAATTATGTTATGTTATAAATAATATATAGAACTGTAATATATCTAGTTATGTGATATGTTATAACTTTATAATCTAGTTAAATATATATAGTTATATTTAAGTAATTATATAGTTGTTTTTTTCCAAAGGAAAAATCGTAATTTTATTAATGAAAAAAAAATTACATTTTGCAGATGTTGAAACGCATTACATCAGACAGTCGAAAGACTGTTGATGAGAGGTTCATGTAAAACAAACTAATGTACAAATTTGTAGACTAATGTACATGAAGGGGGGAGTTGTGTTTTTCTCCCCTTCTTTTCAACCTTTCGCCACTCCCCTTGAGTCGGCATCGAAGATACAAGTGCAAGTGAGTTGAATGCATTAGGTTGGGGATTGTCCTTATCCGAATCTGAATTGTCTAGTGTATGCAGTCATTTTGCTCCACTGGAGTCCTTTGCCTCAGGCATCTTTTCCGACTGTGATTCTATAGGATCTTATGGAGTTTTCTCATGTGATTCTGGTTCTTTCTCTTCCTGCTTATTCTCATTGGGTATGGGGTCTTCCACAGCCACGTCCTCCTCCTCATCAGAGTCGTGGGGGGAAATTTCCAACCCTTGGGTTGTTTCCCTGATTTCTTTTTTCTTCGTCTCTCTTTTTTGGCTTCTGGTCATGTGTTTCGTAGATGTCATAATTGCCTACAAATTCTCCATCTAAATGTTGTGTTTTCATAGTCCGGTATCTATGTCTAGCTCCATTGTTGGTGTTTCAGCAGCATGCGATCCAGTAATCCTTTGTCGAGATCTACTTCCACACAAATACGAGCAAAAGTGTATACTCTTTCCTCAAGTCTTCGTGTGTCCATTTTGTTATATCACCCAATGGAGTTGCCAATATTAGCTAGGACTTGTTGGTCCTAAAAATGTAATGATAGATTATGTAGCCTAACCCAAGCTGGCATCCTTGAAACAACCATAGTATTAGCATCAAAATCCGGAAACCAAGGTGTGATGAATAGGCCTGTGGATCCCCAAAACCATGGTCCTTCCTGTAGTATAATGTCCCTTGCCTCAGCTGAATGGAATTTGGCAATGAAAAACCCTTTTGAGCATAGGTGTATTTCACAGTGTACAGTCCAGTTTATGAAAATCTAGTGGAAAAGCTGAGTAGGTTTTGGCCAAAAACAGTTGAATCAACAGATTATGGCTTGTGATTCAAAAGTATTATAGTAGATATTTGTTTCTGGTATATCTATGTTTAATTCTAGAATGTCATTCAGTTGTTCCACAATATATGGACTGGGTTCAGTTCCAGCTTGCTTTGTTGTTGTTGTGGGTGTGTTTCTTCCTTGTAGGATATTCTTGAAAGAAAGTCCTCCATTTTTGTGTTTCTGTTGTGTTTCGTTGTTTTTTGTTGTACTACTTTCAATTCCTCCTCATGAATGTTTTGTTTTACTAGAGGCAGTAGCTCCACCTCGCAGCCTTAGGTTGAGTGTTATGGTGGACACTAACATAATGTTGTAGTCCTTCAGGAGTCTAGAGTCCTGTAGTGCTCTGCCCCCAAATATCAAAAGTTGAAATCTAACAGGATATCCAATATGTTGGGAGAGATGATGCTTCAGATGCAATACATTATCAATTGCGAGTACCCAAAGTAGAAAAGACGACCCCGGAGGGGTTTTAATAATAACTTGAAATCGATGAAATTTTACCAAATGTGGGGAAATAGTGTTCGCCTCAGATTTGCATTGTCATGCTACTCCAAGTACTCTGTTTTGCAGAACTTTGTGTGGATGCAAGACAGGAGAAAACCCCTTGATCCCCAGATTCGCCAGGTGCTCTGTATTAGTCAATGGAGATCATGTGTATGTGTCATGATCTGTGTTAGGATATTCTGACACATAGGAAATAGTTAAGTACAACTTGGTCTAGTATAGAGTTAGGTAAAGTGTGTTTCTTTACTATGTACATTTTGTAACTTACAATCCGATGGTCACGATATGTAGTGATCCGACGATTCATTCTCTCCTCGGTATTACCGACACTTGATCCGTGGCTTAACACCCGATTGGTCCATGATCTCTATTTAAAGAGCATGGAGGGTCATTTGTAGGTTAACCGTTCATGAGAGAAGCTTATGTAAATTTTCATTCTTTTATTAATAAATTTCCTGAAGTGGCCGCGTTGGCTCAGGTCGTGGACTGGTTCCCTCTTTCAGGGTTTTAACCACATCAAAAGTACTGGTGTATTGATCTGTGATCTGTTTGTGAGTGGTGTCCTTTGGTGTTTTGTCTGAGGAACTTACCCTGTAAATTCCTACATAGTATCAGAGCTATTTGAGTGTCGCGTCCATTAGTGATCCAAATCTGAAGCCGGTAGAACTGCATCCGACTACCGTTTCCTAGATCTACTGTTTTTTATTGCTTTTGGGCCAAGAGGACTGCTCTGTTGCGTTGGGAGCATCTGTTCCAGTAAGGAACCCCTTTCGTTTCACACGAAAAGGTTTCCGGTAGCCCTAGCTGCGTCATTTTTAAGATCTGGAGGTATACATTGTTTATTTGCGGTTTACAGTTATTTTCTCTCTGTTTATTTCGGTTTTTGGTTTATTTAGCTTTTTTTATTACCAGATCTATACCTTTCATTTCTGCGTATGCTCTTTGCCCTGCGACTCTGTGCAATCTGGGCAAATCAGAAACATAAAGGAAGGATTTTTCTCATGTGTATGCTCTTTTCTGCTACGCCTTAGTGTGATCTCGGAAAATCAGAAACATTGAGGAAAATATTTAGTTTCCGGCTAAAGCTAACTTCGAGCCGCAAGGTTCATTTTTTTCGTTTGTGTTTTTTGTTTTGTAGGGAAAAAGAGCTTTCTCAAAGCAAGCACGCAACCCAAAGCATCAACCCCCCCCCTCTCTCTCTCTCTCTCTCTCTCTCTCTCTCTCTCTCATGAGAGTAGAGGTCTTGGGTTCAAGTCTCCATTTTGTGGGGGCAGATTTTTCATTTCCGCACATTCCCGCACTTCGTCGGCGACTTCATCAAATTTTCTTCAAAAAGCCATAACTTCTTCATCCGGAAGCCGTTTTTAGAACCATTTTAAATGGAAAGTCCATGCCAAGTTATTCTTGACAGCACCAACTACTTCCAATGGTGGTCCTACATTTTGGATTTACTTAGAAGTAAAGGTCTTTACAGAATAGCCACAGGCCAAGAGACCAAACCGAAAGATGAAGACAAGGCAGCACTCATTCCTTCGTTAAAGACTCTGCTTCCTTCATTAAGGAGCTTAAGGATATTAGGCTTGACCCTGAGGACATTCTTGTCAGCTTTGATGTGGTCTCTCTTTATACTTGCATCCCTATAAAGGAGGCCTTGGAAGTGATCTATCGCCTAACAGATCCCGATACCGCGCATCTAGTTGAGATCTATCTCACTTCCACTTTCTTCTGTTTCGAGGGTGAATTCTTTGAACAGACTTGTGGTGTTGCCATGGGCTCCCCCCTTTCCCTGATTGTTGTGAATCTCTTTATGGAAGATTTCTAAGCCAAAGCTTTAGCCTCGGCTCATCTCCTTCCGAAGCTTTGGAAAAGGTATGTGGATGACACTAACGTCATCTGGTCCCATGGCCAAAAGGAGCTAGATCACTTCTTCAATCACCTCAACAGTCAGTCCTCTACCATTAAGTTCACCATGGAGAAAGAGGTCAATGGTGGCCTCCCTTTCCTAGATATTCTTATTTCTAAGAATAAGGACGGCTATCTCTCCCACTCTGTGTTTCGGAAGAAAACGCATACTGAGCAGTATCTTCATGCCGATTCCCATCATTTCCCTGCTCAGAAGATGGGTGTTCTTAACACCCTCGCTACTCGTGCCCTCAGGATTTCTGATCATGAGAGCTTTGATAAGGAGAGATCCCATCTCCTTGATGTATTTGTGGAAAATGGATATAGTAGGCGCCTAGGTCAGAAGGCTTTCCTTAAAGCATCTAGAAATGCAGTTATTAGGAAAGAGCCTAAGGAGTGTCGACTAGGTGTCCACCTTCCATATGTCCAAGGAACCACGGACAAGATTGCCCGGATCCTTAAGGGGTATGATATTCCCTCTTCATTTAGACCCATCAAAACTATTCGTAATTCCCTCCGATCGGTTAAAGATCCCGTTAACCCCAATGACATGAAGGGTGTCTACTTGATCCCTTGTTCTTGTGGGACCCCCTACATCGGGGAAACAGGGCGCTCCATCCATCAGAGGATTAGCGAACATGCAGCTGACCTAAGACATGGGAGAACCAAGCCTTCAGCGCTAGCAGAGCATGTGGAGAAGACCAAGCATCACGTTAGTATTGAGGAGGCTAAGGTTGTTGCCAAAGTTGCCCAGTTCCATCATCGTAAACTCAGGGAAGCTATTGAGATCGAAAGAAGGCCTAAAAATCTCAATAGAGATGACGGTTGGAAGATCAGTAGATGTTGGATCCCTGCCCTTTTATCTTAGTCTCCCCCCCCCTTTCATCTTTTTCGCTTTCGTCGTTCCCCTGGAGCCTTCCTATCTCCTAGGGTTTATCCTTCTTGCTCTGGATTCTTTCAAGTCCTTCTCCTATGTGTTTTGCGTCGCTCCTTTTTTCCCTGATTGATATTGGTATTTAGTATCATAACTAATATTTATTTACTTATTTTTATTATTATTATTATTATTATTTTTATATTATTTTTATATATATTTTAATTTATTTATTTATTTATCTATTAACGAACATATATTATTATTATTATTATTATTATTATTTTTTTTTTTTTTTTTTTTTTTTTTTATTGTTGTGTCGCTCCCTTTTCCCTGATTGATATTGGTATTTATAGTCATAACAAATATTTATTTATTTATTTTTATTATTATTATTATTTATTTATTTATTTATTTTATTAGTTTTTCGTAACTCATTTATATATATTATTACTGTTAAATAGGGAGTCCATACAGGTGAAGATGGTTTTTAATAATCATAATAAAAAGATAATTAAATATACAAATAAATAAATAAATAATTAATTAATTAATTAAATTAAATTAAAACTTATATATATATATACATATTTTTCAAAAATATATAATTAAACTAAAAAAAAATTAAAGAAAATTAAAAATTAAAAGTTAAAATATATACATTAGTAAACAATTTGGCCGACCTAATTTTCTCACACCATTCTTCAAATACCTAGATATATATACCCTAAAACCCAACTCATGGACACATCATTGATTAAAGATTATCTATTGTCGTGCCCCTGATGATGGACTCACTTGGCAGTCCGAAACGTTAAACCATCTTCACCTGTATGGACTCCCTATTTAACTATATTATTACTATTTTTATATATATTTTATTATATATTTTAATTTATTTATTTATTTATCTATTAATGAATATATATTATTATTATTATGTATTTTATTATTTTTTCGTAACTAATGTATTGTTATTATTTATAATTTATTTATTTATTAACGAACATATATTAGTATTATTATCATTTTTATTTTTATTATTATTTATTTTATTATTTCTTTCGTAACTAATTTATATATATTATTTTTATTTTATTTTTATCTATTATTATTATTTATTTATTTGCTGATTTTTATTATTATTATTTATTTGATTTAACTATCATCTTACATTTACCTTATTTATAAAAAGGTTAGGTCTTCAATTTAAGTAATTCCTATTTAATAAAAAAAATTAATTATTAAATTATTCATTTTAAATAATTATTAACTTAAACCCCTTCTAAAATTATTTCATTTATATAATTATATATTTATATAGGTATGGTCATTAACTATCTTCCTTTAAATAATCAATTTGACTTTTTGACTGTCCCTAAGTCAAAGCTACCCGTTGATCTAGATCGTTGTTGGAGGCGCTACTCAGAGTATTTAACATGCAACGGTGGATCTGTTTCTTCAACTTGTCCATGAGCACACTTACTGGTTCGAAACGCGTCGACAAAGGTCTCTCTATATGTGATTTACACCAAAGCTCTTCTTATAAGAGATAAACAATTTTCGATGCCGTTTCAAATCATTCAAGTGAGTGAATAAATGGGTTTAACCTAGTCAACAACGAAACCTGCATAAGGATACAGATTAGTTGGCTAAGTAACTAGACGTGATTTTTGTTATAAGTGGCTTTCGTAAGGATCTCGTAAATTGCAATCTCTCCATTTTCCTGATCCCAGAAAAGATTTATATACCCCTTGGGTTTGTCAGTGCTTTCACAACTGCCCTTTGTTCTACATTAAGCAAGCTTTGGGATCTTTGCACTATAAGCAAAGAATCGAGGGAAGGAGGCAACAGCAAAGGATGGCGAAACCTGTAAATGCTGTATGGCAGAAGCTTAGGGAAGCGAGAGTTATCGGAGACGTGGTGAACAATTTCGTTCCTCGTATTTATGTGCATGTAATCTATCGCCATAAAAGATTCAGCTTGGGGAATGAACTACCGTTTTCCGTCGCCCAATCCCAACCTGACAATATCGAAATTGAGACCGAAGATTTTGATGTTGATATGCAGCAACAAGTGAGCAACTCCAAATTTGTAATAGTAAGTAGGCTTAATTCCTATTTCGTTATTCTATTGGGCAGTGGGATTCTTTATTTAGCTATGGAGAAATGGAAATCCATATATTATTTACATTTTTTCTAAATCCACATAACCAGATTATGACGGATCCTCAGCGCGCTCCTGGCTGCGAATATTTGCACTGGTATCCTGTAACTTTGCGCTCTGATCGAACTTTTCTTTATAGAACCCGAAGTTCATTCAATTTATTAACAGTTCTAATGTATACGTTGCACAGGTTGATTACCGACTACGAACCCAGCAAACGTTGTGATGCAGGTACTATGGCATTGGCTGTCTTTCTTTTTTGGACCTTGATTCAATTTATCGAATGCCTCTCTGATACTTTTAACCCTAATGCTCAATTTCTCTGTTTGTCCGTGCTGCAATATTAGTTATTCCCTGGAAGGAGCTGGTTCCCTATGAACCTCCAACATGCATGCTTACCCAGAAGATAGTTCTCACAGTGTTCAGGCAAAATCAAGCTTTCGAACCCAAACCTCAAAGGCGGGCTCTATTCAGTACCAGAGTTTTTGCTGCTTCTAATGGCCTTGGATCGCCTGTGGGTGCTTCTTTCTGCTACATCAAGAATGTCAGCCAGAAAGATAAGAATGAACCAGCCACATCTAGCACTAGAAACCCATATTGATGATGGTGGTGGTGGTTAACGTCCACTGAGACCAAATTGAATCTATCAGACCTATAATTTTTTTAGTTTTTAATTATCTAGCTCCTAGTCTTTCTTGGTGAGATTGGTGCTGTAGCTTTCTTTTTTTTCTCTACAGTCTTCCAACTTCCTTTATCTTGCATCTCTTTCATCTCTTCTGGTTCTTGGGACATTGGTGTTTTAGCTTCGCGATCTATTGTGTTCATCCTTTTGAGGATAGTTGGATAAGAAGTTTGGTCTAGGAGATCTGCTTTGCTGTTGTTAAATGAAGATTTATTTTGTGTGGTATTCGAATCTTCATAACTGTTGATCTATTGGGCGAGACCTTCTCCTCACTTGTATTGAGAGTTGTTTCTTTCTTGACCTATTTAACAGATATCATCCAGCATATCAACCAAAATGATTAGAATGAATCATAGGCGTGTAATAACCCAGGCTGGAGATAAACCTAGGTCCATCTATTTGATCCAGCAACCCGGGGAAAATGAAAGAAACCTGATGTAACCGTTATATAGCGTAGGAAGACCATGTACCACGAGTGATTTTTGAATGTGATATGGAAATCTAAATAAGTACCCTTTAACATTTTCTACGTCTCCTAAATAATACAAGTTGTTTTGCGGTCCTCTCTGTTTTCTTCTTGTAACTATATGATTGGTTGTAAGCTATTTTTGCTGCCTGTCGCTCTCTGTTTCTTTTTCTTATTTTTAAGTCTTTATTAACATGAAGTAACAAGTAACAAGAATATAGAGAGAATTGAATCAAATTACTTTTGGTAACCAGAATATAGAGAGATTAGTTCTATGGTTGTGGTTCAATAGTGAGTAGGGAGGTTTGGTCTCTACCCGTATTGTGGTCTAATCTGGAACAGCATTATGTATACCTAAAAGTTTTTCTTGGCAGGTTAAAAATTATATATATATATATATATATTATTTTTGGTTCTCTGTTTTTTACTACAACTATGTGATGGGGTTTGTAAACTATTTTAGCTCCCAGTTACTCTTATTGTCTTCCTTACTCTTATTGTCTTGCTGTTAAGTTTATTTTTATCATTTCTTACCCACTCTACATAAATAATGACAAAATTGAATCAAATTAGTCCCACTACACATTATACTCTTAAAGCAAAGATATCAAACGGTGATACTCGTTACTGTTCAATATCTTGATACGGTGAGGAAGAGGACTTATTGATTTTGAAATATAAATGAAACATCAAGAAGGTATAAAAACAGAAATATTTATTTTTAAAGTTGAAATTAAGTTAGACATGATGTATTATAGTCTATTTTCTTTGAATTTAAAAAGAAAACATATTCTTCTAGCTCTTAAATCTCCTAAGATCTCAATCAACAACAACATTTACAACATATATGACATCTATTAAAAAATTGTATTACTAATCGTGAGACATTAAAACTTCGCTCGTGAACAAATGATTTAAAAGTCGACTTCTGTTACCTCGTCACTCCCTTCAGCCTCGTACATATTTTAGCAGCTCTGTTTACATCGAGCATTACGAGACTGGTCTTCGTTATTTCTGTGCGCCAAGGTATTTTGTGATCCAATGTTTATTATCACGTTGTATGTAATTTGTTTTATTATTTTATCGTCCAGCATTAGGTCACCCGTCTTTGTTATTTCTGTGTGCCAAAGTATTCTGTGATACCATGATAATTATCACGTTATATGTAATTTGTTCTATTACTTTATCTCAATATTGCTTTATTAAATGATTCAAGACTATAGGTATGTATTTAAAAATTAAAAGAGTAGAGTATTTTATATTTAGAATCAATTTTCACAGTCAAATTATAAGTATTTTTTTCTGGTTTTATAAACAAAAAAATATTATTCTTCTTCATAAATTTTAATAGTCAAATCAAGTACATATAAAAATTTTCTTATTTTATAAACAAAAAATTATTCTTCTTCTTATTATTTTTCTAAATTGTTTTGCCTATAAAAATATAACCATCTAAATTTTATATTCTTTTATTATCTATTAAAAGTAGAGTAGTTGATGAATAAGTGCAACATTAAAGTACTCTTTACATAATAGTGAACAGTCTGAAACCACATGGATGTCCCACCTATGTCACCTTCCTATCTAGTTGTCATTTTCTTATATTTGACCCCACCTACTTGTCAATTTTTTATATATAATTTTTTATTATATTTTTCAAATATTTTTATTTATTGATTTATTTATTTATTTTATTGTTAAATAATTATATACTAGTGTAACCATATAAACTAAATGGTTGGTAAATGAGGGTCTCATAGTAAATCTAGCATTATCAACATTTTAAAAAACATAAAAACAATTAAACTATTATTAATATTTATTATTAAACATGTATTTACTAATACCACATGCCCAACAAGCTATAAATCAAGTTCATATAAGATTTCTTTAAATTAATCAATTTAATTAAAAGGAGAAAAAACACAACTACTTTTAAGATAAATATCAATATATCATTTGTGACTACTACTAGAAATATTTTAAAATATTCCATGTAGGGTAAATCCCTACCATCCATATAATAATTATTAATAATTAAATTAAAATTTTGGAAAATCTAGTCAAATATAAACACAATTATAGATATAATAAAATAATATTGTAAAATTAAAGTATACATATATATCAATATAGATATATTTCTTGTTAATTAAAATGCACTTTTGAATGCATAAATGGATTCAGCCCCCTAAACTTCACAAATTAGACAATTTAAACTTGTGATTCTTAAACATCTCTACTAGAATTTAGGCAAAATTGACCAGGTAAAAAATGGTATTTCATCTATCAGTTAGACTATTTGTGTGTATATTTCATTATATATTTTTATTATTGCACATGTTCAACTCAATATGCAAGAGACTTTGTAATGTCTTGTCGTGTAAACATTTTGATTAGGTCAAAATAAAATAAAATAAAAATTATACGTTATTAATTTTTTAAATCAATTTTTGTTGAGTAGTTAAGGTAACTTTGAAATAAAAATAAAAATAACCCTATGTTAAAATAAAAATTCTACCTTCTTTTATAGACACTTTTCCTTGTCAATTTTGTCCAAAATCCGATAGAAAAATTTAAAAATCATAAATTTAAGTTAAATTTTAAGAATCATAAATTTAAGTTGTTTAATCTGCAGATTTCCTTCTAGGACATTAAGGATTGTTTGGGGTGTTGAATATATTTATATATTCAAAATTGCATTTTAAAGAACAAAAAAAATAACAATATTGCTTGAAATTGTATTTTCAACCAAAATAAGTCATTTCATATCTATCTTACAATTTGATAGGATTAAACAAAAAATTCATTTCATATCTATCTTACAATTTGATAGGATTAAACATAACACTGGGACCCAATTTCTAGTGATGGGATAAACTCACACAAACAACTCCCTAAGAGATTTAATATATAACAATGTGTTAGAAATATTTTCTATTAATGTTATAAATGTTTCTTATTGTAGACAAAACCGCCACAGACTCATATATGTGGTTACTTAACTTCCCATGAAGTTTTGGTTATGAGAATCATATATGTGGTTATTTAACTTCCCATGAAATTTTGGTTATGAATAGTAAAAACCACCTCATTAACTCCAATCAGGATATTTGATGAAAAGACCATTATAAACAAGGGTGGATTAAAAAGGTCCTAATTTATCAAGAAAGAAATTGGATATGACTCCATTCTTTAGTGTATTAAGTCTTAAATAGATTAGAATATATCTCTATTGGACTCATAACATCAAAGTTAATAATTATGGCTGGAGGTACATTGCATTTTGTATCAAATTTTAAGTTTGCATTTGGTATCATAGTTGTCCTTCGTATTGTGATGATTGATTTGATTATTTTACTCCTTTTTTAAGAGATTTGCTAGCAGTGAAATATCTATTGTGGCTTTCTCTAAAATTTTGATCGCCCATAAATTATGTTACTATATCTGGGGTTTTGGAGAGAGAAAGATTGTAGTTAATTATCAATATGGATCTAGCAGAAGGGGAGAGGGATTAAAACTCTTGAGATGGGAACCCTTTTATCGTACAAAACTTTAAAAAATTTGCATATGCGGAGACTTGATAGATGATGGTTAAGAGATCTCTCTCTCTCTCAATTGCATTCTTGAATGCATAAATGGATTCAACCCTTTAAAAATATCTTGAATACATGGAATAAAATAGAATATATATATATATATATATATATATATATATATATATATGATTTCTAAATTTATAAATGGATTCAACCCCTTAAAAATCCTATATATTTTCAAATTCATTTCAATATTACTTAATTTTATATCTTAGAATATTTTATTTATGAAGCACATTGAATTTTTTAGTTACTATTAATATTTTTTAAATGTTGAATATTAATTTTCTACTATGAATTGAATTGCTTACATTTGAAAAATTGATCACTCCTCAATTAATCAAATAATGTTACATATAAATACATGTAGTGTTGTCTCAAGATAGGTAGATGATCTTGGACACGCAATCACTTGGTTGAGAGAATATCTCAACTTCGCACCAATCTAGAAAACATCTAGATCTAAACAACTCCTAAGGAATAGGAATAGACTCCTTTACATAGAAATAATCGCAACTAATACAAGTAGGAATTATATTTTCCAAGTCACCCCCTTAATGACTACTTGTCTTAATATCAATCTGCTCCTTTACATAGAAAGAATCACAACTGAGACTAGGAATTATATTTTCCAAGTCGCCCCCTTAATGAATACTTGTCTTGATATCAATCTGCAAAGTCTAGTTGTAGTCATGCTGTTTACAAACATGATAAAAAAAGAATATTTTGACATCCATGTAAAGGCACAACTATCTACCGGAATGCATGGATACCTATCGCTGCAACCACCAGTCAATTAGGATGTATTTAGTGTACATGGTTTAGTCAACCATTATCTAAACAACTCCTAAGGAATAGGAATAGACTCCTTTACATAGAAATAATCGCAACTAAGACAAGTAGGAATTATATTTTCCAAGTCACCCCCTTAATGACTACTTGTCTTAATATCAATCTGCTCCATTACATAGAAAGAATCACAACTGAGACTAGGAATTATATTTTCCAAGTCGCCCCCTTAATGAATACTTGTCTTGATATCAATCTGCAAAGTCTAGTTGTAGTCATGTTGTTTACAAACATGATAAAAAAAAGAATATTTTGACATCCATGTAAAGGCACAACTATCTACCGGAATGCATGGATACCTATCGCTGCAACCACCAGTCAATTAGGATGTCCTTTGTGTACATGGTTCAGTCAACCATTATTTGCATACTTTTACATGCACTTGTAAATCCCTTGCCATCATTGTCATCATGGGTTTTCTTGGATTACCCATAACCATGCTCTGGGTTTTCTCGGCTTACCCTAAACCACGCCTAGGGTTTTATTGGCTAACCCTAAACCATGCCCAGGGTTTTTGTCGGCTGACCCTAAACCATGCCTACAAGAATCCCTATCCACTTCACTCTCACACGTGGTTTTTGGCTTATCAAAAACCGACACTACAAAGCGGTTTCCAGCTGACCACAAAACTGCAATTACATACAGTGTCATAAGTGGTTTCTGGCTTACCACAAACCTGCACTTCCAAAATGGTTTTAAGATTACCATGAAATTTATAGGGTACACATGCCTCACCAAGCTTACATTACACACTCCAACTCATGGATTTACCAGGTACATACTTTACGAAGACCACTACAAAACACCATAGACTTGCTTATACTTAAGATGTGTGACTCATAATACAACATGCTAGTGAGCCTATCCCAAAAACTCACATTAACTTTCACTGTGTTGTCCTTCATCCTTTAATCTCTAATGCAACTCCAACCTCTAATGAAATATTCACTGTCATGTCTTCATCATATCTGGTAGTCAATCATTCTTGCAAATAAATTTGTTTATTGTTGGAATGGTCAATTCTAACATAGACTCAAGATCGTGACAATAGTTGACCAAACTAAATGTCACAACAATAAACATCCAATTCCTTCAACCAGATTTACATTACTGTATTTTTACATGAAAGACATGCATAATGCATTTTTACATGAAATACATGCACCTTGAAAAAATCAAGGTCAGAGTGAAGGAACCATATCATTGTGAGTAGAAACAATAAGATGAATATACAATCCACTGAAATCATAAATGTTCACAAAGTCAAAATCCGATTTAATGCAATAAACAGCAGAATCCACAAACTCGTAGAGCCCACACAGCACTATGCTTCATGCTATTACATTATTCTCTTATATCCTTGGCCTCTCGTGTGGGAGACCAAGCCTAGGCCCATACGGGCTCTAATACCAATTTGAAAAATTGGTTACTCCTCAATTAATCAAATAATGTTACATATAAATACATGTAGTGTTGTCTCAAGATAGGTAGACCATATTGGACACACAATCACTTGGTTGAAAGAATATATCAACCACACACCAATCTAGGAAACATCGAGATTTAAACAACTCCTAAAGAATAGGAACATACTCCTTTACATAGAAAGAATCACAACTGAGACAAGTAGGAATTATATTTTCCACGTATTACACATCTGCACTTATTAATGTTATAAGAAATTAAATCTTTTTACTTTCAATTACCTCTTCTCTTTGCACATTGAAATAATTTAATAAAGGTTCATCTATATATGTGTGTGTGTGTCTCTGTGTGTGTTTATGTTTTTTTTTTAAGTTAAATATTAAAATAAATTAGTTAACATGGATATTAAAAATGGTTTATTTACATATCCAATTGAAATATAAAAATAAAAATAATATCAACATTATTGTTTTTTGTTTTAATTACTTTTAAAATTATTAAAAGCTAATATAAAATTATCCTATTTCATATGCACAACCAAATATTTAATTTATAACTAAGAATGAGAGTGAAATATTTTTACCATTTCTCCTTTGTATTGGATTGTGATATCAACAACCAATAAAGCAAGCCAAGTTAGAGTAGGATTGTGTTTAATAATACTTTTAAGTAAAACCAACAAAATATGTATATTTGTTTTTATTTTGATTATATTCACATTATTTTTTAATTTAAATATTTTAATTTTTAATTTTTTTAAGAGACACATGTCAACTCCACATTGAGCATAGAAAGAATTGCACATCATCCTCATATTGGGTTGTAGAATGACCCTCATAGCTGAGTTATAATGTTTAGTGACTACATATATGAGTTTTAATATATTCATACGAAGTGTGTTTCACCATGCATGAAATAATGGGATATGTATAAGCATTAAAAAAACAAATCACGTGTAAAGAATTGGTGTGGAATTTATGATTTGTGAGGAAATTTTGTATTTCCTTTTTTTCTTTGGAAAATATATTTAGGTATGAATATATTTCACCATGATTTGAGTTATTTAATGATGATATATGGTGACAATTTAGTATCTCAAACATGATAAAATCAAATGAATCAATGGATATATGCATTTCATGACATGTATCCATTATGCATAGATGTGATAGAATTATAGCTGATAATTATGAATTATGTATATAGTTGATAGTTAATGGATTTTAGAACGTTATTTAAACATGGTATCAAGAAAAATAGATATTTACATGCTTTTGATGTATCATGATAAACATGCATACCTTGTTCTAAGTTAATTCAAAATAATATTATATGGCTTTAAAGTTTTATGGTTATGTATCATGATGTTTCATATGCATGTGAATGAAAATCACGATATCCATCATTTTTGTGACAATATCATTCTATTTTTTTGTTAATTAATTGTATTATATTAGTTGATGAAAAATCTACATGAGATTTGCAATGAAAGCTTTTCTCTCCCATCCTCACTCCAACTAGATTTGTTGGCCAGGAGAGAGAAACTAAAACTAGTAGAAAAATGCCAAAAATTGTAATGTAACCATATCCCAAAAACATACAAGCTCCAAAAAATAGTAATAATACATACATAACCAAGCGGAATCAAAGATTGAAGGAGGGGTCGAGGCTTTCCCAACAATTACATGAGCAAGGGGACGTGGACCCCCATGCACATGTAATTCCAAGTGATCCGTCTTGCCTTCAACTCGATCCAACCTCTAAATGGTGTGTCTCTGGCCCCTCCATATCAAGTTCTTTCTACCAACATCTCCCATTGATTTTTTTGTAGATTGTTCATGAAGGAAATCGCTTCATTCATGTCAACATGTTTTTGTTGACACAATTCTACCATGAGCATCATTATACTCTCTATATGTCTATTAAGTGACTCTAGTGAAGGAGGATCCTCAGCTGGGACGACCACTGGTAAATTATTGTGGGCCAATTCACCATCAGAGGCTCCCTTAACCCCCCGCCCTCCCCAACACCTACCCTACCTTCATGCCCCAGAACCTCCCCATGGAGATCCCTCCCCTTGTGGGCCCGACCCCTCTATCTCACCATATCATGACTAAGCACTAACATAGAGAAGATCACCAGCACCCCCCCCCCGGTTCAAAAAACAAAAACCACATTTACTCCCTCAAGTCTATGCCTCTCTATGAAAGAGTATTCTCCCCCAACTCCCCTCCTCACCAAAGACCCAGAGGAACCAGGAGAGAAACGAAGAGGCTTTTGAATCCAACCCTCTCTCATAATAGGAAGACTAACAAACACCATTGAACCCCAACCAAGATTACATAATAAAAATGGCACCCCAAAAGAATTCTCCAGGCTCTCGGAAGGAAAATCCCACCCAATAAAATCTACCACCACCCCAAAAAATCCAGATACAGAACAGAGTTGAGAAGGAGAGAGGAGAATACTAAAACTTACCAAAGCCACAGAAGTGAGCTCCCTCATCCAAGTCACCATTGCCACTAAGCTACCCCTCACAATCCCACTCCACCTCACATTTGGTGAGCCTATAAAGGATTTGGCGAGCCTACAAAGGATTTGTCACCTCTATTCTCCCCAAGGTCTCAAACCCTACACCTCCTAGCTAGTTCACCACCTTTCCATCTAGATTCCTCAATATAACATGCAGAATTCGAATGGATAGGCATGCACAGGCTAATAACTTGTACATAGATGTCAATCATTACACCACCCCACAAAACTCCCATAACTAGCTTGATCAACTACTAGATTAGGAAATCCCTCCATCTTTTAATGCTCTCCATTCTCCTAAATTTTCCAGTCGGTTAGGTTCTTGGCCACTTATTGGCTCTAAAGGTAACCATGACTTGTCAATGATCCTTTGGGAGGCTCATGTACCCGTCACCCCCACTTAATACACTGCATTCAATCACCTCCATCAATGTTACAATATCGTTATATTTTTATTTGCACATGTTTGTTTCATATATTTTGATCATGTATGATTAAAATTAATGCATTTGGCACTATGATTAGAAAATGTATATCAATTGTTTTGATGAATTAACCTTGAAATTATTCAATACATTTTTACTATTTTTAATGATATTATACGTTTATAACATTTAATTGGATCATAAAATAGCCAAAAAAAATTAATTAAATGATAAAGTATAAGTCGTATATTATAAGCAAGTGATTATTTCAATGAATAACTTCAAAATTGTGATTAAGTCATGAAAAGGATATGTTTTGGCCCCATAGGGAGGAAATCGTAATTCATAAATTAATTCAAATGTGATGATAAATTTGACATCAAATTACAATTATTCTAAATGCCTAAAGGTAATGGGTCATCTCCCTATTAATGTCACATTTATTAGTTTCATTATAAAGTTATTGAGAAAATAAATTTGTGTATTATAACACTGGCCCAGGGGAAGATTATGATGGTGCATTATTTTTATTTTAGTGCTATTAATGTAGGTTAATTATCTAAATGATGGTCATATTTTCATCATAGCATTTTTTTTATTTTTCATCTATTCCATCTACAGTTATGTCTAATGGATTGTCTCATGTTCCAATGTTAATTGGTGATGATTATGAGGACTGGAAGGAGAAAATATATTTACAATAGGGTGCATATATTTCTATTTAGCTTCCGGTGGGAATGAACCACTCATCCCTATGAAATATAGTATGCTAGCAGAAAGGGCCTTATATGAGAAATAGGAGTGATATAATCACTTAAGTTTAATTTTATCAATAACCATGTTGACAAACATATTTGAGGATCTATACCAGAATGCTCTAAGGCAAAGGAATTCATTCATGTTGTTGAAAAATGGTATGTGATTTCTAAAATGGCACTATCCCACACCCAAATGAAGAAAATATCATCAACAAAACTCATCGGTAATAAGGGAGTGAGTGAAAAAATTATGGAAATAAGATATATAGCCACTTAGTTGAAAGATTTAGAGGTCACATTCTTGGACTATTTCATTGTTAAATTCATACTTGAATCCCTACCTATAGAATATCATCCATTTAAGATTTCATATAACACACATAAGGATAAATGGTCAATTACGAACTATTGACCATGTGTGTTTAGGAGGAAGGGAGATTGAAGAAGGATAAATTAGAAAGTGGTCATCTAGTGACCCATGGAAACGGATGTTCAAGAAAAGGAAAGCATGCTCATTATAAGAAAAAACACAAGAAGATGGCAACTAGTAAAGTTGACAATAAGGATACCATCAAATGTTTTTTCTATAAGAATAAAGGATGCATCAAGAAATAATGCTCCAAATATAAAGCTTGGCTTGAAAATAAATGTAACATCATTCTTTAATGTGTTATGAATCTAATATGGTTGATATTTTTTATAATTCTTGGTGGATTGACTTTGGTTCTACAATCCATGTTTCCAATACCATGCAAGGTTTAATCAACCAAATAAAATTAATGGAAATTGAATTCTTCATCTATTCACGAAACAGGATGAGTGAACGTGTGGAATCAGTTGGGACCTTCATACTTATCCTAAAATCTAGTTTTGTTTTAAATCTTGAAAGGATATTTTATATTCCTTCTTTCACTAAGAATCTTATTTCAGTCTCCAAACTTGTTCCCCATGGTTTTAGTTTCAATTTTATTGATTCTACTTTTAGTCTTATCAAAGACTCACTTGTTGTTGGTGATGGAACACTTGTTGATGGTTTGTATAAACTCCATTTAAATCCTACTTTTGATTCCAATTTTTTAACCTTGCATGGGAATGTTGGCATTAAGCATGGTATTATGAATGAAAAATGTTCCATGCTTTGGCATAGAAGATTGGGACACATCTCCATAGAGAGAATCAAAAGATTAATAAATGATGGAGTCCTTGAGACTCTTGATTTCTTTGATTTTGATGTTTTTTTGAATTTCATAAGGATGAATGCATGAAGATAGGTTACATTTGTGGGCCAAATGTGGCGAAGAAATTTCAATTTTTTCCTCTTTTTTCGAATTGAAACCCTCAAAATTCATATAAGCATTGTGAATTTTGATTTAGAGTAAAAAGAAAAATTGTGGAGAATTATGTTGTTGTCCTAATGATATTTTTTGAAAAAATATTTAGTGTCATATAATATGTCAATTTTCCATTAAATGAAATGTTTGTCCTTGCAAATTTTCACACATCTTAAGAGGTATGTGTGTGTTCACGTAGCATAACTTAGTCTAAAATGTGTAATTTAAAATATATATATATATATATATATATATATATATATATATATATATATATATATATATATATATATATATATATATATATATATATATATATATATATATATATGAGTATGATCTACACACACAGATCTAAGTTTTTCAAATTAAAAGGTTATTTTATTATGCAAAATTATATTTTTATTATTTTTCGAAGTTGGTGAAGTAATATTTCAATTGCATTTTGCAAACACGTGTTCACGTAAGGTCTTTTCAACTATTTAAATAAATTAAAAAAACCAAGAGTACCCTTTTGAAGAGGAATTGTAAACGAAGAAAGTGGTAATGGTATTTTTTGAAATATTTTTGTTGTCTATATTTTAGATATTGATTTTTTAGTCAGCCTCTTTAAAATAGCTCGAAAAAAATTCAAGCATTATGTTTAAAAGAAATTAGATGAAAAATATTATATGAATTCGAAAATATCAAACTCATATGTCATTGGATAGAGGATTCCTTCATGAATCCAACATGATCAACTCTTCCACCTAAGGACAAATTTATCCCTAAGTCCACTAGTGTACAAAATGGTGTTGTAGGAAATTTTACAAAAGGGGTGTTATAAACTTGATCAATGGTATTGAGAATTGAACTTGATTGAGAATTGCTATTTGAGGAAATTTAAAATTGAGCATTTAAATTTCAAATTCAAATAGCTTGATCGATGGTTTTATAAACCCCCGATCGAGCCATATATGTAGTTAACAGGGGCTCGATCAAGCGTTATGGCTCTATCGAGCTATTATGCTTAATCAGGCCTCTATAAAAAAAATTGAATGATATAAATTAATCTTTTACCACATTTTAAAATTCCAAATTTTATTATAATTTGTGTTATCATGTCATGTAGAAACCTTATTAAATTTAATATTAACATTAAAAATTTATTATTATTATTAAATTAAATGATGAAATCTAATATTAATATAAAACAATTAACATTAATATAATTTAATGTTAATATTAAATTTATTGATTTTGAATTAATACAATATTATTAACTTCAATATAATATAAAATTTGTTATATTATAATATACGCTAGCATAAAAACATTAATAAATGTGGTTGATATATGCCATAAGCGTCAACAAAAGAGTCACTAACACAAAAAGAGCCATACAAGCTGACTCAATTGGTTAATTTTTTTAACCTAATTTTTTTATAAATCTAACATAATAAAATATATAATATTTTTAAAATCCTGAAGTAATCATAACCTAGAGCTACCTTTAAAGAAATAAAACCTAAACAGTTTGAATTGGAAGACATGAAGCATTCTATGTATCTTTGATGGAGGTAGTTGGAACATTAATATTTTGGAAAATTTTAGATAATATTTCCATGGAAAATTATCATTTTCCCTCTAGGTGAATGTACAACACACATTTGAAATCTTTCATTTTAAATATGTATTATATAATAAAAATATTAAATAGTCGTATGACATCAAAATAATAAAAATAAATAAACATAATATTTTAATTGTCAAAGTATTCTAAATTTTTTGAAATATAAAGGAGAGAGAGTGGGAGAGAAGGGTAAGAGAGAGGAGGGGACACAAACATGGGAGAGGGAGAGGAGCAGCGAGTCTATGAGAAAGAGAGGGATATAGACAAATGGAGTTGGAGGAAAAGATAGGGAAGGAAGAAGTTCAAGACATATAGAGAGGGAAAGGTGGAGAGATAGAGAGGGAGTGACAAGGGAGAGATGGAGAGAGAGTGTGTATGTTTGGGGGTGAGATAGAAAGACAAATAAGGAGAGATAGAGAGAAGGGGGAGAGAGAATGAGAGAGGGAGGGAGATAGTTAATAGAGTTGCAATACAAAGCTCAAGGGAGAGAGATAAAGAGAGAGAGTAAGCGAGTGGGTGACGAGGGGGAGAGACAAAGGGAGGTGGAAGAGAAAGGAAGAGAGAAAGGACTTGAAAGGGAGGGAGAGAGTCAAATGGATTTGGAGGGGAAGAGAGAGGAAGGTAAGAATAAACACATATAGAGAGAGAGAGAAAGATGGAGAGAGATGTTGAAAATGCAGCAAGAAATTCCTAATTTAACTTTCCCTTGAATTAAATTAGGAGAAAATCAAAATTCCACATCACAAGACAACTTGAATGAGTTAACTGAGTTGTTATAACTTTTTATCTTATTTGATTCTAGTTGAAGGCTTAACTTGAGTTGTGTACAGTGATTCCTAAATTTTAGGAGCCTAAGTTGAGTTAATTTCAGTTGTAACAATTTAATTCAGTTAAATTGAGTTAAGGTCAGTTAAACTAGTTCCAATGGTTGGAGAAACTAGTAGGAGGTATAGCAGTGGGGTGCATCTTCAGTGTTCAACCATTTAACTGATCAATCCACCTTAATTAACTCATGAATGCATGAAATTCGAGTTACCCAATTGATATTGGAGTTCAAGGGAAATGTACTATCATTTGTATAATTATACAAGTTGTATAGGTGGTGCATTCAATCAGAGAAGGAGCCTATGGGGATTGTGCATTTCTAATTGGGAATTTCCCTAATTAATAAGGGGCTAATTCCTTGAATAATAGTGCAAGCTAATAGGGCCTTGGGCATGCTTTTATTTGGTTAAGTATTGACCATAACTTGTCTAGGAAATAGTGAGATAGATTATACTAGTGTAGAGGTTGCTCAGGCTTGAGCAAGCATTATATTTCTTCTCTATTTCCTGACTAATGAAATATAGATAGGAAGGGGTTTTGAGCATTTGATTTCCCCTTAGATAAATCCTTGAGCATATGTGATTGAATATTTTCTCATGTTCATGTTATTATTTCTCGGTCATTTAATGTTTTTCGTTAATGAGTAGAGTAGATTCAAGTCTCTTCTTTTGGAAAATTACATAAGAAGTTTGAATCTACAAAGAATTTCTACATGGTATCAGAGCAGGAATCACAATAAAAGAGAAGAATTCAATATTTTGGCTTTGCAAGTGAATCGAATTTGCAGTATCATTCTTCAAAGCTAGCAGGATGTCATTCTATGGATTGAGACTCGAGTATGACCTTCAGGGTAGCTTGAATTATACTGCTTGGAAGGATAGGATGGAGGAAGTGTTGGAAGATAACAAGCTAAAGGAATAAATAGACAATGATATTCCTATGCCTCTAACAATTGATGCTCAAGATATGCCAGAGTGGAGGAATGTGTGGAAAAGGTGGGGAGGATCATACTAGAAGGAGTTTGAGATCATGTTGTCTCAAATCTACATGGGAAGGATACCGCGTATGCAATGTGGCAAGCCTTGATATACTTGTTTTAGAATAGTAGTGACCACAGGAAGTTGGCACTGAAGTACAAGCTTTAGAAGATCAAGATGGAGAATGGTGACACAATACCATAGTACCCGAGCAGGTTCACCCAATGTCGTGATGAACTTGGGAGTGTTGGTATTACAGTTGTTGAAGATGATCGAGTAAGCCTAGCACTTATAGGCATTCCCAAAAGCTGCCATAGCTACCAGGATTCGATAAATGGGAGGGAGAAGCTACCAAATTGGGAGAAATTATGGTCTGACTTGGTGCAAGAAGAGATTAGGAAGAACACCAAAGATTGAACCTCATCCAAGCATGATGATGAGGATAAATATGCCATAGATGGGAAGGAAAAGAAAGGGAAAGGGATGAAATCCCAATCCAAAGTGGATTCTAGTCACGACAACAAGAAAAAATACTTGTCAAAGATCAAATGTTTTAACTATCATGAACTGGGACACTATGCCATGAAGTTTCCGCACAAGAAGGTGGGTAAGAATCCCTCAGGAGGAGCGGTAGGTGAAGCTCTTGCTTCACAATTCAAACTTGATTTCACCCTCATCGCTTGTATGGTGAGCACAATGATGGGTAGTGTGTGGTATCTAGATAGTGGAGCCTCATTCCATATGACAGGAAACTGAGAATTCTTCAGTGACTTGGAGGAGAAGGACCTCCAGATGCACATCAAAATGGGAGATGAAGAAAGGTATAATTTTTTCAGTATTTGTACAATATTTTTCAGAGGGAGTCTAGCTTCCCTCTCAAATTAAAAGATGTGATGTATGTTTTGGGTCTAAAGAAGAATCTCGTTTCAGTTTCTATGTTGGAAGATTGTGGCTACAATGTGATATTTAGCAAAGGAAAGGATTTCCTTAGACACATCTCCACAGGACATGTGAAGCAGATCGGGGTTCGGGTGAATAACCTCTACAAATTGGATGTAGAAGATTATGCAGCATTGAGCACAAAAGAAAAGAAGGTGCAGAGCTGAGACATTGGTGAAATATGGAATAGATAAAGATAAATATAAATATAATTATATTTATGTCCAACTAATGACCACAAAATAGGTCAAAGGGATTTTTTAGTACAATGATGTCTATACAAAGCGGGAGAACCAAAAGGTCTCCTATAAAATATATAATGCATGAAGTAAATCAACATCTGGCCTTAGAGGACAATATCCATGAGATAATAGGTCTGAGGATCAGACCCATCTCTCCTAACATCTAAGGTTGAATGAATAACACTAAAGAAACTCAGCAAAGTATGTTGGTCTGATGAAGATGCAATGGCAAGTGCAGATTGCCCATTAAATCGTTTCCCAGGTGGGTTCGTGCACTGTTAAATGTTGGAGGACCTAGTCCATCTCCCAAGAATGGATCTGAGATGGATTTATTGTTGATATCTTGTGTGGCGGGGTGAGGTCCCACATATCCTCACTAATTTGGAATCTGGTTACGTACTAGTATCAATCGATCTCTTGGTGCCCTGAAAAATGTTAGGATCCTATACGTGGGGTCTAGTTTGATGGGAGGCTAAAGAATATGCACTCAGAACCTGAGAACCTCCTGCATATATAGGGACAAACATCTCTAATCGGGATACCTAAAAAATTCGGCGAGGGTCCAAGAATCTCTGAACAAGCAATGACACCTTCTTCTGATCTCGTAGTAGACAAGGCATACAAGAATGAAGTTCACCTCGGTCTCCACTTCCTATAAATGACATACCTGGTAGATTTTGTCTGCTCTATCCACCTGGTGGTTCCTCTCAGCTCGAAGTCTATGAGAACCTACTCTTAACTGGCCTAGAGGAATGTGAAGAGTGCGCATCCAGTGGTGAAACATATACTGAGGTCGAAAAATGAGCTTGTTTCTCAACTCCAATAACTGCTTAAGGCCATATTTGGGTGCAACCCTCTCAGAGGATTAACCCAGGTGACCTAGACGAACTGCCTACAGATTTCCTCCCTGATGATCTTGTTTAGCTCTTGTCTAGTAGGTAAAAGGTGACTAGGAGATTCTAAGGAATATAAAAAGGGAGGGAGATGATCCAACCAAATTGCCACTAAGTAAGATATTTGAAACTCATGTAAACCAACATCTAGCTCAGCCTAAGGGAGTAGAATGGGAAATATTCTTAGAAGAGAAATAAGCCAAGTAAGGATATCGATCCCTACTCTTTATCAAGTCTGCAAAGTCCTGGACATGATGCAAGAATGAAACCAATCTGAAGATCATCTCAAGCCAAAAGGGCTAAGCTCCAAACTCTACAAGGATGATGTGTTGTCATACTGTCAGTTTGCACCTAATGATGCAACAGAGAAGAAGAATCTAGACTTTCTCAACTGAAGCCCAATCTAACTCAAGTAAAGACGGTCCTAAAAGCTTTGAGCCATATAGTGTAGAACTTTTGAATAATAAACACATATTCAACAAAGATTATCTTGATTACACACTATTGTGGAATACATGCATAATACATAACCTTCTCTATGTTGATCATCAATTCAGCAGCATCAAAAACAATGAAACATCAATCGCATGCACACATTAACACAGTATGTAACCTGGGGAAAGCTTACAGCTGAAAGCCCCACACTATTTGTATATTAATGATTGAGAACATGTAAAAATACATAGTACAATACTCCTCTCAAGTATCCAGCACTATCTCCACCTGTTACACACAAAACTAGCTCAGATCCGAACAAGTCACAGGTTCAAATCTTCTCCACTGCTTTGCCTACCTCTATTGCACACAATACCATGTGAAAATCACTCACTCTAGAAATCACGTGAGCACAGGCTATTTCACTGGGCATATACTGTGCAATTCTCATGGGCATACTCAATCCTTTGATTGTGCAAGACCTCATGCACAACTATAGTCACAACTGATAGCAATCTCAACCTCTAACACATGTCTCCACTGAACTGTACATGCACTGAGTTAACTGATGTATTCTTCAGTTGCATTATGAGTTAATAATTAGTGAATTAATTTAATCAATTAATTCACATCACTCATCACTAGTCTATTTGCAGTTAGACTAATTACAACTAGTTTAACAAAGTCAAACTGAACACAACTCCATCAACTCCACATCCAACTCCACAGAACTCACATGCATGAGTTCTAACTGATGTCCTACATGCAATAGCTCAACTAGCTCACAAGAAAAGCGTATTTCCTTTTGACAGCTGCATGTGCCACATCTGTAGCTCAAACTGAAGTGCTCCAAGAGGATAAGATAAAGTTTAGAGTCTAAATATTATTATGAGACAATAATATTTTACTTTTCTATTTTTAACCTGGCAGTCTAAAAATAGACTTTGATCACTCCTGTTGTGAACCAGAAATAGAAGTCCATCTATTTTTCCCAACATGACCAATCATCCATAAACAGCATCCTGCAACTCATAGACCATGATCCATATGTCTAAAAATAAACATAGTCTAAAAATAGACTTTGCACCATAATTTACCTGCGGGCCCACTTAGTGAAGGCGACTCCTTTCCACTAAGCTCCATCATCTTGTTGCATTCTCAACACTCCCTCTCAACAAGATATGGATTATCAGCAACCCCTATCCTACCTTGGTGGTATTCGAATTTGCTCCTGGTGAGCGCCTTCGTCAAGATATTAGCATCCTGATCCTTCGTTGGAATGTATGAAAGTAACATGATTCTCCGCTGCACACAATCTTTGATATGATGGTACCTGATATCAATGTGCTTAGATCTATCATGAAATACTGGATTAGCCGAGAGTTTAATGCAACTCTGGTTATCACAGTAAATCACAGTAGACTCCAAGTAAGAATCGAATAAACCGACCAGGATCTTCCTCATCCATATAGCCTCGCATGCAGCAAAACTTGTTGCCATATACTTGGCCTCTGCTGAACTGAGTGCCATGGATCTCTACTTCCTGCTGTACCAAGAAACTGTTGTCGATCCGATACTGAATACCCCTCCTGATGTGCTCTTTCTGTCCATTGGGCTCCCTGCCCTATCTGCATCCGTGAAGCCACATAGCTTCACCTCGTCCTCCTATCTGTACCACAAACCATATCCCGATGTGCCTCTCAAATAACGCAATACATGCTTGCCTGCCTTCTAGAAGAGCTTGGTAGGCTTAACCATAGCTTGTGAAAGCTGGTTAACAGCATATCATATATCAGGTCGTGTATTAACCAGATACATAAGCGACCCCACCAACTGTCGATAAACAGTGGCATCCACTTCTTCTGCCGAAGTGGCATCCTCCTTCCTCCATCCTCCAAGAAGAGGAGTATCAACAGGCTTGCAGCCATGCATGTTGAACTTCTCCAGTATCTCCCGAGCATACTTACCTTGAGAAACAAATAGTCCATCGTTGCACTGCCAAATTTCCAATCCCAGGAAATAATGAAGGAGGCCCAAGTCCTTCATTTCAAACTCCTTAGCAAGATCATCCTTGCATGAAAGTATCAACAGCTCATCACCCGTTAGAATCAAATCATCTAGATAAAGTACAATGATAAGCAACTTACCCTCCACCACAATCTGGGATAGGTTAGGATCCGCCTCACTCTTGGAGAATCCAAGTCTGATGAAATAGCTGTCTATCCGTGTGTACCAAGCACGTGGTGCTTGTTTCAACCCATACAGTGCTCTCTTGAACCTGCACACATGCGACTCGCTGCTGAAGATCTCAAAACCTTTGGGCTGCTCAATGTACACCTCCTCCTTAATGAATCTATTGAGGAACACAGTCTTCACATCCATCTGATGAATGTTCCATCTCATCTGTGCTGAGAGAGCAAGAATCGTCTGTATGGAAGAATACCTTGCGACAAGTGCAAAGGTCTCCTCATAATCAATCCCCTCTATCTGTGAAAAGCCTCGGGCAACAAATCTTACCTTGTACTTATCCACACTCCCGTCAGCTACCTGATTAACTTTGTAGATCCACCTCAAACCCACCACTGATTTCCCTTCCGGTCTAGGAACAATCTCCCATGCACTGTTTCTGACAATCGAATCATACTCTTCCACCATGGTGTCTACCCATGCGGGATCCTCCACAGCTTCCTCGAAAGAGGATGGCTCAGTCACAACACATTTGCTCACAAGAGCCATGTATCCAGTGTACTGATTAGGTGACTGTCTCTGCCTGCGTTGGGTTGTAGGTGGTCCTACAACTTTCTTTGCGCCTTGAGCCAGTCGCTTAGCTTCTGTCAAGCGCTTTCGCCCTCTGATGGTTGGTGCTGCAAGAGTGGTCTCTTCCACTCCATGAACCTCGTCCTGTGGCTGATCCATGTTCTGAAGCTCATCTTTAGGAACTAATAGCTCCTCATCTGCATGCAAGTGTAGCTCCCTCTCAAGTGAACACTTCATGGCTTTCTCCTCCTGAAATTTTATATCCCGTCGCACAACAGTCTTACCACTGTCTGGCAAATACACACGATAGTTGTGGGGCGTATCAGTGTACCCCACAAATATCCCAACCTCTGCGGTCGGCTCCAACTTCTTCCTGGCATCCTTCATCACATGCATGTAAACGTTAGCACCAAAAATCCTCAAATGAGAAAGATCAGGCTTCTTACTAGAATAAGCCTCCTCGGGTGTACTCATGCCAAGTATCCTGTGAGGACAACGGTTCTACACATATGCTGCGGTATAGCATGCTTCCGCCCACAAGTGAAGGGGTAGGCTCTGATCATGCAACATCACCCGTGCAATACCCACGATCGTTATATTCTTCTACTCAGCAACCCCATTCTGCTGTGGGTTATGGGGAGCTATGAGCTCTCTTCGAATCCCTTCTGCACTACAGAAGTCCTTGAACTTGCCAGAGATGTATTCACCACCATTGTCGCTCCTAAGAGCCTTCACCTTCTTCCCTGACTCCTTCTCAACCAATGCTTTGAACTCACAGAACTTTGAGTATTTCTCTCTCTTCTTCTGCATGAAGAAGATCCAGCACTTACGAGAGAAATCATCAACAAAAACCACATAATAGCTGTCTTTTGTTGTCGAAGCTACTGAGAAAGGTCCACACATGTTTGTGTGAATTCTCTCAAGGATCGTCGTGGCGTGACTATCCTTCTCGTGAAAGGTGTCTTTCATAAACTTTCCCAAAGTACACCCCTTGCACTGATCTGACTGCGCAAGAGTGCCTTTAGGAAGCCCTATAGTGATCTGCTACAGTATCTTCAAGGCTCCATGGTGAAGGTGACCCAATCCCCTGTGCCATAACTCGCCATCATCCTGGCTCACCAATCCTTCTGCCTTGCATGCCATTGTTGCGCATCCATCTACATGCAACTGATAAAGGTTCCTCACTCAAACCCCTATCTTTCGAGTTTCTCCAGTTGTCTTGCTATGCAGGAAAGCCTTTTCCTCGCTGAAAACAACATCATATCCCTTGTCTTCTAACATCACCATAGAGATAAGATTCTTCTTCAATCCTGGAACATGCATCACTTCCTTCAATACGAAGGGTTTACCAGACTCCCTCTCAAAGGAAATGGTACCGATACCAGTCGCACTGTATCTACCATCATCACCCATCTCGATGTGCACTCCAAGGTCTTTGTCCTCCAGATCAGAAAACAAATCTCGATCTCCTGTCATGTGAAAAGAGGCACCACTATCCAAGAACCACACCTATCCCATCACACTTGAAACCAAGCATGCGATCAATGAAAAATCAAGCTCAAACTGTGAGGCTAGAGCCTCTCCTGCTGCAGATCCAGCAGCTTGCTTGTTCTTCTTCTTCTGCGGACAATTACTGGCATAGTGTCCGTGCTGGTGACAGTGAAAGAACTTCACCTTGGACATGTCCTGCTTCTTGCCTTTCGCACCAGACTGAGAATCTTTCTTGCTCTTCCCCTTCTTTGCTTTGGCAGCCAAAGCGCAATTTTCTTCATCAGGTCCCTTTGATGAAGATCTGTCCCTGGTATTCCGCTTGATCTCCTCCTGCACAAGATCTGACCAAAGCCTCTCCCATCCTGGAAATTTCTCACGACCATTGACAAAGTCCTTATAGGAATGCCAACTCTTTGGAAGACCAAGGAGAGCCAAGCTCACCAAGTCCTCATCATCGACAGTCACCCCCACACTTCCCAGCTCATCTCTGCGCTGAGTGAACTTCGTGAGATACTTGGGCATACTGTCTCCCTTCTCACATTTGATGTTCCTGAGTTTATCTTTGAGCGCCAGTTTCCTCTTATCACTCTTTCTTTGGAATAGATATGTCAAAGCTTTCCACATCAAGTATGGAGAAGTCTTTCCATGTAGGCTGGACACAATGTGATCCTTCACGCCCTCCAACAGAATCCTTCGACACTTTGTTGTCTTCTTTTGCCAAGCATCAACTTGCACAGCATCAATAGGCTTTGGGACATCAACCTCTATGAACTCCTTCAGCCCGTTATCATCTAACACTACCTCCATCATGTCCTTCCATGCAATATAGTTCGAGCTGCCCTCAAGAGCATACTCCAATCGCAATCCATTGAAATACATTGCCACGCTGATACCAAGAAAACACTGCTGCAAATTCGAATTCCACCAGCTCCAAACTCAACCGCCTCTAATATAAGATTCGTGAGAACAAAGTATTTCTCGTACAGATATTGACTGTATGGGCTTTTACCGGATATCTCACCTTCCAAAGGAAGGATGAATCCAAAGGCTACCTGGCCCGATTACAGACTCTGCCTGAAGAAATAAGATGTAAACACTTTCTAAATAGTAGATCTGATGATCAACAGCTCTGATACCATGTAGAAATTTTGCATAATAAACACATATTCAGCAGAGAATATCCCGATTATACACTATTGCGGAATACATGCATAATACATAACCTCCTCTACGTTGATCATCAATTTAGCAGCATCAAAAACAATGAAACATCAATCGCATGCACACATTAACACAGTATGTAACCCGGGGAAATCTTACAGCTGAAAACCCCACACTATCTGTATATTAATGATTGAGAACATGTAACAATACATAGTACAATACTCCTCTCAAGTATCCAGCACTATCTCCACCTGTTACACACAAAACTAGCTCAGATCCGAACAAGTCACAGGTTCAAATTTTCTCCACTGCTTTGCCTGCCTCTATTGCACACAATACCATGTGAAAATCATTCACTCTGGAAATCACGTGAGCACGGGCTATTTCACTGGGCATATACTGTGCAATTCTCATGGGCATACTCAATCCTTTGATTGTGCAAGACCTCATGCACAACTATAGTCACAACTGATAGCAACCTCAACCTCTAACACCTGTCTCCACTGAGCTGTACATGCACTGAGTTAACTGATGTATTCTTCAGTTGCATTATGAGTTAATAATTAGTGAATTAATTTAATCAATTAATTCACATCACTCATCACTAGTCTATTTGCAATTAGACTAATTACAACTAGTTTAACAAAGTCAAACTGAACACAACTCCATCAACTCCACATCCAACTCCACAGAACTCACATGCATGAGTTCTAACTGATTTCCTGCATGCAATAGCTCAGCTAACTCACAAGAAAAGCGTATTTCCTTTTGACAGTTGCATGTGCCACATCTGTAGCTCAAACTGAAGAGCTCCAAGAGGATAAGATAAAGTTTATAGTCTAAATATTATTATGAGACAATAATATTTGACTTTTCTATTTTTAACCTGGCAGTCTAAAAATAGACTTTGATCACTCCTGCTGTGAACCAGAAATAGAAGTCCATCTATTTTTCCCAACATGACCAATCATCCATAAACAGCATCCTGCAACTCATAGACCATGATCCATATGTCTAAAAATAGACATAGTCTAAAAATAGACTTTTCACCATAAATTTCCTGCGGGCCCACTTAGTGAAGGCGAATCCTTTCCACTAAGCTCAATCATCTTGTTGCATTCTCAACATATAGAATAGTGGTAAGAATCAAGGTGTCCATGAGGCTCATCTTGGATGAGATTTCCTAGAAGTGATGTCAAAAGCATTGTCTCTCGAGAAGGGGTAAGGATCTATATCCTTTGTTGATCTGAGGTTGAAGTGCTAGTCGTAAACTGAAGCGGGGACCTGAGAATTTCACCCCCAAGTAAGTATACATGTTGGTGATCTCAATCTCCCCCCCTCCAAATAGAAAGTGAAGGTCTGAGGTTTTCTTCACCCCATTGAAGATCATAACCTTGGTTTTACCCAGGTTGGTTGTCAACTGTCGATGATCAAAAAACAGAGGTAAGGCATCCAACTACCTTTGTAATCCTTCAGGGGATGAGGAGAAGAGGACCACGTCGTCAACAAAGAGTAGAATAGATATCAAAACCTGGTGAAGAAGGCAACCATTAGTGTCCTAGATATGCTCATGTATAAATGCTTCCAACTCATTAACATAGATCCCAACCATGGTAGGGGATAGTGGACAACCTTATTTAACCCTAATAGTGCTTCAAATGAAATCATACATCCCATGGGCCACGTGAAGATGACCAAGAGTGGACTCATATAGGCGCATAATAGTGATCAATAGGTTTTCAAAGATGACAATATCTTTGAATCCTTTGAGTAAAGGCCTCCCTTGGAACATAGTCAAAATAGTTTTCGAAAATCTACGAAACAACAGTAGACTTTCGAAGAGTGGTGTCATGCCTCCTCAATCACGATGCAAAGGGTGAAGATGTGATCAATGATTTGATGAGACGGTCGAAAACCTACATTTCCCCTAGCTCTGAGTTATCTCTGCTCAATGTCACTACAGCCATTTGCACCATGGAGCCTTCAAGGCCATGCAGCAGATTTCTACAAAACTTCCCAAGGGTGTATTGGAGCAGAGAGATACATGAAAAGGGTGTTCATTGGGGAAGTACACGAAATCCACCTTCAATGAGTGGGATAGTAAAGCGCAAGAAGTCCTTGAAATAGTTCACTCGGATGCGTGTGGACCTTTCTCGACAGCCTCCACGGTCAAGCATAGGTATTATGTGATATTTGTAGATGATTTCTCACGAATTTTTTAGATCTTCTTCATGCGAAAGAAAGACCACACATTCTCCAAATATGTTGAATTTAAAGAAATTTTTGAGAAAGAGACCGGCAGGAAAGTGAAGGCTCTCAAGAGCGACAATGGTGGATAATATGTGTCGAATGAATTTAAGAACTTATGTGCAAAAGAAGTCATTCGATGGGATTTGACTGCACCTCATAACCCATAGCAGAATGGGGTGGCTGAGAGGAAGAAAAGAAGAATTGTGGGAGTTTCACAGGCCATGTTTCATGATCAGAGCCTACCATTGCACTTGTGGGATGAAGCATGCAACAAAACTATTTATTTGCAGAACAAGAGTCCTCACAATATTCTAGGCATGAGTACACCAGAGGAAGTTTTTTCAGGGAAGAAACCAAATGTGTCACACTTCAGGATCTTTGTATCATTAGTCTACTGTCATATTTCCAAGGATGCAAGGAAAACTCTAGAGCCTACAGTTGAGTTGGGCATATTTTTGGGGTACATTGATACACCTCATGACTATCGTGTGTACTTTCTATCTCTTAGGATGACAGTTTTCATAAAAGATGTGAGGTTTGATGAGGAGAAGGCAATGAGGTGTTCCCTTAAGAGGGAGCTTCAATTGCATTCAGAGAAGGCATTTTTTAGTCCAAAGGAGGAACCTTGGGAAGTTGTGGAATGACCACAAGTAGAGGTAGAGAGAGTGGAGACTTCCACTCAAGAAGAGACATCTAGAGATGGAAGGAAATGCGTCAGAGAAGATAACAGATTATTTCATGATACTAGAGAGAATGTGGGAGCTCCCACATCATAGCATAGGCAAAGGAGGTCACCAGCTTGGTAGATTGGCTACATGGGTCTGATGAGTGAGCTTGTAGAGACTAAGCCATCCTCATTCGAGGAAGCAGTGTAGAAACTAGTATGGTTTGATGCCATGGTAGAGGAGTATGACTCCATTATCAGAAACAGTGTTTAGGAAGTGGTCCCAAGACCAAAGGACAAGTCAGTGGTGGGTTCTAGGTGGGTCTACAAGGTGAAGCAAGTAGCAGATGGAAGCATCAAGAAACACAAGGCAAGATTTGTGGCCAAGGGGTTCTCTCAGTTGGAGGGAATTGACTATGAGGAGACCTTTGCTCCAGTTGCAAGGTACTCTTCAATCAGATAAATTCTAGCTCTTGCAGCCTAGATGGGATGGAAGATACATCAGATGGATGTGAAGACAACATTCCTTAATGGAGTGATTAAGGAAGAGTTGTACCTTAAGCACCTAGAAGGATTTGAGACATTTGACAGAGAGTTGCATGTGTGAAAACTCAAGCGAGTGTTTCATGGATTAAAGCATGCACCTTGTGCTTGGTACAACAAGATCGACAGTTATCTCACCGGGTTGGGCTTCACCAAAACTAAAGCAGATGCAAACCTTTACCATATTGTTTTTGAAGGTAAAATATTGATTATAGTATTATATGTCGATGATTTAATGGTGATGAGAAGTTGATCAAGTCTTTCAAAGAGGATTTTGCAAGAGAATTCAAGATGAAGGACCTGGGGCTCATGCATTATTTCATTGGTATGGAAGTATGGCAAGAAGATGGGAACTATTTATCTCTCAAGGAAAGTATGCAAACAAGATACTAAATAAGTTCCACATGGAGAGCAGAAAACCCATGGAGAATCCTCTAGTAGGGAATTGGAGGAAGGAAGATGTTATTTCGGGTGAAGAAGTGGAGGATACCAGATACAGGCATCTTTTGGGTTCACTTATGTATTTGGTGAACACAGAATTGGACATGTGTTATGCAGTTAACCATCTTATTCAAGCTATGGTTAATCCAACCAAACTGTATTGGAATGCACCAAAGCATGTGTTGAGATACCTCAAAGGCACCACTCAGTTTGGTCTTTGGAACAGGCAGGTAGAGGGAGTGAATCTACATAGCTTCACAAATGTAGATTGGCCAGCTAGTCCATCATACAAGAAGAGCACATCATGAGTAATTTTTAGTGTTGGGTCAACAACACTTTCTTGGTACAGTGAGAAGAAACGATCTATTGCACTCAGCTCAGCAGAGGTAGAGTACATGGCTTCTAGACAAGCAGCATATGAGGCTATCTGGATGAGAAATATCCTTGTTGATTTATTTGGGTATATGATGGATCCTACAATGATTTATTGTGACAATCAGAGTTGTATCAAACTCCCTGAGAATCTAGTTTTTCATAATTGGTCCAAGCATATCGACATCCAGTATCACCATCTACGAGATTGTGTGCAGAAGAGATTCATGTTCTTCGAGTACATTCCTATAGAGGAATGGGATGCATATATTTTGACAAAGGCATTGTCAAGATGTAAATTTGAGTTCCATAGAGGACGGATCGAGGTAGCAGATAATCACTTTCTTGCTGAGAGGGAGTGTTGAAAATGTAGCAATAAATTCCTAATTGAGTTTTCCCTTGAATTAAATTAGGAGAAAATTGAAATTCCACATCACAAGAAAACTTGAATGAGTTAACTAAGTTGTTATCACTCAGTTAGCTTAGTTAATTCGATTTTAGGGCTTAACTTGAGTTTTGTATTGTGGTCCTTAAATTTTAGGAGCCCAGGTTGAGTTAATTTTAGTTATAACAATTTAATTCACTTAAATTGAGTTAAGATCAGTTAAACTAGTTCCAACTATTGGAGGAACTAGTAGGAGGTCTAGCAATGGAGTGTAGCTTCAGTGTTCAACCAATGAATTGATCAATAAGCCTTAATTAACTCATGTGTGCATGAAATTTGAGTTACTCAATTGAGATTGGAGTTCAAGAGAAGTGTACTATCATTTTTATAATTATCCAAGTTGTAGAGGTGGTGCATGCAGTTAGAGAAGGGGCCTATAAGGATTGCTCAATTCTAATTGGGAATTTCCCTAATTAATAGGGGGATAATTCGTTGAGGAATAGTGAAAGGAAATAGGGACTTGGGAAATCCTGGATTTGGTTAAGTATAGACCAGAACTTGTCTTAGAAGTAGTGAGATAGATTATACTAGTGCAGAGGTTGCTCGAGCTTGAGAAAGCATTGTATTTCTTCTCTATTTTCTGACTAATGCAATACATATAGAAAGTGGTTTTGAGTAGTTACTTTCCTCTTAGATAAATCTGTGAGAATATGAGATTGAATCTTGTCTCATGTTCATGTTGTGATTTCTCAATCATTTAATTGTTTTCTCTTGATGAGTAGAGTAGATTCAAGTCTTTTGTTTTAGAAAATTACATAAAGAGCTTGAATCTACAAGGAATTTCTATGAGAGAGAGAGAGAGACGAGGGATATGGAGAGAGAGGGAGAGAAGAGAGTAGGAAGGAAGAGAGATAAAAGGGGAGACAGAGGGAGAGAAGGGGGAGAGAGAGAGAGAGAGAGAAAGAGAGAGAGAGAGAGGAAGGAAGAAGGAGATATAGATAAATATGGAGAAACAATGTGTATGTTTGTGGGGTGATATAGAGAGATGAAGAAAGAGAGAGAAATGGAGATAGATATAGAGATGGAAGGGGGAGATAAGGATGAAGAGGGAGATAGAGGGAGGGAGGAAGAGATAGATAGATATGAAGAGAGAGTGTGTGTGTGCCTAGAGGGGTGAGATAGAGAGACAAAGAAGGAGAGATGGAGGGAGATATCAATATAGATGGAGGGGGAGAGAATGACGAAAATTATTTGCACTAGATGCATTGATTTCAATGTACAGATGTTGATTTCTAATCCTATTTGATTTCTTGCATTAGTTGCATTGATTTTTGTGTAGATGTTGATTTCTAATTCTATTTCACTGTTTTCATTAGATGCATTAATTTCATTAAAGATGTTAATTTCTAATATTGTTTGATTGAGATTGCATTAGGTGCATTGATTTCAATGTAAATTTTGATTTCTAATCCCATTTGATTGTTAGCACTAGATGTATTTATTTCGGTGTAGATGTTGCTTTATAATCTTATTTGATTGCTTGCAGCATTAGATGCATTGATTTCAGTGTAGATGTTGATTTCTTATCCTATTTGATTATTTGCATTAGCTGCAAGTATTTTAGTGTAGATTTTGATTTCTCATCCTATTTAATTGTTTGCATTAGATGCACTGATTTCAGTGAAAATGTTGATTTTTTATTCGATGTAACTAGATATATGGTCTATATTAATTTCAAAGTATTTTAACATTTTGCATTGATTTCAGTGTAAGCACAAAAAAAACATTGACGATGCACATTATGACTAAGCTTTTGTAGATAACCTCAAACAAAATAAAATTGAATAAAACTTGTATTTGTAAATTTTACATATCCACATCTTTTAAAATTGAATATATAATTTATTTCAATCATATTTGAGTTTTTAAAATATGAATAAAACTTATTTCCGTCATAAGGAATTGATTGAAATACTTGGATAACTACTTGTAAATTTAGGAAAGTTGATAACATTATATAAAATTGTAGAAATATTGTCATATATTCTTTTTTGACCTATATATTAAATTTCAATACAATTGACTTATATCATGTTATGACTAAGCTCTTGCAAATAATATCAAAATAAATAATGTTGAATAGAATCGATTTGTTATTTACAATCAACATCTTTAAAATTGAATAAAACTTATTCAATCATATTTGTGTTTTTTAATTGAACCTTAAGATAAGAAATTGATAGAAATACTTTAAAAAGTTGTCCATGCAATATTATATGGGTGGGTCACAAAAATTTTCATATATAATTTTATTATAATATGGACTTTTTTATAATTCAAATAATTTATTTTTAAAATTGAATTGTAGTAACATACATTACATGTTGATTGCACTAAAAGACACTTTCTACAAGTCAATATGAAGCATGATTAGAATTCTTTCCATGCTCAATATTAAATTGATACATGATATATTTTAGTTCATTTTAAGTATCAAAGTGACTTACATCATAACTTAAAGATTGTACTTATTTTTTTAGACTATGAAATTAGGAATCAAAATTGAATATATATATATATATATATATTTTACTAATAAAAGTTATAGTATATAGAAAAAAAATTAGTGAAATAATTTTAACAAATCCATAAATTTCAAAAATTAATGAACATCCATAAATAAGATTAATACAAATCCATAAATTGAAATAGTGAATACATGTATCAATAAACTATCCATATGAAAATATATACAAATTACAAATATCGCATGAACATCCACAAACTGAAATAATAAGCATTCATAAACTAAAATAATGTCCATGATGTACATCCATAAACTTTCCATGTATGAGAATATACAAAGTATGTATCACACATGTGAATGTGCCCTATGAAATGAGCCTGAAATATATATAAACTATGACACTCTAAGTACCACCAGAACTCCTATTTGAGTCTTGCAGCGTAAAGTAAGTTTCCATAAGTTGGTACTGCAATATAACACATTCAAATTCAAATTAATTAAATCATTATTTCTACAAAATAAACAATATGGAAACAAATGATTTTGAACCACATTTTTAATTACATATACATGAATCTACTAACCTTAGTCGAGTCCAAATACAAGTGGAATAGGATGGGGGTCTGATCATTAATCTGGGTTTGGTGCTCCCCTACTTGTGGCTCATTGATTGGGGCCTGCATTGATGGACCCACGTCATCCATGCCTCTAAACCCAACATCCCACTGATGTCTCCACATAACAGCGACATCAATGTCACTCCTATATACAAAATGGAAAGGACAAATTATAATTAGTCTACAAATTAATTAGAATATATGTGTAACTTAAAAAAAGAAAAATGTTGAAATCTTAGGAATAAAAAAGTTTACCTCAATTGTTGTCCCATGTGGTTGTACATAGTGACTCTTGTCCACATTATTGAACATGTAAAGTGGAGGTGGAGGTGGAGGAGAATCCATGGAAACATGCTCTGGTTGAGGATGTTTTGGTTGATCAATTGCCCCCATGGATGACCTTATACGTTCATCGATATAGTTGGGATGTGTCTACATGTTATCATGAAATTATTAATATAAATGCAATCTAATATGAACCATAAATTTTAAAATAAATAATTATGCATAATTTGACAATAAGAATCAAAAGTTTTGTACATATACGTACTTGGTCTGTGTCACACAGGTCGTGCACCCTCTAAGTCTCACGAATTGCATCACGATACATACATGTATATGTCAAAAGTTCGTCAAAGCGTGAAATCGCGAGAAATGTGTCATCATATAAGGGCACTAATGACTCACAAGGAAATGGTGGTGGTCTCCTAATCTCTCCATCCATTGCAACATGTGCACTAGCCACTGATGTCTACATGTTGTATGCAATAGTCTCCCTGGTCTTAGCAGCAAGTTACAATAACTCCTCTAGCTTTGTGAGTAATACCAAGCTCCGAGATGGTAGTGGCAAGAATCTCAGAGGTGTTGGTACATACCCAGGGTCCCTACGAACCCCCTCGCGCTCATAGGTATGTCCCAAGCTGGGTCCATAATAATAAGATTTGGTATCAGTGTAATATAGCCTCATATCTAACACGAACTCTGAATATAAATGCTTGGCAAAATAAATGGAGTCCTAGTCATGGTGAGGAAACTAGCCTCAAGCTCGAATGAATCTATCATACACAAAAGGGGTTTTGTCAACATTCATAAAACATTTTAGTGGAATCGTACCTCCATGTCTCGCAAGGTGATCCAGAGGGATGTTAAACAATTCCTTGTGAATATAAATGTCCTTAGTGGCCTCTTTCACCACTTCCCAAGTATTTATACCTCTAACCTCATGCCTCCTAATCCTCTTTATGGAGTGTAATATGTGGCTATGTGGGCCCGACCTCCAATATGCCTCAATCAACCTATTGATGCTATCTAGCATCAAAGACAATGCAAGATGATTCAGTGAATTGGTAGGGATCTTCTCTATCTCTGTTGTGATTTGCATATGACAAGTCATAACATCCTCTAATGTGATATGATATGTAGCATCATCCCACGAAGGGATCAATGTTGCACTTTGACCCTCAACTTTGGCTTGCTAAGGGCTTGAAAATCATAAACATAATTTAACATATATAATTAACAAGCTAGAAACATAATAACATATACATTAAATTCAAACACATCACTTGAAGATAATTTAAAATTGAAAAACAATTTCAAGACATAAACACATCCCATTTTTTCTTTACTATTTATTAGTTTAAAGTTCATTGATCATAACAACATTTCCTTTCCAAATCACTATTTTCACAATGCAAAGATCATCATTTATTTTCATTTATTTCCTTACATCTGGAAATAAAAGTAAGTAGCACAATCCTTAACTACAGGATCTATCACTATTCTCAAGTCAGAATAAATAGATCATAAATTTTTCTTTGTCTACTGCAGACATTAATACTCATTTCCTAAAAGATAGTTTCATATTTTTCATTCTAGTTATGTAGATAACCAAACTAACTCTAGAACAATAAAGAATTGTTGTGTCACCAAGTACTCATATACAGGATTCAAAGAGATAATTTCATTACAAGAAGAAATAGACTACTAATACATGCAACCAGTTTAACGAAATGGATACTTATTATACACTAGACACTAGAAAAAATAATAACAATAGTATAATCCTAAAAGCGAATGGAAATGGAAAATACCCAAAAACTTAAGAAAATCATGATCGCTAACAATGGCTAGTGATAAAGTTATGAAACAATTGTATCATGAATTTAGAAAGAACTTTAAAGTAATCAATACAAATATAGGAAAGAAATGGCTCTTTTATTTATAAATATTACAAATACTGTGTAAACCCTCGGTTGGGGTAACAATTGTATAATAAAACCCTTATAATCCTTAAGTTCATTACAATAACCAAAGGACTACAAAAAAGAAACTTTGAAACTCTAAGAAGTCTTGACCTAAGAATGGACTCAACCCTTCTAGTAGAGCCTCATACTAGATTGTGAGAGAGAAGGAGTAAGTGAAACCTCGAAGAAAATGAAGGAGAGTAAGCCAGTTGTAACACCTCACTCTGAGAGTTTCACAGATTGTAAAAGCATGACTAACCTCAACTGCACAAATAAAAAACCTGGATTAGTCTTGTTCCGTGTACAATAAGCAATAAAAATAATAAAAAGGGAAATAAATTTCTTAGACTATAAAACCTGTTAGGAACCAGGCAGAAGTGTAATGCCATATCAAATAAAAAGAAAAAAAAAACCTTGTTGTTAGTTAGTGGAACCAATCTAGCAGTAAGACAAAAGACTTTCCTCCCAAGGGAAAGGTTCTTAAAGTTACCAGTGCAGATGGTTGTTGGTTCTCCATTCTCAATCGGTAGTGAAAGGGGTCAAGAACCCTGCAACTCCCTGTGAAAATATGCGGAAACTGTTATGTGGCCATGAGCAGAACAATCTTATACAACAAGAAAACATACATTAACCATATTGTTAATCTATAAGCATTATACATGTAGCTATTGGGAAAGGGGAGGGAGATCAAACCCTAGTCCATTAGGGTTTGTTGCAAATTGTTGATATCCAGTGCAAAGGATGTAAAGTGATGGACCAAACCGTATAGCCGAGGGTGGGTTCGTTACTCATAACCACCCCGATGAAATATAATCCCTTGGATCGATTCGTATGAAGATCAATAGCAAGCTTTGGGCCAGGTGTCCTACATGATTGGTGGCAAAGTGAATGAGCTTGTACTACCAAATGGTCGAGAAAATTCCAACAATATATGTAACAATCTTACGATCACCCTTAACCAAGTGTAGATGTTAAATAAAACCCTTGATACCGCACCTTTGGAAACTTTAAATAATAAAGACATAGATTATAACATACAAATGGGTGTTGGAATTATGATACACAAGGTTCCACGAGTAACTGCATAAACTTAAACATATATGTTTAGGGTGGAACCAAATTTAGCTAAGTAATACCTACCAAATTAACATCAAGTGAGTAAGGAAAAAGAAAATTTGTGTTGTTAATATGCTACATATATATACATATAAAGAACTTGTTCAAGGCTATGTTCTTTGCAATTTTATTTTTTTGTGCTGCAAAAGTCAGTGTATGTTACAAGTAGTATTAAAATAATTTTTTTGATTTTTCAAAGTTTTACTAGGTTTATACTTAGCCCGTAAATGATTACATTCTATGCAGTAAAAGTAAATGATAATAAATAACCAAATGTTCATAATAAATGGGATGTTACATCACTGTTTATAAAGAGGATTTAAAAATGTAAGTGGTGTACCTGAAATATGTGAAGCATGTCCACTAGATGTAACATGATCATCAACAGAGACAGAAACACTTCTTCTAACACTTTTACTAGCATCGGAGGCAGGATATATGAGTGGAACATGAACTCTCGGTGCACTATTTGATCTATCATGAGCCCAACCACATATAACATAACCCCTCACATTGTGATGGCCTGGAGTTGGGGCACGTATATGGGATGCTTTAGCATATTACATATAATACATATAAACTAATCCAAGAAAAAAATGTTGAAAAAAAAACCATTTCTAAACTCTAGTAAAATAATCTAGCCTGAATTCCTAAAATTTAGAGTCCATTTTTTGATAATTTATCAACTATAATATTGAGTTCCATGTAAACAAAATCGAAAGAAGTGATCAAATCTACCTTCACACTTTTTCTCGTTTCTAAATAATGAATTTTATTCATAGCGCATAAATATGTAAATATATATGTAAAAATTTGAAATAAACCTATTTACAAAACTAATAAAATGTCATGCCAATTTAATACTCAAATAGACTTTAAGTTCATAATGTTTGACTTTGGCACATAACATGTACTAGGTGCAAGCACATGAAGACAATGTTTCTTGTACAACACACTACATAATGAAACAATATGGTACAAAATAGGAAAGAGTCTAGATGCTTTTATTCACTAGACCATATCCACTTTTCATGATAGATTTAATGTATCTATCAATGATGCATTGTTGAAACATGAACTTATATAGTTAGATAATCATATATAGTTATATGATAAATGACATATGTGTGTGTATGTTATGTTTTAAATAATTATGTTACGTTAAATGTTATAGTTATATTATGTTATATCTATGCACAATACATGTTATACTATATATCTATATATATATATATATATATATATATATATATATATATATATATATATATAATGTCAAATAACTTTATGTTATGATAAATCGTTATAGAATTATCTCATATATATATATATATAGTTATAATAGTTCAATTATATATCTAGTCATATAATTATATTATATATATATATATATATATATATATATATATATATATATATATATATATATATATAATGTTAAGAAAAGTTATGTTATGTTAGATAGTTATAGAAGTATGTTATGTTTTATATGTGTGTGTTTGTGTGTGTTAAAAAAAGTTTTATATATATCTGTGTGTGTGTGTGTGTTGTGTTAAATAATTGTATGTTATGTTAAATAACAAGTTATGTTAAGTCAAATAATTATAGAATTATGTTATGTTATAAATAATATATAGAACTATAATATATCTAGTTATGTGATATGTTATAACTTTATAATCTAGTTAAATATATATAGTTAAATTTAAGTAATTATATAGTTACATAGTTATGAAATAGTTTTAGTTATGTTACATGCTATGTTATATTTGTGTTATGTTATACATGTTAAATAATTATAGAGTCTATATAATAACTTTATGTTATGAACTAAATAGTTATAGAACTATGTTATGTTATATATATAGATATATATGTGATATTATAACTAAGTTATAATTTAGTTAAATATATATAGTTATGTTATAAACTATAGTTATGGTTATGTTGTAACATGCTAGGCTATATATATGTGTGTGTTATGTTAAATAATTATAAAACTATGTTACAATTATATAGTTAAATGGTTTGTTATATATAGTGACATGATGTTTATAGTTTATATATATATATATGCTCCCTAATCAAGCATGGTGTTGGTGTGCATTCTGTGTGTCTAAGGTTTGTTGAGAATCTAGGTGCATGGCTGGTGGTGGTGCCAATTTATGAAATGCTTTGAGAATGATGGGTCTTTTTATTGTTACTGAGCATGTTGAGTTAACATTAAGTAGAACTATTGAGTTGAATGCAAGAGGGCCAATGGTGATATCAGCTTTTGATATGTACATGAAGATGAGATTTTGTGGATAGTTTTTCTGTATAATCATAGTTTCCCACTATGACCTATTCTCTAGGCTCGATTCACTATCAGCTGATTATATTAGTTTGTTGTGAAATTTATCTTCTATATTGTCTCATTACAGACACTATTATATCATATATGAGATAAGACACATCAGAAGGTATATGAGTGCTACATTGTGTATTTCATTAAGAAGAGTCTTGGGTGGGTTTGAGTTGGGTTGTGGGATAGTTTCCAGTAATTCTTTTTGTTTCTTCACATGTTGACTTTGACCAAGCCTAAGGTGACTAATATTAATCGTATAAATTCTAAGAAAAAGCATTCATCTCGGCCTATTTTTCTGGTCTTTACCAGGCCTTTCAAGGTGTTTTGTTAGCATTCTGGCTAGATTTGGTAGTGCATTCTTGGTTTCTAGTGTTGCTGGTGTTGTTGAGTGGTTTTCATTTTTGCGGTGCCAGATGGTTGTTTCCCTACTGGGTTTACATCTTACTGGGTCCATTTGGGCATTTATTTATTGTGGCTTTGTGAAGTGGGGAATACATAAGGTTCCTTCATATCATTCTGGGCATATGCGTTTCTAATCGTTGGGATGACATTTCTTATGGTGATGGATTACATTTTCTTTGTCTAATTGGGATAGTGGAGGGGTGTTGCATTTATGTTTGCTAGTGGTACATTTACGTTGTATCACATCAGGGTGGGAGGATATAGCCGACATTAGATCTATTTGGTTGCTCGCGTGCGACTATGGCACTAGGGAGGTGTCACATTTGGTTCCATTTCAGTGGAGAGGTTACATATTTCATATTGTTAGGACTGTTATCGGTTACACTATATCGAGGCATTTTATTACTAGCACATTTATCATCAACGTTTGAGATTCCTTTTTCTCAGTGCTTTTGTCTTCATTATTCCTCACTACAACTTTGGGAAACGGTGGCATCTTGATCTGGATTACCTATTTTAGATATGTGGTTGATCTTGCGTATTCACTACTCCTTGTACACTTTATTATCAGGGCGGTAATCCTTTCCGTTTATCATGACCTCGTCAGGAATTGACTCTTTGGACCCTGAGGCCCTTATTTAGGCAATGGTAGATGCGTAGGTGGTACATGCCAACTCACTTAAGCAGGTAGAGGTCGAAGTTGATGTCGACCCTACCCTTTCATTAACTCTGGAAATTTATCTCATATGGAGGCCATGGGGCACAAGATTAAGTCACCCGGTGGTAGGTGTAGGTATCAACGCAAGTCTAAGTCAGTGTGTGCAAACCCAGACCTAAATTACTTTGTTTTGGATAAGATGTGCTTTTGGACAAGGTGGTTAGCTTGCAGAAGTGAGTAGTGGTAGCACAATGGATGTTTGCAGACATGATGGAACCAAATATACAAGTTTGGGTAAGGGCACACTGGCATCCCATATTGAAATATTCGCCTACAGTATCCATGTTGATGAAATCGTGGTATGGGATTCACTTCTTACATGAGGATGATGTAGCTCGTATCCTTTCACATCCCTAGGTATGTGGTCGCAGTTTTCTCCATCTTCATCGCTGGTACATTGGCTTTAATCTGCTCTCGAAGACCTCGAAATCTAAAAATGTGTGGGTAAAGCTTCATGGTTTGCCCTTAGAATTCTAGATGCAGTGGGTTTTCGAATTTATTGGAAATTCTATAAGGAAGTTCACTTATATGGATACAAATATTTTGGGGGCTCGTGATAAGAGAATTGCTTGGTTGCTAATTGAGGCTGATTTTTCAAAGGGTCTACCAGATAATATCATATTGTAGTGGGGTACTATTAAACACATGCAATGAATCAATTATTGGGGGGTTCCTTTCCATTGTTTGATTTGTCACCACACTGGACACCTTAAGGCTCGTTGTCCTCAGATGTCTCGGTCAGGTGTGGGTGGGAAAAATTGGGATAAGGCACGCAACGAATTCACTTCATAGGACATGTCGCTACATGATTCTCCTACCTTACCAAGTCTTTTGATTCATTGTGCCTCTAATCTGGATTCTAGCTCTTCTGATCTTTATCTTTCTTTGTTCTTATTGCCCACCTTTTCTTCGGAAGAATTGGATCCTCAAGTTGTTCTAACAACTGTCGGCCCATATATTATATCTTCTCCTGATCCTTGCCCTAAGTCACATGTTGGTAAGTCTTTTCCCCCTGACCCGCCTCAAACCCATTCTCCTCTTTTGATCACTAGACCCTCTCATAGGCCAATTTCCCAGTGTGTTGACTCCTCTTTTCCCATCTCTGACCCATCCCCCATATTGGATATATCTCATTCTCCTCTTTTTTTGGATGTTCATCCTGGTCCCTCTAATATTTTTCCCTCATCATCATCTGCAGGCCCTCAGATTTGGGACGTTAATCTTCCTTTCTCTCCCTCAGCACTCACTCCCCCGATTAGGGTGGCCACTAGAAAAGAGGCTAATCCTCCCCTCTATTCTACATTGCCAATGTTTATGTGCATCAACTCATCCCCCCACAATTTGGTGGGCAGTGATATTGACCTTCTCATGAAAATTATGGTGATGGACCTGGCATCTCTTACTATTCATAATGGGGTTAACCCTACAAATCCCCTACTATTAATCTAGGATCCGTCATGAACATCACTACTTGTAGGAAAGGTGGTAAATGTAGTCGACACTTCAAAGGTAGTTCAATGTCAAAATATTTGTCAATTTCTTTGGATGGAGACCTCTCGGACAATCTTGTCATTTCTGTTGAGACTCGGCCCCTTAGAGAACCTATGTCTGTGACTAGATGTTCCTAATGAAGATTGTTTCTCTCAACCTCAGGGGTCTTGGGGACTCCTCTAAAAAATCCTCCCTGAAATTTCTATTAGACTTTGTTCAACCCGATTTGATTTCCATTCATGAAATTGTGGCCTCTAAGAGAAAGCCATTGAATATTTTTCGTCTATTTTCCCGCAATGTTCACTGGCTATTGTTGGATCCGGTGGTTTACTGGGTAGTCAGGTTTCTATTTGGAACCCACTTTTTTTAATGTTACTGCTTATAAATGTTTTACAGGTATTCTACTCTCTGGCTTCATTTGTGGGTTTTCTTCTTGGTTTCGTTTCCTTAATATGTATGCTCTCTACCATGAGAGAAGGGATTTCTAGGATTGGATGGCTATATGTGGTTTCTTGATATTGATTCACTTATTATTGTGGGGGACTTCAACTCCACTTTTTTCGGGAAATGAATGTTGGGGCTTACATAACCGCCTTGATCCCTTGGGTCCCTACATTCCCTCTATATTTGAGGAACATCATATATGGGAGGTCAAGTTAACACCTTTATTTCCTACCTGGTGAAATGGGCGTGTCGGCAGTGATTATATCATAAAATCTATGAACAAATACATGTTGCATGAGAATTTTTTGGAGTTATTGGGATGTTTTTGATCCTGGGTGGTCCGAACACAAATTTATGACCATCTCCTTATCATCCTATGGTGGAAAGGGGATGTTTCGTAAAAGGGTTATCCTTTTAAATTCAATATGAAATGGTTATTGAATGAATATTTTAACACCTTGGTTAAGGAGGTATGGATATGTGGGGTATATGACAAAAATTTGTCTACCACAGATCTTATCATTCAGAAGTCATCTCTATTGAAAAGGGAGGGTCGAAGGTAGGAAAAGATTCAAAAAGCTAATATGAATAGGGATTTGGTCAGAATTTTGGTAGATATGGAGCATTTGATGGAGCATATGGACTTTGATTTCCCCCTCTACTATCCAATAGAACAAATTGTAAGAGCTATAAATGGATAAAATAAGGATACTGGACTTTCAGGAGGCTACATGGTGTCTCAAAAGTCATCCTATATAGATTTGAGAAGGTGATCGTAACACCAAATATTTTTATAGCTATGAAAACCAGAGACGTCATTTAACTTTTATTTGGAGATGGGGAAGCGAGATGGTGGCATAATCTTCAATACTACTAAGATTCATGTTGAAAATGCAACAAGAAAATCCTAATTTAATTTCGTCCTTGAATTAAATTAGGAATTAGATTTTAATTCCACATCTCATGACTACTTGTAATAGTTAACTAAGTTAATTTGACTTATTTGGCTCAGCTAATTCGACTTGAGGGTCTAACTTGAGTCATGTAGAGTGTCTCCTACAATATAGAAGCCCTGGTTGAGTTTATTTTGAGTTGTAATTATTTAATTCAGTCTAATTAAGTTAAATTCAATTAAACTAGTTCTAACTGGTGGAGGAATTAGTGAAAGATCCAGCAGTGGGGTGTAATCTGCAATAGTGGGGTGTAACCAGTAGTGATCAACTAGTAAACTAAATATTCACTCATAATTAACTCATGCATGTCATATCAGAGAAAGACCCAATTGAGATTGGAGTTCGGGGATAGTGTACTATCAGTTGTATAGTCATATGAATTGTACAGGTGGTGCATGAAATCAAAAGAAGGCCTGTGAGTATTGCAAAATTTATATTTTTGGAATTTCCAAATTAAATATGGGCTAATTCCGAATGAAACTGCAAAAGGAAATAGGAGATTGATAGGTAGCAGAATTGGCTAAGTATTCGCTTGAGTTTGACTGGGAAGCAATGAAATAAATTAAGATAGTATAGAGGTTCTTTGGGCTTGAGCAAAGCATCACAATCTTCTCATATTCTCTGATTAATTCAATATACAAATAGCAGGGGTTTTTAGTTGTAGCTTTCCCCAGAAAATCATTGTGTTATCTGTGATTGAATTCTTTCTCTTTTATGCTTTGTGATTTCATCGATCGTTTATTGTTTCTGTTGATGAGTAGAGTATATTCAAGCCAGTTGTTTTAACATATTACAATCTATAGTTTGAATCTACAAGGAATTTCTACATGGTATCGGAGTTGAAATCACTATAGAAGAGGAGCATATAAGTTCGTCTTTTGTAAGAGAAATCGAATTTTTAGTATCATACTTCAGAGCCAGTAGGATGTCATTCTACGGATTGAGACTCAAATATGCCCTTGAGGTTAGTTCAAAATATATTGCTTGGAAGGATAGGATGGAGGCAATGTTGGAAGACAATAGACTTAAGGAATTCATAGACAAAGATATTCCTAAGCGATTTGATGCTCAAGATCTGGCATAGTGGAGAAAATGTGTGGAAAAGGAAAGAAGGAATATCCTAGAAGGAGTTCGAGATCATATTTTCTCGAACCTCCACGGTAACGAAACTCCATTTGTAATGTGGAACACCTTGATATACCTATTTCAAAACAGTGGTGATCATAGGAAACTGGAACTGAAGGACAAGCTCAAAAAAATCAAGATGGAGAAGGGCAACACAATACCGAAGTATGTGACCAAGTTCACCCAATGTCAGGATGAGCTTGGAAGTGTCGGTGTTATAGTTGTTGAAGACAATCTGGTGAGCTTAGGACTTCTAGACCTTCCCAAGAGTTGGCACAGCTACCATGACTCGGTTAATGGGAGGGAGAAGCTAAGAGATTTGATGGAACACCAGAGATGGATCCACGTCCAAGCATAATGATGAGGAGAATTGTTCCTTAGTTGGAAAGGTGAATAAAGGGAAGGGGAAGTCATCCCATTCGAAATAATATTCCATTCAAAGAGACAAAAAGAATGACATGTATAAGATTAAATATTGTCATTTTTATGACCTGGGACACTATGCTACAAAGTGTCTTCACAAGAAGGCTGGTAAGAAGCCCTTAGGAGGAGTGGAAGATGAATCTCTTGCTTCACAATTTGAGCTGAATTTTACCCTCATCGCTTGCATGGTGACATCAGTGATGGGTAGTGTGTGGTACCTGGATAGTGGAGCCTCATTCTATATGACTGGAAACAAAGATTTCTTCAGTGACTTGGAGGAGAAGGACCTCCATATGCACATAAATATGGGAGATGATGGGAGATATAGTGCGATTGGCATCGGTACTATTACCTTTCATAGGGAGTCTGGTTCTCCGCTCACATTAAAAGATGTCATGTATGTTCTGGGTTTGAAGAAGAATTTGGTTTCAGTTTCCATGTTGAAGGATAGTGGATACAATGTGATATTTAGCAAGGGAAAGGCTTTCCTTCATCACATAGCCTCAGGATAGGTGAAGCAGATCAGGGTTCAGGTGAAGAACCTTTACAAATTGGATGTAGAAGACTACACTTCTTTGAGCACAAAATCATAGAAGGTGTAGAACCGAGACATCAGTGAGTTGTGGCATAGAAGATTGGGTCACTTACACCACAGAGGTTTGAAGATCATGTAGCAAATTTCTACAAGACTTCCCAAAGGGTACACTAGAGCAGAGAGACACGTGAAAAGGGTGTACATTAGGTGAGTACACCAAAGCTTCATTTCATGATAAATACAATCAAGCGCAAGCGATCCTTGATAGCATTCACTCAGATGTGTGTGGATCGTTCTCGACAGAATTCACGTCCAAGAATAGGTATTATGTAATATTTGTTGATGATTTTTCTCGTAATTTCTATATTTTCTTCATGTAGAAGAAAGGTCATACGTTCACTAAATTTTGTGAATTTAAAGCACTCTTCGAGAACGATATTAGAAGGAAAGTTAAAGATCTCAGAAGCAATAACAGTGGAGAATATGTGTCGAATGAATGCAAGAATTTTTGTGCATCAAAAGAATTTAACGGGAGTTAATAGCACCTCATAAACCACAACAGAATTAGGTGCTTGAAAGGAAGAACATAAGTATTGTGGGAGTTGCAAGAGAAATGTTACATGATCGGGGCCTACCATTGCACTTGTGGGCTGAAGCATGCAACACAACTGTTTATTTGTAGAACAGAAGCCCTCATCGAATTCTCAGGATGAGCACACCAGAAGAAGTTTTTTCAGGTAAGAAACCATATGTGCCACACTTTAGTATCTTTGGTTCATCAGTATACTCTCATGTTGCCAAGGATGCATGGAAAAAGCTAGAGCCAACAGCTGAGTTGGGTATATTTGTGGGCTACACCGATACAACTCACAATTATCAGGTGTACCTTTCATCCAACTGGATGAAGGTGGTTTGTAGAGATGTGAAGTTCGATGAAGAGAAGTCCATGAGATATTCCCTTGAGAGGGAGATTTAGTTACTTGCAAATGAGGATCTTTTACCTCCAAAGGGAGAACCTCGGGATGATGTGGAGAAGCCACATGTAGAGGATCGGAGAGTGGAAGCAACCACTCATGCAGAGGCTTACAAAGATGGAAGGAAGCACACCAGAGAGTCTAACAGATTTATGCATGATGATAGAGAGAATGTGGGAGAACCCACATCATTGCGTAGGCAGAGGAGGTCACTATATCGATACACTGGCTACATGGCTATGATGAGAGAGTGTGTAGAGGTTGAGCCATCCTCATTCGAGGAAGAAGTTCCGCAACCATTATGGGTTGATGCCAAGGTGGAGGAGTATGACTCCATTATCATAAACATTATTTTGGAAGTGGTCCCAAGACCAAAAAGCAAGTCAGTGATGAGTTCCAAATGTCTTTACAAGGTAAAGCAATCAGCAGATAGGAGTGTGGAGAAACACAAGGTTATATTTGTGGCTAGAGGGTTCTCTTAAATGGAGTGAATTGATTATGATGAGACCTTTGCTCCAGTAGCATGTTACTCTACAATTGGATCTATTCTATCACTGTCAACATAGATGGGATGGAAGATACATTAGATGGATGTGAAGACAACATTCCTCAATGGTATGATTGAGGAAGAGGTGTATATTGAGTAGCCAAAAGGATTTTAGACCTTCAACAGAGAGTTCATATGTAAAAACTCAAGCGAGCATTGTATGGACTAAAACAAGCACCCCATGCTTGGTACAATAGAATTAACAACTATTTCACTGGGTTGGGCTTCACCAAAAGTGAAGCAGATATGCGAACCTATACCATATTGTGGTTGAAGGTAAATTGTTGATTATAGTATTATATGTCGATGATTTGATTCTAACAAGTGATGAGAAGCTGATAAAATATTGCAAAGAGGATCTTGCAAGAGAATTCAAGATGGAGGACCTGGGGCTCATACATTACTTTATTGGTATGGAAGTGTGGCAAGGAGATGAGGAACTGTTTATCTCTTAAGGAAAGTATGCCAACAAGATATTGAAGAAGTTCCATATGGAGAGAAGCAAACCCATGGAGACTCCTCTAGCAGGTAATTGGAGGAAAGAAGATGTTACTTCGGGTGAAGTAGTGGAGGCTACTACTTATAGACAGCTTTTGGCTTCACTTATGTATTTAGTGAACACACGACTATACATGTGTTTTGTAGTTAACCAGCTTAGTCAAGGTATGGTTAATCCAACCAAACTCTATTGGAAGGTAGTTAAACATGTATTGAGATACCTCAGAGGCACCAGACAGTTTGGACTGTGATATAAATGGAAAGAGGGAGTGAAGTTGCAAGGATTCACAGATGCAGATTGGGCAGGGAGTCCATCCAACAAGAAGATCACATTAGGGGGGATCTTTAGTATTAGGTTAGCAGTAGTTTCTAGGTACAGCAGGAAGCAGAGATCAATTTCACTCAGTTTAGCAGAAGTAGAATACATGGATCCTATTTAAGCATCTTGTGAGGCTATCTGGATGAGGAAGATCCTTTTTGGGTTATTTGGTTAGCAGATGGATTTATTGTCACAATCAAAGTTGTATAAAACTCCCTAAAAAACCAGTTTTTCATGATCGATCTAAGAATATCGACATCCAGTATCACCATCTATGAGATTGTGTGCAGAGGAGAATCATGTTGTTGGAGTACATTCCTACAAAGGAGCAGGATGCAAATATTCTAACAAAGGCATTGTCAAGATGCAAATTCAAGTTTCACAGAGACAGGATCAGGGTAGCAGATAATCCCTTTCTTGCTGAGAGGGAGTGTTGAAAATGCAACAATAAAATACTAATTTAATTTTGTCCTTGAATTAAATTAGGAATTAAATTTTAATTCGACATCTCATGAGAACTTGTGATAGTTAACTAAGTTAGTTTAACTTAGTTGGCTCAGTTAATTTGAGTTGAGGGTCTAAATTGAATCATGTATAGTGTCTCCTATATTATAGGAGCCCTAGTTGAGTTTATTTTGAGTTGTAATCATTTAATTTAGTGTAATTGATTTAAATTCAGTTAAACTAGTCCTAACTAATGGAGGAATTAGTGGGAGATCTAGTAGTGGGGTGTAACATGAGTAGTGGGGTGTAACCAGCAGTAATCAACAAGTAAACTGAAGATTCACTCATAATTAACTCATGCATGTCAAATCACAGAAATACCTAGTTGAGATTGGAGTTTTAGGACAATATAATATTAGTTATATAATCATTTGAATTGTACATATGGTGCATGCAATCAGAGGAAGGCCTATGAGGATTGCGCAATTCAAATTTTTGGAATTTCCTAATTACATATGAACTAATTCCCAAGGAAATTGCGCAAGAAAATAGGAGCTTGGCAGGCAACAGAATTGACTAAGTATTGGCTTGAGCTTGTCTGGGAAGCAGTGAGAAAGATTAAGATAGTGCAAAGGTTGCTCGGGCTTGAGAAAAGCATTGTAATCTTCTCATATTTTCTAATTAATGAAATATACATATAGCAGGGGTTTTTAGTTGTGTATTTCCCCAAAAAATCATTGTGTTATGTGTGATTGAATTCTTTCTCTTTTATGCTTCATGATTTTGTCGATCGCTTATTGTTTCCACTGATGAGTAGAATAGATTCAAGTCAATTGCTTTAACATATTACAATCTACAGTTTGAATCTGCAAGGAATTTCTACAATTCAGGAAGAAGCTGTAAATTATTTCAGAGGACTATTATCTGCTCGTACAAGGGTGGATTATGCTGATATGATGTGTGGCATAGAAAATTTCCCTCACATGTTTTCTGAGGAATTGAATGGGGAATTATTAAGGCCTGTTACAATTATGAGATCCTTGCAGTCCATAAGTCTTTCACAAAGGATCAAAGTCCTGGCTTGGATGGTTAGACTGTGGAATTCTTCCTTCCTTTTTTTGGTTTGTTAAGTGTTGATTTAATTAATATGGATGAAGAATATTGTATTTATAGTGAAATATCAAGAGTTATAAATTCTAATTTTATTACTCTTATCCCTAACTCCTCTCATCTTGACTCTTTCTCAGACTTCAGACCGATCTCTCCTTGCAATATTGTATATAAGTTAATTTCCAAAACTATTGCAGTCAGATTGAAGCTGGTCTTATCTTCTCACATTTCACAGGAGAAATTTGGGTTCTTAGCAGGTCGTCAGATTCATTGCGCCATCACCACTGCATAGGAATTCCTTCATACCATTCAATCAAAGAAATTGGGTGCCATCATCATGAAACTGGACTTACACAAAGAATATGACTGCATTGATTGGGCATATCTTCACATGATTCTTCTGAAAATTGAATTATTTATTAACAATATTGCATGGATTATGGCCTGTGTTACTTCTGCAAACTTTGTTGTGCTTATAAATGGATTCTAGTCCATGTTCTTTGAGGCAAGTAGGGTACTTCACCAAGGTTTTTCTCTATCATTTTTGTTATTCATATTGGTTATGGATGGACTCAGTTTGAAGATAAGGAAGGCTCAGGCACTTGGAAGTATCCAGGCTATCTGGGTAACTTAATCAGTTTTGATCTCTAACATTTTCTTTTATGATGATGCTCTAATGTTTGGCTTAATATCCTTGGATCAGTGGCAGGTTTTCTGTCAGATATTGGTCAGATTTGGTAAAGCATCGGATTTAATGATGAACAACAGCAAATCCATTCTCATATCCTCTGATGTCAAGAAGGAAGACACCTTACAAATCTCCAGGCTCTTTAATGTCCAGATTTCCTCAATAGATGAGAGCCTGACATATATTGGTTTCAGACTGAAGCCAAATATATATCGTATAGTTGACTAGAGATGGTTGTTGGATAAATTTTACAAGCGTTTATCACTCTGGTCTCGTTGTTGGCTTTCCTTGGGAGGTAGATACATCCTAATAAAATTTGTTCTTTAGTAGCTCATGGTATATTGGATGCACCTCTTTTGGGTTCCCTCATACATTATCAACAAAATCAATTTTTTCATATCTCATTTTATGTGTTCTGGGAACCATGGTCATTCGTAAATACACTTGGTCAAATTAGGTTCAATCATTAGAGGGATCGAAGTCGGTGGTTGGGGTATCGTCGACCTTAGGAGATTTGGTTAGGTTATCCTCACCAAATCATTACGACATCCTACTTTTGGCAAAGGCTTATGGTAGGATATCATCACTGAAAAATAAATAAAAATAAAATTTTTCCTATCTAGTACAGGCGGGTTTTAAATATGGGTCATGCATCTGGATGAGTCTCACTAGTGGAAACAACTGGTTATTGGAAGGGATGATCTGGTCTTTTGAAAGAGGGAACCAGGTCCTGATTTTTAAGGATGTCATTCTCAAAGTTACTGTTACCCCTCTCTCTAACAGTCATCTCATTGATGCATTACATTCCAGGGGTATTTTCTTTCTAGATCAGGTTATTATGGGAAGGAAAACATATTTTCTGTATCCAATTTGGAAACGTGATGCTCATATTGGCCTATCTAATACTCTTAATACATCATGGAATCAGTTCATACTAAATCTTATAAATTCAGGCTTACTTTTGAATGAGGACGGGATACTCTTTGTTATTGAATGGTGTCATGAAACAGGGATCGGTGGTGGTATCAAAGGTTTATTGTCACATAAAAAATTATTTATTTCCTTCATATACCACATGTTCGTATAGGAAGGCTTAGAAGTGGCAATTCCCTTACAAAGTTATCATTTTTTGTTGGCTCGCTTGGAATAAAAAAATACTTACATGGGATAATTTGATAAAAAAGGGGATTCTCTAGACCTGAATGGTGTTGTTTCTATCATGTTGCTTTGGAGGGAGTCTCTCACCTTTTCATTCATTGTCCAGTGCCTAAGGAGGTATGGGATTATCTCCTATCACATTTTAAGATTAATATTAAGGTTTCCTTTGACTCTTTGGACTATGTCTTTAATTGGTGGTTTCATAGGAATGGGAGGCATATGACACTGCCACTTTTCACTTGCTAGGAGATTTGGAAGGCTAGGAATCGGGTCATATTCAAGGATAAGCCTTTCTCAACTTATCATATATGCACAAAAAATCTTGTTTGGATCTCTGAAAGGAGGATTTTCGGGAGGCCTAGTCGGCTTCATAGGAATCTATCATCTCCTCCACTGGTGACTTTCCCTGTTGGGGTTCTTTTACGGCGTGGCACAGCATGGCAAAGGTGGTTGTGGTGTTTGGTTGCGCATCAACCTTCACATACATGTATGTTTATATTATTGTGTTGGCCCTAGTACCAATGAAAAGGCAAAGCTCATGGTGTTATGGAGATTGATGGCTTCTACAAAAAAACTTCATTTGCGCTCCCTCTAGGTATATGGGGACTCTAAATTAATCCTTGATGTGGTGACAGGATGATCTATTATGACTATTCCATCTTGTTCGATCTGGTTATAGTGTATTTCTCTCCTGTAACAGGCTTTTGGAATATCTCCTTCTCTCACATATACAGGGAGCACAACCTGGATGCGGATCATCTCTCCAAACAAGGTTTATTCGTCAATCCAAGATCAATTTTCTACAATCTCAATGCGGATGGAAAGCTAAAGGCAAAAGGATATTATGATTGAACATAATAGACTCCATGTTTGTGTGGTTTTTTTCAAAAGGTTTTCTTAGCTCTATATCATCTATCTCCTCAAATTCTCAGGCACCTTCCTCCATATTTTTTATCTAATTATTTTTTGTTAGAGTTTCTGACACTATGGGAGGTCAAAGTTCTTTTGGTAAATTTAGAAATGGGCTTCACATGTTATACATCACTATGGAGGGATCAGACCCTTGCCTTCGTAATATTGGCTTGACTAATATGGTAATTCTTGGTAGCTGGTGTTCAATATTTTGGCTATGGAATTAATTTGGTTTTTATACTGATTTCCTATTATATAATAGATGCTTCGGTGTTTTTTCTTGCTATATATATATATATATATATATTAAATAACAAAATTTTCATTTTTAGATTTTTAACTTTAAAGATTAATATTTTATTTTTAATATATATATATATAATATAAATTAAATTAAATTTAAAATAATAAAATAAAATAAAATTCCTTATTTTATAAATAGAGGTTCACCATGAGCAACCATATTCATCATGTCAATCTCAATTTACTTATTTATTAGTTATAGTTTGGTTGTTTTCTCTTTTGGAGTTTTTTGGGGTATATTTTCGATCAAATTTGCTAGAAATTTAAAACGCAATTAAAATAACAAAAAATTAAAATATTTGAAAGTTATTTCACAAAATTCCTAAAGAAAAACTTTAAAACCTAAATTAACTCGAAAAAAAATGTTTTTACAATTCAAAATCAGAAAATATGCATTTAATAAACAAAACATTGCAAGTAAGAAAAAAAATTAAAACCTAAATTATAATTTTTTTGTGGTCTCGGAGTGTTTTCTAGGTTGTTTTGAAGAGTTTTTTTTAATGGTTTTCTAGGTTGGTTTTGCAATTTTCTAAGTTCTTTTAAAGGTTTTTTGTGGTTTCGTGGTTTTGTATGGGTTTTTCTTTTAATTAATTGGTTTTCATGATTATGATACATGGTTTTTTTAAATTAATTTTTTTAATTTAAAAAAAAAATAAGAAAGACAAAAAAGATAGAATATCTACCTTCTTTTGATCCTATGGGTTGTTGGCAGGGTGGTTTGTGAAATTGATTTGAACGCTTCATGCTTCAATTTCTCGATCAAGCTACAATGCTCTTGTTCGAGCCACTGTCACACTTTTGGTCGAACTTTTCATTTACTTGTGGTCTATGCAAATGACATGCGTAGACCAAAAGTGCAGTATCTATAAATAAATAAATAAAAGTCTAGATCGAGCCATAATGCTTGATCGAGCATTATAAATCGATCAAGGGTTTGTTTTAAACCTCAATCGAGCTACCTTTTTAGTGCCCAAGGAGCTTGATCGAGTGCTTAAATGGCTCGATAGAGCCATTGTTTTTCACCCAAATGCACACACTCTCACCAAAAAGTGTAACCCATCCCCATGCTTTCACCCATAAAGGGAAAGCAAACCAACAAAACCAAGAGAGGTGTCAGGAGGAGTTCAGAAATATTAGAATTGTATCTATTAATATATGTGGACCATTTATGACTATATGTATAAATGATCATAATAATTCATCTCATTTATAGATGACCACACATGATTTATGTATCTCTATCTACTATTTGAGAAAAATAAAGCATTATATTCTTTCAAAACTTACAAGGTAAAGGTAGAGAAACAAAATGGAAAAATAATTAAAATCATGAGATCAAACAATGTGGAGAGTATTATGGAAGCAATATGGGTACATAATAAAAAGCAAGTCCATTTGTAAACTTTCTTAAAGAACAAGGTGTTGTTGCTCAATACATGGTGTCTCGCTCACCACATCAAATTGTGTTGCTGAAAGGAGAAATCGTGAGTTAATGGACAAGGTGAGGGGTATGATTAGTAACTCCACTCTCTCGTTATATATATGGAGTGAGGATTTAAAAATCTGTGTATATATCCTAAACAAATTTAACACTAAGGTGGATCTTAATGTTTAGATATCTAGGGAAATGAATGATTAGGGTTTTATTAATTATTTCTCTTATACTTTGACAAGTTCTTGTGATTCTTATTACATTAGTTCATCATCATTATTATTTTTTGTACATTATCAAGACAAATTCCAAACAATAAGATCATAATGCAAACAATAAAGACACCAAAGATAGGCTCCAAGCCAAGGTAAAACCGCTCTTTGAGGGGAAAACATAGTCAAACTTCTTCTTTAATAGAATCAAGTCAAGTTGAGATATATCCAAGACCCTTTGACCAAGTATTCCCTCCATCAAGTCAGCCTTCTAAATAGATCAGACATCTTTTGGTTCATTTCTTCACAAATCGACATCAAACAACTCTTCAAGAAACTCGGCCCTCTTTGTCATATTTACATTTGGCTCCTACAATCATACTAGAAAAAAAATTCTCCTGCAATCCTTCTTGGAAAACTTTGATCCTATAATGCTTCTTGGAAAGCTTTAGTCATGTAATTCTTATCAAATTTTCGGTTCTCCTCATTCATATTTCTTCCTTTTATGTCTTCCTCAAACTTCCTTTTTCTATTGAAATTGCAAATCCATTTCATGACTTATTGTTCTCATAATGGGTTGATATCATTGTTATATATAGTTGTTATAAGCTCCACTAATAGGTTGACATGAACAGTGGAAGAGGATGACTTGATAGGAGGTAAGGGCTAACTTGATGGATGAGGATAAGACATAAATTTTGACATAAAAACATTATTTTCTTTCTTTGATCTGATGGACCCAAGAAGGGCCTTTTACATCATGATTTTTATTTTGACTTAATACAAAAATTTTAGAGCACACAATGGGTGCTTTGACCTATTAACCAATGACCCAACTATGAAATCCATGCATTAATAAGTCAATTTTATTTTACAATAATAAATTTATTTTCTTTTGACAAATACATTACATCATGACTCAATTATGAAGACTGATGCTAGTTATATTTCTCAACACTCCCTCTTAACTAGGGATGTATTAAAAATTACATATATACATAGGTACATGGATTAACTCAAAATGACATGTTCTATGAAGAGTCACAACACACGCAGTGCTATAAATTAGATACTTGACCAATTATCTAACCATTTGGGACTGAGGTGTGTTCCAAGCTTTAGCAACTATAGGTACCATCAGGCTTTAGCTCTAACAGCAACCCAGGGATCTAGGTATCGTATCCAAGGTCGAAGCTCCACAATACCAACGTTACTCTCCCTACTTCAGGATCTAGACATCATCATAGGTCGGCCAAATGTCCTCCCAAGCATCTTGTCACCCCAAGATGCTTCAAAATGTTCAACCTTCCTATCGAGAGATATGTTTGTACAATCACAACCCCAATTAGTAATAAACTTTCACATATATATATATATATCTGTGTGTGTGTGTATACATATATACATCTATACAAATACATACATACATACATGCATACATACATACATACATACATACATACATACATACATACATATATATATATATATCTATATATATATATATATATATATATATATATATATATATATATATATATATATATATATATATATATATATATATATATATATATATATATATATATATATATATATATATCACAAGCCTTCGATGTCCTCAATCAATTTGATGTTGCTTAGATCATCATCATATTATCCAAACACATATTGTCATAATATTTCTTCTTTAACTTCTTCAGCAACACCAAACCCAGCCTCAGCACTTCTCAACACAACCAAGTCTTTGCTTGCAACTTCATGAATCAAGAACATCCATGTGTAGTGTTTTGTACATTCTTTGATCTCATTTTTTCTTCAAGGTATTCACTATAGTTGTCACAATATGCCCTCCCTCTTAACTGGGGAGATATACACTTTCTTTAATCAAGCTTCCTCTCAGCTAGAGAAAAATCCATCTACATAGGTCCTTTCTTTTGCCTCATCATATCATCGGAGAATTTAAATCTTCAGGAACATCATTCCTTTTATCTTCACATGTTACCAAGGTCATCTATCAATCATCTTTAATGGTATCTAGTTTCTTATATCTCCTTTCCATTATGCTCAACATTACCAATACATCACCAAGAATGAGGTAAGCACCTTCAACATTTTGAATATTATTTACGTACGAAATATTTTAGCAAGAAGTACAATTGGCATGAGAGCACGTTGATAACTCCAAGTTAGTGCATGATTATGGCTTTATTAATGATTTCTCTTATAATTTGACAAGTGTTTGTGATTATTATTACATTATTTCATCATCATTATTATGTTTTGTACATCATCAATACAAATTCCAAACAAGAATATCGCAATGCAAATAATACAGACACCAGAGATTGGCTCCAAGCCAGGGAAAAACCCTTATTTGAGGGGAAAACCAAGTCAAACTTCGTCTTCAATAGAATCAAGTCAAGTTGAGACATATCCAAGACTCTCTGACAAATAATTCCCTCCATTAATTCAACCTTCCAAATAAATTAGACATTTTCTAGTCCATTTCTTCATGAATCAACATCAAACAACTCTTCAAGAAACTTGGCCCTCTTTGTCATCTTGTACCTTCGGCTCCTGCAATCATACTAGAAAAATTTTGGTCCTACAATCCTTCTTGGTAAACTTCGTTCCTGTAATCGTTCTTGGCAAGTCTCGGTCCTCCAATGCTCATCAAACTTTTGGCTATCCTCTTTCATATCTCTTCCTCTTATGTCTCCCTCGAACTTTCTTTTTCTATTGAAATTGCAAATCGATTTCCTGACTAATTGTTCTCATAATGGGTTGATATCATTGCTATATATAGTTGTTGGAAGCTCCACTAATAGGACAACATGAACAGTTGAAGAGGCTGACTTGATAGGAGGTAAGGGCTGACTTGATGGAGGAGGATAAGACATCATTTTTTACATTAAAATATATATATATATATATATATTGTATTTCTTTGACCTAATGAGCTCAAGAAGGGTCTTTTACATAATGAATTTGATTTTGACTTAATATAAAAATCCTAGAGCACACAATGGGTTATTTGGCCTATTGACCAATTGTTGGCTTGAGGAGACTTAGACCCAAGTTCAAATTTAGCTACGCTAACCAAAAAAACCCTACACTATCAGCCCTTTCGACAACAACCTACATAGCGCAGGCTGCAGTCTCACCCAAGGCAATATTGGGGGATGCTAGAACCAGGTTTCTACATCCAGAGAGATATGTGATGTGTTCCTGTAAAAGTTAAGGCTTTACCTTGACCTTCGTGAACCTTAATCCTCGAAACCCAGAACTTATAGTAAATGACAGTAAGCAGACTTACGCCCTTCGCCAATTGCGCTAAACATGCATAACATCATATAAATACACATATCTACATCTTTGTGAATCTATTAAGTACTTTTCCTAATTAATTGCATGCAACAGATCATAAATACAGTAAGTTCATAAATAAAACAGTAACACATAAATGCACATATAGTTCTTCAAAACAAGCCTTTTATTATGCTTCAAATCTTCAATTACAACTTCTTCCAACCTTGCACACACAGCTACACGGGCCCGCGTACTCAGCGGCAGACTTACCAAGGTCTCCGCCTACACAGCTACAAGAGCCTTCCCCTTCGCCCAAGTACAGAACAGACAAAAACGGACTCAAATCTTGCACTATTCTTACTTCTACTCCACTATCTTATGACTCTTCTATGACTTCCTTTTATATTCTTCTTCATTACAATATCATGGTCCACGAACCATGGGAAAGTCTCAAAACAGCTTGACTCTTAACAAAATAAGGGGCTTTGACCTTCCTAAAGCCCCTTTGACTCCTATCAACATGCACTACTTGTACTCCACTCCTCAAAATGCGGGTACTTTACAATATTTAACAAAACTTTACAAAATTTGACCCAGGGGACCCCGTCCCAACATGCCCCCAACACAAAGTCATGACTCATCCAAGTCACTCTGCTGGTGTTGCCTAAACCTTTACTTATAGGCCACTGAATTCTATCTTCAGTGCTTGAATATCTATTGTTCCCTGTGCAGCGGCCTAGCGAACTTCTTCAACCAATTTCTCTGTTGTTGGACCTTCGACTACAAGGCCCATGGTTATTTGTGTCTTCTAAAGAGATTTTAGCTTGCTATGAACAGTCTGTGACAATCGGCTTGCTTCATCGGCCCATGGTTGCATCCTTGAGGAAATAATAGAGACCTTCCAAAGCAAATCATCAATTTGGTTTGCATGCATTTTCCTTCTTGAAGTCTGGTGAACCTTTACACAGGTGCTAAGGTTCGCATTGTTGCCCTAATCTCATCAAATTGCAGCTGCTTTTTATAGATGTCTGCTTCGATCGTCTGCAAGTTTGGATCCTCCTACAGCGAGGTCCACATCTCAATTGTTTGAAATATTTAACAAAAATTTACAAAATTTGATCCAGGGGACCCCATCCTAACACAAATGACCTAAGCATGAAATCCATGCTTTAATAAGTCAATTTTCTTTTACAATAAAAAAAAATTATTTTCTTTTGACAAATACATTACACCATGACTCAATTATGAATACTAATACTAGTCACAAATTTCAACACCTAAAAATATTTCAAGTCATGGAATAGTTGGAAACCAATTTTGGGACATGTAAACATATGGGGTTGCCTTGTTGAGGTCAAGAGATATAATATGTTAGAAAAAATGTTACACTTAAAGAAAATCAATGATTTTTCATTGGTTATGTAGAAAGGTCCAAGGGATTCAAGTTTTATTGTCCTTCTCATACACCTAATATCATTGAAGCACAGAATGCATTATTTCTTAAAGATATTGAAATTAGTGAGAATGAGCAACCTCAAAATTTAAATTTTGAGGAAATTTAGGCTCTGGTTATCATATTTGCAAATATAGATTGGCTAACTACACTTCAAGAAAATCCACAAGATGTAATTAAGGAAGAACAACAAATTAATGAAATGTCGCCCTATGAGGATCAAGTTGTTAATGAACCTAATATTCAAATACCAAAAAATACGGATGAAGAGACAGGATTAAGGAGATTATCAAGAATAAGGAAACCTACACTTTCTTATGATTATGTTGTGTACCTACAAGAGTCTATCTTGAATTAAAGAAGATCCAATCTCATTTTCACAAGCAATAAGAGATGGAAACTCTAAGCTCTGGCATGATTCTATGTTAAAGGAGTTGGATTCAATGGCAAAGAATCGTGTATGGGATTTAGTTGAATTTCCTAAGGAATCTAAAGCCATTGGTAGTAAATGAGTCTAAAAAACAAAAAAGGACTCATTTGGTAATAGAGAATGATATAAATCTATATTTGTCGCCAAAGGATTCACTCAGAAAAAAGGTATTGATTTCCAAGAGACATTTGCTTTAGTTTCTATAAAGGACTCACATTGGAAAATCATGGCATTAGTAGCTCTTTTGATCTAGAGTTGAATCAAGTGGATGTGAAAACAACATTTCTTAATGTGATTATAAAGGAAGAGGTTTACTTGATTAGTCAACATGAAGGTTTTGCTTCAGATAAGGAAAAACATTTGGTTTGCAAACTTATAAAATCCATATATGGACTAAAAGAAGCTTCATGTAAATAGCTTTTAAATTTCACGGTGTCTGTTATTCATTTGATTTTACAAGGAACATCATGGATCAATGTATATACCTTAAGAGAAAATTCATATTATTAGTCCTTTATGTGGATGATATTCTACTTGCTAGTAATGATTTAGGATTGCTAGATGAGGTCAGACAGTTTTTGAAGTCAAAATTTGATATGAAGGATATGGGTGAAGCCTTTTTTGTCATTGGCATAGAGATTCATAGAGACAAATCTAGAGGGATATTAGAATTATCTCAAAATGACTACATTAATAAGGTTCTAGAGAGATTTTACATGAAGGATTTTTCACCTAATGTGACACCCATTGTTAAGGGTGATAAGTTTTGTCTTAATCAATGTCTAAAAAATGATTTGGAACAAGAAAAGATGAAGACCATTCGTTGTGCATCCATAGCTAGATGTTTGATGTATGATCATGTCTATACAAGACTAGACATTGGATTTGCAGTCGGAATGTTAGGTAGATATTACAGTAATCCAATAATTGACCATTATAGGGTTGCAAAGAAAGTTATGCGGTATCTACAAGTTACAAAACACTACATGCTCACACATATATGATCAGACGATTTGGAAGTGATCGGGTATTAAGACTTAGACTATGCAGGGTATCTCAACTGTAGAAAGTCAACATTAAAATATGTCTTCCTACTTGTAGAAGGTGTCATCACATGGAGAAACAAGAAACAAAAGTTGATCGATTCTTCCACTATGGAGGCAGAGTATTTAGCATGATATGAGGCTAGCTCATAGGCTTTAGGGTTACATAATTTCAACGCGAGGCTTAAAGTTGATGACTCCATTTACAGGATATTAAGGATTCACTGTGATAATTTTGTTGCATTTCACTTAGTAACAACAATAAGAATAGTAGCTCAAACAAACACATTGACATAAAGTACCTTGTTAAAGAACATGTTTAGAATCATTGGGTGACTATTGAGAAAATCAACACTAAGTTAATGATTGTGGATCCCATGATGAAAGGGTTACCACCTAAGTTGTATGGAGAATATGCAAAATGTATGAGACTCATTAATTTGTTTCATGCTCTATCTTTTATGTACATTTGAGACACCATTCAGTTTGATAATAGTAATTATGTTTTCAATGATTCATGGTATATCTATCTACTCAAACTTGTATACATAAAGGAGTAATGAATAACATATTGTCCATTGGGACAATAAAGTTGCTCCTTGCATGGCCATTTTACTTCACATTCGTAAAGAATCATGTCACATAAAGTGTTTATTTAGGGGGAATCGTTTTTATTGTAATACATGGAAGACAGTATTCATTTAATAGATTATGTACTATCATAATTCATTCATTGAAACTCCTTGAGAAACTAGAAATGGAAGAAAACATTATGTTTGTGAATTTGGACCAAGTAGGGAATGTTATAAATATTCCTTATTAATGTTAAAAATGTTTCCTATTGTGACCCAAACTTCAACAAGCCTATATATGTGGTTATGCAACTTCCCATGAAGTGTTGCTTGTGACTATTAAAAGTCGCTCAATTAACTCCAAGTGAATTAATAACCTTTGATGGAAAGATCATTTCAAAAATGGGTGGATTAGAAGGGTCCCTACTTTATCAAGAAAATGAATTGCCTATAAGTCCATCCTTTGGCACATTATGTCCTAGATAGATCAGAAGATCTTTCTATTTGATTTGTGAGATTTTTTACATCAAATATAATCATCATGGCTGAAGGTACATTCCATTCTATAATACATTAAAATTTAAGTTTACAAAGGGGTGAGAACACAGAAAAATGAGGAATGGATAAAAGAGATTTGTAGCAGCGAACAAAAAGAACAAGTTTTTGAAAGGAAAAATATTTATATTTACTATTTTCTCTATATTTAAAAGTTTGTAGTTATGAAGTTTGACTCTATGTGTGTCTATATACATATATGTGCGTGTGATGAAAAAAAATGGTTAAAAAGATCAAAAGAAAATAGTTTGGTTCTGGTATGTTTATTCCTTAGGTATTCAGTTTGTTACCAAGGTCTTAGTCTCGTGCTTCGATTGCAAGTTTTTCGTATAGTTTCGGTTTGTGAACTTTATATTCACTTACCCATGGAACGTAAACATTGGTTTATCCTAGTTATTCTTGAAACACATCAAATCGAATATTTCTCCCATCGAATCGAATTCTAGAATTTTCATATGGTTTAGGACAATTAGGCCAAAATTATTCTTTTTTTTCTTGAAGGTTGTAAAAATATTTGAATCATTTCTTTATACGCAAAGGTCGTTTTTATTGGCAGGTCCAGCAAATTTTCAGGCAATTTTGTCTCGTTGCTTACTTGTAGGTTGATCAAATTGCCAAACCAAGTCAGTCGATCAAGGAAGGCATCTTGTCAATGTATAAACTTCATCGATTCTATCATCAAATAAACATTTTATGAAAAAATATTTTTAACTGCGGTCCTTATGATTGATTTTGTTTATCCATCATTTAAATAATGTATTTTTCTTTTTTGGGGAGTTACAAATATAAAATCATTATTTCGTTAAAATAAATTTTGTGTAATGGTTAAGAAAATTTTCACGTGTAACTCAATCATAAAATATGGTTCCACCAAGTAAGAGGTAGATGTTTTATATTGCTTCCAAAAAAATTAAACATTATTACCAAACTAATTAATATTTCAAGTAATCATGTACAATTATTATTTATGTAATTTCAAAAAATTTATAAATTATGTTGGACCATTCTTGAAAATTTCTTAAATCATTAATTATTAACTTATTTTGAAGGAGTAATCAATCTCAACTCTCAACATGATGACTTGGAGTCAAATACCTTATAATTAATAAAACAAGTTTGAACCTATTTTCATAATTAATAAAACAAATTTGAACCTATTTTCATAATTAATAAAGCAAGTTCAAAACTATGTTTAAATAGAAATTTGGGAGAATTCTAACATTTTACTCAATAATAATATATAGATCGTGCATGTACCCTAACATCCTAACACTTGAAATTCCCAAACCCAGTTGCATTCATATTAAGGTATAAATTAATTGAACACAACATAACCTTGATAACCACACATTTGAGATTTAATATTCAATCACAAAATAGATTTTTCTTTCTAATCAAACTAATAAATAAATCCATTTTATAAAAACCTAGATCAATCATGAGTATACAAACACTAAAGAATGTTGGATATCTAGTATATTATTTCCATGCCTAGAATCAGGTGTTGTTACGTTGTGGGTTGCAAGGGGAGCGACATCCCCCCTGCCGGTACCACCCCTCTACATGCCCTAGGAAAAAAAATATGCAGATCGAAGGATGGGATGCAAACTGCCAGTACCACCCCTCTACATGCCCCAGGAAAAAAAATATGCAGATCGAAGGATGGGATGCAAACCCAAGGACAGGGAGCGGACCTACCAATGGTTTTGCACATGGTTTTGGACATAATGGTTTTTAGACATGGTAATTTGTAGATTTGATCAATGGAACTAAGGTTTCAATATAATCCAAGGTTAACAGATTGGGGTTTATGAATGTTTTGACATGTATATAATATATTGTAACATTGAAAGGAATATAATAAAAAATCAATTTGGTTTTCTAGTTCAAGAAAAAAATTTGTAAGTAAATTTTGTACAGTGTTAAATACTACTTAAAAACTCTCAAAATCAAATATAAAATAGTTTTTTTACCCATACAATCAAGAAAAACTATGTTCTATTCTATATATTTGACAACTAAAAAACCTTTTAATTTGATTATTCTATCTTTGTAAGCTAGCTAGCTTTTTATATAGCATACTAATGATTCATGGGAGTGAGCATGCCTAGCCAGTCTTATCCTTGAATCTTTAGACCTATATCTCATAATATTTCTAATGCATGCAGCTACGGAAAAACCAATTTCAGTTGTTGTTATAAGCGAACTAGTTCAAGATGCCCGGAATTATTAACATTTTCATGCATTGTTCCCTTCTACAACTGTTGATTTCCAGGCCTAGTGGTCGAATGGTTAAGTGGTGAACCACATTCGAACTTCTTTGCTCTGATCTATTATTTTGTGTGGAGCCTGTCCTAGCTTGAAATTATTGTCCTTAGCCTTCTCTGGCCCTCCTGCTACTTTTGTTTCTTCCATGTGCTGCTACTATTTTTCTGTTCTGAGTTCTCTTTCAGTGAATAGCCCGCTTTCTCGTAATTTAATATAAGACTTAACCAAGCCCTATTGTTCACATGGCATGTTTTCTCATCTTCAATACATTATTCTTAGCAAAAAAGTAATATCTAGTATTAAGTATCAAATATGCTTGACGTCGGGAATCTAAACACTCCACCATTCTTGGAAAACATTGAACAGAGATTCTTATAGCTTTGCATGGTTTTGAAAAACAAAAAACATTAATATTAATCTACGCCTTACAAAATTTTAAGATAATGAAATAACTTTATAAATTGCGCTTGCTTACTCCCTCCGGACTTGGCGTTTCTCTTTTTTTATAGCTTCAACATAAGGATTATATCCTCCCACAAGAATATTTTCTCCAGCCTGGCAATTACTTCAACTGCATAGATGTGGAAAAATTCATGGATATGTGTGGAAATGTTCAAAAAGGGAAAATTGGGTTACTGCACATTTAAAAATAAAACAGCGAAATATTCTAAAAACACATCGACCTGTGTTATTAATGAAATAAATATAACAGCCAATACCTCCTCCCTCCTTGATGATGATACTGACTGATTCATGCCCACTGAAGAATGTTGATGAATCTATTAAATCCTCCATTTCATTATTATTGTATAACTTTCTTATGTTTATCTTCACTTTCTACATCTTCCCAAATTCAAAAAGAAAAAAAACAAATTAAAAGAAAACGAAACCAAAAACAAAAACGCATAGTGATTAATGAAATAAATAGATAGATAAGCAAGGCCATGCTTAAACCAATAGAAATAAAAACAAATAGATTCAGATTCCCACAAACAAAAAACCTCAAAAATCTCCCTCTATTCTCACCAATGCCTTTCCTGCACTCATCTAAAAATCACTACTCCGCTTCATATCTCTGCTAACAAACCGCTCAAATTAAAAAAAAAGAACACCGCCCCGTTGTCACATATCCTCTCTCATCTCTTCTCTGTGAACTCATCCAAAAAATGTCGTCCCCTCTGCCATAGAGGTCATATTTAATAGCGAGGAGATTATATCGAGGTTTATTGAATTTTTTAAAATCTGCATGTCATACTCTCGTAAGGCACGTTTTGGAGCTTTTGAATTTTCCGGCGACTAGGAAGGCGTTGAGCCACTAAGGTTTTTGAAATCCTATGGCTTTGGCGGTAGCTAGGGCTGGAGTAATTGATTTTAGCATTTAGAAAAAGGCTAGGATAACTACTCTTGCATTCAGGAAAAACTAGGATAATTACTCAGCATTCAGAAAAAGCTACGATGTTGTGGTCCTGGCCCCTGCCCATTGGGGAGTGGGGTAAACTGCATTTTTACGTCATCGTGTCATGAAAATCCAGCACGCATATTGTACCTCAACCCGTGGGTTATGGTTAGCAACTTCAAGTGATTTTAAAATCTAATAAATATAGCATTTGGGTTTAATAATAAATAAATTTTATTATTCTATAAAAAGTTTATAAGATTTTAAATTTTTTAGTTTAATTTTAACTTTATGTTTATATTTGGGTAAAAAAGTTTTATAATTATTAAAAAATAAAATTTTAATTTATTAAAAGTATTTTTCTTTTCTCTTTTAATTAATATGATATTGAAATATAAAAAATGAATGAGATATGTTTGTTGGAGAGTATGTAACTATGTAGTTTAGTTTTAATTATTTTTTTTTTAAGAAATTCATAATAAGCTTTTTTATTTCTATTTTTTATCATGGTTATTTTATTAAAATGTTATTTCATAATAATTAATTTTTTTATAATGGTATTATATAAATATTTAATAAATTATCTTAAATTTGGTATATATATATATACAGAGAAAGTGTTTGGAAAAAAAAATTCGTTGACATAGTTTATATATATATATGCAATCTTTTATTTCTTTTAAAAATATTATTTTAATTTTTAGAAATAATTGTCTATTATTGTAAATGTAAATGATTTTTTAATTATAATTTAATAATAAATAACTAATTTTAAATTTAATTATAAATGTATTTTAAATTATTTATGTCTTAAATAAATGTATTTTTATTTAACGCTTCAAATTCAATATTTTAAACAAAATTTCTCTCTTTCACATTGTAATTAAATTAAAATTTAAGTATAAATCATTTACATGTTCTCTTTTGTTGTGAGGTAAAAATTTGTATTGTTTGGTTTTAGAAATTTGCACTCATGGCAGTATTTGTGTTTTGGACTGCCACTAAAGAAACCTGACCAAACAAGTAACCTTAAATGTTTCAAAATATGAAAAGAAAAGATGGAGCTTTTGACTCTTAGATACAAAACATGGGATTTGGCCATAGAGGTCCTTCTTTTTCAGGTAGGTAAGAAAAGAAAACATAAATGAAAACTAAAGATACATAGGCAGATAGGCATGCATGCATATTTCCTCGAATCGGTAGCTTTGATGGGGTTGGGCTCCTTATTGTTACTAGGAATGCACCCAGGATCAAGAGGAGGCCCCATTTACCATTCAATTCTCACAAGTGTGCCCCTCATATGACCAACATCAACAATCCAACCTTCCACATCAGCAAACACCTCGGTGTTTTTTAGGATTATGTCGCTCATCAGAAAGTTCCCTTTCCACCTAAGTGATCTCTTCTTGAATTGGTTAAGTGTTCAAATCCCAGTAATGATTGGTTGCGCTCTCAAGTCGAATTTGAGCTCTAGAATAACCTCTCTCTTGGGAGTAACATGCTCCTAGCTTGACTTTAGCTCTTTGTCAAGGAGTCAACAAGAGTGGAGAAACCCAAACACAACCCCCTATCCTTGCCAAGACCTTCTAGTGGAAGAGCCATCTTGAGGCCTAAAACTTCTACAAGAGAAGAACATGGAAAAAACCAAGGATTAGGAATAAAAATGTATAAATAAATATTCTTAACATACCTAGGCCAAATGGCTTTGCTAGATTCCCAGGGGGCCAGCTTTCCTAAGGTACAAAATTGTACTACCGACTTGCGCATGTGTGAGATATGGATAATTGTGTGCCTAGAAAGAAATTCAAATGTCTAGAGAACTATAGTGTCGATAGGGAGGATGCCAACCACACCTCGGAAGAGGAAACAACTCAATTAGGCCAAATTTTCCCTCCTATCGTGGAGTTGTCAATCTCACTTACCTAACTACAAAGCCATCGTAATAGGAAGGAGATGAGGCACCTATTACAAGCTACAGAGAGTTGTGTAGAATGGAAAGCCCAAAAAAATGAGGATTAGATTTGAATTACTGAAGAATCCCAATGTTGTTTCACTCCATACCAACCTTTTCTGAAACTACCTCTTTTGCAGCATGTGAATTCTTAACTAAGTGGCCATTGATGTCTACTCATTAAATGTTGGATGATTTGATAAGATTGTGCAAGTAATCCTAATACCTTAAAGCAATACTGAAAACGATATGAAACCACTACAAATTGTCTAGAATCCCCCTTCACGTAGATAACGAAGCTAGCACACTGAGTGGAGAGTTGGGCGACCATTTGGGTAATGTGCATGTCTTAAATGAACTCCTAAGGGGGCATGTTGTCACGTCCTACTAGCTCATGGAATGGTGGGGCAATGGCGACACACTCCGCCCATTTTGGGGAGTTGGTCACCCCATCCACGGAAAAAGCATTGTCATGTTATTTAGATTCATGATTTTTTTAATTTAAGAGATATATAGATTATTAAACATGTCAAATTAGTAATTTATATATATATATAGACCTTATTTCAAAATCCTTCCTAAAACACATTATAAAAACATATATAATTAATGGGGGAGGTAGGAGAAGGAGGGGTCTTATTTGACCCTAGGAAAAAATAGTGTTTCAATTCACATGGGGCCTTGTTACAACAACAAATAACTAGGTTTAGTTCTTTGGCCTCTGGAAAGGCTAGGAATTTGTGGTTATTCACTTCTCGTCATCACATAAGTTATCAAGGTGACAAAAAAAAGTGTATGCTCTAATGGTTCTCCTATTCTGCAAAGGAATTATTTAGTCGTCCCTCATTTCGAGCACTTGGATCTTAAACATGTATATAGACACTTAAATATAGTCGTAGACATGCTGGCCAAAAGAGGACCCTCTTTAGGCCAAGGCAATATAGCAATAAGTCAAGTAATTTTAAAAAATCCATTATTCCCTAATGAACATCAAAATTCAAGCTCACATGGCCCACACCATGGAGTAAGCCTCACTCAATCATTTAATTCCTTCAAACTTGAGGATGTCTGCTCTGCACTTGGGTCATTTCTGGGTGCACATTCTTAGGCTCTTGGACTTGGTGGATCAGGAGTCTCACACTTTGTGGCTACACAAATTTGAAATATACCTATCCTGGCACTCTATTATAACAAGTGGATGGCACTCATAAACCTTTGATGTCCAGGGTGGTACATGTCCTTAAGTTGTCCTCAATAGTAGTTAAATAATTCGAACTTGGAAAAGATGGATTCCTATTCGAGCACAAATATGGAGTTAATATCGTTATCAAGTTTCTTATATCTCCATTCTTATCACAACCCTTTTGAAGATATTGGATCTGTCGTTTCTATCCAGCGTGTAAAAAATCCTTTGTCATAATTATTTATTAGCTTCTAAGTTTTTCTCAGATCTCTATGGGATTCAATATCTCTCTGGTAATTGGCTTAATTTGGTTGGAATTTCATCTATTATAAGTTTGTTTGCTTTCATGTATATGGTTGAGCCCTCTCAGACCTCGACATCGCCTATGGATGATTCAAAGATTGTTAAGATATTGGATGGTCCCAAATATTTGTTGGAAACCCGCCAAAGATAGGATGATACGATGGACAGATAGTGCCAGTCCTTCCAAATTCTTCTAGAGGCAAAGATTGTGTGCCAATTTAGCGACATGAAATCAGTTCCGAATTATTTTCATGAGGAAATTTCTTCCCTCAGTGCTCAGGTGGCAACATCGGAAAACATCATCTCTAATGATTTCAATATTGGTGCATGTGGTTATGGCTTCAGTGACATTCCTTCGCAAATGAAATTTTGATTCCTTCCCTCTTGACGATTGCCCTCTAGGCAATGGTCATGGCTCATGGCTCTTTCGATGGTTGCCGCAAGTTCTACTTGTTCTTAATATTTCCCAGTAAATGTTTGCTAGCCCTTGGGTGCTTGTATTGATTATATAGTGATAAAGTTTTTTTCAGGAATAATAGTCCCAATCATGGCCTTTTGAATGTAAGCCTTGCTGAATTTATCACTAACAAAATCTCTTAATACAATTTAAGAGAATAGACCCAAACCCTAGTCATTACTAATATAATATATTTACCCATTCTTGTTTAAAAAAATAATAATAATAATAAATAAATAATAATTTATATAATTAATTTTAAAGTTTTATTACAAACTACATTCCCTATTATTTATATAGATTCCCAACATTTATTTTAACCACAAAGTGTATATCTTATTGAATACCAAAATTTAGTATTTTAAATAATAATAATAAAAAAACAATAAAAAATATAAAAGTTATTTCAAGATCCTTATAATAACACACACACTGAATAGTGGGAGCATTAACTCACCGATCTTTGTCATGATGGATCATAACTCCACTTGTAGGGGCATTGCACCACGCTTTCTTCTCCGATGAATCATGTTGGGAATTATTCAACCCTGTTCATGTACTGCATCATGTTGGGGGAGTTTGTACATAGGTGAATCTGATGGTTTGGCAAGGAATTTAAACTTTTCGGTACATGTTAAAAGGAACTTCCTTTTACTTGTTTGTTCCTTTAACATTGTAGAAGTCTCAATCATGCACCATGGCAATCTACGAGCCACTCGCAGTTCCTTTTTTAAGCATGATAATGCAATTAAGGAAATGCCTCAAGACATGGATGTTTTAACATATATATTGACTACATTGGAAGTCAATTAATTATATTAATAGAAAATGAAATGACTAGTTTAATTATGTTAATAAAAAACTAGATTTTGGGCCAGGTCCCTTACAAAGTTCAGACTGATCTTCATAGTCACTGTATTCATTGATCTAAAATGCTGACTACTTATGTCTACCATTCTTTCCACCAACAATGCAAACCCTATACCTTCTATAGACTTGAAAAAAGACACCTAGTATCAATATATATTTACATAGCATAGAAAAAACTATGTTTTGGAAAACTAACTAACATTGGATGGTCCCTCCGGAAGAGCTTCAATTGACTGTGTAGACCCATGGACTTCCTTCTACTAATCCCAATCCATCTTAGTCCACTTTCTCTCAGGCGCCTTTATAGACTTTGTATATGCATCGTTGTCCTGAAGCTCATTATTAACATTTCTCCTCCAACTTAGATATCCTTATTTCAATCACAACCATTTTTGTCTTGCTTTCCATCTACAATTTTTCAGCTTTTTTTTTCAGTGCAATTTGCTTCGTTTCCAATAATTGATTCTTGGTCTTCATCCAATTCTCTTCCATTTCAATCCTCCTGGACACTAACTGAATCAATTGTTTAATAGTTGTCGATAACTGGTCTAATAATGTGTTCAATCACTTGTGCAGAAGATTATGGGCCTCATCTTCCTGTGCAGAAAATTATTTTATCTTCATAAGCTAGCTAGTTTTTATATAGCATACCAATTATTCATGGGAGTGATCATTTCTAGCTAGTCTTAACCTTGAATATTTAGACCTATATCTTGTAATATTTCTAATGCATGCCGCTATGAAAAAACCAGTTCGAGTTGTTGCTATAAGCGAACTAGTTCAACATGTCCAGAATTATTAACATTTTCATGCATTGTTCCCTTGTACTATTGTTGATTACCAGTCCTATTGTTTGGTTGGTTAAGTGGTGAACCACATTCAAACTTCTTTGCTCTAGTGTATTATTTGGTGTGGAGCTTGTCTTAGCTTGAAATTATTGTGCTTAGCCTTCTCTGGCCCTCCTTTTTTTTTGTTTATTCCCTGTGTTACTACTATTTTCTGTTCTTTCCTCTCTTTCAGTGTATAGCTCACTTTCCCATAATTTAATATAAGACTTATCCTAGCCCTGCTGCTGACATGGCATGTTTCCTCGTCTTCAGTACACGATTATCGGCAAAAAAAACTAACATCTGGCATTAAGTAAGTATCAAATATGCCTCACGCCGAGAATCCAAATGCTCCACCATTCTTGGCAAACATTGAACAGAGATTCTTATAGCTTTGCATGGTTTTGAAAAACCAAAAACATTAATATTAATCTACCCCTTACAAAATTTTATGATAATGAAATAACCTTGTAAATTGTGCTTACTTACTCCCTTCGAAAATGGCGTTTCTCTTTTTTTTATAGCTTCAACATAAGTATTCTATTCTCTGACAAGAAGATTTTCTCTAGCCTGGTGATTACTTTTACTTCAACTACATAGATATGGAAAAATTCATGGATATGTGTGGAAAAAATTCAAAAGGGGAGAATGGGGTTACTGCACATTTAAAAATAACAGAGAAAACTATTTTAAAAACACATTGACCTGTGTTAATAATGAAATAAATATAACAATTAATACCTCCTCCCTTCTTGATGATGATACTAACAGATTCATGCCCACGGAAGAGAGTTGATGAATCTATTAAATCTCCATCTCATTGTTATTGTATAACTTTCTTAGGTTTATCTTCACTTTCTACATCTTAAACCACAGCCCAAATTCAAAAAGAGAAAAACAAATTAAAAGAAAAACTAAATCAAAAACAAAAACACATCATAATTATTGAAATAGATAGATAGATAAGCATGGCCATGCTTAAATCAATAAAAATAAAAATAAACAAATTCAGATTCCCACAAACAAAAATCCCCTAAAATCTCCTTTCTATTCTCACCAATGCCTCTCTGGCACTCATCTCAAAATCACTGCTCTGCTTCATATCTCATCTCACCTCTACTAATAAGCCGCTCAACTTAAAAAAACACCACCCCTCTCCCATACTTGTCACATCTCCTCTCCTCATCTCGTCTCTGTTAACTCAACCAAAAATGTCTCCCCCTTTACCACACAGGTCATATTTAATAGCGATGAGATTATATGGAGGTTTATTGAATTTTTTAAAATCGCCTGTCATACTCCTGTTAAGCACATTCTGGAGCTTTTGAATTTTCCGATGACTCAGGAGGGGTTGAGTGACTAAAGTTGCTGAAATCCTATGGCTCTGGTGGTAGCTGGGGCTGCAGTAATTGATTCTATCATTCAGAAAAATCTAGGATAATTACTCTTGGATTCAAGAAAAGTTAGGATAATTACTCTTGCAATCAGGAAAAGCTAGGATAATTACTCGGCATTCAGAAAAAGTTATGATGTTGTGCTCCTGACTCTTGACTCCTACCCGTTAGGGAGTGAGATAAACTGCATTTTTACACCATCGTGCCGCGAAAGTCCAGCACACATGTTGTACCTCATCGAGTGGGTTATGATTGGCAACATCAAGTGGTTTTAACATCTAATAAATATAGGGTTTGGGTTTAATAATAAATAAATTTTATTATGTTATAAGGTTTATAAGATTTTAAACTTTTTAGTTGAAATTTTATTTTAATTTTAAATTTATATTTGAATAAAAAAGTTTTATAATTGATTTTATATTTTACTTTAACAATGTATATGTAACGAGAGATTGAGAGCGGGCCGACGATGAACCCTAACCGATTATCTGTTGCCTCCCCTGTTTCGGCCGTCGCCTGGCCCTTTTTCGACCCTGTTGCAGACGAGGATGCGAGTTCTACACAGGAATCGCAGCTCTTGAAGCTGAACCCATCTGCCGCCGTCGACGCAGCGCCCTCGGCCTCCGCTTTGCATCGGCTCTCTGCTGCTGAGGAGGAAGAACTATTTCAGATCAGACGAACAGAACTCTGCACAGATATCCATGGCCCGTCATTTGATGTTTGCTTTCCAGAGAAAGAAGCAGCGACGACGGGGTCAGGGTTCGACCAGTGGGCAACCAGAACCAAAACCGTCCATGTTCTCTTCAGTTGCAGCAGATCCGTCAAAGAGCTGACCTATCAGGCCGCAGATGCTCAGCTTGGACTCAAACTGGGGCTTCGATCTCAACCCACGAACGCGCAGGTTATCACAGTCGCCCTTCAGGCAAAGATGCCCAGAGTTCAGAACGACTGCAGAAAGTACAGCTCAAAGACCCCTTGCCTTAACGGAAGAGCTGCACCTGCCATTTGGGTCTCGGCCGGTCAGACAAATGTGTGTTTTTGCCTCGAACCAGAGCAGTTGACCTCATCACTTGCATGGTCCCCATATGGATCTGGGGCGAACAACTGCTCTCCGAAAGGCATTCGTAGCCTCAGATCTGACAACAATGGGCCAAATCCGGTCATCCAGCAGGCGGAACAGGCCATATTATGGCCAGATCCAGAGATTTGTAATCATCTTGGCAGGGGTTCAAGGCCTGTATCTGACTCCTTTCAGATTCTAATTTCTCAGCCGTCAGGCAGAACCATCATGCAATGGGTTAGCCCTTCAGATCTGGTGCAGGAACTCAAACTGAAGCTAGAGTGCAGATTGGGGATTCCATCAAGCCTTCTGCGTCTTCTCTCTCAAGGTAAACAACTTGAAGACCCTCTTCCTCTCTCTGCTTACAGCATTTCCAGGAATAGCTTGGTGGTGGCGACCCTCCGTTTAAGGGGGGGTGTAGTGGGGCAATCCTCCTCTACCAGGCCTTTCTCATACAAAGATGTTGTCCACTCTGAGAACCCCAAACCTCCGGAAGCCCCTATATCTAAGGTCTTCTTGGTAGACAAGATCGAAGAAGTTCCCTTTGTTGAATTCATCCATGAAGAACTAGCTTCCCAACATCAAGATTTTGCTGAAAGAGCCATCATCTGCAGATTTAACGGATTGTGGCCGCGTTCTCAGGATCTCTACGCATGGATCCATGAAAACTGGACTCATCACTATAAGGTCTTTTTCTGTTCGAAAGGCTATTTCATTGTTCTATTTGATAACAGTAAGCACTATGAAAAGGCCTTAGAAGAGGGCCCTTGGTTCATGGGAAATGCAGGGCTATTTTTGACTCCTTGGTTCCTTGATTTCGATCCAGCTACTGCAGTCATTACCAAGACTCCGGTATGGATCAGGCTTCCAAACTTTCCTGCCCACCTATGGAATACTCGTGTCTTCAGAGTTATAAGAGACACCTTGGGCAGCTTTCTCAGTGGAGATTTATGGCGGGAAGCTAAAGGTCTCTACTCATATGCAAGAATATGTGCGGAGTTAGACCTGAGCAAAGGTCTTCCAGAACAAATCAACCTTAAGATAAACGACTTTGTCTGGACCCAAACTCTGGACTACGAGAATACTGCTTTTCGGTGCCGCCATTGCCACCAATCTGGGCATTTGCAGAATACATGCCCATCTCGCCCGGCAAAAAAGAACAAGGTCAATGCCTCCAAGCCCAAGTCCAAACGTTGGACCCCCTGCTCTCCTCCTCCAGTGGTGGATCCTGGCTCCTCCAGCTCTGAAGATGAAGACAGCGATGAAGAATTGGAACAGGCCCCTCATTCCGTGGCCCCCTCCACTGGTGGTCTGGCGCCTTCCTCTGACTCAGCCATTGCTCAGAAACGTGTCCATGTGTCCTCCTCCTCGGATTCAGAAAAGGAGGGATCCCCGGTGGAGGATCCCAATCTTCAAGTTGTAATCGCTCAACCACCACAAAATGGTTGGGTTGAAGTCAAAAAAAAAGGAAAAAAGCTTCGTGTTGAAGCCTCTACCCTCTCAGGGTAGTTTTTTTTGTTTCTTTCAGCATCTAGTGTCCTGTTGTAACTCCTTGCTCCGGAACCGAGGTTGATAGGTCTATCATTTCCGGTTGCCGGTTTCTTGCTTCTTTGGGATGTACCCTCTTGTACATTATTTTTTCTTAATAGATTTAGTCTTAATCGAGAAAAAAAAGTTTTATAATTATTAAAAATAAAATTTTAATTTTAATTTATTTAAAGTAATTTTTTTCTCTTTTAATTAATATGATATTGAAATATAAAAATGAATGAGCAGATATGTTTGTTGGAGAGTATGTAACTATCGTTTAATTAAAAAAAAAAAAAAATCATAATAAGTTTTTTTATTTTTATTTTTTATCATGGTTATTTTTTAAGTTATTATTAAAATTTTATTTCATAATAGTTAATTATTTTTATAATGGTGTTATATAAAATATTTAATAAATTATCGTAAATTTTTTATATATATATATATATATATATATATATATATATATATATATAAACACTTTAATGGTATATATATATAAAAGTTATATTGTATTTTTTTAGAAAACATATTTTAATTTTGAGAAACAATTTTCTATTATTGTGAATGTAAATGATTTTTTATTATAATTTAATAATAAATAACTAATTTAGCCCACGGGGCTTCGGATTGATGGTGAATAGGTGTTCTGTTAAGGCACTCCTTGCGATAGGTCACTAGTTCAAATCCCTCGTGGGCGCTTACCTACCAAAAAAAAATAACTAATTTAAAATTTAATTCCATGTTCGCTTTTTTGGTGAGGTAAATTTTTGTTATGTTTGTTTTAGAAATTTTCACTCATGGAAGAAGAAGTGTTTCAGAGTGCCAGTAAGGAAACTAGACCAAACACATAACCTCAAATGTTTAAAAATATGAAAAGAAAAGGTGGAGCTTTTGACTCTTAGATACAAAAAATGGCATTTATCTATATGGCCATTGATCTGATAATAAGATCTAAGACATTTATTAAGGTATTATAGACTCGTGTGCATGGATATGCCTATGTTGATTTATGCAATGGATCGATAAGATTGCGAAATACACAAGCAATGAAGCAGTAAAAGAAGCATAATAGACAACACACATAAACACAACAAGTTTAATAAGGAGTTCACCCAATACTCCTGGGCTACATCTCCTGGTCTAGCCTTCAGTGGTGACCTCTCTATTATGTCTTCAAACAGAGTTGTACAACAGTATGAGCTCAATTTGAGACTCAACACACAAAAGATAGAACAGCAAGAGTTTGCTTGAACCTCTCAAGCTTCTCTGAGTACACAGACTCTCTCAATCACTCTCTATCTCTGTCTTTGCTCTCTCTGTCTTAACACTACCTGCAATACTGCTTGTTTATGTTTACTCTCTGTCTGTGGCTTTAAAGCTAATCTGTGTTGCCTGTTCATTTCTCCTTCTCGGTTTTCTGTCTCCCGGCCTCTGTCCGCTCGAATCCCTCTTCTAGCATTACACAATCATTGCATAACGCATTAAGGGGAGGTGGCCACCTATTCTGCAACGTAAGAGTGCCTCGAGCCTTTGGAACCCCTGAACCAGTCGCTCTCTGTTAACACAAAGAAATGTATTTTAAACTGAGAAAATCCGCCAAAAACACTATGTATCAGACTTCAAAATTCCTCAAATCCAGTGTATACTCCTATCGGGTCTGCCCACAAGTCGTTGTCACAAGTTGCAAATGGCATGTCCCTTTGCATTTTGGAAATACGTAAAAACACTAAAAATAACATAAAAATGGCTTCCTCCGGACTTGAAACAATATACATTTTCATTCCCAAACCCCTACGGGTCCGGGTTTTATCGCATCGACGTTGTTTTGAGATATACGAAAATATATTACAAAATGCCTTTCTGCAGATCTAAAACTTTATAGCATATCGTTTGTAATTCTATCGGGTCCGGTTGTCGCATATATATATACATATGTGTCCACCCTTCTGTATGGCTCCGATGCGACTTTGTGATGCAACTTGTCGCAGTTGCATGGGCCCCGGGTAGTGGTAAGTGCTTCTATTGAAATCCGCCGATGCGATATGGCAGTGCAACGTGGACCGTCGATCTGCGCACTTAATCGACGGTCCTCATTGACCCCACCTATCGCTATCGCAACATGCATATGGTCTTCACTGATATTTGCCGATTGCGATTCTTCGATCAGATCTGGACCATTGATCGGCCAGATTTGACGGCTACTGTGCAAAGTTGTTGATAACCCATTTTTTCACTGTTTCTTCATAATTTTGGTTGCCGATAGTGTTTTCTGTTGTTTTTGAAAGTTCCTCTCATGCGATTGTTTTGGTTTTTTAAACGATTTTAAGAAGATTTCAAGACTTAGAGAGTATTCTAGGATCCATTTAAATCACGCCTTCCCACTGAAAAGGCTTTTGGACCACCAAAATTTGGTTTTCAAGCATCGCTCAAGTGAAGATACAGCTTCCTCACTTGTCCAATCTCTATCCATTTTACACTGTTGGGTTTTGAACCTTTGAGTCCAATTCTTAAGTACTCAACATCCCCTCTGCGCATGGTTCTAACCTTCCTGTCTAGAACTGTATCTTCTTGCAACTCATTGAGATATTTAGGCAACAGATCATCAATAGAAGGCAATTGACCTTACTCTTTGGGATATTCAATTAATGAAGGTTCAAATAGTCTTAAATTTTCTACATTACCACTGAATAGATGTGCATGTAAGCTGGAAAATCAAGGCGAAAAGCATTTTCACCAATTTTCTCAAGTATCTTGAAAGGTCCATACCTTATTGGCTTGAGCTTCTTTCCTTCTTGCATTCTGTCTTTGCTAATATACAGCTAGACTTGATCACCAACTTGAAAGCTATGCTCCATCTGATGCTTATCATGCTTTGCCTTGTACTTGGCTTGGCTCTTTTCCAGTTATTCCTGCACTGCCTGGTGAATTTCTTGGATCTGTTCAATGAACCTAGTTGCTTTGTCCACATCGTTGTGTCCATCAACCGCTATGTCTTTTTCAAAGACAAAATCCAAGGGAGACCTTGGTATAAAACCAAAACAAGTCTCAAAAGGAGACCTCTGTGTAGAAGAATGCTTAGCACGGTTGTAAGCATGTTGCACATAACATAAATGTTCATCCCAAAGCTTGGGATGCTTGTTGCAATAACCCCTGAGCAACTGGATCACTATCCTGTTGACCACCTTTGTTTGGCCATCTATTTGTGGATGAAAGGTCGTGCTCTTCTTCAGTCTGGTGTCCATCAATTCCCACATACTTGACCAAAACTTCCCAAAAAATCAGAATCTCAATCAAATACTATGGAAGTGGGTAACCCAAAATGCACCCAGACATGTTGAAAGAACAATTCTGTTGTTTGTTCAGCTGTAATCTGCTTGTTACAAGGTATTAAAATACACATTTTGTTGAACATGTCCACAATAACATATAAATAGTCATGACCTTTTCTAGATTTTGGCAATCCCCCAATAAAGTCCATGGAAACACTTTCCCAAGGACGAGAAGGGACTGGAAGTGGAGTGCACAAGCCTAATTTTCTATTGTTGGGCTTTCTTTTAGCTCACATGGTACACCCTTTAATATATCTAGAAACTTTTTCATGCATTCTTGGCCAATAGCAAAATCTTTGCAGCTGTGCAACTGTTTTACTTACACCAAAATGACTTGATATTAGATAAGTGTGTGCTTCTCGGATTATATTAACTCTTTTAGTTTGAGGAATGCATAACTTTCCCAAATGATATAAGAGTTGGTCCTTAACATGATAATCCAATTCTTCTACTTGTTTGCCATGACTTAAAGTTGCATATACATCTTTAAAATCTACATCTTGAGCATATTGTTCAATGTAGATTTCATGCAATACTGAGGTATGCTTAAGTATAGTAGATACATTTATAATTGGTCTAGACAACATATCTGCAACTTTATTGTGTATGCCCTTTTTATATCTGATGACTAGATGAAACTGCTGTAGGAAACCCATCCACCTATAGTGTCTTGATTGCTGCAATTTAGTTTGTGAGTGCAAATACTAAAGTGGTTGATGATCAATACGTATATCTGTTTCTTTGCCCCTTAAGTAATGTTTCCACTTTTTTACACTCTGTACCAATGCATACAATTCTTTATCATATGTGGGATAATTAACTACTGCAGAATTAAATGTCTCAGAATGGTAGCATATGGGTTTACCATGTTGCATCAACACTGCTCCCATGGAATAGTCACTGGCATCTGTTTCGATCTCAAATGGTCTTTGAAGATCTGGCAATGCTAGTACTAGTGTTCTAGTAATTTTTTCTTTCAAGATGTCGAAGGCTTTCTGTTGTTTGCCTCCCCACTGAAACACCTTGTTCAATCCTGTCAAAGCATGTAACGGAGCTGCAATTAAGGAAAAGTTGGCAATTAACTTTCTCCAATACTGTGTTGCTCCTAGGAAGCTTCTAACTTTTGTAGCAGGTTTGGGTTTAGGCCAATTTACAATGACTTCAACCTTAGAGGGATCTATCTTCAATTCACCACCCCCTACAATATGACCCAAATAATTTAAAGATGTTTTGCCGAATTCACACTTTGATTTATTTAACATAGAAATTCTCTTTTTTCAAAACATCTAGAGTCTCCTTTACATTCTTCAAATGTTCTTCCCATGTTTTACTGAAAACAAAAATGTCATCTAAATATACAATTACAAAATCATCAATAAAAGGCCTAAGTACATCATTCATAACTCTCATGAAAGTGGCAGGAGCATTAGTTAAGCCAAAAGGCATAACTAGCCATTCATACAGTGCTTGCTTTGTTTTGAAAGCAGTCTTCCATGCATCTTGCTCTGCTACTCTAACCTGATGGTAATCACTACACAAGTCCAACTTGGAAAAGTAAACAGCTTCTTTCAGCTGATCCAATAGATCATCAATGCAAGGAAGGGGATAATGATTCTTGATCGTTATTTTATTCAGTGCTCGGTAATCAATGCACATCCTCCACGAACCATCTTTCTTCCTCACCAACACGATTGGAGATCTACATGGTGATGTGCTTGGTCTTATGAACCCTTTCTCGAGCAGCTCCTGTACCTGCTTCTTGATCTCTGCATTCTCTAAAGCGGATAACTTGTACATTCCGATGTTAGGCAATGGAGCATCTTGCTGCAAATGAATATCATGTACAATTTCCCTTTTGGGTGGCAAACCTTTAGGTTCTTGAAATAAGATATCATATTCTAAAATAACTTTTTCTAAATCAACTTTCTGTTTAGTATCACAGCCCTCAAATACATTGGTTTTATCAGGTTTCTTTTCCTTTACAACCATCAGTAAAAATTGCTTGCATGAATTTAAAATTCTTTTCATCTGCCCTGAGTTTATGAGAGTATAATTATTCTTGAGTTTATGAGCTCTTACAATATATTCTATTCCATCTTTAACGAGTTGATCCTTATTTTCAGCTCTATAGAAAATGGTTTTTCTATCATACAAGTAAGGACTTCCTAAAACAATTCCACATATATCCAAAAGAACGATGTCTAACTCAACCTCATCTACAAATGTTGACCCAAAAGAAAACCTAAGTTTACGTTGTCTAGTCACTTGTAGCTTTGCTTTATCACATACCCAACCTAATGGATATGGCTTCTTGTGAGGTGTGGTTAGTAATCCCAGCGTCTTCACAATTGCTTCAGAAATCAATTTTACTTATGAGCCACTATCAAATAAAGTATCTATCTTTTGATGCTTGGAAATAAATCTAATATGAAAAAGCTCATGTCTTTTCTCCTCATTTTCTTCACTATCAATAGTTTGTGCAGAATTACTAATAGATGCTTTAGAATTTTTACCTTTTATACCTGTGGCTGCGATTGTTGTTTCATCACTTGAGTCTGACCCTAAATCTTTCTATATAGCAGCAGCAGTCTTCTTCTTTCCATCGAACTTCTTGGGTTTCAGCTTCGGACGCAAAGACTAGAAATGTTCATCATCATGTCCATCCTTCTTGCAGTGAGTGCATGAAGGTTTGTCTTTTTGCACAGCGTTTGCCTTTCTCTCTTTCCATTTCTGCTTCCTCTTTTCCTTATTCTTGCTTGCAGTGGGTTTTGATGATCCCCCAATCTCTGGGTTCACATTCTTGCCTCTAGCCTCTAGATGGGTAGCCTGAACAGAAACCTCATCTATGCTAGTAGGGTTAAACATGAGAATGGTGTGCCTCAAATAGATGTGTAGACCGCCTATATACTTCAGCAAAGTTTCAGGTGAGTCTAAAGAAATGCCTAGAATTAAAGCTCTTTTTCTAAATTCTTGGGTGTAGCTTTGTACACTTTTCCCCTTTAATTGGCGAAAGGCTTGCCAACTGATCATAGCTTGCTGCATATAAGCTAGTAGATAGAACTGTTTTTTAATGGCAGAAACAAATTCACTCTAGACAAAAAGAATTTTACCATGCTTCTTCAAGTCAGCTTGTGTCCTACCTTCCCACCATACCAAGGTAGTTCCTCCAAGGCGTAGGCTGGCCAACCGAATTTTACTCTTGTCTAAATCAATATTCTGCACCCTGCAATACACATCAATCTGTCTAATCCAGTGATCTAGCTTCTCTACATTTAATTCGCCATCATATATTGGCAAATCAAATTTAACATCTAACTTAATCAAAGATGTTTTCTTCTTTTTATTTTCAGGGCTATCAGGAGGTGTGGATAGAGGAGGCTCTTTTCCTTTCCCTTTGCCTTCAGAATGGCCTTCTAGAAGAGATTCCTCTGTTCCTTTGTCTTGTTTGGAGGTTGAAGTATCTTCGCCTCGACCTTTTTTAAATTCTCGGTACATCTCTTCTACCATGGCTCTCATGGTCATGAATCTGTCCGTGAACTGAGAGTCTGATTCCAAGGGATTTTCTTCTGCCATTTCCCTCCTAGGATAGACTCTTCCTATTTCTGGGTTAGTCTCAACCAGTTCTCCTTCTCCTGATTTGAGCTTTGACTTAGTTAGCATTCAACAATCCAACACAAGCTTGTCTAACCTTAGCAACCTAAAGCTCTGATACCACTTGATCTGATAATGAGATCTAGACATTTATTAAGGTATTATAGACTCGTGTGCATGGATATTCCTATGTTATTTTATGCAATGGATCAATAAGATTGCGAAATACACAGGCAATGAAGTAGTAAAAGAAGCATAATAGACAACACACATAAACACAACAAGTTTAATAAAGAGTTCACCCAATACTCTTAAGCTACATCTCCTGGTCCAACCTTCAATGCTGACCTCTCTATTTTGTCTTCAAACATAGTTTTACAACAGTATGAGCTCAATTTGAGACTCAACACACAATAGATACAACAGCAAGAGTTTGCCTGAACCTCTCAAGCTTCTCTAAGTACACAGACTCTCTCAATCACTCTCTGTCTCTGCCTTTGCTCTCTCTGTCTTGGCACTACCTACAATACTACATGTTTCTGTTTGTTCTTTGTTTGTGGCTTTAAAGCCAATCTGTGTTGCCTGTTCGTTTCTCCTTCTCGGCTTTCTATCTCCCGGCCTTTGTTTGCTCGAATCCCTCTTCTAGTGTTACACAATCATTGCATAACACATTAAGGGGAGGTGGCCACCTATTCTGCAACGTAAGAGTGCCTTGGGCCTTTAGAACCCTTGAACCAGCTGCTCTCTGTTAACACAGAGAAATGTATTCGAAACTAAGAAAATCCACCAAAAACACTGTGTATCGGACTTCAAAAGTCCTCAAATCCAGTCTATACTCCTATCAGGTCCGCCCACAAGTCGTTGTCGCAAGTTGCAAATGGCCTATCCCTTTGCATTTTGGAAATACATAAAAACACTAAAAATAACGTAAAAATGGCTTCCTCCGAACTTGAAACAATATACATTTTCATTCCCAAACCCCTTTGGGTTTCGGTTTTATCGCATCGACACTGTTTTGAGATATACGAAAATACATTACAAAATGCCTTTCTGCGGATCTGAAACTTTATAGCATATCGTTTATAATTCTATCAGGTCCGGTTGTCACATATATATATATATATATATATATATATATATATATATATATATATATATATATATATATATATATATACATATGTGTCCGCCCTTTTGTATGGCTCTGATACGATTTGTCGCAGTCGCATGTCGCATGGGCCCCTGGTTGTGGTAAGTGCTTCTATTGAAATCCGCCGATGCGATATGGCGGTGCAACGTGGGTCATCGATCTGCACGCTTGATCAATGGTCCTCGTTGACCCCACTGATCGCTATCGCAACATACATATGGTCTCCGCCAATTGCCACCGCCGATTGTGATTCTCCGATCAGATCTGGACCGTTGATCGACCAGATCTGACGGCTACTATGCAAAGTTGCCGATAACCCATTTTTTCACTGTTTCTTCATAATTTTGGCTGCTGCTAGTGTTTTCTGTTGTTTTTTAAAGTTCCTCTCATGTGATTGTTTTGGTTTTTTTTTTTAACGATTTTAAGAAGATTTCAAGACTTAGAGAGTATTCTAGGATCCATTTGGATCCGCCATAGAGGCCCTTTTTTTTAGGGAGCTGAGACAAGAAAACAAAAGAAACAAAAAAGGCAGATATGCATGCATATATATTTCCACGAATCAGTAGCTTTGATGGGGATGGGCTCCTTATTGTTAATAGGAATGCACCTATGATCAATAGGAGGCTCCATTTACCATTCAATTCTCACAAGCATGCCACTTGTATGACCAACATCAACAATCGAACCTTCCATATCAGCAAACACCTCAGTGTTTTTTAGGATTATGTCGCTCATCGGAAAGTTTCCTTTCCACCTAAGTGATCTCTTCTTGAATTGGTTAAGTGTTCAAATCCCACTAATGATTGGTTGTACTCTCAAGTCGAATTTGAGCTCTAGAATAACCTATCCCTTCGTAGTAATATGCTCCTCGCTAGACATTAGCTCTTTGTCTAGGCATGGAAAACAACAACAAAAAATGAGAGGCCTATGTCAAACTCGAATGGTTCAACAAGAGTGGAGAAACCCAAACACAACCCCCTATCCTTGCCAAGACCTTCTAGTGGAAGAGCCATCTTGAGGCCTTAATTGTATACAAGAGAATAACATAGGACAAACCAAGGATTAGGAATAAAAATGTATAAATAAATATTCTTAACATACCTAGGAAGAGGAAACAATTCAATTAGGCCGCCTTTGCCCTCCTATCATGGAGTTGCCAGTCTCACTTACCTAACTACAAATCCATTCTAATAGGAAGGAGATGAGGCGCCTATTACAAGCTGCAGAGAGTTGTTTGGAATGGAAAGCCCAAAAAATGAGGATTTGATTTGAATTACTAAAGAAACCCAATGTTGTTGCACTCCATACCAACCTTTTTCGAAAGTACCCTTTTTCGGAATTTGAAGTCTTGACACAATGGTCATTGATGTCTACTCATTAAAAGATGGATGATTTGATAAGATTGTGCAAGTCATCCTAATACATGAAAACAACACTGAAAGTGATATGAAACCACTACAAATTGTCAGAAATCCCAATTCACGCAGACAACCAAACTAGCAGATTGAGTGGAGCGTTGGGACGACCATTTGGGTAATGTGCATGTCTTAAATGAACTCCTAAGGGGGCATGTTGTCACATCCTACTGGCTCATGGGATGGTGGGGCAGTGGTGACACACTTCTCCCATTTTGTGGAGTTGGTCACCCCATCCACGGAAAAAGCATTGCCATGTTATTTAGGTTCATGATTTTTTTTAAATTTAAGAGAAATATAGATTATTAAACATGTATATATATATATATATATATATATATATATATATATATATATATATATATATATATATATATATATATATATCGACCTTATTTCAAAATCCTTACTAAAATACATTATAAAAACTTGTATAATTAGTGGGGGAGGTAGGAGAAGTAGGGGTCTTATTTGACCCTGAGGAAAAAATAGTGTTTCAATTCACATGGGCCTTGGTACAACAACAAATAACTAGGTTGAGTTCTTTGGCCTCTGGAAAGGCTGGGAATTTGTGGGGATTCACTTCTCATCATCAAACAAGTTATCAATGTGACAAAAAAAAGTGTATGATATAATGGTTCTCCTATTCTACAAAGGAATTATTTAGTCGTCCCTCATTTTGATCACTTGGATCTCAAACATGTATATAGACACTTAAACACAGTCGTTGACATGCTGGCCAAAAGAGGGCCCTCTTCAGGCCAAGGAAATATAGAAATATGTCAGGATATTTAAAAAAATCCATTATTCCCTAATGATCATCAGAAGTCAAGATCACATGGCCAACACCATGGAGTAAGCCTCACTCAAGCCTTTAATTCTTTCAATCTTGAGGATGTTTTCTCCGCACTTAGATAATTTCCGGGTGCAAATTCTTAGGCTCTTGGACTTGGTGGATCAGGAGTCTCACATTTTGGGGCTACAACAATTTGAAATATACCTAAGGTGGCACTCCATTATAACAAGTGGATGGCACTCATAAACCTTTGATGTCCAGGGTGGTACATGTCCTTAAGTTGTCCTCAATAGTAGTTAGATAATTCAAATTTGGAAAGATGGATTCCTATTTGAGTAGAGATATGGAGTTAATATTGTTATCAAGTTTCTCGTATCACCACCCTTTCGAAGATATTAGATCTGGAGTGGATTTGTTGTTTCTATCCAGTGTGTGAAAATCCTCCATCATAATTATTTATTAGCTTCTTGGGTTTTCTCGAATCTCTATGGGATTCAATATCTCTTTGGTAATTGGCTTAATTTGGTTGGAATTTCATCTATCATCACTTTGTTTGCTTTCATGGATATGATTAAGCCCTCTCAAACCTCGACGTTGCCTATGAACGATTCAAATATTGTTAAGATAGTGGATGGTGCCAAAGCTTTGTTGGAAGCACGCCAAAGATAAGTTGATACGATGGACAGATAGTGACAGTCCTTCTAGATTCTTCTAGAGGAAAAGCTTTTGTGCCGGTTTAGCGACATGGAACCAGTTCTGAATTATTTTCGTGAGGAAATTTCTTCCCTTAGTGCTCAAGTGGCAACACTGGAAAACATCATCTGTAATTATTTCAATATGGGTGCATGTGATTATGGCTTTAGTGATGCTCCTTTGCAAAGGAACTTTTGACACCCTCTTGATCATTACCATTTGGGCAATTTTCGTAGTTGATGTCTCTTTCAATGGTTATCGTAACTTATAATTTTTAGAAATATTTTCTTGTTCTTGGGTGCTTCTGTTGAGTATATAGTGATGAATTTTTTTTTATGCAAGAATAACAGCCCCAATCATGCCATTTTGAATTTAAGCCTTGTTGAATTAATCACTGACAAAATCTCATAATGCAGTGTAAGGGAACATGCCCAAAACCCAATCATTACTAATATAATATATTTACCCATTCTCATATATATATATATATATATATATATATATATATATATATATATATATATATATAATTTTAAAGTTTTATTACAAACTACATTGCTTGTTATTTATATAGATCCACGATATTTTATTTAACCACAAAGTCTATGCCTTATTGAATACCAAAATTTAATATTTTAGATAAAAATATATAAAAAAAAAAATATAAAAGTTATTTCAAGATCCTTATAATAACACACACAAGGAATAGTGGGAGTGTTAACTCACCAATCTTTGTCATGATGGATCATAACTCCACTTGTAGGGGCATTGCACCACCCTTTCTTCTCTGATGCACCCTGTGGGAATTACTCAACCCTATTCATGTACTTCATCATGTTGGGGGATTTTGTACATAGGTGAATTTGATGGTTCGGTATGGAATTTAAACATTTTGGTACGTGTTACAAGAAACTTCATTTTACTTGTTTGTTCCTTTAACGTTGTAGAAGTCTCAAACATGCACCATGGGGATCTACGAGATACTCACGGTTCATTTTTTTAGCATGATGCAATTAAGGAAATGCCTTGAGACATGGATGCTTTAGCATATAGACTGACTACATTGGAAGCCAATTAATTATATTAATAAAAAATGAAATTACTAGTTTAATTATATTAATAAAAAATAGATTATGGGCCAGGTTCCTTACAAACTTCAGAATGATCTTCATAGTCATTGTATTCATTGGTTTAAAATGTTGACTACCTATGTCTGCAACTCTTTCTACCAACAATTCAAAACTTATACCTTCTATAGACTTGAAAAAGGACACCTAGTATTAATATATATTTACATAGAATACAAAAAACTATATTTTGGTAAACTAACTCACATTGGATGGTCCCTCTGTGTTATACAGAATTTATACCTACGGAGAAGTATATCTTCCCTAAGTGGGTAATTACACTTAGAACAACTGAAATAAAGATGTTTAACTTTTTCCTACAATAAACAGATAAGATAAAAGAACCTAGTTGTGATCCTTCGCTTCCTTTGATCTCCTTTGAGTTGCTCCCATCGCTCCCTCTCAAACTGAATTCGCTCAATTAGTACTTGCCAACATAAACAGAAGATGAGAACAATCAAATCATATGATCAATTTATTGTAAATAAATGGAATCGACAACATTTTAACATACATTCATCATAGATATAGACAAAAGTATTGGAAAAGGAACAAACAACTTTATTGATTGATAGAAGGAGAAGTTACACCCAATGTGGTTCGATCTCGTGTCACTCATCCAACTTAGTCCAAACCCTCATCACACCAACAGGAACATCAACCCAGCAGCATAACATTACTTGAAAATGATTTCAAGTCTCTAAACCAACAGTATTTCTCTATAATATTCAAGCTCCTTTGGCTCTATGATGGGAGGCCAATTTATAGATGAATACAAGTGGTTTTCTCATTAATATGGCATTGAATGGTTTTCCATAATTGGATGATTAGTTTCCATGTTAAAAGGGATGAGAGGATAGAGGATTAGATGATCCAAGGCTATCCTAAATTGAGCTCATATTGATAGGATAGGAGTTGGGTTCCTTCTAGAAGGCTCTAGAAAGGAGGAATATACTCAAGATCCAATGAACATTTTGAGGATTCTCGCGCAACGCAGGCTTGAGGGGGCTTAGGTGCTCTGCAACGCAGCCTTGAATGGAGCTACTTACTCTGCTAAGCACTTACCCCTGACCAGGGGTGCGCTGGTGACCCAAGGAAGCACTTCAGCAGGGTTTGAAGTCAGGAAACTCTCATGGATGAAAGCACTCAATGAGGTGGCATGTCTAGGGCATGTAGCAACTGAATTAGGGTTTGATAGACCTTGTTTACACTGATTTGATCGTCGGGAGTGATGTGCCCAAATAGACCTATAACAACTGCCCCCTAAAGAATGAAGTCAAAAATGATAATGTTAAGTGATATGCTTTATGATTTGATGAGGAGGATCTGAAGGAGATGGTGACCTGCATCAATTACAATACATAATATCATGATATCTTTGAATTTTTCATGAATTGTTGAGGGAAGGCATACCCATGCTCAACATATAAACTTTTCATTACATGTACATAAATTAGATAGTCGTCTACAGATATAGATCCATGATAAGATGACTATCTGTGTAAAGCCATCATACAGATGATTTAGTACTCTCCTGAAATCGCAGCCCGGATGGATGAAACTAGATCTGGGGTCCTCTATCTCATCCAATCGTTTGCTCAAGTACGAGTCTAACCATGTGAAAATGTGATTTAAAGTCGAACATGGGAAGACACTGTCTGATTACCAGCCAATGATGTAAGTTGTTAATAGATGCAAGAGAAATCACCAATAATGATAATGATTCTCAAGGTACTACAGTACATTCTGCATGGTGTGAATAAATGTTTTGATGTCAAACACCATACAAAGTCTTTCAGTCGAAAGCCTGTGATGTCAACTTGTCGCCGGAAGCGAGAAACTTGCCATTGATGTATGCAAGCCTCAAGGTACTGGAAGGGTGTTTCTAAGTCAACTTCCTGGATAATGTGCTGATGTCGACAAGAAGCGACTCGTCACAGGAGGGCCTTGATGTATCCCCCATCAATGACACGAAATGAGTGTAATGATTTTGAAGATAGAATGTGACTGATGACACAATGTTCAAGAATGGCGGTCATGAAAATGAAGGTTTATGAGTATTGCAAAGGATGGAGTTTACTGAGTGACTTCTCCTAAATATGTCGGCGACACTGAATGAATTGTAAGAATTGACCCAAAACCAAAGTGATGGATGGTGTGATAGACCATAGGTATGATAACCATCAAGTAGATAACCCAACCCAAATAGTCACAGAGATGAAGTGAAAGTGTCATGTTCAAGAGCGATTTGCTACCATAAAGTGATTTATCCCTTTTCCCATTTCCCCAGTCATTGTTAACCAATACCTCTTTATTTTTTAACAAGCTTCAGGAGGATAACATATGCTTGATGTATAATTCTACCCTTCGGTGAATCCATCGTTATGTGATGTTTTAACAATTCTATCGAAGGTGAAACTCGGTCTTGTCATGATGGACAAGTTTTTCACTATTTGATGCTTTAACGAGTTTAACGACAATGAGAACTCGGTCATTTTCATGTTTAGAGAGTTTGAAAAGGGACAAAAAGAAAACTCCACAAGTTATTTTTCGTAAATTTGTCTCTCAAGTCCAAAAAAACGTAAAATAATACAAGAGAGAACCTATTGACCATGTTCGATCAACGTATTCCTTTTTCGTAAGTAATCTATCTCAGTCCGGAAAAGGGTTAAACTTATACTGAGTAGATGTCATTTCCAATCCATTTACAAGCTGAAAAGGACAAGCGCCCGGCAATATTTTCATATTTTGAGAGTCTAAAAAGAGGACTCTAGGGGGGTTCCTTTTCGATGTTTAACAAAGCTCGAAAAAAAGATAAAATTACGCACTGTGGTCAAAAGTACATTTTACAGTCAGGCACATCAAATTCACTATGTCAGTTGTAAACCTGCTCAAAGAACCACCAAACGGATTAAACATACTTGTTTCATTGGTAAAAATAGGTAAAACTATAGTTTATTCATTTAATGAACATGAAATAGCCATAAAACAAGAATTTACCAAGTCATTTTACCATTTGACATTTACCATTCCGTTTTGTGCTATGAACCAGTGTTTTACCTCAAACTTTAGCAACTGATTGCGGGAGATTCTATGGATCATTCTTCGTGCCGTTAGGACCAGGTAGGAGATCTACCTCTTCTCTTTCATTTAAGGTCATTCTTTTTCAATTTCAGGAAAAAAAAAATTAGGTTTTTGGGGTCTCTAAGGTAAATATATCACACCCTAGGATCAGCGCACCTTTATGCATCGAAAACTGCATTGCAGAGCAGTGAAATAGAAGGGAAAATGCTCTGCATCGCACTATCTAAATATGAGGGCTGCATTGGGCACAGTTTAGAAATTTGATTCATCATTTCTACCCAAAATCTCTTCATTTTTTTTGCATGAAATGGATCCTAACTAAGCCTATGGTGTGATTTCAAACTTTGATCGGATCAGAATGGCTATCACATGGCGTGAAAGAGAACATGAAGAACAGGATATGGTTTCCCTAAATGATCCTAGTATTGTTGAGGCCCTCAGAGATTGTGGGTTACTCAAATATTTTAGGTTATCTGGGATGAGGCAACAATTAGAACTATTGCAATTCTTGGTTCATTCATGGGATCTAGCAGAACAGGTTTTTCACATAGGGGACAAAGTGCTCCCTATATTGATCAATGATATTTACTTTCTCACAGGATTGTCGAGACGTGGTGCCCCCATTTCTCTTTCAGGTTCTGCCTGTGGGGGTGAATCAATGAGGGACTACATTCGACAATTCTGCTAGCCAGGTACACAGCCTAGCAAAGATGGAAATATAAACATCAGGGATGTTCGTGATTTTCCCTTGCGAACAATCCTCTTTACTATCGCAAAGTTGGCGGGTAGCATGACACTTCATGTCATGAATAGATCATACATGCAATATGTGCTCGAGTGTCTCAAGCCAACTATGTTCAACTGGTGTGAGGCAGTATTCTCTTTGATGAAAGAGCAACTGACTAAAGTTAAAAGCAATATGACGAAAAATTTCAGCTATGGATCGATTTTGATCGCTTTTACTTTGGAGAGAGAATTCCATTGATGCAACCTCAACATGTGACACTGAATTTAGTTGGTCCTAGAGATCCACGGATGAAGAGATGGGTAGAGTCGATGGCTAGACATGCTAGTCAGTCATCAATCTCATTTTATACTGCATTCTTCAGTTGGCTTTGTCGACAACATATTGTCATAGAGTAGAATCCATATGCAGGGATGGATTTTCGTGGAGATCCAGATTTGAGATTACTAGTGGGTGCTCAATGGGGTGCTATAGATAAATTGTTTTGACCATGTATTTTTTATTTTTTGAGTTTTTACATGTTTTTTTGTTTTTTGTTTCCAAGACTAAACTAAAAATGTTCTCATGTATACAGATGTTGGCACTGTTCGACCAATGGGTCATCAACAGGAGGCGGGTGAACCGGCGGGGAGAAATGTCGAAAGAGCATTTCTCCAGGATCTAGATCTGATCAAGACACTGACGGAGTTGCAGCATCATATAGAGGGGTTAACCCTCATTATACTGGATGTTCGGATCAAGGAGTTACCGATGAGATTATAGCACCATATTATTGGTGCACCTAGCCATTGGATGAGGCTATTGCGCATGATAGCTCAGGTAGTTACCTGTTATCGTGAGCATCATTAGATCTACTTAGGATGATTTACTGTATGCATTTTGAGGTTTTGAAGTCAGATGACCAACAACTCTTGGACACAAATTTTTGTAAAAACTTTGAACATATAACTATTTTACTTTCAGTGTTTTTGTATGGTTATGTGTAATCCTATTCAACTGTTGATGTGAATTGAAAATTTACTCTTTACATATGTCGTAAATATCTGTTTAACATGTAATTCGCTAAAGAATCAGTCAATGTGTTAAATTTTCTGGAAATGTGTTGATATTGAATGTAATCAAAATGTCTTTCCAAGAGACGAACTCTAAGGAATATATGATGAATAGTTGGATTTTGAACGAAATAAACATTCGTAAGTTTTAGTACGACAAGTTGTGAGTCTAGACTAATGATGATTCAGAAAATGCCAAGTGCAATGGCATCAGAGAGGAGTCCAATCAATGTGCTATACTCAGCGATATTTTTTGTACAACGACCGATACAAATCCCTTGAAAACTCACTAACTTTCCACTTCGATCGAATATGGCCCATGCTGCAGAGGATAGGTTCTGCATATTACGACTAGCACCATCGGCATAACCAACAAATGGTTCCAAAGATTCTGACATCTACAACAAATTCAACGCAGATTACTAACCACATAAAAACTCTAAAAGCCACACTATGATACACACACGCAATCAAAGCATATATACAGTGTTTTTACTACACACAATCAAGCATAGTAACGTTTAAGATACAGCCCATTTCGGGGCTGCAACAATGGAATTCCATCATAATCAACCAACTTGTAAGCGCCTTTTGCCAAATCACGCTTGACAATGTAGGGGCCCATCCATAGTGGTTCAAAATTTCATTCTCTTGATTTATCGACTTCCTGGTCATAAAGCAATACTAGGTCTCCTTCTGAGAATATGCAAGGCTTGACATTGCAGTCATATTGCGCCTTAATTCGTTTCTTATGTGCTTCGTTGGCTATTGCAGTTTCACGACATGTTTCATCTATATGGATGAGTTCTAAGAAATGTGCTTCCTCATCAGAAGTGTCAAGTAACAAATCAATTGCGAGTTTTAGTGATGAAATCTCACATTGTATTGGCAAGATTGCCTCAAGACCATACACCAATTGGAAAGGTGTGAATCCAGTTGCGTTTCTTTTCGAGGTTCGGTAAGCCCACAAAGCTAAGTATAGGATCAAATGCCAGTTTCGTTTGTGAACTCCTATCATTTGTTAAAGCAATTGCTTAAGGACTTTGTTGATGGCTTCTACTTGTCCATTAGCCTGTGGACAATAAGGAGTAGAACTATCATGTGAGAGTCATAACTTGGCAGTTAATTCAATCATCATGTTATTGTGAAAATGCGAACCATGATCTATAACTATATCTTGTGGTACACCAAACCGTGCAACCACATGGTTGAAGAAAAAAAGTGCAGCTGTCTCACCACTATTATTTAATGTAGGCATCGCCTCGGCACATTTCGTACAATAGTCAACGACGACAATAATATACCCGTGCCCCCCGGACGAGTGAGGGTTACATGTCATGAAATCAATGCCCCACTTTTCAAATGGTCCAACAGCGACGATAGGATGTAGTGGTGCAAGTGGTAATCGAGTCTTACGATCAAAAATCTGGCATGCATGACAACTTCTAACACCAGTAATGCAATCATTAAATATGGTAGGCCAGAAGTAACCAGCACAGAGAATTTTTTGTGTGGTAGCATAAACAGATAAATTTCCACCACAAGCACCAAAATGGCAATCATTTAGAACTTTCTCGGCCTCCTCATGTGTGAGGCACCTACGAAAAATCGTATCGTTACCACTACGGTAAAGGGTGTCACCAATGATCAGATAATCTTTGGCTTGATATCGAATACGTCATTGTTGCGAGCGAGAGGTATCGGACCGAAAAGTTTGGGTTTGGAGATAAATTAGTATATCTCCATATCAAGGGTCAGATGATGAGATCAGAAACAGAGACTCATCCGGAATTGATGGTTCCATTGTTGATTCGATGGCGGTAGATGGAAGGTTGCAAAGAAACTCCGCAAAAACTAGAGATTTCTTTGACTTGGATTTGATGAATTCCAAATCAAATTCCTAGAAAATGATGATCCATTTTGAATATTTTGCCCCCAGCAATTGACGTGACAAGATGTATGTCATAGGGTTGCAATCCGAAATGACAATGGCTTTTCGAAGCAGGATATAATGGTGAAATCTCTGTACAGCTTGAACGGAAGCCAAAGATAGCTTCTCCATGTAAGAATACTTAACTTCCGTATCATTGAGATTACAAATCAAATAGTAGATCGAATGTTCAATCCCATCTTCTTCTTGGACTTAAACAATAGCAATGGTTGTATCTGCAGCGGCGAGATACAGGAAATAGTCATTCTGATAATTAGGGGAATACATTAATGATGCTCGAATCAGCATATCTTTGAGATCATCAAAGGAACCTTGTGCAACCTGGTCCCAATGGAAGGGAATTCCCTTTTTCAAAAGACGAGTAAATCCCTTAGCCATTTCAGCATAGTTGGGAATGAATCTCCTTAGAAAGTTAGCCTTCCCTTGGAGTCTCTGTAACTGAAGTAAATTGGAAGGTGGAGGCAGATCAAGAATTGCCTTAACCTTCAAGGGGTCGAGTCGAATTCCTTCTTTGGACACTATGAAACCAAGAAAACAACCAGAACCAACACAAAACACACATTTATGTGGATTGAGTCAAATTTTGTAGTGTCGGCACCGTAAAAAGATGGCTCTCAAATGTTGCAGGTGATCAGCCCGTTTCTGTGAATGAGCAGGTAAGTCATCTAGATAGGGTTGAACGATGTGTTTGATGTCGTGGAAGGCATAATTCATTTCCCTTTGAAAATTTACCCCAGCATTCTTCAAACCACTAGGAATTTTCCTATATGCGAATGTGCCCTAGGGACAAATAAAGGCAATTTTAGATTGGTCTTTTGGACGGATATTGATCTGATTATAGCCGGAAAATCCATCCATAAATGAAAATATTTCATATCCGGCACATTCATCAATTATCTGGTCGATAAAAGGAGTGGGATAGTTGTCTTTTGGGGAAGCATGATTAACATCCCTGTAATCAACACACACTCGTATTCTTCCTTGTTTCTTCATGACAGGAACAATATTGGAAACCCAATCGGTAAGAGGAACAGGGTATATGAAACCAGCATGCAAAAGTTTTTCAACTTCTACTTTTATGGCAGCAGCCTTCTTCGCATGAATAGGACGGAGGCGTTGTCGTACTAGCTTGACATCAGGATACATTTTAAACTCGTGCTCAACTATACTAGAATCAATACCTAGCATTTCCTCATATGTCCAAGCAAATATATCGTGGAATTCACGAAAAAGAGCACGGTAAGTTTCAAGTTCCGATTGAGAACAAGATTTGCCAACATGGATGTTTTCTACAATTCCAGGTTTGGTCGAAATATCGACATAAATGGTTTCTTGGATATTCGATAAGTTTTGTTCGAAATCGACTCTCTATAAATACAGAAATTTGAAAGGAAGTCAACATTGAAGGGTGATTTAGTTCATTTGGAATATCTTCTACGGGATCACTGATGATAATCTGCCCATGTTTCTTCTTCCGTCATCATTAATTGGATGATTCCTTCATCAGTAGAAAATGTATGTGAAAAAGGATCAGATGAGGTACCATATTCTAACGAAAAATCAACCCATACAATCAGTGACAATGGATTTGGATTTTCTATGCAAGCCAAAAAGATTGATTGTTATGCAAGCTCAATTGGGCTTAGCGGCATGGTTTCATTACGCATATCAACTTCGGAATTATTGGAAATCTTCCATGAGTCAGATGAAGTGGAAGATATCATGTTATAGGTCTCAACTTTTGCAACTTCTGCCATTTGTGATGGTGACGGTAGTGAAAAGGTTCCCATTAGGGAAGAATCTTTGAAGAGACCTACTCCAATGTTCTGAAGAGATAGCGGAGGTCCATGAACTAACGAAATGCTTCTATTTTCCTTTGAACTAGAGGCGAAAAAGGTGAGTTGATCAATTACTATGATTTCGCCTTTATGAGGGAAAGCGATCATACGAAAGTATGTCGAAACCACAGTAGCCATAGTGTAAACCCACGGTCTTCCTAGTAAAATATTGTAGTCAAGGGGTCCGTCAACGACCTCAACTTCAATAGTTATAATTTTTCCCCCTAGTTCTATCTGCAAGTTACTTAAAATTCCACAAGGTGTATAAGTGCGACCATCAAAAGATTTTAACGTCGTAGGTGATCGTGACAAAGGCGGTGAGCCAAGTGTTTTCTAGCAATTCATTGACATGATACAAGTAGATGCACCTTCGTCAACAATGGTTCGGTGAATGAGGTGATTCAAAGCATTTACTTGGATCAATAATGCTAACTGTGCTGGTCATTATGGCGTATTACCCGTATGGTTAAAAACTACGAGATTGGAATCTGTTTGATCAATTCCACCAATTGCTGACAATAAAGCATGCTTTTGGGAGGGACAATTTTGAAGCACCTCAAGCATCAACATAGCAGAAGGTGACTTAGCTAAATCTTCTACTATGTTATAATTTCTCACTACTCGAGCTCGAGGGTTGAATGTAGATTTATGAACAACTCCTTTAGGTGGTTTTATTATTAACTCTGGTGCAATGGGTGGTGGAATGGAGTTAGACGAAGTCGAAGTCGAAGTATTGGGTTGATCTATAGCCTAGTTATTCGACGACGATGATGGATTACCGTAAAATTTACTTCGTGGAGTCACCAAAACATCAGTCGTAGGCTTAGTGGCGAATAGCATAAGCACTTGTGAAGTGGAAGCATGATCTGTAGCAACCAAATGAGTCTCTAGGTTTGGAAAAGGGTCTGTCAACACAGCAGATGTACTATAAGTCTTAAGAAGTTTTGAGACTTCAGAGCGGTAAGGACAGTCTTGCGTAAAGTGCTCCTCATTACAAATTAAACATGGGTAACAAGGTTTCCTAGCCGGAGAAGAGGAATCAGGTGATTTCTCTTGAGGGGGAGAATTTTGTTTCTTTTTGGCTTTCCCCTTTTTCGTGCTTCCAGGTTGCTTTTCATTTTTACCTTTGTCAGCTGACACGGAATTTATTTAGGAAGAAAGTGTATTATCAGGTGTATTAGAGATTTGATTTGAAATACAAAGTATTTGACTATATGGTCTACTTGTTGTTTGAGTGCTTGAAGAACCTATCACACCGTCACTGGCGTGAGAGTCCTTACTAGATGGAGGTGGTGGAACAGTAAAAGCTGGTCTAGGTGCATTTGGAATCTTAACATAGAGCATGTCAGACTGGGTGTAAATCAAGTCTAAGTATTGGGCATGAGCAATAACTTGCTCTTGAGTAACAACTCCTCCTTTAACCACATCCTTAGTGATAGATGGCAACAAGAATTTAATAAACCACTCAGCTAAAAGCTTATCAGGAACAAAAATTTTGACTATTCAACGATGACAATGCCACTCATGAATATGATCAGAAATGTGAGTAGCAGGGGTCTGTTTAAAGTTGGTCAATAGTTCCGTTCCATTTTCATATCTGATGGGTAACTGGAAATGGGTTAAAAATGTAGTGGCTAAGCTGTGAAGTTGTCAAATGAAGCTCATGGTAATTCAATATACCACTTTGCAGTCGGACCAGTGAGCATTCGCTAGAAAAGACGTAGTCTTACTGAATCATCATTTAGGGAGTGGGATGAACACCATAAATGAAAATTCATAATGTGATTGGATGGATCTTCTCCGAGGTTTCCATTGAACTTAGGAATGTCAAAAGGCAATTTGCGTGGAATCACCTGCCACCAAGCTTAATAAAGAATGGGATCATTGGTACGTCGATTTAAATCCGATAATTCAAGTCTTGCGACAAAAGGCAACTCTCGGTTTAGGTCGAGTTGAGTGTAGCCAAGGTAAGATGGAATTTCCTGGACAATAGACCTTTGCATACCAGCATAAGGAATCTGTTGTTGGTAACCTTGATAGGGGTAGGTTTGTTGAGCATATCTAGTATAAGGTTGTTGGGAACCAGGATAAATTTGTTGTTGACCAAAACCAACATAGGCTTGTTGACTAGAACCTGGGTAAGCTTGATGTTGACCAAACCCATCATAGGCCTGTTGACCAAGTCCAGGATAAGTTTGGCACTGTTGGAATTGATGTTGTTGGTATTGTGGCTACCACGGTTGTTGATACAATGGTTTTTTCCCACCAATATAAGTTTGACCAGGTTGTGGATAAATTGGACCAGTATAAGTCTGAGTCATCCCAGTTAATGGTAAACTGGCCTGAGGTTGTTGGATTTCAGACACAAACGGTTGTTGTAAAATGGCCTAAGAAGACTGAGTCTGTAGACCTGAAACTTGAGGGTAAGAGGTTGAAGGATCAGCTTGCAAAGGTTGAGATACAATCAACTGAGCTTGCGACTGTGGTAAAGTCGTAACGATAGGCGTAGTAGGTATGGATGAAACAAGTTGTATTAGTTGTGATGAATACACAAGCCTTGGTTGAATAGGCATTGTAGGCTACCATTGACAAACAGTCATTCTAGAATAAGTTGGACCTAAAGATGACGGTATATTGCCATATGGTGGCCCCCCAGAGTATGGAGAATAAGCAAATTAGGCATATTGTTCTCCATATGGAGGTAATCCAATGTTAAGTGGATACATTGGATGGTAACCAGATGGACCAGCTTGATATTGACTTGATGGATCAAACTATTCAGTATCCGTAAGTGAAGAACCAGGTAAAATTCCTGTGGACGACATGGGTGAAGACCATGGACTAGAAGAAACACTGAAGTGAGTTCCAGATAATGATTGGTAATCTAGTCGGACGAACAGACCACCATACAGATGTGACTCTGATGTTGCGGTAAAAATCTAAGAAGTAGCCATAGTACATGTTGTCGCAGCTGTAACAGATGATATAGTGTGGGATGTTGTTTCAGCCATAGTCAAATGACCCAATAAATGTCTTGATGAATCTACAGGAGTTTGAAAATAAACAGGATCAAGAGGAGCAGTATAAGTTAACCAAGGAAAAGAATGATAAAGATAAATCCCTGGTCCAAAACGATTTGGAGTTCTAGGTGAAGTTTCTTCTTCAAATTCCTCTTCAATAGTAATCAAATTGGCTGGAAGGATTTCATCATCAGGCCCGTAATAAATTTCCAGTATTTGACTCTACGGTAAAGGAGAAGTCTCAACAGTTACATATGTCTGAGGATAAACCAGTCAATCATCTTCCGGTACAGGAACAACTTCTGGTTCAGAAGTAACTTCTTGTTGAACTATGATAGGTTTGGGATCAACTTTTGGTTGAACAAATTCAAGTTCAGACGTAATTTCTTGTTGAAAAACTTTGGGTTGAGGATAAATTTCTTGTTGGACAACTTCAGTTACCGTTTCACTAAGTTCATTTTCAGTGTCCTCAGGTAACTGTAAAGGTTCCACTTCAGTAGCAGATAAACCAGTAATAGTAGGAGTAACTGGAATCACAGTACGTACTGATATAGGTGACTCTAGTAAATCAGATGAAGAACCAAAAGTTTGTGATGTACTAGACTCAGTTAAATGAGACCGCTTTCGCCGACTAGGTGTAGCTTCAGGCGGTAAAGGCGGTTTACTCGCTATCCTACGCGAACGACGGGGTAAAGGTTGATTTTCTTCCACGATTGCTAATTGATTTTATTATAAAAAGAAATAAACAAAAAGAGGGTAATCTAGGCAAAATAATTACCAAGTAACTGTGAATTGCAATATACCGCCTTGGAGGAGCCAAGGACTTAACATACGTGCAGGTAATCTCCCCGAATGTTGTTTTCAGTGTATCACAGTATAAAAGGTGATCGGCTTGGTTACCTATGGATGGATAGCAACCTAATGTAGTCCTCCCAAATATACCTAAAAGTACGTGGAGGCCCAATCCGTGTTAGCGTTGTCTAATGCGAAACCGCACAGTGAGAGCATTCCCTTATACTTTTCGTACTATAACACCGCCCGATATACCTGAAAGTACGTGGATGAGCTACGATATACTTACGTATGTGGAATGAGGTATCACATTCGAAATGTATCGCAGACTGTTAGCAACAACTGCTATGTTTAACGATGTCGGAACACATCTCTAGCCTAGACCTCTAAATGTTATGTGTTAAGTTACAATGCTCCATTAGGTTAATTGAGATAAATATTAGTTGATCTTGTTTAAAAGGTTTCCTTTCAGGTTCACCGCGTGATGTTTCTGAAACTCCTAGAATACAACTAAGATGAGAAACATTATTTTCATTTGATTTAAACAATGAAAACCATAACTAAAAGGGATAGAGCAATTAGAATCTCTAAACAAAGAGCATAGACCACATCTAATGCAACTTTTCCCTATACCATTCCTACAAGCACACAGAAACTTCTAAATGCATTATGCATGTTTTTCTTTTCATTCTTTTAATGTTTAGATGAACATAAAGAAACTAAATGCACAAACAATCAATCAATGCTTTTCACAAGAAACGAAGACTTTATGACAGTTTCTTTTTCAAATAAGTAAAGACTAAACAATGTAAGCTAAATCTGGGATTGATTCAACAATGATAAAGAAAACATAAAGAAACATTGAACAAACAAAGCCAAAGTGGGCATGGAGAAGAAATACTAATTTGGACTTCAAGGACAGAGAAACATTGACCATTCAGCAAACAATATGTGAAACAGTTTGGAAAAAATCAAGCAAAAAGATGGGTTTTTGGCTTGACAGGGACCAACGCAGCCCTAAGTGGGAGACAGTGTGTTGTAGAGCATTGTCTCTAGGTTAACGCTGATATGAAAAGCACTGTGCCAACAACAACAGTGCGTTGATACCAAAGAGAACTATCAGCACACATTTTGACCAAACAAGCTTCAAAATGACTGAATATGGGTAAATGAACTCAAGAAAAGTCTATTGGTGCTGCTAAGACAAGGGATAACTACCAGGAACGATGGTCGTTCCCCAGTATGGTCGCCAATTTGTTATACGGAATTTATACCTATGGATAAGTATATCTTCCCTAAGTGGGTAGTTACACTTAGAACAACTGAAGTAAAGATGTTTAACCTTTTCCTACAATAAACAGATTATATAAAAGAACCTACTAGTGATACTTTGCTTCCTTTGATCTCTTTGAGTTGCTCTCTTCGCTCCCGCTCAAATTGAATTCGCTCAATTGGTACCTACCAACATAAATAGAAGACAAAAACAATCAAAGCATATGATCTATTTATTGTAAACAAATGGAATCGACAACATTTGAACATACATTCATCATAGATATAGACAAAAGTATTGGAAAAGGAACAAACAACTTTATTGATTGATAGAAGGAGAAGTTACACCCAATGCGGTTTGCTCTCGTGTCAATCCAGCTTATTCCAGACCCTCATCACATCAATAGAAACATCAATCCAGTAACATAACATTACTTGACAATGATTTCAAGTCTCTAAACCAACAGTATTTCTGTATAATATCCAAGCTCCTTTGGCTCTATGATGGGAGGCCAATATATATATGAATGCAAGTGGTTTTGTCATTAATATGGCATTGAATGGTTTTCCATAATTGGATGATTAGTTTCCATGTTCAAAGGGATGAGAGGATAGAGGATCAGATGATCCATGGCTATCCTAAGTAGAACTCATCTTGATAGGATAGGAGCTGGGTTCCTTCTAGAAGGCTCTAGAAAGGAGGAAAATACTCAGGATCCAATGAACATTTCGAGGATTCTAGCCCAGCGTAGGCTTGAGTGGGCTTAGGTGATCTGCAACGCAACCTTGAATGGAGCTACCTCCTTTGCAGAGCACTTACCCCTAACAAGGGTGCACTGGTGACCCAAGCAATCACTTCAGCAGGGTTTGAAGTCAAGAAACTCTCATGGATGAAAGCACTCAATGAGGTGGCATTTCTAGGGCATGTAGCAACTGAATTAGGGTTTGATAGACCATTTTTACATTGATCTGATCATCGAGAGTGATGTTCCCAAATAGACGTGTAACACTCCACGAGAGCTTCAGTTGACTGTGTAAATGAATGGACTTCCTTCTACTAATCCCAATCCATCTTAGTATGCTTTCTCTCAAGCTCCTCTATAGACTTTGTATCTACATCATTGTTCGGAATCTCATTAACAAAATTTCTCCTCCAACTTAGACATCCTTATTTCAATCGAAACCATTTTTATCTTGCTTTCCATCTACAATTTTTCAACTTTTCTTTTCAGTGGAATCTGCTTCGTTTCCAGTAATGATCCTTGGTCTACATCTAGTGCTCTTCCATTTCGATCCTCTTGGACATCGCCTGAATCAAATGTTCAATAGTTGTTGATAACCGGTCCAATAACATGTTCAATTTGTGCAGAAGATTATTATGTCTTTGTAAGCTAGCTAGTTTTTTATATAGCATACCAATAATTCATGGGAGTGAGCATGCCTAGCGAGTCTTAACCTTGAATCTTTAGACCTATATCTCATAATCTTTCTAATGCATGTAGCTACTAAAAAACCAATTCCAACTATTGCTATAAGCAAACTAGATCAAGATGCCCAGAATGATTAACATTTTCATGAATTGTTCCCTTGTACTACTGTTGATTTCCAACCATTGTGGTTAGTTAATTCGTGAACCATATTCGAATTTTTTTGCTTTGATCTATTATTTGGTGTGGAGCTTGTCCTCACTTGAAATTATTGTGCTTAGCCTTCTCTGGCCCTCCTCCTACTTTTGTTTCTTCCGTGTGCTGCTACTATTTTTCTGTTCTGACCTCTCTTTCAATGTATAGCTCACTTTCCCGTAATTTAATATAAGACTTCTCCTAGCTGTATTGCTGACATGGCATGTTTTCTCATCTTCAATACACGATTCTCACCAAAAAAGTAATATCTACTATTAAGTAAGTATCAAATATGCCTAACGTCGAGAATCCAAATGCTCCACCATTCTCGGCAAACATTGAACAAAGGTTCTTATAGCTTTGCATGGTTTTGAAAAATAAAAATCATTAATATTAATCTGCCCCTTACACAATTTTAAAATAATGAAATAACCTTGTAAATTACGCTTACTTACTCCCTCTCGACTTGGCATTTCTCTTTTTTTTATAGCCACATAAGGATTCTATTTCTCTCACAAGAATATTTTCTCCAACCTGGCAATTACTTCAACTGCATAGATATGGAAAAATTCATGGATATGTGTGGAAAAAATTCAAAAGGGGAAAATGGGGTTACTGCACATTTAAAAATAAAACAACAAATTATTCTAAAAACACATTGCCCTGTGTTATTAATGAAATAAATATAACAGTCAATACCTCCTCCCTCCTCGATAATGATACTGGTTGATTCATGCACACTGAAGAATGTTGATGAATCTATTAAATCCTCCATCTCATTATTATTGTATAACTTTCTTATGTTTATCTTAATTTTCTACATCTTAAACCAAAAACCAAAGTCCCAAATTCAAAAAAAAGAAATTAAAAGAAAATGAAAGAAAAACAAAAACGCACAAAAATTATTGAAACAAATAGATAGATAAGCATGATCATGCTTAAAGCAATAGAAAGAAAAACAAACAAATTCAGGTTCCCACAAACAAAAACCCCAAAAATATCCCCGTTATTCTCACTAATGCCTCTCCCGCACTCATCTCACAATCATTGCTCCGCTTCATATCTCATCTCGCCTTTGCTAACAAGCCGCTTAACTTAAAAAAACATTGCCCCTCTTCCATACTTGTCACATCTCCTCTCCTCATCTCTTCTTTGTTAACTCATCCAAAAAAATGTCGCCCCCTGCCACACAAGTCATATTTAATAGTGAGGAGATTATATGGAGGTTTATTGAATTTTTTAAAATATGCTCGTCATACTCCCGTTAGGCACGCTGTGGAAATTTTGAATTTTTCAACGACTATGGACGGGTTGAGCAACTAAGTTTGTTGAAATCCTATGGCTCTGGTAATAGTTGGGGCTGGAGTAATTGATTATGGCATTCAAAAAAAGCTAGGATAATTACTCTTGTATTCGAGAAAAGCTAGGATAATTACTTGGCATTCAAAAAAAGCGACGATGTTGCGGTCCTGACTCCTGACTCCTACCCGTGGGGAGATAAACTGCATTTTTATGTCGTCGTGTCGTGAAAGTCCAGCACGCATATTATATATACCTCAACCTATGGGTTATGATCGACAACTTCAAGTGATTTTAACATCTAATAAATATAGGGTTTGGGTTTAATAATAAACAAATTTTATTATGTTATAAAAGGTTTATAAGATTTTAAATTTTTTAGTTAAAATTTTATTTTAATTTTAAATTTATACTTGGATAAAAAAATGTCTAATTATTAAAAAATAAAATATTAATTATAGTTTTAATTTATTAAAAATATTTTTTCCTCTCTTTTAATTAATATGATATTGAAATATGAAAAATGAATGAGTGGATATGTAATATGATATTGAAATATGAAAAATGAATGAGTGGATATGTTTGTTGGAGAGTATGTAACTGTGTAGTTTAGTTTTTTAATTTTTTTTTGAAATTCATAATAATTTTTCCTTATCTTTATTTTTTATCATGGTTATTTTATTAAATTAATATTAAAATTGCATTTCATAATAATTAATTATTTTTATAATGGTGTTATATAAAATATTTAATAAATTATCGTAAATTTTGTATATATATATGAGAGAAAGTGTTTGAGCATTAAAAAAACTTAATTTTCATATATATGTTGGCATTGTTTATATATATATATATATATATATATATATATAAGTTGTAATATTTTATTTATTTTACAGAGTAGTAGACACAATACTTGGTGTGTATAGTTGGCGAGAGAGAAAAAATGGAGCTGTGAAGCCTGTCTGAAAAGGGTTAGGGTTTTTTTGCAGCTGATCGCCACGACTGCACCCTACCACCCTACCTACCCTAGCTGTCTTCATCTGCTTCCCTCCGGCTGCATCAACCACAGCGGTTCCTGTATATCGTCGAGGCCTTTCGTAATAACATAGCTAAATCGTCCTCCTCCCCGCTTACTACATACTCACTGATTTCCGACACTCTCAACACGGCGAAGGTTACGATGGTCCTGGAGGTAGCTGGTGGAGAACATTTGGAACATGTATGGAACTTGACCTAGTATACTATTCGAAGGACCTGTTGGAGAATGTCAATATTTGGCAAACCCCTTACTCCGCCGCGGATGAACTCCTACCCTTCTACTGCGATCTGTCGGCTACCATTGCAGATCTACCTTCGATATCGGGACCTTCCTGCTCCACAGTGACCTTCTCGGAGCCTCCTCCGAGTTGGCCGTTTCCTCCCTCACCGCCACAGTCACCCTCGGCTGCAACTTTCGTATCTGCCTGCCTCCACCCTAACCCTGAGGCTGCAAGCTCTCAAACCCCCATCTCATCCCACCCTGTTGGATCTTCAAGCAACCCCTCGAGACACCTCAACCCAACCCAGGGAGACCCACAAGCTGTTGTACCTGAGGTTCCCCCATCGGGTAGCTACGCGGCGATACCCCTGCTTTCGGAACCAATTCCAGCAGCCAACCATCCCTGCCCCAATAACCCTACTACAAACCCTAACCAGCTGGAGGATAATTTGGATGCCCCTGAAGAACCGACGCGGCCGAGCAAAAAGAGGAAGTGCTTCAAAGCCAGAGGTGAAGACGTTATCCTCAAACTCAGGGAGGATATACAGTGGGGCGACACCATGGACACAGCGGACCGGGTGTTGGTTGGAAGGATTCGTGGCTGAAGCTACAGAGCAACTAGGCTTAAGCTGTGGACCTCTGAGGTATGGGGGTAACACCTAGCGGATCTCCCAATTGTACAAACCTTTGTTAGGGGTTGGTTTGCTCTGTGCTTTACCAGGGCCGATCATACAAATTGGATCTTGTCATCCTTATGGCATTTCGAGCATGCTCCAATACTTCTCCAGTGTTGGAACCCTCTATTTGATCTGGAAAAAGAACAGATAGGAGTCTGGCCTATTTAGGTTTGGTTACCTGGACTACCCCTTCAATTATGGTCGGAGGATATATTCCGACGCATCAGCAACACTCTGGGGACCTATCTCGAACATGATAGATCATACCTGGCTTCTGGCATGATGGCATACGCCAGGATTCTTGTTCATCTGGATTCTCAAGGCAGCCTTCAGGAGCATATCACCTTACAGTGGAAAACCTTCTCCCGAAAGCAAATCCTAGATTACGAAGGTGTCCCTTTTCGCTGCAGACGTTGCCACAAAGTGGGACACTTGTTCAAAGATTGTCCTCTAAATAAGAAGGTGAGGGAGGGAGCTAAGGGGAAGGAAACACCGCAGAAAAACTCACAAGCACAGGGTAGCCCTCCAGTGGCGGAAGAGGCAGCAAATTTGGCACATTCAGAAGCAGTACCCACACCTACAAAGGAGACCAGAAAGAAGCGGGGAAAGGCACCCATCGGCGCACCCTCTCCTCCTCTAACCAGAGAAAGGGCAGTTGTTGAGGCTACATTCTCTATGGGTATGTTGAATACAATCTCCTCCTCTGTTTACTCTAATGTTTCTCCGCACTGCATTGATACAAGTTTTGTCAAGTTCTATTTAGTTCAGTCCCTTGCTCATACCTTCAACCCTCCCATAGTCGTGCATTGCCCTATCAAGCCCTCCTACCCCACCATCTCCTTCACTGAGCCATCCTTTCTCGATGAACCTCTTCCCAATTCCCTTAACCATGCTCCCCCCCCCATTCCCCCCATCGTACAAATACCCCACCCGATCTTGGCTTCGATCACAGGCCCCTGACACCCTAGGTATCAGCCTGATTACCTCTCCCCTCCTCTAAAGATGACTAGAGGCAGACCCTCCTCCCTATCCAAAGATAAGCTACAAGTTGGGCAAGAGATTGTTGCGGGCAAGCAACACTCCATCGACTGGGTACTTACAGCAGTGAATACCCATGAGCGCCCTCCTCCATGAAATTTCTCTCCTTCAATTGTAGAGGATTGGCTGGCCCTGACAAAAAACTAGCCATGAGAAGATTGCTCTCAGTTGAACCCTTTGATATCCTCTTTCTTTAAGAAACCCTAGGCCAAGGTTGTGTCCTTACCCACCTCCTTGAATCATGGCTACCTAGTTGGACTTTTTACACCCTAGATGCAACAGGGCGTTATGGGGGTCTTGCTTTGGGTATAAACAACCGGTCCATCAAAATTTGTAATACTTGGGGGAGCTTGGGCCACCTAGGAGCTAACGTTTACTCCTAAGAGCTCGATTCTGAGTTTAGGGTTATCAACATATATGGCCCCTGTCACAACAGGGAAGGATTTTGGAGCAGACTTTTAGACTCACACATCCTTCAAAAGGACAAGCTCATTTTGGGGGGACCTAAATTTCTCCATTGGCTTTGCGGAATCATGGGGGCACAATGCACAAAGAGATAACCTCTCATATTTTTTCGAGACCATTCTGGAGGAACATAATCTCATAGATATCCCCTCCTCAAAAATCCTGCCTACTTGGAGAAATAACAGATCATGGGTGGACAATCTCTCCAGAAGACTAGATAGATTCCTCATCAAGGAGCAACTGCTAAACTTGGGGCAGGGAATTAGACAGTGGGTGGGCTCAGGGGGAATATCGGACCATAGGCCGATCTATTTGGAAATCAGAGGGGGTATGAACAAACCAAAAGGTCCCTTCAAATTTAATGTTGCATGGCTGAGAGACGCTGATTATATCCGTCTAGTGACTGATTTCTAGAGGGCTCATCCCCCTGCAGTAGAAAGGACTATCTCAAAAGGTTTTTCAAAAAACCTGAAAAGTACTAAAAAAACTCTCCAAAAAATGGGCACATAAGAAGAGAACACAAGAAGATCATATTCTCAAATTGACTGAAGAAGCCATAGAGGATTATGTTGGGTCCCTATAATACTAGTGATTACCCCATTACTATTGTAGTTATACCCCTTATTAATATTGTTGTGCCCCTATTGCCCCCATATTGTTATTAATGTGCCCCATAGAATCCCTCTATTGTTATTTTTGTGGCTTTATATTATTATTGTTAGGTCGGCTAGATTATATTGTGACTCCTTAGACTCTTATATATAGAAAGGAGGTTTTGTCATTTGAATAATCCAAGAATTGTTCATTTATGTAATGTAAAGGAGGTTGCCCCCTTGAAGAGGCTGAATTATAAGGTGTTGATCTATCTTTTCTATCTTTTCTTGAGCTGGTTTCCTAACATTTGGTATCAAAGCTTTGGATTCTAGGGTTTCGCTGCTCCAAACAGGTCATCGTGGCATTTTCACTATAACTTTTTTTTTGTGACGTTTCAGAAGTCGCAAAAAAAACCCATTTGAGAAGAAATCGCGCTGAACCTTGGGTCCGAATTTCGGAGCTTTTTAAGTGATATTTGTGGAGATAAGATCTGAGGAAGTTGGTCTTTTTGCAGACTCCTGAATTACATTCAAAACAGGTGACCTGGGGAAAATCGTCATAACTTTCTCTCTGGGGATCGGATTGAAATTTCGTAAGAAGGTACAGAAAGAGGACGGACTGTAGTTTCTTGTATGCATGTTTCAGATCCAAAGGTCGAAACAGTGACTCATGGCACGTCGTACAAGTTCGCTCTACTGAACTAGTCTATAAGCAAGTCACTGTGGGAGATTTCACATAACTCTTCCTTGGAGAATCCAATTTGGGTCAGACTTGTGGCATTGGAAAGAGGACACAGAGGGATACTACAGCTCACAAATTCAAAACTAGATGATTGGAAAGTACAGAGATTCATCAGAGGCAATATCGAGCTCCTACAAAGTGAAAACAGATGTGTAGATTTTCTTAAATTTTTGCTTAAGCTTGGTTTGAAAATTTATTTTGAAGGAATTCAAAGGGCATAGTAGAGCATTATTATTGGTAACTGATGCTCCGAGGAAAGAAAATGCAAACACCCAGTAAGGAACCTGAAAGCTCTAGCATGACTCATGAAGAAGAGGAAGAAATGCAACATGATATATCAAAATTACAAGACCAAGTGCAACAACTGTCCCTTGCACAAAAAGGAACAGAATCTAAGATGGATGGTTTAAAGAAAGATGTAGAAGCTAAGATGGATGGTTTAAAGAAAGGTGTAGAAGCTAAGATGGATTGTTTAAAGAAAGGCGTAGAAGCTAAGATGATTGACGTGGAAGCTAAGATGGATGATTTGAAGATAGATTTGAAGATAGACATGGACGAATTGAAGATAAATATGAATAAGTTGCTACAAGAAATGGTCCCTAAGGGTGAAAGGGTACTAAAGGAAACTCATGATGAGAACAAAAGAAATGTTAATCATGATTCCATAGACACTAATGTTGGATCGAAGACTCACCATATTCCAAAAATCGATATGAGGAAGTTTGATGGCAAGGATCCTGCCACATGGATATTACAGATGGAGCAATTCTTCGATCTCAATAATGTGCAAAACACACAAAATGTACGTATGGAAACTTTATATTTGGAACCAAATCAATTTGTATGGTATCAATGGCTTTGCTCTCGTAAAAAATTTATCACTTGGGCAATTTTTACGGAAGAATTGATAGCATATTATGAGGATACAAAAAGCAACACTTTTTTTAGCCAATTGATAAGTCTCAAACAAAAGGGTTCAATAATGGAGCACATTGAGGAGTTCCAAAAATTGAACATAAGGGTAAAAGATATTCGAGAGGAGCATAAGATTGATGTGTTCATAGGGTCTTTAAAGGATAATATCCAACATGATGTTCGCCTTTGGGAACCTGATTCATTAGAGAAGGCATTCAGGTTAGCAAGAAAAATGGAAAGCAAAATTATGGCAACCAGGAAGCATACCACTCACAACTATAAAGACGGAAGTGTTGTTGCCCCTAGTCTTCCACAACCTATAAGGTTGACACCACAACAATTGGAAGAAAAAAGAGCAAAAGGGCTTTGTTACAGTTGTGATAGCAAATACACTAAAGGTCATAAGTGTGCTGAGAAGAAATTATTCTACATAGATTGTGAATAGGAAGAAGAAAAGGAGCAAGAAAGGTCAAAAGAAAAGAATATACTCCAGGAACAAAGCCTAGATGAAGAACAAATAAATCCGACCATATCTTGTAATGCATTGGCGGGAATTACCACTCCTAAAACCATCAAGATAGAAGGACAAATCAAGAAGAAAAAGGTAATAGTGTTGATTGATTCAGGAAGCACCCACAATTTTATTCATTGTAAGGTAGCAAAAGAATTGAATTGCTTCCTATATCCAGCACAAGAGTGTCAAGTGATGATTGCAAATGGAGGAACAATAAATTGCTCTGGAAAGTGCCATAATATCAAGCTATCCATGGGAGAATATGTATTGACTAGCCCAATGCTTTCCATTCCAATGGGAGGTGCTGATGTTGTACTAGGAGTCCAATGGCTACAATCCATGGGTACAATAGCTTTTAATTTTCAAGAACTTTTCATCAAATTTTCTACGGAAGGAAAGGAAGTTGAATTAAGGGGTGTTGCAGGGAAATCAGGAAAGATAATCAGCTCTAATAGTATGACAAAGCTTCTAAAAAAGGAGAAAAGAGGTGTAATTGCACAATTATACTCACTAGATGTGTCCACATTGGAATCATCTATTTCTCCAGATCTCCAAAAAGTCCTGGACAATCATTCCAAGGTATTTGAGACTCCCAAAGGTATCCCACCTATGCATGATCATGATCATGCTATTCATCTGATTCCAGGAAGTGTTCCTCCAAACATCGGGCCGTACAGATATCCCTATGTCCAAAAGAGTGAAATTGAACGTATGGTTGTAGAAATGCTAGAGGCTGGTATAATTCAACCGAGTCAAAGTTCTTTCTCTGCTCCAGTAGTATTGTTGCACAAGAAGGATGGATCATGGCGCATGTGTCCGATTATAGGGAGCTTAACAAGCTCACTATTAAAGATAAGTTCCCCATTCCTGTCATTAATGAATTACTGGATGAATTGCATGGATCAATTTACTTCACCAAGTTGGATCTTCGTTCAGGATATCATCAAATCAGAATGAAGACTGAAGACATTCTGAAAACAGCATTTAGAACTCATGAGGGTCATTATGAATTTTTGGTCATGCCTTTTGGCCTTACCAATGCACCTTCAACATTTCAAGGTTTGATGAATTCAATTTTCAAACCATTCCTTAGAAAATTTGTGTTAGTATTTTTTGATGATATACTAATCTACAACAAGTCTTGGAAGGATCATGTTGAACATGTTGACAAGGTGCTACAACTATTGAAGGATAAACAATTATATGCAAAAAGATCCAAATGTTTCTTTGGAGTCCAGGAGGTGGAATATTTGGATCATATTGTATCTCATGAAGGAGTTAAGGTAGACCCTAGCAAAATTAAAGCCATTAAGGAATGGAAAATCCCCACATCCATAAAGCATCTGCGAGGATATCTCGGGTTGACAGGGTATTATCGCAAGTTTGTTAAGAATTATGGGAGAATAGCAGTACCTCTAACAACATTATTGAAGAAAGATGCATTTTCATGGACTCCGGAAGCAACAAAGGCCTTTGAACATCTTAAAGAGGCAATGTGCCAAGCACCGCCCTTAGCTACACCGGACATCACAAAAACCTTTATTGTGGAATGTGATGCTTCAGGAAATGGAATTGGTGTTGTTCTAATGCAAGATGAAAGACCCATTGCTTTTGAAAGTCGTCCAATCAAGGGAAAGCTTTTAAGCAAAGTTATTTATGAGAAGGAAATGTTGGCAATACTCCATGCACTTAAGAAATGGCGACCCTACCTAATGGGTAGACACTTCAAGGTAAAAACGGATCATGATACCCTTAAATACTTTTTACAACAAAGATTATCCTCTGAAGAGCAACAAAAGTGGGTCACAAAGATGTTGGGTTATGACTTTGAAATCATCTACAAAAAAGGGAAGCAAAATGTGGTGGCAGATGCACTCTCAAGAAAGGATGAGGATGTGGAAGCATTGTTGTGCGCCATTTCTATTATCCAACCAGATTGGATAAACGAAGCAAGGGAGGAATGGAAGAATGACGAAGAAGTGTGGGCACTTATTCGAAAGTTACAACAAGATTTCAGTACGTCTGGTACATTTAGCTGGCAAAATGATTCGTTATGGTACAAAGATCGCTTATACCTTTGTAAGAATTCCCAGCTAAAACAAAATATTCTTATGGAATTGCACACTTCTCCCTTAGGAGGGCACTCAGGATTTTTAAAAACTTACCACAGGGTTAAGAAGGATTTTTTTGCGATGGCCTTAAATCAAATATTCAAAAGTTTGTGGCTGAATGTTTGGTTTGCCAACAAAATAAAGTTGAAACAATTAAGACACCGGGTCTATTACAACCTTTATCTATTCCAAGCCAACGTTGGGAGGAGGTTTCAATGGATTTTATCACAGGTTTACCCAAGTCTGAGGGAAAGAATGTCATCATGGTGGTAGTTGATAGACTTACCAAGTATGCACACTTTTGTGCATTAGCACATCCATTTAAAGCCAGTACAATTTCTACTGCATTTATGGAAACAATTCAAAAGCTACATGGAAACCCAAAGATTATTGGAAGTGACAGAGATCCCATTTTCACTGGAAATTTTTGGACAGAATTATTTTCTTGTCTTGGTACTCAGTTAGCTCATAACTCATCTTATCATCCTCAATCTGATGGGAAAACTGAGATAGTAAACAAATGTTTGGAAGGATATCTTCGTTGCTTTGTATCTGATAAACAGACACAATGGGTCAAATGGTTGCCTCTGGCTGAATGGTGGTATAACACTTCCTTCCATACAACAACAAAAATGACCCCATTTATGGCACTTTATGGGTATCAACCACCATCCATCACATCATATTTAAGAGAAAATTCTAAGGTTCAGGCAGTGGAACATCACATTGAACATCAACAACAAGTCCTCCAACTCTTAAAGGATAACCTCGTGTTGGCACAGAATAGAATGAAACAATAGGCAGATCAACATCGCAGTGAAAGAAGTTTTGATGTAGGTGATTGGGTATTCCTACAGCTACAACCATATAAGCAAATGTCCCTCAAACAAGATAAGAAGGATAATAAATTATCACCAAAGTATTATGGTCCGTACAAGGTGTTGCAAAAGATTGGTACTATGGCATACAAATTGGAGCTTCCTGCAGCTTCTCAATTGCACCCAGTTTTTCATGTTTCATGTTTAAAGAAGGTTATAGGCGACAAGCTCCTAGTTCAAACAATATTGCTAGAACTTGACGAGGAAGGAAAAATTATTTCGGAACCGAAGCAGTCACAGAAACAAGAACTCGACAGTTACGAAATCGTTCAATTTCAGAGTATCTTATCAAGTGGAAGAACTTATCCGCTGAAGATTCCACATGGGAGGATGAGAATTTTATGCAGAAGTATCCAGAACTACTCAAGCGTTGAGGAAAACACTTTTTTGAAGGAGAGGGGCATGTTGGGTCCCTATAATACTAGTGATTACCCGATTACTATTGTAGTTATACCCCTTATTAATATTGTTGTGCCCCTATTGCCCCCATATTGTTATTACTGTGCCCCATAGAATCCCTCTATTGTCATTTTTGTGGCTTTATATTATTATTGTTAGGTCGGCTGGATTATATTGTGACTCCTTAGACTCCTATATATAGAAAGGAGGTTTTGTCATTTGAATCATCCAAGAATTGTTCATTTATGTAATGTAAAGGAGGTTGCCCCCTCGAAGAGGCTGAATTCTAAGGCGTTGATCTATCTTTTCTTGAGTTGGTTTCCTAACAGATTATGAGAATGAATATGGGGGGATCTTCTCTTCCCCAGATCACAAAGAGCAAATAACCTCTCTTCTGGCCAAGAGAAACCAGATTCTTAAGGACAGGGAGGAGAGCTGGAGATTGAGAAGCAGAGCCATTTGAAGACCTAGGTCTAGCACGTGTTAAAGTGCTATAGGTGAGTCAAATGGTCAAAAGAAAATGTTAAAGACCTTAAGGGCATGTTACACCATGTATATTTTTGTATAAGAGTCAAAGAATAACCCTCCAAGCAAAGTCAAGTATCCTCCAAGCATGTAACACCACCAAACAATCCATCCGAAGCATAAATAGCAAGTCAGCCTACAGAGAGTCTTTAATTCGGCCTAAAAGGAGGGATAGTCCTATGTATATAGAGGTTTTCCATTCCATCATAACTTCAAGCAACTAACTCTAAAATCAGTGAAGGTAGGAAGCCGAGAAAAAGGTAAAGAAGGACGAAGAAAGGGTCTCCAAGTGCAGCGAAGAAGAAGGGTGCACAACCGAGTTCAAGAGGACTGTTTCAAGGGAAAACACAGTCACACGTGAGAAGATAAAGAGGGTATCTCTATTGTCTTAGCAGCCCTCCACCACAGTCACACATATCTCATTGGTTGGGCTAGAAAATTAGGCCTATAAGGTCTCTCACTCAAGTCACTCAAGTGAAAAGGAAGCACACTCAAGCGAAGAAGAAAAGAGGACCTCCACACAATAATCTTGAAGGAATCCCCTCACACGTGTGAAGAAATAGTGATACATTGTTGTCATATCAGACCTGCAACTACATCTCAAGAAGGGGCTCAGTTGGAGGAAGGATAGAGTACTCTTCATATGTAAAGGAATCTACCAAGGAACAAAGAAGAATATCTCTTATAGAAGATACCTAACAAGGACTACTATCAAGTGTCGGAAGAAGGACGAAGTGTCAAGGAGCAAAGTGTCCGAAGAAGGAAGATTAAGTGTCGAGGAACAAAGTGCAAAAAGGAGGAAGGACTTGACTTGTGCTTGGAGGATATTGTTGTCAACGGTCTAGGGTTTGACAATTGATCAATAAGAAGCTTCAATAAGAGAAACTTACTAAAGGGTTTTCCTCTCAAGAGAAGAGAGGTTTTGGCCCTGGCAGAGAGCCAACATCTTGTGTTCTTGTTCTTATGTTTTTGGTAGCAGTTTGATGAAGTACACACACATGCATTAATAAGAATAAGAAGAAGATTAGGCTAACAAGAAAAGTAAAAAGACTCCACAAATTGTTATCAAGTCAAGGAAGAATCGCACTACACCTAATTTCCCTTTATTCTCCAACATAGAGACCCATGAAACCATTGATTGTGCCCCACGACCACTTAGGAGCACCATAGGATGTTTTGCTTGGAAATCAAGGAGCTACTCCTTTGATCATCACTTTGAGAGCCCTGCTCTTCATCATGGCACATTGAGGACTCTTATTGGCCTTCCAACGGCTCTTTTTACTCCATTTTACACTATTCAACCCTCTTGGGATGGCTTATCATCACTTTAGTAGCTATTTGGTGGGCTTGTCACCAAAAGATATGTTATTTGCACGTTAAAATATTATTAGGTGCTAGATTACGCAAATTTGAACTTGTGAGAGGCTCATATAAATTAAAGAGACCTCATTTGTATTTGGACATGACACTTGAGATTTTCGACCTCTCTATTATAGAATTTCAGCCTGCACTTGGTGGAATAATTTAGATGATTAAACGCATTTCTATGTATGGAAAATTTTCGCTATCTCTCTTGGAGATTCTTGTTGGAAAGATTGTGAATGGATATATACTTCTTTGTCTTGTAAGTGCAATATAATGCTATATTTTTGTTTTAATGGATGTTTAATGCATGGAATTATTTTCTTATGGTGGAATAATGTGCCCTAATTAATGCGAATTAGTGGAACCATTGAAACTATTGGAGACTTTTGCATGTGTTACTCATTGGACAAAGAATGAATGAATGTTTCTAGGGGATAATTTGCATTTGCATCCTTGAAACACCATAATAATTGCCATCGAAGTGTAAAGGTCTAAAGTGTTGAAAATTGGAAAATATGGGATGAATTTCCTTAAATAATATTTCACTTTTAACCTTTCTAAAGTGACTTTCTAAAAATAGAAAGTCATGTCTATATTTGCAACCATGAATTTCCAAAAATAGTAAATCACCTTCCATCAATTCATAATCATATATATATATATATGATGGAAAATCACTTAACTTTTCCTTAGTTAATCTCAATTGTTTAATTTTTAACTTAATCATCAATATAATGATTATTATTATCCTCTTTATGATATTACTATATTATTATTAAAAAGAAATTCAAATCTCTCAATCATGTCATATGTAACTCCCCTCAATTAATGCATATGTTACTCTCTCTCTCTTGATGCTCTTACGCACCTCTTACATTCTCTTACACACTTTAATGACTAGCCATAAAATGATTCCTCTTACACCTTTTTAATGCATAAGTTACACTTCTCTCCTTAATGGCATAAGTTGCACTTCTCTCCTAAATGCATAAGTTACACTCCTCTCATTTATGGCATAAGTCACACTCCTATTTTGGCATGTGTAACTCCTCCTCAAGGCATAGGAGTTACTCCCTCATGAATTCGACCTCCTTGCTCTTCCTATATATTTGTGCCTCTGATCCTCACTTGACACACTTACTTGCGCTTGTGAAAGGAGAATTTGAACTTGAGAGACATAGAGTTCGAGAGTCTAGAGGAAGATTGAAAGAGAGATTCTTTAAGAGCAATAGCAGATCTTGGAGAGCCAAATTGATTCAGTGTTTGCATCAGCTACTGCTATAAGAGAGCTTCTCCAGATTTGGGTGAACTTCTTCATTCTCTCATTGTACTTTGTATCTCTACTGAACAATTGATTTCTAATAGAAGAAGAATCTAGTTGGGTTTTCCGCTTGTGTGTTTTTCCCTGGTCAGTGACCTAACTTCTCTATGTCTCATTGAGTTCTTGGTTGCCTTCTATTGTGCATATGGCTTATATGGTTTATGTTCTATCTACAATTACTTAACTTATATTGCAGCATAAAGAAGTTATGGATTTAAGTGATTGTAATAGCATAGAACATTTGATTTCGATAGAAAGTTTCCATGTAGTTGCATCCATAGATAGTGAAACTACTTCTTTAGGCCTCCTTGAAGAGTGAAGTTTGCCAAGTCAAGATCATCTTGACTCCAATCCTCCCAATTGCTAGGCACTGGTCCAAGATCCTTGGTGATCACATTACCTCAACGAAATATCATTCTTTCACCTCTTTTCTTCCTCTTTTCTTCGTCCCTCTAAGGATAAGGAGTTTTTCTAGGGCTTGGTGCGAAATTTTATGGAGGAGGAATTTCGGTATTTCATCCTGATAAATTTCTTCATTTGTATATCGTCTAGGCATACTCTAGTTTTGAACAAATTCCGACAATGGAATTTCAAATAAATTGATGCCCTAGCTATCACAGCAAGTGGGAACCCTTGAAGTTTCTTTGACTTGGGGATTTCTTGAAGGTTTTCGCTTTGTAGTTCATCATTCAAAACCTTTTCTCTTAACTATAGTTGACAACTGGATGAGCCTTTAGCTCGAAATACCTCTCAACCTTAGGTCTCTTATAGTATTTTTTTTTTCTCAAGGGGTTTTTAGTGGAAAGTCGTCGTAGCTTCTCCCAAAGCTCACACTTTTATTGAATCTTTCCATTGAATGAGCCACCCTTGCCTCACTTTGAACCCTAGTATAGACATATTAATCACAAGTGAGGAAAATTCGAAGTATTGATCTTAGGAACTCATCATTATCGAACATTCGTGATCCTAAGGTCTAGTCATCCTTCATAGGTCTTTCTTAGAGAGCCTTTCAGCTTCTCATGAAGCATTTGAACCATTAATTGAGCCTCTCCTTGAATGGGCCTTCGAAATCATTTTACATCTCATCAATTTATCTTATCATCCTAAGTGATTTCCTCCATACTGGGACTCCTCTTGTCAGTGAAAATCCAAGAAAAGAAGGGGACATAGGTTGTGGTGACAGTGGGCCTTTGTCCCATTATTGTCATTTGGTCTAGTATTTGTCCCTTAGGTACCCCTTCTCGAACCCCTGCTAGATTGGGTGGCAACAAGCTCTTGGTGCCTTGCATTATACTAATGAAATTATGATTGTATTGGGTGAAAGGATGTTGATTACTAGAAGGAACTCATTGGCTTGCAATTGAGTCTTTAGAATGGAAAAATTGTCCCACCTATGTTAACTATGGAAAAATAAATTTGCACATAAGTTCTTGGGATTAGGGTTTGTGAACCCTAGAAGACCTGAAGCATAATCCTGAATAAATTCTACATTTTGTGATAGTATTAAAGCTATGGCATAAACTCGAATTTTGAAACAAAACCCAAGTTGATCTGTGTTGTAGATTGTGCTTGTTGCTTACAAGGATTCATTGTTGGAGCTACTAAGAGTATCAATTCATTAAGTTGTCCACTAACTTGCCTCGGATGAGTTTAGCTCATATTGATGCCATTGCATATAGCAAGAATGTTAGTTGTAGAAGTATGTTTCCTAAGCTGAGAGAACAAGTATTGCCATGATGGCCAGAAAGAGAATCATTTATAGCAGAAGTATGGCCTAACAGTAAAATAACTAGTTTAGTACTAAAGAAGCAATCAAAAAAGACAACTTGGTATAAGATTGAAATTCCTAAGGATGAACCCCTAAATCAAGACCTACGATGTTGAATACAAATGATATATCTCCTTGATAATATGAGGATGTCTTGGACAAAGAAACCCTAGCTCATGCAAGGAAGCAAGGAAAGCAAGATGTTGATGAACAAGGACAATGAGTTGTAAGAAGGAAGCAAATGATTTATGCTAGAAGGCAAGGATCCAAAGGGAACTGACAATCCCCTTCAATCCTCAAAAGGTAAGTACTTTATGTCTCTCTTCCTTGATTATTATTGTTTTGCTATTAGTTAGCCGCTTGCCTTTGTTTCTTTTGTTGGGTTGTAATCATTCTTCCATGGTCTCCTAGTGAGGATTGCACGTACTGTTAACGCTTGAAATTTCACCTCAGGCTGAGAAAGGTAAACCTCAAGGCAACATCAAACCACTTAGCCTCGTAGCTAGCCCTACGGGGCAAGGGAGGGCTCTCTCGATCTATCTCGATAAAGATCTTCAATGGGCGAGATAACCAATAGGGTAACACTGATTTTAGGCTAGTAAACTGATCAAAAGGGTTGATTTAGGATTTTTAGGGTTTTTGGTGGAAAATTGGGGAAATGGCAATTTTAGGTGCGGGGATTGGACACAGTTTTCGCAGGGGATTCTTTGGGGCGAGGTAGGAAACAGTATTGATGCATTTAATAGAGATGGATGGATGAGGATGACCAGTGAGGAGTTAAAGAGAGCAAGTAATAACCTTGAATTACCTTTAAACAGTCGAAAACATTGATATTAAGCAAACTTAAAAGCAGAGCATGACAGTCATGAGTTCTACTTTAACACTTCATTTGCCTAATGTGCAAAAGGAAAAGTAAGGAAATGATTCACATAACACACTTATAAGTACAAAGAGAAACACACCATCAATACATGTAACCACAAGAATCCCAAAAAGGACTGCAAAACCCTGGTCTTCCTTTGCCAAAAATTGCAGAGATACAGTGAGTAATACAATAAGAGCTTCTCCCTCAAGAGTCCAACCATGAAAATGAGCAAGAGAGTACATAATATAGATCATCTAACATCTTTCCCTGCCTCTAGGGGTCGAGCTCACTATCCTAGGAGCTGTTTCAACCACTTCTAAACTAAGCACTAAAAACTAGGCAGTCAAAACAACTTGCCTCTATAAGCTAGGAAACCAATTCATTCATTTAATTTTCACCTATTTCATGAATGAATCTTCTAGAAGAGATACATAAGTGTAAAAGTGTCATAAAATTACATTATTTACATCAAGGAGGATGACAATCCATTCCAAAAAATCAAACACAGTCAAAACTGCGTTTTGCTGAGCTGTACACTGAAATTTTGAGAAATTTGCCTGATGGGTCGCGCGCCATTTCCTGACGGGTCGCGCGCCTTTGAGGGCACTTTTGGGGCACTTCCAGGTGTCCAAATGAGGCAAGAGTAGGCTTGTTGGAAATTTCTGTGAGTCTACTTTCCAACCCAACTGGAATTTCTGAATTTGGTTGTCATTTGCCCCTCCAAAATTGCAATCTCCCAAGACTGCTTTCTGTGTGTCAAAAATGTAGCAGAAAGTCATTTTTTGCTTGTTTTTTTACTTTCAGGAGACCCAAAACTTCATAAAATCTCTTGGCAATGGGTGAGCATGTGTAACTTTTCATGCCAAATCCAGAAATGCTGAGTTTTCCCGGAACGGAGTAGCCAAATGAAAGGGTCGCGCGGGGGGTGAGACCCGTTGAGGGGACAAAACCTATTTTTGGCACAAAAAATTCACAATTGACAAAATTTTCTCCAAATTTCTTGAAATTTGGGCTGGGAGTCCCCAATCAAGTACCATGCTCAGTTAAAGAGGCTTTGGCCAAAATTTGGAGTGGATCGGGCCTTTTCCGTCGTTTTAGTGCCTTGGCCAACCTCCTTGGATCTGGCGATTGCATTTTTGACATTTCTCTAAAACCATGACACCTGTGCAAAAATTGAAGGAGGTTTTTCTTCTTTGGCATGTTATGGACAAAAACCTCTCTCAGTTTTCCAAAATTCATCTTTTATTGCTCTGGAACATCATTTGAGTGCGACTTGTCCCGATGTGTGAAACAAGGAATTTTGTCGAAATGGAGCGAAATGAAGGGGATAGAGGGCTTCTAAATTCTTGGGGAAATTTTTGGGAGTGGGGAGGGATGTTAGGAAGCAGGGGAAAGTGGAATCTCAGAGATTGAGCGAGGGGAAGGGGTCCAAAAGGGAAAAACACAGGCCAAACCTAGAAAATTGCCAGGTTGTAGCTAAAAACTAGGGTTTGTGCAAAAATGAGGAATTTGGGGGATCTCAGTGATGGGAAGCATTTGATAAGGTACATGAAGGATAGGGGAAGGTGTATGAACATCTGGATACAAGTTTTGCTAATGATTTGACCGTCCAAGAGAAATTGGCTTCAAAACCCTAGAAGAGGGAAATGACCTTGCCTGGGCGCAATTGAAGCATGAACAAGATGTAAAATGACTCATTAGATACTGACATGATAATGACAACCCCTTTGAATGATGATAGACTCAGCTGAATAATGACATGGACCGTCATTTTGACAACTTTAGAAGGAGTTAAAGCAAACCCTAGACCTAATGCCTAGTGACCAAATTTTGCTTGAAAACTCTTTGAAATGACAAAATTTGACCTTGACACTTCAAAATCACTTTGTAAGAGCATGTTTGATCACTGAAGGAAGGCTGGAAAGACTGACACTAACAGGTACAATGTGAAGGATGCAAAGGCTCTGGAAACACATAGAAGTATTGGATGAACAAAGCAAAGTATGTGACTGGAGGGCTCTCCCAAGAGTGATTCGTGAAGGGATCCTAGTTCAGAGGGAGCAGGCAGGCCAACAAGTTTGAAGGAGGTTATTGTACCAAGATCTATGGAAAGTCAACAATGACTTCAAGATGGATTCACAAGATCAAGCATTTGTTGGCAACATAGAAAAGTGCAAAGCGAAGATTCTCCTAAGAAGAGGGAGAGGATGTTGAGAAGACATTTGCTCCAATTGCAGTTTGGCAAGTTGAGAAGCAAGGGAGCTTCAAGATTGTTTGATCAAGTACAATCATGATGATAAATGCACGTGGTACAAAAGGAGCAGTGAGGCTCCTATGTATTTCTATGGTTGAGTTGTTTGCTGACATTCTCACTGTCCCTGGATGAAGTTTGACAAGCTTGAAGTATTTGAGAATGTTTCCCTTGATTGAAGGGAGTGTTGATGTTGTAGCATCAAGGGGTGGATAATCTCCTTTAGGTCATAAGTGTTGACCAAGAAACCCTAATTTATGGTTGGGGAGATTGGCCCAGTTAGCATCAAGGCCTCCAAGTGCTCCCTTATTTAGTGGGGTTCTGACCATATTGTCATGGGGTTTGGCTAGTGGGTTGATCAAGTGCCTTATGGTATCAGGCAAGTATTTTTACCATTCAATTACATGTGACGACAAGTGGGAATGGTAGATGGGCCCGAGTTTTCACCATGAGTCAGGTGGGGTTCCTGACAAGACTCCAAGTGACGACTTGGTAGATTGGTGACTCAAGGGTTTCATCATGGGCCAAATGGGGTTCTTGACAAGACTCCAAGAAATGACTTGGATATTGATGACCCTAGGACTAGCGGGTAGCTAGTTCCTCTATTTGATGTTGATGTGAGGATGCTTTCTGTTAGACTCCGTCTTATGTCAGTGTGAGATTGATTCTTCTTCAAAACCCTGTTTTGAAGAAGAAATCATTAAATGTGTTGTTTTAGAAGATGTAATTTATTCTCCAGCTCTTCAAATGGCAGCAGCTCCTATCTCTGCAAAAACACAAACAAAAGAAAACAAAACATCATCAGCAATCAGAGGAAAAGCAAGTTACAAGCTATTTGGAGAGGTCTCACTGGAAATCCCAAACAAACTTCACAGCTATTGAATCAAATGATTGTGTTAGCGTTGGGAATGCCCTGCATCCTATTGATCAACGGAATGTGATCCGAGGTGATTTTGTGCCTGTTAGTGGTAACTCTGTGAGTAATATGTCTTTGAGGCAAGTTCTGCAAGAACACAAGGAGAAGAGAGGCATTATAAGGCCTCGAGTTATTGAAGATTGCCATTGAGAAAGCAGGCTATACTGGCGAGGTTGTTATTGGCATGGATGTAGCTGCTTCTGAGTTTTACATTGAGAAGGATCATGCAGTTCATTTTACACAGGAATTTGAATCTCTTTATACCAATGGACCTGTAGGTGGTGGTGGCATCAGGTCTTTCACTGCCATTGCAAATAAAGTATGGACTTTGTATGAGCAGTATACACAATATTTGACTTACTGCAAGTCTTCTGATTTATCTCAAAACACAGGGAATGGATATTTTCCACCCACTTCAGCCCAGATTGTGAAATTAGAAATGGCTGTGTTAATTTTACCGTGTGAAAGTCGCGTGAGTGTCTAACGGCGTTTGTGAAACTCGCAGTCAATTTTATGAATTGTGAAGAATTGTTTGAGTTGTATTGCAGTGTATGTCGGGCAGAGATCCACATGATTTTGCAATATTTTATAAGCACACAACACCACTCCAGGACACGGTTGCCTATTTTGCATTTGTGCAGTGCCAAGTTGAGCAACCAATTTAATCATAGTTGCACAACGGACGAGGAGCACCAGGATGTCAAGGCAGAAGTCAATCAGAGTCTGGCAGCGAAGTCGTTCATGCCCCAGGGTTTGAGGACGAGCTTCTTCAAAACATCTTCCTCGCAGGTACTTAAAAGTAAATTATGGGTACAACGATGGAGTATTTTCATGATCCTATGACCACCCATGGATCTAATGGGCTGGAGGAAAATACCTCAACTTCTAAAACAAAAGTGGCATGGAAGGAAACGTCGAAAGCTTGGAAAAGCTAGACAAAGGATATTTACAGTATGGTTGCTCACATTATAAACGGAGATGCCGTATTCGAGCGCCATGTTGCAATGAGGTCTTTGATTGAAGACATTGTCACAATGAAGCAAATAATTCTGTCAATGTTAAGCCCAACAGAGACATGATGTTCCTCGACACAATCTCCAAATGGTCATTTGTTCACTTTGTGACACTGAGCAAGATGTTCATCAAGTGTGTATTAACTGTGGCGTCTGCATGGGGAAGTACTTTTGTGAAACTTGCAAGCTATTTGATGATGATATCTCAAAACAGCAATACCACTGTGATGGATGTGGTATATGTAGAACTGGGGGCAGGGATAATTTCTTCCACTGCTTTAAATGTGGTTGTTGTTATTCGATTATGTTGAAGGATTGTCATCCTTGTGTAGAAGGAGCAATGCACCACAACTGTCCCGTTAGTTTTGAGTTCCTTTTCGAGTCCACGAGGGATATTAATGTACTACCTTGTGGGCACACTATTCATATGGACTGTTTGAAAGAGATGCAACAACACCTACAATTCTTTTGTCCAGTGTGTTCGAAGTCAGTTTGTGATATGTCAAAGGTTTGGGAGAAACTTGACGAAGAGGTTGCTTTGACACCAATGCCCGAGTCCTACCAGAACAAGAAGATCTGGATTTTATGCAATGATTGTAATGCAACTTCAGAAGTACCATTTCACATTGTCGCACAAAAGTGCTTGAACTGCAATTCGTATAACACCCGGCAGACCAAAGGATGTCACACCACAGACACTTGTCGACAATAAGTGTTGCCTTTGTGATGTCTAACTGAAGGTTCTAATGAGCAATCCTATACCAGCGGCAGTGATTTGGGTAGCAACAGCTGGCTCATGAATATGGCCCAAGAGCGCTATTCAAACGAAGCCAAAATACTTTAAATTGGAACAACGATATACATCACAGCCGAAGACATAGGATTCGATTCCTATTTCAAGACTTCAGTCCTGATCCTAACGGGATCTGCGCTCCATGTGTCGGCCATCAGAGGATTTTTAGGGAGACGTTGTTTTATTTTAGAATAGAGGAAACGCTCTTTGCCATTTTTATAATTGCAGGTGAAACAGCGCCCCTGTTTTGGGGTCGATTTGTTTTTCCTTAGCAGATTTTTATTTAATGTATTTAAAAATCATTTGTAAAAGGGGTGTGGGAAAAAAAAAGAGAGTTCTGAGCGCTGGTGGAGGAGAGAGAACTGAGCTCCATTGTACAGTCTTTGACAGAGTTTTTTAATGAAATACACAGCTCTGGCTTTTGAGATTCCTGTGGTATGACAATTTAGCATAAGTTTTCCTTCTGTTTCATATGTAACTTGTTATGTTTTCATTTCACTTCATGATCATTTCTAATTGAACAAATGAAGTGTTTAGGTAGAATTCATAATATTTTATGCTTTGCCTATAAGTTTGTTCATATTCAATGTTTTCCTCTGTTTGACAAGGATTCATCCTCTATGCCCTTGTCAGCTCTTCAGCAGTCTTGCCAGTCCATTTAAATCTCAATTTGATGTTAAATTTCTTGCCTACCTTGCCTCAGGAGATAACCTGTGTTTTTTATTACATTTCTCTGTTCAAGCTGTTACTTTGCCCAAGCAGCCCAGAAAAACCCCATCATTTTATTAAAAACCCCTTTTTATCAGTTTACTAGCCTAAAATCAGTGTTTCCTTATTGGTTATCTCGCCCGTTGAAGATCTTTGCCGAGATAGACCGGAGAGAGCCCTCTCCTGCCCCGTAGGGCTAGCTACGAGGCTAAGTGGTTTGATGTTGCCTTGGAGTTTGCCTTTCTCAGCCTGAGGTGAAATTTCAAGCGCTAACACTTTCCATATGGTTCTTGTATAGAACATAAGTTGGATGGATTCATCAACATAGCTAAGCTCATTCAACCTTTTCTTGGGATAGAGAATTGTTTTTCAACAAGAGAACATCTAGAAAAGTCATTATGAATGCCTCCCTAACTAAGAGGGAGCGCTGAATTTTGTAGCTATGGTCACTCTTCATAATCAATTTTTAGCGCTCCAAATATACAAGAAATGATAAATATACATATGTGAATTCCAAGTCAGCTTCAAACAAAGAAAAATTGAATTTTGAATTTTGAATTTTTGCCTCCAAATGTAAAGGCGGCTTCAAGTCAGCCCCAATTAAGGAACACACCAATTAATTTCATTCAACATCAATATATTGACATTTGTCCTCTCCATTTGGGCATCAATTTGGATCACTTATGTTCACACGTGAGGCTGAGGCATAGCTCACTGAATTTCTGAGGCTATTAGCTTGATCAGGTTTGACCTGGGTTTGATTACTGGTTAGTTTGACTTGATTTGACTAGAAAATTCAGATTGTATTCCTTGTTGAATTGGACAAATTTTTCTAAGAAAAGGTTGTTGGGTTTTTCCCCTATTTGGGGTGTTCCCAGGATAATTTTTGTGTCTCTTGTGTTTGGTTCTCTTCATGTTTCTATTGTCATTATTGTCTTTACTGTTGAAGATTTTTTATGTATAATTGCTTAATGATGAAGTGACACAAGAAAAATAATGAAGTAATCATTGGAAGTAATTATCAGTCTAGGAAAACATGAAAAATCAACAAAAACATGTTAAATAAAATTAATGAAAACAGTAGCATCTAGATTCTAAATGCTAACTAGTTATCTAAGCTAAAGAATATCAACCAAACAAAGCACAATACTACTCACAACTAATAGAATAGTTGGTAATAGGGTGTATTGCTAAAGCACTTCTTGTCGAAGGTCACTGATTTAAAACCCCAGAGATCTAACTTACAAAAAAAAAAATTAGGTGCTGTAAACATAGAAAACAAATAAACAAACAAACTCCTAAACTTTACCAATTAGAATGTTCCTTCCTATGGGCCAAGCATCCATCAATCAATTTTGACCAGCTATCATTATTCTTTCAATCTGAACCATTTTTTTATTAATTAGTGTCATTAAATATCCCACAAGGTGATGAAGAAAATGGCATTCTGTCAACAGACAAAACAAAAAACAAAAACAAAAAACTTTACCAATCAGAATGTTCCTTCCTATGGGCCAAGCATCCATCAATCAATTTTGCCCGGCTATCATTATTCTTTCAATCTGAACTATTTTTTTATTAATTAGTGTCATTAAATGTCCCACAAGGTGATGGAGAAAATGGCATTATGATGAATTATTTGTAGAACATTGATACTTGATGTGTGCTCACAAATTCACTTGACACTATTATATCTATTTTATCATGTGTACCCATACATCCCAATCCCACGAAGCCATGTGAACAAACAGATGAATTGAGCTTCACATCTTATAGAGGTTGAGCCTACTATGTTCCCTCGTCACTGTAAATGGCAGAATGTTATATATGCTGCCTAAATTGCACGTTAATGTAGAAAGTCAGGCCAATGTCAATAATTGATAAATCCATTTGTAGTACCTAACTCCAAAATTATGCATAAAAATCAACCACGCAAAAACTTTACCAAACTTCACTTGGAAAATAATGTTTAGATAATGGAGATTAGCTCAACCACCAAGAACCATTTTTTTATTAATTAGTGTCATTAAATGTCCCACAAGGTGATGGAGAAAATGGCATTATGATGAATTATTTGTAGAACATTGATACTTGATGTGTGCTCACAAATTCACTTGACACTATTATATCTATTTTATCATGTGTACCCATACATCCCAATCCCACGAAGCCATGTGAACAAACAGATGAATTGAGCTTCACATCTTATAGAGCTTGAGCCTACTATGTTCCCTCGTCACTGTAAAGGGCAGAATGTTATATATGCTGCCTAAATTGCACGTTAATGTAGAAAGTCAGGCCAATGTCAATAATTGATAAATCCATTTGTAGTACCTAACTCCAAAATTATGCATAAAAATCAACCACGCAAAAACTTTACCAAACTTCACTTGGAAAATAATGTTTAGATAATGGAGATTAGCTCAACCACCAAGAACCATAGCAGCTGGTAACTTTGAGAGGTTCAAACCAGATTTGAACCTGTGACCTATAGCCTCTACGTTAGCAACATGTTGTGGGTAGATTGGTTTAGCTAATTGAGCTAACTCAGCTGGTAACTTTGAGAGGTTCAAACCAGATTTGAACCTGTGACCTATAGCCTCTACGTTAGCAACATGTTGTGGGTAGATTGGTTTAGCCAATTGAGCTAACTCTGGGGCTATGTATATACCATCTACATATATAGATTGTAACAAATTGTTTTAAGGTGTAACCAACTTCAAGATGTTTGATTGCTATGTTCCTTTTTCAAGGAAATTATTCAGCGAATGGTAATGCAGTTAATGTTGATATAAGTTGAGCATATATACTGATAGATGGTATGTTTCTCTATTGAAGCTGTATATCAGCAAATTTCTCCGTACGTGAAACGTAAGACTGATCGACATTGGCATATCTAGCAATCTACATATGGGACACTACGTATGTCTACCTCTAGGGCTTGCTTACCTTTATTCATTGATGTAGATCTGAAGGCCTTTCCTCTGCATCTTTGAAAATTAATTGATTTCCAAACTTAGGTGGCTAATGATATTCAATTGCATTTTAGGTGCAACATTCTATGTTGTCTATGCCTGTTTGATTATATGGTTGTAGTCTGCTGTAAGGTATAACCAACTTCAAGGTGTTTCATCGATGCATTCTTCTTTCAAGGGAATATTTGGTACCATGGTAACGAGGTCAAGGGGCATGTAAGTTGTCCACATATATTAATAGATGGTATGTTTCTCTCCTGAAGCTCTGTATCAGCAAATCTCTCCATGTGTGAAACATAAGACTGATTGACATTGGTATATCCAGCAATCTGCCTACGCGTTACTCTATACATCTACCTCTAAGACTTGCGTACCTCTATTAATTGATTTGTATTTTCATCTTTGAAAATCAATTGATTTGCAAAGTTAAGAGGTGAATCATATTCAATTGCATTTTAGGTGTGACTTTCTATGTTGTCTTGCTATGCATTTTACATCTTTACCATGTATCACTTAACTGCTCCATTGAGGAGTTCCCAATAGTTTTAACCATTGTTCTCTATAACCAGAAAAGATATTAACATGTATGGAGTGTGTCTCAACCATCTTCTGTATGTTTGTCTGATTATATTATTACACTTCTTGTAGCCAACTCCAAGATGTTTGATTGTTGTAGTCCTGTTTCAAGAAAATTATTCGGTGCATGGTAACGAGGTCGAGGGTTATACAGTTTATCCACACTTTTTGCCTGAGTACAATTTATCCACACATATGTTAATAGATGGCGTTTTGCTCTCTTGAAGATGTGTAACAGGCTATTAGAAAAACTCTCCATATGTAAAACATATCACTGGTCTCCTTTTGTATATCCAATGTTTTGAAAATTGAAAGTCGGAATCAGACTCAGAATCGGTCAAGGGTGAGCTTAGACTTGGATCTGACTTAGATTGGAATTGACCAACGACACTGTTTATGAATTGGTTTACAGAAAAGGACAATTAAAATTTTAACATTTTTTTGGATAAAATTAATTGTTTGAACTGGTGAAATTGAATGAACAGGCCCAGGCACAATTGCTTCTAAACTCAATTCAAGGTCAACAAGAAGTAAACCGGTCAAACCTGTTGGTTCTGGTTTTGGTTTGGGTAGTTTTTAAAACACTGGGTATATCTAGCAATCTACCTATAGGAATTTTGTATGGCTACCTCTGGGGTTTGCTAACATCTATTAATTGATGCATATGTAAAGGCCTTTCCTGTATATCTTCATTTTGACAATATGATTAAAACTTTATATTAAAATCATGTACAATGAGGGTTTACAAAATTGAGGTTAGATCTGACAAACCATGACCTTCAGCCTTCAATTACATATAATCCATCCAAAAATGTACTAAGAACTTTATGTCCAGTACCACCTAGGAGTAGGTCCACAGGTGTACTGGCTCACATATCAGCCTAGTCACAGCGAAAAATGACAACGTGCTCTAAAATGAAAAGTGGAAACTAGAAATTGAAAGTGAAAACTATAAATTGAATTTACAGAACAGGCTTTAGTGTTCAGGTTCACCTGGATTGTTGGATTTTTATTTGCAAATGCGCTAGGGCCAGTTTTGTTGACATTAATCCCAGATGGAGCTCCTACATAAGCGGCAGAGTGGTCCAGAAAGGCTTGTGCCCTCACTGAGACTCGAATTGCCAAAACCACGGAGAACAGAGCTGAATAAACTTCCATACTCTTCTTCTGCTTGCAAACAATGCCCTCTTCATCAAGCAAGACCGGTAGTAATCCATTGGCTAACGAATTCATCCCACATGCAAGAGTAACCTCTGCCATCTTTAATTCTTGACTATGCAAGGGTGTGAAGGATAATACAAGGCTCTCATAATTATCATGGAATTGCCAAGCTTATGCCCTCAATGAGACTCAAATTGCCAAAACCATGGTGAACAGAGCTGAATAAACTGTCATCCTCTTCTTCTGCTTGCAAACAATGCCCTCTTCATCAAGCAAGACCGGTAGTAATCCATTGACTAACGAATTCATCCCACATGCAAGAGTAACCTGCCATCCTTATGCAAGGGTGTGAGGGATAATACAAGGCTCTTATAATTATCATGGAACTGCCAATCACAGTGACCGTATGGCCTCCTTTTTCCTTGAGAGTGATGCGGCCCTGAAAACAGCAAGTGCTTCCACCTTATTGTTCGTGCTCATTCTTGATTGAACATAATGAAATCTGTGGAAAATACATGAGGGCATAGAGGTAAGATTGTAGAAAGGAAACTCGAGTTGGGCATTGTAATCGACTTACCTGAGAAAATTGCAACAAAGATAGACTTCATCCTCCCTCGTCGGATTTCTTTGAGCAACAGAATTGGCATTATATCACCTTGAGAATGTAGAGGCCCTGCAAAACAGCAAGTACTTCCACCTCATTGTTCGCGCTCATTCTTGATTGAACATATGAAATCTGAGGAAAATACGAGGACATAGAGGTAAGATTGTAGAAAGGAAACTCAATTTGGCATTGCAATCAATTTACCAGAGAATATTTAAACAAAGCTCCCTTCTCGGAACTTTTTGAGCAACAGAACTGGCATTATATCATGATCCTCAACCGGACCCTGTTCACATCGACTTTAAATTGATTGGTAACACAGATTAAGCCAAGAGATGAAGAACGCCCAAGCAAAGCATGTAGCGCAGGATCATTTTAAAAGAACATTGTGAAGGCCCACCTGCCATTGTTTGAACGTGCTCTGGTTCTATGTAGTCCCCGTTCGAACCGTTAAAAAGGCTTGAAAAGCAAACAGCATAAAGCAACAACTAAGCAAGAAAATCAAATAAAAACACATTTTTAACGTATCGTGTCAAATTGCTATTTTACGCGCGGCTTAACATATTTTGAAAAAATCGACGGAGTGTTGGATGGATTTACAATTTCTAAACATGTGTTTTCTTGAGTAGCGAGTTTCCGTAGGCTATATACCGGTGCGATCGGCGCAGTTCCAATTCTATAGCATTTCTCTCGGGGAGTTGACAGAGGGAAACCCACGACTCACGAGCGATAGTATCATTCTCTTTGATTTGGAAGGTAAGTCTCAGAACGGATTTTTCTTTATTGATAAGTCAGTATTTTTAACCACTCTTTTATTGGTAAGTCACTTTTCTTTGGGGTTTTTTTCTTATTCAAATGATGTCAATCAAGTTATATGGAAAATTTATTTATTTATATATACATATATAATTTTTAAAATAAATATTTTAATTGTGGATGGATGGACAAAATTTTATGTGATTTGAGGGGATTTTTTTTTAAAAATCAAATAAAATATGAAAATTTATAATAATAACTTTAAAGTCATATGGATCATTCATCTTGTTTTATTGTTGATGCATTAATGTTTTAAGCTTGGCAACTTAATGTTCTAATGTTGGATATTTTAATGTTATGAACAAAATTGAGTTGATTTAATGCTTTGTTTTAATGTCTACCAATTATCTTGCAATCTCCTTCAAAATTTTACAAAACCCACTCTAGAATCCTCCTAGCTTACCATTGATTATCTTTGGTGTTTACCTCATCTAAATACTTCAAATGCTTGACCTTCCTAAAAATCTTATCTCTATAATCTACAACCCTAGTTAGCAAACACTCATAAAGGTTTGGTGAAATAAGTTTCAGGTGTGTTAGTAATGCAAGATCATAAATATATTGAATTTTACTATTCGAGAGGTCAAGGTCTCAAGCAATTCAAGTCCTACTTCTACCAGAAAATCCAAACCCCTAACTATCTTATTGTTGTTAAAGATAAAGCTCATGAGACATGTCACACAAAGGAAATCGACTGGAGATGAAATTCCAACATTCACAATGGATATCTTCATTAACTACTCATTTTTTCAACAAAGACAATGGTGCGAAGCAGTTGTGGATGCATTTAACTACATCATCTAGAGTTAAATTGTGTGTTGAGAATGAATCCTTCTATCTCTCCGAGGATTCTTCAACTACTCCCTCTCGCACCTTGTCTAGTCCAAGCAACTCTAGGTGATGCAAATTTGACTACATTTTGTAACTATGCCCCAACCCCTAATGAATTTCAAAGCCAATAACAAATGTAGAATGTCAACTAAGCATAGATATATACTGCTTCAAATGGTTGTCTTCTTATTGATAACTCAATGGGAAAAAGGGTTGAGGGTTCAAATCTTGCATTCATCATTATAATAAAAGAATAAAGAATTGTGAACTTTAGATTTACAATATCTAGATTGAATTTGATTTTGTGGTGTTGGAAGGACAAAGTAATAGAGATGATTCATCCTTTGTTGTTTTATTTTGTTGTTGTCACCAACCATTGCATTGATCACTTATATACACACATTGAATTTAGTTTATTAGATCGAATGTCTCAAAACTCATATCTTAATGTAATCACATGAGATTGTTTTTTCTAAAAACCATGAGCATGTTAGTGATTGGCGAAGTGTGCCCCAAAATCTAACACAAGGTCGGTTAAGGGTGTGAAAGGAAAAGAATTCATGTTATCCTTATCATGGATATCTACCATATTTTCCTTGTAATACAATACACTATTGTGGGCATAATGCATTTTTAAGAGCAATTAATTGGATTAAGGATAATGATACACCAATTAAGAGCTATCCCAACTTATAATCGAGCCATAGAAGATTGAACACTCCACCCTTCATCTAGAAAATTTAAAGGTTGTTGATATTGTTGTAAATGGATAAGTATGACACCTTATTGTCTCTCCATCTGATACATTTATCTTCAACAATCTAGAGCATTATAAAGATGAATTATAAGTATTTTAGTGGGGATGCTAGAACATTTATAAGACTAATATGGTATATATGTAACACTAAGTTTTTCTTTTAAGTTTTTCTTTTACATCCCTAGCTTTAGAAAGTTCTATGATAGAATAATGGCCATAATTAGAAATTTTAGTTTACTTATAAATAAATTCATTTATTCAAAATCTTGTGAATCCTTATGTTATTTAAAGAGCCTAAGGCAAAGGGAATTTCAAAATCAAGAGATAGAAAATTTGATGGTAAGTAAAGATGTCTATTAATTATGTAAGTGAGATTAAGAATTTTAGTGAATACAAAGTTTATTCCACAAATTTTATTATACAATTTTGACATTATGTATACAATGTTGATCACAACAAAATTTTTTTCATTACATATCAATTTCTTTAATTTCTTTAATGCCTATACTAAACCCTTAGCACCAACATATGTTTATCACCAACATACATCTAATTATAATATAATTATAATTCTTATAAAAAATCATTATTATAAAAAACATGCCCACACAATTTCATATAATAAAAATTATTAAAATATTAATTTATAAAATAAGATAGTTAAATTAAAAATTAAATGCATTTTATTTAGGTATATATTAAATAGTAACTTTTTTATAAATTGATGTTAAATTATTTGCTCATATTTATTTTGTAAAGAATTTAAAATATTAAAATTTTAAAATGAATTAATACCATACAAGTAACAAAATTTGAACATATTTTAAATTTGAACATATTTTAAATGTTTGATTATATAATGTTAAGTAAATTGGTTATCAAGCTTTTTACGAACCTATCGAACCTTAATTATAATAAATAAATGATATTTTCTTTCTTTAAATCTCATAAGAATACTTGTAATACCAGTAACAAAATTTGAACATCATTTTAAATGTTTAATTATATAATGTTAAGCAATTTTATTATCAAATTTTTTATAAATATATCAACATCAAACCTTACATACAAGAAAATGATACCTTAAATATCATAATAATTTATCATACCCTGAAGTGTTATAAATAAGTTTAATATACCAAGCAATTCATATTCACCAATTTATTAAAAAAACGAAGACTTTACTTTATACTTACTTTATACTTAGGGTAACTTTGATCATTTTTCAATAGTGGCTAACACCACCGAGATCTCTCGAATTAATTCAACATAAACTCTTAGAGACATGTAGTAGTTACTACTATTTCTCTCTTGCTTTTAGGCTATCCCCAAGTAACACATTGTTACAAGTTTTAATATTCTATACTCACCTTAACTTTTTGCTTTATATTATATACCAGAATTACATTAAAATATCTATAAAATATAGATAAAACAATTTTGTTACCATTTATATTTATTCGGAAAATAAAAATGCTCTACATCAAAACCTTTAAAAAAAAATTGTTATAATAGATGTTACAACTATTATTCTAACTTTAGTAGTGTTATTAAATATGACATCAATGTTACTATACAATCACATTAAGGTAATTTAAATTTGTATATAGTTCACGAGATATAGAGTAGATAATGATAGGTGTTCTTTTAAGGTACTTTGTGGTGTAAAGGTTACCATTTCAAAATTTCATGGGCAAAAATCCAACCATGCTAAGGGTTGGTGTGGCCCATGCCAAGGGAGATCGTCGATTTTGATGGGTTAGATGCTCTGAGTTGTGGCTACTCAACCCACAAGCTAGGCATGCCAATCATCTCAAAACTCACATTACCTACCAAACGAAAACAAAAACAAAATGATTTTTTTATATAATTTTAAAATAATAACAGCATGTTGGTAATGTTCAAATTTAATGATTGAAAAAATTTAATTCATATCAAACTATGAGCAAGCATGATACCTATGAGTGACATATATCTAACAATAGAGTTATAATGGAGGGATGGTTGGTGATTTCAGTTTAATGTAAAAAAAAAGGGGACCCCAATCAATTTGAACATGAATAGATAAATATTTTTCAACGATGATGTTGTTATATGACTTTCTAAAATGTTTAGCTTTATTAAATATATAACTTACTTTTGTCACTTAGAATAAATAATCCAAGACATTTTATATTATGCAATTATATATTATTAAAAAAAAAATTATTATATAAGACACTCAAATATCAATGATTTAAATTTGGCAGGAAAATGGATCAATTTCACAATTTTATAATACTCAGTCTCAGTGAGGATGAACTTATTTCGGAGAGAAATGTGGATGGAGGCAATTATTCTATCAATTTAGGCTATGAAGCTCTTTTTGATATTGGGATAATGTTGAGGTCTAGAGGCAAAAGAAAATTTGGAAGGTTAAAATGACTTCAAAGGCTACTCTTTTCATGTGGCTTACACTTGATAACAAGGTTTTAACTTGGAAGATGCTAAGGAGAAGAAATTGAGAAAGGCCTAGTATTTGTCTTTTATGTTGGATTTATGAATCTTTTATGCTGGATTTATGAAGAAATCGTTTCTTATATTTTTCTTATATGCTCATACTTATGACAAATTTGGCAGGAGCATGTAGGTCATTTAGGCCCTAGAAATTTATGGGATAGTGATATTATTACTAGGTTTTCTTTTTTGTCATTTACCAACAAGGATTTGAAACATGTCAAATTCATTCCTTATCTGGTTCTCAAGGGCATTCAGTTAGCTCAAAACCCAATTGTGTTTGAGATAGGTTGTACCACCTTTCAAAATCTTAGCTCAGTATTTGAGCTTACTTACCTTTTACATTAGTATTATAAAGCCTAAGTAACCTAGGACTATGGGTGAGCTTAGAGTGGACAAGTCTAGGCCTTGGTGTTTTTTCGATGGTGCTTGTAGGATTCCTTATGTGGATATGGTTTTGTTCTTCATCTCTCTAACATTACTTATTTTCTCTTCAAAGCTAATATAAGGAGAGGTATAACGAATTTGATGAGTTTACAACATTTTTTCTACTATTAAAGTTTGCTCTACATCAAGGGTTTGATTCACTACATGTTTTTGGAGATTATGATTTTTTCAATAATTATTTATATGTCTTTGTATAGTTGCATAACATTCTCTTGAGGCCACTAATGGATCAACATCAATAAATCTCAAGTTTTTACTTAGCTTGAATTCACTTGCATTAACAAAGAATTGAATTAGATAGGTGAAAAATTATCTAAATGGGGCTCTCTTATTCTTGAAAACTAGTTAACCCTACAGGAATTTGAAGAAGAAATGTTACACACTTTGCTATCACACTCACACTTTAGAAGATGGTTTATAAAAAATCTCAAACACAATTTAAGTGATACTAAGAGGAGGCCACTTTTTAGGTCCCTATAATATCAATGTAGCCCCCATATTGTTATTGTTGTGCCCCATAGAAGCCCACAAATGTTATTTTTGAGCCCATAAATTATTATTTTCATATGGGCCCTAATTATATTTTGACCTTTTTGACTCCTATATATACCAAGAAGGTATTTTCATTTGAATCATCGAAAAAATGTTCATTTATGTGATGTAAAAGGAGGTTTCCTCCTCGAAGAAGCTTATTTTCAAGTCTTTGATCTATTTTTTCTTTTGTTTTTGTGATCTAGTTACATAACATTTAATATCATAGCTCTGAATCCTAGGGTTTTCCTACTTCAAACAGGTCTTCTTGGAATTTTCGCTATCTTTTTTCTACGAGGATTAAGAAGCTAAAATTCCAACCACATGTAGAAAAAATCTTGATGAATATCGTGTAAAAATTTCATAGCTTGATTCTTTATATTCTAAGAGATATGGTTCATGGAAGTTAGGGTTTTTGTATGCTCCATAATTCAGTCTCAAACAGGTGGCTTGTGGAAAATCATTTGAACTTTCATTTAGGGCATCCAAATTGAATTTTGTAAAAAGTGGCTGAAATTTCACAAAATTTAGATTCTTGGGTACCATTTTAAGGGTCGAAGGTTGAAACAATGACACGTGGTATTTTGTACAAGTTTGCTCTACTGAACTAGTCCATAAGCAGGTCATCTTGGGAGATTTGGTCTAACATTATCTTGAAGAATCTAATATTAGTCTAACTTATGGGGTTGGAAAGAGGACAAAGGGATATTATAGGATGAAATTTAAGAACTTTGGATGCTCAAATTACAAAGATAGATCAGTTTCAATATTGAGCTCCTAAAAGCAAGAAAAATGTGTGTATTTTTTTAAATTTTCATAACTTTTATTTGAAAAATCAGTTTGAAGTGATTCAAAGGGAATAGTGAAGCACAGATATCATTATTTGGTTCCAAAATTCCTAGAAACAAAAAAATGGATACACCCAGCAAGCCAACAGAAGGCTCTACTATGATGCCTGAAGAAGAGGAGGAAATGCAACATGATATATCAAAATTATGAGACCAAGTGCAACAAATTTTACTCTCACAAAGAGAAACCAAGAACGAATTATATGGTTTAAAAACAATAATAAAAGGGGACATGGCAGTTTTGAAGGATGGTTTAAAAGTAAAATATGGAAGTGGTGATGAAAGTCAAGATGGAAGGGTTAAAGGAAGGTTTGACAAAGTTGCTGCAAGAAAGGCTTCCTAGTGGGTGACAAGGTATTCTCTAAAAATAGGGGATGAGGACAAAAGGAATAAGAATTATGATTTTAGAGACTCCAAGGATGGGATGAAGACTAACCAAATTCCAAAGATCAATATGAGGAAGTTTGATGGCAAGGATTCAGTAACATGGATACTAAAGATGGAGCGGTTATTTGATCTACACGATGTGCAACACACATAAAAGGTATTCATTGCATCTTTATATTTAGAACCTAATCAATTTGTATGGTATCAATGGCTTTGTTCTTGTAAAGAACTTGCCACTTAGACAATTTACACTGGAATTGATAGCACATTATGAGGATATGAAGAGCAATACCTTCTTTAGCCAAATGATAAATCATACACAAAAGATTTTAGTTGGGGAGCACATTGACGACTTCCAAAGATTGAATATCAAGGTAATTAATATTCTTGAGGAGCATCTAATTGATGTCTTCATAGGGACTTTAAAGGATAATATTCAACATGAAGTTCACCTTTGGGAACCTAAGTCATTGGAGAATGCATTAAAGTGGCAAGAAAAGTTGAAAGGAAAAGTATGGCAAACAAGGAGGTCTACCATTCACAAATATAAATATGGAAGTGTTGCAACTTCTAGCTTTCCACAACCTACAAGGTTGACACCACAACAACTGGAGGTAAAAAGAGCAAAAAGACTTTGTTACAGTTATGATAGAAAATACACTAAAGGTCATAAGTGTCATGCTGAGAAGAAATTATTCTACATAGATTGTGAGAGGAGGAAGAACATGGACTATAAATATCAAAAGAACAATATATACACCAGGAACCAACCCAAGGGGCTGAAAAGGAAGAAATGAATCAAACCAAATCTTGTAATGCACTGGTAGGAATCACCACTCCTCAAACTCTCAAGATATAAGGATATATCAAGAAGAAAAAGGTAATAGTGTTGATTTATTCATGTAGTACTCATAATTTTATTCATTGTAAGATAGCCAAGGATTTGAATTTTTTTCTATATCCAGCACCAGAGTGTCAAGTGTTGTAAATAGAGGAACTATAAATTGCTCAGGAAAGTGCCATAATATCAATCTAACCATGGGGGAATATGTATTGAATAGTCCAATGCTTTTCATTCTAATGGGTGGCACAGATGTTGTATTAGGAGTCTAATGGTCACAATTTTTGGGGATGATAATTTTTAATCTTCAAGAACTTTTCTTTAAATTTTTCTCAGAAGAGAAGGAAATTGAATTAAGGGATATCATAGGGAAACTTGGAAAGATAATCAGCTCTAATGGGATGACAAAGATTTTGAAGAAGGAACAACAAGGGGTAATTGCACAATCATGTTCCCTAGATGTTCAGACATCTAAATCAACCATTTCCAAAGAGTCCTTGACAATTATTCCAAGGTATTTGAGACTCCCAAAGGTCTAGCACCTATTCGCAACCATGATCGTGTTATTCACTTGATTTAAGGAAGTGTTCCTCCAAACGTTAGACCTTACAGATATTTGTATGCCTAGAAGAGTGAAATTGAACATATGGTTGTAGAAATGCTAGAGGCAAGTATAATTCAACCTAGCCAAAGTTCTTTCTCTTCTCTGGTAGTATTGGTGCACAAGAAGGATGGATCATGGCATACATGTCCGGATTATAGAGAGCTCAATAAGCTCACTATTAAGGATAAATTCCCCATTCCTGTCATTGATGAATTGTTGGATGAATTACATGGAGAAATTTACTTCATCGAGTTGGATCTTCACACATGATACCATCAAATTAGAATGAAGACAAAAGACATTCCAAAACAACATTCAGAACTCATAAAGGTCATTATGAATTTTTGGTCATGCCTTTTGGCCTTACTAATGCACCTTCCACATTTCAAGGTTTGATGAATTCCATTTTCAAACCCTTCCTTATAAATTTTGTTTTAGTATTCTTTTATGATAAACTAATCTACAACAAGTCTTGGAAAGATCACGTTCAACATGTTGACAGGGTGCTCAAACTATTGGAGGAGAAACAAGTGTATGCAAAACCCTCCAAATGTTTCTTTGGAGTATAAGAAGTGGAATATTTGGGTCATATTGTATCTCATGAGGGTGTTAAGGTAGACCCTAACAAAATTAAAGCCATAAAGGAATGGAAAATCTCCACAACCTTAAATCATCTTCAAGAATTTCTCGACTTGACAGGATATTATCACAAGTTTGTTAAGAATTATGCGAAAATAGTAGCACCCCTAACAACATTATTGAAGAAAGATAAAAAATAAAAAATAAAAAATAAAATAAAAAAAAATAAAAAATAAAAATGTAGACTTTAGAATTAACTAAGGCCTTTGAACATCTTAAAGAAGCAATGTGTCGAGCTCCAATATTAGCTACACCAGACTTCACAAAAACCTTTATTGTAGAAAGTGATGCCTCGAGTAATGGCAGTGGTGCTATTTTAATGAAAGAAGGAAGCAACATCGCTTTTGAAAGTTGTCCAATCAAGGGAAATTATTTACACAAACCTATTTATGAGAAGGAAATGTTCACAATACTACACCCTCTAAAGAAATTGCGCCCTTACCTAATAGGAAGACACTTCAAGGTAAAAACAGGTCATGATAGTTTAAATACTTTTTGGAACAAAGTATCTTCATAAGAGTAGCAAAAATGGGTCACAAGGATGTTTGGTTATGACTTTGAAATCATCTGCAAAAAAAGGGAAGAAAAATATTGTTACATATGCACTCTTAGGGAGGGGTGAGGATGTGGAAACATTACTCTGCGCCATTTATATTATCAACCTGATTGGATAAATGGAAGAAACATAAAGAGTTATGAACACTCATTCAAAAGATACAACAAGATCCTAGTGCATCTGATATATTTATCTAGAAAAATGATTCACTATGGTACAAATATCGCTTATATCTATGTAAGAACTCCAAACTCAAACAAAAGACTCTTTTGGAATTGCACACCTCTCCTTTAGGAGGGCAGTGAGGATTTTTAAAAACTTACCACAGGGTCAAGATTGTTTTTTGGGGATGGCCTTAAATTTGATATTTAGAAGTTTGTGGCAGAATGTTTGGTTTACCAACAAAATAAAGTGGAGATAATTAATACCTTGGGACTTTTACAACTATTAGCCACTCCAAGTTAGCATTGGGAGGAGGTCTCAATGGATTTAATCATAGGTTTACCCAAGTCCAAAGGAAAGAGTGACATCATTGTGGTTATTGGCAGACTTACCAAGTATGCACAATTTTGTGCACTATCTCATCCTTTCAAAGCGAGTATAGTCACTACTACATTTGTGGAAATAGTTCAAAAGCTACATGGAAACCCAAAGATTATTGTAAGTGACAGAGATCCTGTTTTCATTGGAAATTTTTGGACAAAATTATTTTATTGTCTTGATACTCAATTAGCTCATAGCTCATCTTATCATCCTCAATCTGATGGGCAAACTAAGATAATGAAAAAATGTTTGGAAAGATATCTTCATTGTTTTGTATCCGATAAACAAACACAATGGGTCAAGTGGTTACCTCTGGTAAAATTGTTGTATAACGCTTCCTTCCATATCACAGCAAAAATGACCCCATTTATGGCGCTTTATGGATATCATCCACTGTCCATCACTTCATATTTAAGAGACAATTGTAGGGTTCAAGCACTAGAAGATCACATCGAACATCAACAATAAGTTCTCCAACTCTTAAAATATAACCTAACTCTGGCGCAGAATCGAATGAAACAACAGGAAAATCAACATCATAGTGAAAGAATTTTTGAGGTGGACGATTGGGCATTTTTACAGCTACAACCATACAAACAAATGTTCCTCAAGCAAGCTAAGAATGATACTAAATTATCACCCAAGTACTATGGCCCTTATAATGTGTTGCAAAGGATTGGTACTATGACATACAAATTAGAGTTGTCTGCATCTTTGTGAATACACCTAGTTTTCCATGTTTCATGCTTAAAGAATGTTATAGGTGACAAGCTCCCAGTTCAAACTATATTACCAGAACTTGACTAGGAATGAAAAATCATATTAGAGCCTAAAGAAATCATGGAAACAAGAATGTGATAGCTACATAATCAATCAATTTCATAGTATCTCATAAAGTGGAAGAACTTACCTGCTAAAGATTCAACATGGGAGGATGGGCATTTCATATAGAAGCATCTAGAACTACTTAAGCATTGAGGACAACACTTTTTTGAAGGAGAGGGGCATGTTAGGTCCCTATATACTAGTGTAGCCCCCATATTGTTATTGTTGTGCCCATGTTAGGTCACTATAATATTAGTGTAGCCCTATATTGTTATTATCGTTCCCCATAGAATCCCACTAATGTTATTTTTGAGCCCCTACATTATTATTGCTATGTAGGCCCTAATTATATGTTGACCCTTTTGACTCCTATATATATCAAGGAGGTCTTTTCATTTGAATCATTGAGAAAATGTTTATTTATGTGATGTAAAAGGAGGTTTCCCCCTCGAAAATGCTTATTTTCAAGTCGTTGATCTATTTTTTCTTGTGCTTTTGTGATATGGTTATATAACACCACTATCACCTCACCAACCTTGTTTTGTACTTTAAGCTAAGTCTCCTCCAACTCAAGTGAGGCTTCCCTAGGTTAAGATTACGAGGATATAGGATAATGAGTTCCAAGGTGATATGAAGTTTAAATCCCAAAAAATGGTTTTAAAAGATTTTGAGGTATGGAATTTGATGGGAGGGCCAAAGATCAATGTCTTGTCTTACCACTATTTTTTGGGGGCATATGTAGTCAACTAAGGACTCATTTGAGAGAAGGAAAATGAATCTATGGTGATATCTAGGGGTGTCTACTATTAACCCTGGATGATCCAAATAGTATCTTACAAAATCCAAAAATTTCAAGGGAAGATTCTTCATTCAAAATCTTCCTTGGGTTTTCAAGATGGAATTTATCCAAAATAAACCAAGTGAATGCACCATCTCTACTGGACAAAAACAATTGCATTTGATAATCATCCATGCATAAATCCAATAAGATCAGGGGGCACTAATTAAATTTGGATCATCTATAAACCCTAGCCATGAAAAAAAAAATCAAAATAATAATAATAATAATAAAATCAAAATCATTAACAAGATCATCTCAACAAAAAGTCTCTTTACTTATCCTTATATAACCTTTTTCATAATGAGAAAAGTAGCATAAAATTTAGAACTGACTATGGTATTTCTTCCCCAATCCAACCATGAGAAAATGATGAGGAACTGCATCTCTTTTTATGTTATGAACCCAGCTCACAAAAAAAAATAGAAAAGAGAGATAAACGCCTTAGACTTCAACCACTTCGAGGGGACAATCTCTTTTACATTACACAAATGAACAATTCTTAGATGATACAAATGACAAGACCTCCTTTCTATATATAGGAGTCTAAGGGGTCATAATATAATCAGAGCCGACATAACAACAATAATGTAAGGGCACAACAATAACAATAGTGGGTTTCTATGGGGCACAATAATAACAATATGGGGATTACGTGGGCACAACAATATAATAATGGGGTTGTAATAATACCAATAAGGGGTTACACTAGTAGTATAGGGACCTAACATTTTATATGAGATGCTTAAGTCCCTTTACAATTAAAGCATTGACTTTTTTAAGCTTAAAACCCTTAATCAAGCCTATGGAGGGAAAAAAGTCCTCTTCTACAATTAATTATAATCTAAATTAAAGATAAAGTGGATAGGCCATGTGTACAATGGTCCATATCCAAAAAAGGGTATCCATTGGATGCTGATAAATTATTTCATTGAGGTCATTGCTTGTGATCTCTTGCATTTCCATGATAATACAAACAACTTTAGCCAAAGCTACATGATAATATTGTATCCATGTAAATATGTGTTGATATATATATATATCATTCAGAATTCCTCTATCCTGAGAATAATGTCATTTTCCAAATGGTAGTTGATAGATATTTCATAAAAACCATAATTACCATATAGTTAACCTTAAAAATTCATAGGTGAACCGGTAAAGCCTGGAGTTTGTTTCTCAAGATTTGCTTCTCCATGAATAATTATGGGTTTCTCCATGTTCCATATAAAAATGATTTTGTGTGCTAGCCAAGATGCATCTAAAAGGCATCTCAATGACATTGTTGATATACTGCATGTATCACCTCTTCAATTTTCAACCCCCCTAGCACTACTTGCATTTGATGGAGAAATTGGGTTACCTCTCAAAAAAACAAGCCTTCTCATCAAATTGGTTAAAAACAGTTCGTGAAAAGTGTCTTGCCACAAGGAATTATGGACATCCAATTTTGGTATTCAACATGACCATTCTTCATGTGTTCTTAAAGATGCAATGTCAAATTTAATTATCGCCCTACACTACAAAAATGGTAATATTTGTTCTATACCTTTATGGTCTAAGCTCACTGTAGGTCTATCAATTATATCATTCATGTTATATTGAACAATTGAATCATGTCCATGCCTAACAATGATGAAAGAAACATCTTGAAGAAGTTGTGCAAGCTTTGCTCCTAAACATCCTAGTAGGTTGTTGGCATAAACAGAAAATTCAACACAAGGTGATAGCTTCACTCTTTGCATGGACTTCAAGAATCTCCAATTGCCACTTTTCCCTCGGTGAACTTATTTTAATCTTATGATCAAAATGGCCGGTCACAATAATATGGGATTTAAAAGATCCATACAATTAGTTGTACAAAAAAATATGACTCCCTAACTAGTGTCAAATCCATCAGTCCCTATTGGACCTAGTGAATATAGTGCTTCTTGGACTTGACTTGGTGAAAGAAATGGAACAAGGAGTAATTAATATCAAGTAGAAATTGAAGATTCCTAGGAAAAACAAAAGAGTTATGTAGATCAACAAAGAACACAATTTTCCTTTGTCCAAGGTGTATGCCAACAATTCACTGAGTTTATCGAAAGAAGATTTTTTTCATCGAGCGCGAGCGCTAGGCGTCCTTGATCAGGCCTACTGCGAGCCTCGGCTCCTCTCGAGACCCGCCCCCTACGGGCTCAAAGCCTGAGACCCTGCCACTCGCCGATCCTGCATCCCGCGGGCCTACTTGATCCAGATCTGATCGGATCTTAAGCATTCAGCTCCGCTTCTGGCTGGAGTGCGACCTGTGCTGTGCTGCCCGTGTGGCGGCCGGCATCAAACCTGATGGAGTCTCAGGGCCATGATCCGCCCTCCAGTCCTGCTGAAGACGCATTCAATCACCTCCTGGCAGGTCTGCCTCCGAAAAAGAGAATCGATGCCTCCAAATTCGTCAAGAAGCTAGATGAAATTCCAGAGATCTCCTTGCCTCCGGAGACTCCCATGCAAGTTGCTTTGTCATTGGCGGATCGGGGTCTTATTGGCCAATTCACGGGACTTTGGCCCTCCCCAAAAACTACAGAGCAATGGGTGAACAGGAACTGGGCGCCTCTGATCAGCCAAAGTGTTACCTCTTATTTTCTAGGAAGAGGGTTTTTTCTTTTTGAATTTACCTCCAAAGAAGACAAAGACCTGATCTTTCGAAATGGACCGTATTTCATGGGTCCTCAGGGTCTCTACCTGAACAAATGGACCCCGGATTTTGACCCAGCGGTAGATGTCCCCAAGGCTGTTCCAGTATGGGTTCGTCTACCAAATCTGCCGGTTCACTGTTGGAACTGGGAATCTTTGAAACACATTGGCAACTCCCTAGGGAAATTCATAGATCGGGCAAGCAACAAGGATCAGTACGATTGTGCCAGGATCTGTGTGGAGGTAGATCTAGAGGAAGGTCTACCAGAAGCAATCAAACTCAGAGTCGGTAGCTGGTCCCATGTGCAGATCTTGGATTATGAACAGCTGCCATTCAAATGCAGGAAATGCCACGTGTATGGGCACTTCGCTAGAAACTGCCCGACTAATCCAGAGCCAGAGAAAGGAAATGAAGAGGGATGGAATCAAGTAAAAAGAGCCAGAGCCAACCATAGGGGACAGAAACAGGGTGGACCATCTGGCAAAGGAAACTTTCAGGGTAATGTCCAGAAGCCTCCTACCAAAAAGGTGCAAGAAAACAAATTCATCCTCTTAAGCCAACCGACAGAAGGCACTCCAGAGGTAGAGAACCAAAAGCCAGAATCCTCAAGGAAAAGCTCAACCCCAGCTTCCCCCAAAGAAGTGGAAAACCTCAAAGTCACAGCCCAAGAGGACGAGGAAGAAGCTCCACCGGCCTCTCTCAAAAGACCAAGCCCAAAAGGCATGTTCATGGAAGAAGAAGAAGAAGAGCAGCAAATGGAGGAATCAGAAGAGGAAGGAGAAATAGGAGAATCCCACACCCCGGTAAGAAGATCAACAAGAGGCCGGAAAACAGATAGAGAAAAAAGGGAACAGGAGACTTACAAAGAAAAACTCCAGGGAAGCCAGCCAACCTTGGAAAAAATGCTAGCTTCAAAGCCAAAGATATTGAAAAACCCCAAGACTCCAAGGGAGCTCATCTGAAACATAAATAATGAAGGTCATCTCCTGGAACTGCAGAGGGATGGGGAGAAAAATGAAAGAAGAAGCCATCAGAAGCCTAATTAGGACAGAAACCCCAGATCTACTTCTCGTCCAGGAGACAAAACTAGAAGACATAGTCTTCCTCCAAACAAGCAAGAAAGTTTGGAATAAAAGTGAAGCAAGAGCAATCTCCGCCCTGGGTGCCTCAGGAGGAATAGGTACTCTCTGGAACCCCAATAAGTTTACAGTCCTATTAGAGACCAGGGAAACCCATTGCTTGATGCTAAAAATGCAGAACCTGGACACTAAGCTAACGTTCTGCCTCTTCAACGTTTACTCTCCAGTCAACGTTGGGGAAAAAAAGTATGCTGGGACTCTCTAAGACAGCAAGCAGATCAGACAGACTTGGAGAACATAATAGTTGCTGGCGATTTCAATCTTACCCTTCACCCTTCAGAAAAAAGGGGAGGCAGCATAGTCAGAGATCCGGCCAGAGAATGGGTTGAGGACATAATGCAAGACTGGGATATGCTGGACATTAAACCCTCCTCAGGTAAGTACTCTTGGACTAATAAAAGATTGGGCCCTGGCCACATTGCCGCCAGGCTAGATAGGTTTATAATTCAAAGCTCCTTTCTGCTGCTAGGATTAGAGCCTAGAATGAATATCCTTGCCAACAACACCTCTGATCATAAGCCCATTATGTTAGAATTGTTAGCTCATCATGATCTGGGCCCCATCCCATTTAGGTTCAGTCCTCTTTGGGTAAAGGAGAATGATTTCATGCAAATAGTCAAAGAATGTTGGAATCATCCGGTCAATGGATCGTCATTCTACATTTGGGAGGAAAAACTCAGAAGAATGAAAAGAGTCCTAAAAAGATGGGCCAAAACGCTGCCCAGCCCAACCACAACAAGGAAATCCATTAAAGCAGCTCTTATTTCTCACCAAACTGGTATGGAAAACGCAGTACTTACTAAGGACTCAGTAGAACAAGAAACCCATCTGCAACAGCAATATCACAAGGCCTGTTTAGCTGAAGAAGAGTATTGGAGATTGAAATCTCGGAACCTCTGGCTCAAAGCAGGGGATAGGAACACTGCCTATTTTCATAAGCAAGCCCAGGCAAGGAAATGCTTCAACACTATCTCAGAAATTAAAGAGGAGGGAGATATCCATAAGGACTTCGAGCATATAAAGAGAGCTGCGTTTACTCACTTTCAGATCTTATATAGTGAAGACAAGGACCCAAGTCATTCTCCGGAGATATTGCATAATATACCCTCTGTAATTTCTCAGCGAATCAATGAATTGCTGGAGACCAAAGTCACAAAAGAGGAGGTGAAAAAGGCGCTCTTCGACATGGATCCGGACAAGGCCCCAGGACCGGATGGTTTCTCAGCTAGATTCCTCCAAGCGTGCTGGCCAATTATTGAAAAAGATCTTCTCAAAATGGTCCAAAAATCCCAAAACATTCAGAAAATCGGAGGCAGTACAAACTCTGCGTTTTTAGCACTCATACCCAAAGAAAAAGGGGCCAACAACTTCAACAGATTTCGGCCAATCTCTCTATGTAATACAGGGTACAAGTTGATCACCAAAGTAATTGCAAATAGATTGAAGTTTATCCTTCCCAAAATAATCCCAGAGAACCAAGGAGGTTTCATCTATGGGAGGCAGATCGTGGACAATTTTCTTCTGGTCCAGGAAGCAATACATTCGAGCCAACTCCGTAAAGAACAAGGTATGGTGATCAAACTTGATTTAGCAAATGCTTTTGATCGAGTCAATCATAGCTTTCTATTGAATGTCATGTGTAAGCTAGGTTTTGGTACAAATTTCATTAATTGGATACGAGCTTGCATTTCGGAGCCATGGATAGCTCCTCTTGTTAACGGAAGAGCCACTGACTTCTTTAAAGCCTCGAGAGGACTCAGGCAGGGGTGCCCTCTATCCCCCCTGCTCTTTGTCATACAGGCCTCAGCCCTCAGCTTCCTGCTTGATAAAAAGCTGCAGGACCAAGAGATCAATGGATTGCGCATTGCTAGAGGAACCAAAAATATCAATCATGCTTTATTTGCAGATGACACATTGTTGCTAGGTCCTGCCTCTGTTCCTTCTGCTACAAAGTTTAAAGAGGTGCTGGACGAATTTAGTGAAGCTTCAGGCAGTGTGGTCAACAAAAGCAAATGCCATATTTTCAGTTGGAACACTTCGCCTAGGCTGCTATCTGCCATATCAAGATGTTTGGGTTTCGAAGCTTCCTCCACCTGGTCAACCTTCAAATATCTGGGACTTCCAATATCTCAAAAGAGATCTACCAGCAAAGATTGGCTTCCTCAGTTAGAAAAGTTCAAGGCAAAGATCCAAGCCTGGGGTTACTCCTGGCTGAATGCTGCAGGCAAAACAGTTCTAATCAAATCAGTTCTTAACAGCTTGCCCTTATTCCAGTTTGCAGGTCTCCTCGCTCCGGCATCTATCCTAAACAAAATGGAGGAATACATAAGGAGATTTTTTTGGAAAGGAGGGAAACAAAATGGAAAAAAAATTCCTCTTGTCAGCTGGGATACCATATCCAAGCCTCTATGGGAAGGTGGCCTAAATTTTAAGAACCTTCGTCAACAAAATGTAGCAATGGCTGCAAAAATAGTGTGGAGGATCATCGCCCCCAATCCTGGCTGGGCTCAAAAGGTGATCTGGAAAAAATATTTCAGAGGACCAAGACTAAGATGCTTAAAAAATGTGATCCGCCTGGCTAACTCGACTTTCCTCAAAATTTATGACAGAGCCGCATCTCTAATCATCGACCACTCCTTCTGGATTCCAGGCAACGGTAAAAAAATCAATATCTGGTCTGACAGAATCATGAACAAAGAGCCAATTGAAGCCAGAGCCTCCATTAACTCGCTGCGCTGTTGGATGGACAGAGAAGGTATGAAATCTCTGTGGGATATTTCTTGCTGGAGCAATCTGATTTGGGCAGGCTGGAAGCATCTAAATGTGCCGGACAATCTGAAAGCTGAGTGGAGCACGCTGTTAGACGCCCTCCAAGGACTGGCTCCCACGCATTTGAAGAAGAGAGACGAGATGGGCTGGGGATCAAACATCAAAGGCTATGCAGTTGCTCAGGGGTACGCCAAACTGATTGAGAAACCCCACGTCCCTCAGAATCCAGCCCCGTGGCAAAGCGTTTGGCGTCAGCCCTCATGGCCCAAGGTCGATTTCTTTGCCTGGGCATTCTGTCACGGGAAAATATTAACGTATGACAATCTGCAGAAAAAAGGCTTCCACGGTCCTTCCATGTGCCCACTGTGTAATGAAAGCGTTGAGACTGTAAATCACCTGCTGCTTGAATGTAATTTCTCCAGGAAAATTTGGTCCAAATTCACTCACAAGTTAGATCCAAATTTCGTTGTCCCTGGCTCCTCTTACGATCTCTTCGCTGAATGGTCAAACAGATTCCCAGGTCCTCCCCCCAAAAATCTGATTATCAAAGCAACATGGGCTGTCCTCCCAAAAATCATCTGTTGGCAGCTGTGGATAGAGCGAAACAAAAGAATCTTTAGAGACACAAAGCAGAATCACAAAGCCCTGGAAGCCAAGATAAAAAGCCATATAAAGGAATGCCTAATGGATATAAAAGATGACAGCAATCTCAGACAGCAGGACATAGCATGGGGATCACAGCTTGAACTACCATTTCAGCCAACAGACAAAAAAGTCCCCACCCCCAAACAATGGCAAATAAGAAAATCTGAGAATGACTTTCAAGAGTGGCTAAAATCACAAGCAAGATACTTTCTTTTCTTTGACGAAGCTGCTAAGGGAAATCCGGGCAAAGCAAGTGCAGGAGGCATTGTCCTAAACCAATCTGGGGAAAAAATTCACTCCTATGCCTGGGGACTAGATTACACTACCAGCATCCAAGCTGAAGCCTTGGCCCTATTCCAAGGTCTCAAGATCCTCAAAGATCTGGACATAAAGGAAGCAATCGTCATAGGTGACTCTCAAGTCATTATAAATGCAATGATTTCCAACACCCCAGTACAGGACCTCAACCTTGCAAGGCTGATCATCAGGACCAAAGATATGGAAAAAAGCTTTCAGGATCTGAAATACTACCACGTGCTAAGAATCCACAATAAAAAGGCGGATATCGAAGCCAATAAAGCTGTCCTTCTTTCTGCTGGGACCAAAAAGAAAGAGGATGAAGAATCATGGGAGCCCATTCCGTAATTAATCTGCTGTCATGGTTTACTGCCTGCTCCTAAACCAATTTGTTTGTATTTTCAAGTGGGGGAAAATTGCTGAAATCATCTCAGTAGGGGTCTATCTTAGGAAGAAAACTGTAAGCTGCAGCTACATTTTCAGCAAAGAAATGCAGCAGGACAAAGAAATTCAAAGTGTAATCAGAATTTGGCATTTTGCCTAAGATTAATATAAAGCACCATAATCGTTCCTGTTAAAAAAAAAAAAAAAAAAAATCCATCAGTCCCTATTAAAATGTTGGTTCAAACGTGTCTCCTTTCTTTTGCACCAACATCATAATTCTACATTAATTTGACTGAAACTCCATGGTTTATTGCTCCCAAAGCATCAATTTCATCAATAAACACAACTGAGGGTTTGTTTACCTTTGCTCTTTTAAAGAGGTCACATACATTACATGTATCAACTCTAACAAGCACTTCAAAAAAATCAAATATACCTATTTGATAGAAATGTAAACCAACATCCCATGTTATTTCCTTTGCCACTTAAGTCTTTCCATAATAGGGTGCACCTATTAAGAGCATCCCATGTAGAGCTTTTGTTCCCATTTTTTGTATAATTTTGGATTCCTCAAATATCTCACCAACCTTTTGTGCTTAAGGAATTATGAATGACTTGGAGGCATCCTTAATCCATTCATGTGTTTTGGTGCCTTCCAATCTCTCATAAGAAAGAATTTCAATAGATTCTTTAGAAACCAAGCATACTAGTTAAGGAGAATGTTGTCACCAATCCTTCTCATACACAAACTAGTGGGATAACATTTAGTTCTAATTTGGGACATGTGTTTTCTTCAAAAGTGCATGAGAACATCAAAACTCTACCAAGAGAAATTGGTAAGCCAATGCAACCTCTTCATCATCTCATCCATATAGTGCCCTTTTCAGTATGGTTAGTCATCAAGTAAATCAAGGAAACATCAATATTTAGATTATTATAAACGTGTATCTTTGACACTCTTGGTGGAGAAGTGAAGTTGAGCACTTGCAAATGAAAGGTGTCTTTTACTATATATAAAAGAAGACAAAAGTGGTTATATATCTCTTCAATGTACCTTTGTATAGGACCACTACTAAGGCACAACACATATTTTTTCTCTCTTATTAGCCTCAAAACCTATCCTTTGTTGTCACACGGAATATCATAGCTATTATTTGTTCAATCATATGGACAGGTGAGACCATGGAATTCATGTTCCAGATCTTTTTTCATCTTCATTAATTTTATAGCCTGAATGTCCTTCAACAAGATAACCAATTGAAATGTCATTAACATGAAGCTAAATTGCTACAAAACTAAAGACCTTATTAAAGTCATCAAAGTCTAGTATGATGTTTTTCTTATTATACTTACAACAAATTTCATGAAAAAGCACAACTTGGTTCCGCTTTATCCAATTAGGATTAAATGAAATTTTGCCCATTCCTTAGTTAAATTCATTGCCACATGTGGTTTTAAATAGTGTACGTATTGCCCCTTCTTCAAACTTAAGGCCTTTAATTGAAATATCAAAGACATTGTTGATAAAAAAGCATTTTCATCATACTCGTTAGTTGAAAATTGTGGGGGTCTTTGTGTCAAAAATATTCCAACCAGTGATTTGGTACCTTTCCCATGTAATATATTTTCCATCAATGGCTCAAGAATGTCTACAGTAGCAGTTAACGCTAGAGGTAGTTCCAAATCAAAAATTCATTCTATTTCTCTACAAGCCATTTGTTGCACATCATAAAAAGGACCTTCATTAAACAATAAAAATAACAGAAATCTCCTTCAATCAAGTAGGAGTAATCCATCCAAATTGCATGATGTGGGGACAATTTCTCCATCAAAAATGAAATTGTGCAATTCCTCCAAGTTTGGCTTCTCTTCATGGATCTCACCATTCTCAAGTATATGTTCATTTTTGTTGAGACACCCCCCCCCCCCCCCCCCGCTGCCCCCAACTTCTTAGATATTGAGCTAGTATGCTTTGTTTTTTAGGTCAACGTAGATCCCTTCACAAAAGCACGTATATTGAGACTGTCCCCTAACTGCATAAATATTGTAGTTTGTGATGATGGACTGAGTTAAAACTAAATTTTAGTTTTCATCTCTAGTGTTATCTTCATCATCTTCTTTGTCCTCATAAATATGTTCATCACCCTCCTCTAAGACAATAGATGCCTTATCATCATGCTCTTTTTATGCATAATTCTTCCTACTTCAACTAAATCATGAGAAGGGACAAGAAGAGGCTCTTCTTCTATGGTTGTTTCCAAATTATGAGTACTGTCATCTTGGGAAGGGCTAAGAAAAGTTTCATCTTCATGCTCCTCACTGCGTTCTTCTAGGACTAGTTCATCATCATACCTTGTAAAGTTATCTAAAACACCCAAAAAACTCCATTCTTGTTTTGAAATATTAATATTTTGATTTTGCAAAAGGCTAAGAAGACCTTCCACTTGTAGGGTTGCCAACAAGTCACAAATGTTTCTTTAAAATTTCAAAATTTTAGGCCCCAATGCTTGAGAAATTCTTCAATGAAAACCTTGAGAGAGGATATGTTCTTTGTAATACAAAAATACTAGACCTAGTTCATTTTTCTTTTGTCCAAAACAGAGTAAAAATGATCTTATCAAGAGGTCCTCAAGTCTTTCATTGAATGTGGAGACACACCTCATAAGTGACAAGACACACGAAGCAACATAATCATCAAACTTTGGGATATTCTTCTCATATTTTGGATGAGGTTGGTCTGGGTATCTTTGAATGTACTTAATATCCAAAGTAAGATACATCTCATACAATTTTGAAGGAGATACGCTTACCCATATATAAATTTCAACATGATAACATGAATCAAAATGAAATTTTCTTGCCTTTTCGCAATGAAGTTGCCAAGGTGAGTTGTCAATGCATTCATAATGATGTTTTTCGAAACTTTCAACCACAAAGTCTTCAAAATCCATAAAGAACAAGGTCTTTATTCTTCCAATAGAGACACTAGGATGGACAAATATGTTCAAGAGAAATATTTCAACCAATTTCATCTCCCAAGAATTGGACTTTGTCCCTAGCAATGATGTCAAAATGTTATCACAAAAATAGTTTAAGAGATAAAGCATGATTTGATTTAAACTAAAAGGGGCCATTATCACCTCACCAACCCTCTTCTACACTTTAGGATAACTCTTCTTTGGCTCAAGGCAGGCTTCCCTAGGTTAAGAATGTTAGGATTTAGGGTAATGAGTTTCAAGGTGATATGAAGAGTAAATGCTACGAAATAGTTTTCAAAGAGTTTGAGCTATGAAAGTTGATGGGAGGAACAAAGATCAATGCCTTGTTTTACTACTATTTTTTGGGGGCATATGGGTTCAATTAAGGACTCCTTTGGGAGAATGAAAATGGATCTAGGGTGATATCTAGGGCTATCCACCACTTACCCCATAAATTCCACCCGATATCCTACAAGATCCAAGAAGTTTAGTGAAAGACACTCCACTAGAAACCTTCCTAGGATTTTCAAGAAGGCATTTATACAAAAGAAACCAAGTGAAGGTATCATCTCCATTAGATCAATAAAATTACACTTGATAATCATCCATACTTAATTCAAATAAGATTGGAGAGACCACTTAGTCATTAAATCAAGATCATCCATAAATATTGGCCATGAAAATCCAAGAAAAGTGTCAAAATCATCCACAAGACCATCTTAACAAAAAGTTGTTCTAGTCATCCTTCATTAGATTTTTCATAATGAGAAAATATTAGAAATTTCAAAACTAACTAAGGTATTTCACTCCAATCCAAACATGAGAAAATGATGATGAAGTGCATCTATATTTATATGAGATGTTGAACTACCTTTAAAATAAAAATATTGATTTTTTAAGCTAAAATACCCTAATCTAGCATATGGAGGGAAAAAGGCCCTCTAATTAACCTAAACCATATGTGAAGTAAAGTGGACACACCACATGTAAAATGGGTCATATCCCAAATAAAGGTATATGTTGCATGTTAACCAATTATGACATCAATGTCATCGCTTGTGCTCTCATGCATTTCAATGATAGCACAAATAAATTTGGCCAAAGCTGCATGATAATGTTGTATCAATGTAAACATATGTTGGTACATATCATTGAACAATTTCTTTGTTCAAAAAATAATGTTATTATCCATATTGTTGTTAAGATATTAGTAATGCCTCCTCCCACATTTACCCAAATTCAAGCTTGCCAGGGTAAACATGAAATGAGTGTCACTATGACCTGACCCAACCTCTTAGTTTCAATTAAGGAAGTGGGGCCTACAAACCACCACAAATTGATATCATACAGGGACTATAGATCACCCAGGAGCTGAAGAAACACCCCAAGTGGTCAATCCCTTAGCTAGAACCTTATTTCACTGACCTAAACCTATAAACACACCCTTGACACTGTCTGCATGCAGTTGTGAGCTTCTAACCACACTCACAAGCCTTCCTCCATGCAGTGTTGACCCCATATCTCTAGTTTTGTGTATGCAAACCTGGGATCTGAGCCACTTTTCTAGGTTAGGCTCCAGACCACTGCCTAGAACTTCCTGTAACTTTCTAGAATCATATTTCTCATAACGACAATGTTAATCATTCAAGCATGAATGCAGAACTTGACCTATACTACCTAGACCACACTAGACATTTCGTCAAACACATGGAAAACATCTAATCTACAGGTCATGAATGTATATATCATCATAAGAGTGAGATTCATATGAGAATCACCAAGAAGGTTCTATTCCATCTCCACATAGTTGCAACAACACTTGTTTGTCCATGTATTCATCAACCATTAGGTAACTAAACAAATCATGACATGAGCCATAGATAACATACATCATGTAACCAACAAATGACCAGTGAATAACTAACATAGAAACCATGGAAACTCAGCCACAATATCACCAACATAACCAGTACAAGTATAAATGAATCACAATAGAAGAATAACTTATTTTATATGAAAATACCAACCAAGTCAGGGACTTCCACATACCACCCAACCATAGATTGGGATGAACCAAATCTCTCTTTCAGCCAATCACCTTTGCACCATATTCCAAGCATGAATGTCAGATCTCATGGAATAAACCAAAACAAAACCAAACCAAGGCTTTTAGAGGCCAAACCACCTCAACCCTCAACCACTGTGATTCCACCTCTATGATCCAGGCATCACTAAGTGATCACTAACACCAACTAGATTGGTCTCTACCCAAGTTGTCTAGGGCTCTAAGAACTAGTAACTCAACCCACAACCTTCCAAGCCTCCAAGAACTAGTAACTCAACCCACAACCTTCCAAGCTCCAAAGCACTTGTCTAACCTAGCTCTAGGGACTAGTAACTCAACCCACCAAGGGCTCTAGAGCGTTTTTCCCAACCTAAGTTCCGGGACTAGTAACTCAACCCAAATTGTTTTAGGGCTTCCAGAGTGTTTTTTCTAACCCACAACCATAAGGAACTTGAGAACCAATCAGAAAAAAACAAGTGGAAAAACCCACAACACCATGGCTATCTAGGAAATGGCAAGGCAAGGCTAAAACCATTATCAACCCACGTAAATCTCCATGCCATTAACAACACATGACTAGAAAATCACATGCATATACCATGCATCCAGAAATCAATAAGGAAATCACACATGCAACCTATTACCTACAAAGTAATATAGTTGTAGTTGTTGATCCAACTGTTCCCTTGCGGTTTCCTGCTTTCCTTTGCCCTCTTTCCCCAAATCCAAGTGAATACTAGAGTGCTCCAAGCATGCTCCAATAATGCTCTAAGTGTGAAAGAGTATGAGAGAACAAAGCTAAAATGACAAAATGTTGTGAATTGATTCTTAGAAGCCTTTTTATCATCGAGGCATCTAAGTTCTTCATTTTCCTTCATTTTTCCTCTAATTTCCCTTGCATGCAAATTTGTGTCCCTTCACCTTCCTTTTCTCCTATTTTCCTTTATTTCATAAATAAAATGGCAATTATTACCAATTTTCCTTTGCTAATTTCCATAGCCATTAATTAATCACAACTGATACCCATCACTATGTTTTTCCCAACATTCAGCTTGGAATACGTGTCCCATGGCCTTGGTCTTATTTTATTTACATGGAAAATCAACCAAGGGTTGTTACAAACCCCTCCCCCTTGCAGGAACACCGTCCTCGGCGTTCTATGATATTTATAACAACCAAATTCTTGAAAACAAAACACACTTCCCGTGGAGCTTTATAACATAGCTTGATGTAGTATTTACAATTACAACTACTGTAAACCATGACCAACATGACAATAATACTGCTTATTGGAGCTTTATAACACAACTCGTTGTGGTATCTACAACAACATCCATATATACATATACATATACCAAAAACTCATTTGCTTGAACCAACAAATAATGAAGGATATAAAGCCCACATCTGATCAACCATCTCCCATGTAGCTTCATCGGGCCCAAAGTGTTTCCACTACACTTTAACCTACTTGATTGCTCTATTCCGGAGTATGAGTTGTTTCCACTGCAATATGCATTTTGGTTCTGGATGGAATTCTCCCTTTGGTTCCACTTGTAATATAGACTAATCAATCACATGATCAACATCCTAAACATACTTCTTAAGCAAAGAAACATGGAAAACATCATGGACTTTCACTGTTAGGGGCAATGCAAGTTTGTAAACCACTGGTCCAATCCTCTCAAGGATCTCGAAAGGCCCGCAATACCAAGGTGCTAGCTTGGCACGTGACCCAGTCCTCAAGGAGCTCTTATTGGGATTGATGTGCAAGTACACATGCTCCCCAACCTAAAACTACTTAAGTAACTTGTGCTAATCTGCATAACTATTTTTATTGTCATGTGTTGCCTTCAAATTCCTCTTAATAACACGCATTTCTTGTTCCATCTCTACCAACATATTCGGTACAATCAACACCATGTTCATTGGATCAGTCCAGCTGATGGGAGTATTACAACTTTGCCCATAAAGTGCCTCAAACAGATTCACCTTCAAAAGATTCCTGATACCCATTCTTATATGCAAACTCTACCAGTGGGAGATACTCTTCCCACTTCCATTGTTGATGCATGATGTACACCCTCAACATGTCATCAAAAATTCTATTGACCCTCTCTGTATGTCCATCTATTTGTGGATGATAAGTTGTACTGAAGGCCAATTATGTCCCCAAACCTGCAAACAACTCCTTCCAAAACTTAGAAGTGAACTTGGAATCTCGGTCGGTTACAATATTCTTCGGAATACCATGCAATCTCACTATCTCCCTGATGAAAATATGAGCTACCTCACTGGCTTAATTCGTAGACTTTACTTCATTAAAATGAGCTACCTTACTTAACTTGTCAGCCACAACCATGATGGAATCATGTTGTCTTGATGTCCTCTGAAAACCTGTAATCAAGTCCGTGGAAATGATTTCCCATTTCCACCCTGGAATCAGAAACGACTACAATAAGTTCCCTGAATGCTTGCACTCTGCTTTTACCTGCTAACTGTCCAAACATCTCGCAACAAACTCAACCAAACTCGGCCAATGATAGTATTTCTTAAATTCTGTCAATATCTTTTGATATCCCGAGTGACCTAAATACGACTTAACATGAAACTCCATCAAGATAATCTTCTTGAGCTCACTGTCATCTGGTACATAAATCTTGTTCCTGAATCTGACCAAGCCATCCGCTGTGAGATGATATTCCCCATCCCTATTACCTTCACCCTGTTGTTGTAACTTGTGCCTCAACTATTGATACCTCTCATCATATTTTCATGCTTGCAATATCCGCTCCAGCAAGTCTATCCCATAAGAACTCACTGTCTCAATGTGATTCACCTGCGCTCTTCTACTAAGAGCATTTGCAACCCTATTCTCATTTCCCTTAATCCACCTGATCTCGAAATAAAACTCACTGAAAGTATCCAACCATATAGCTTGCCTTGCATTTAGATTAGTTTGGTCAAACAAGTACCTTAGCCCACTATGATCACACATCATGACAAACCTCCTGCCAAGACCATAATGTCTCCACATCTTCAAGGCATGAATGATAGCTGCCAACTCAAGATCGTGAGTCACATAGTTCTACTCATGCTCATTCAACTTCCTTGAATCATAGCATACTACCTGTCCTTCTTGCATCAAGACTCCACCAAGTCCCTTCTTGCAAGCATCTATACATACCACAAACTCTTTATCATGATCGGAAATCTTCAAGACCAGAGCATTTGTAAGCAAATGCTTCAACTGCTCAAAACTAACTGCACACTCCTTAGTCCATTCAAACTTCTTCCCTTTTCGCTAGAAAGATGTAATAGGATAGGAAATCCATGAGAAGTTCCTGATGAACCTCTTGTAATAACCTTCTAGTCCCATGAATGATCTGACCTCATCCACATTCCTAGGATCTACCCACTCCATGATAGCTCTAATCTTTTCTAGGTCCACTGTTGTTATGTACCTAGGGGGGTAATATGGGGTACCAAGGGAGGTACCCAAGGTAATAATGTAATAATGGGAGGGGCCATAGTAATAAATAAGGTGGTTAACCCATGTCATGTAAGGGACCACAAGTAGTTAATAATAATGTAATGGGCCCATGGTATTAGTTGATGGTATGAGGAAACCATGGTAATGATACATGGTATTGTATGTATGAGGCCTATATAAAGGCTAGAGACTCCATAGGAAGAGGGAGAGAAGTATTATGGTATGAACAGGCATATGGCTTGTGGAGTGTTCTCCTTCCTTAAGGAGTGAATGTATGGTGTTGCCCTACCATAAGGGTGTTGATCAATAAAGAAGCATTTTCTATCTATTTCTATCTTGTTATTCTTGGGTATATTTATATTTTGGTATCAGATCTATAACAATTGGTATCAGAGCTACAACAACCCATTATTACATTATTACCTTGGGTACCTCCCTTGGTACCCCATATTACCCCCCTAGGTACATAACAACTGTTATACCTTCCTTGGAAACAACTTGTCCTAAGTAATGTACTTTTGTCTGAAATAAATTGCACTTAATAAGCTTGGCACACAACTGATGTTCTCTCAATAATATTAACACTGATGTTAGGTGTTCTGCATGCTCTTCCTCATTTTTAGAATATATCAATATGTCATCAATGAACATTATCACAAACTTGTCCAGATAAGGACGCAACACACTATTCATTAAACACATGAAAGTAGTTGGAGCATTAGTAAGACCAAAAGGAACTACTACAAACTCATAATTCCCATACCTAGTACGGAAAGCGGTCTTGTAGATGTCCTCTTCTTTGATGTGTACCTGATGATATCCTAATCACAAATCAATCTTCGAGAACACTGCTTCTCCCTTCAACTGATCACATAAGTTGTCAACCTGTGACAAAGGATACATGTTCTTGATTGTCACCTTGTTCAACTGCCTATAATCAATACAGAACTTGAGATTACCATCCTTATTGTTATGTAACCAGCTCATAAAATAGAAGAAAATATAGATCAACAACTTCAAAATCAACCTCTTCGAGTGATCTGAAAATATGATCTTAGATTACTTTCAAGGTATTACAGAGTCATGTGCATGGATTTGCCTATATCACTTAGTGCAACAGATCGAAAAGATTGTGAATAATATAGACAATGAGCAGTTAGAGAAACATAATAGACAAACACACATAACACAACAAATAATCAAGGAGTTCACCCAAAACTCTTGGGCTACGGCTCCTGGTCCAACCTTCAGTGGTGACCTCTCTATTATCTCTTCAAGAGCAGAGTTTTTACAAAATGTGAGCTCAAATTGAGTCTCAACACAACAGACACAAAACAACAGGAGTTTACTTGAATCCCTCAAGTCTCTTTGAGTACATAGACTCTCCCTCTCGCTCTCTGTCTCAGCATTGCTTTCTCTGTCTTTGTCATTCTGTGGCTTTTAAGCCAATCGGCACTTGTCTGTTCATTTCCCCTTTCGGACTCTCTGGCTCCTGGCCTCTGTCTGCTCAAATCCCCTTTGAGCGTTAAACAATCATTGTTAAACGTCTTCAGGGATGGTGGCCACCTATTTTGTAATGGAAGGGACCATCGACACATTAGAAATCTCAAAACAGTCGTTCTCTATTTACACATAGAAATACATAGCAACACGGTAAAAATCCATCAAAACACCTTTTTCCGGGCTTGAAATATTATTAACTCTGCCCTCAAATCCATTAGGTCCGCCTTTAGATCACTATCGTAAGTTGCTTAGTCGCAGGTTCCTTTGTATTTGGGTTTATTATGAAAAATCTCAAATACAAAGGAAAAACCTGTAAAATGGTTGTTTATCGGACTTGAAATGTTATAATATAGCATTCATAATCCTTTTTGGGTCCGCTATATATCGCTATCGCATATCCCTTTTGGCTTGCGATCGTCGATTGCGCCAATCGGCCTTATCGACTATCGGTGCATTGCATGGTTGTTGACCTTGGCATCACCCCTTTATATAGTTGCGATGCGATATTGCGATATCGCAATCGCATATCACCAAACCTTCAAACTACGAGTAAGTCCCCTTTGTACATGCATATGAGCGATGCGATATAGCGCGAGTATATCTGGACCGTCATATCTGCTCGCTTGATCGATGGTCGTCGTCTAATCGCATTTGATCGCCATCGCGATTTCCATAAGACCGCGCCCAATTAACTCCGCCTGCCATCACCGATTGCGATATGCTGATCAGATTTGGACTGTTGATTGGACAGATCTGACGACTCCTGTGCAAAGTTGTTTAAGCCTCCAATAGACTCTGTTTTTGCCATTATTTATGTTTTTTCTTATGCGATAGTGCAATCTGCCTTTTGTAAAGGTTTTTCTCGTGCGATAGTTTTTTATTTTTGAAGACTTAGAGGGTTTTTAGGATCCATTTTGGATCATCGAGGGGCAACCTCCTTTACATTAGATAAATGAACAATTGGATGATACAAATGACAAAATCTCCTTTTTATATATAGGAGTCTAAGGGGTCACAATATAATCAAAGCCGACATAACAATAATAATGTAAGGGCACATCAATAACAATAGTGGGCTTCTATGGGTCAACTAATAACAATAGGGGGATAATAGGGGCACAACAATAATAATAAGGGATATAATGACAATAGTAATGGGGGAATCACTAGTATTATAGGGACCTAACATGCACCTCTCCTTCAAAAAAGTGTTGCCCTCAATGCTTGAGTAGTTATGGATGCTTATGTATAAAATTCTCATCCTCCCATGTGGAATCTTCAGTGGGTAAGTTCTTCCACTTGATGAGATACTGTGAAATTGATCGATTTCGTAGCTGTCGAGTTCTTGTTTCTGTGATTCCTTCAGGTTCCAATATGATTTTTCCTTCCTCGTCAATTTTTGGCAATATTGTTTGAACTCAGAGCTTGTCACCTATAACCTTCTTTAAGCATGAAACATGGAAAACTAGGTGCACTTGGGAAGCTGCATGAAGCTCTAATTTGTATGCCATAATACCAATCTTTTGCAACATCTTGTACGGACCATAATACTTTGGTGATAATTTATTATCCTTCTTACCTTTCTTGAGGGACATTTGTTTATATGGTTGTAGCGATAGAAATACCTAGTCACCTACATCAAAACTTCTTTTGCTACGATGTTGATTTGCCTGTTGTTTCATTCTATTATGTGCCAAAGTCAGGTTATCCTTTAAGAGTTGGAGAACTTGTTGTTGATGCTCGATGTGATCTTCCACTGCTTGAACCTTAGAATTTCTTATTAAATATGATGTGATGGACAATGGATGATGTCCATAAAGTGTCATAAATGAGGTCATTTTTGTTGCAGAATGGAAGGAAGGTTTTAGAGTCGGTCTGGTCATCCCTCCGTCAGAGATCATTTCTCTTATTGCATTTAATTTTTAGGTGTCTCATTCAGCTCAATCATCTGAAATCCACTAGGAGCATGCCATAATCTGACGGAAGGGCCTTGTCACTCTTTCCCCTCATGTTATCTACCTGCTGGCTCTTCATTTAAAAAAAATATACAGTCTTTTCATCAAAGTTGCAAAATTTGTCTTTAGGGTTTTAGTGTCAAGTAGGTCTAGGATTTCATTAGGGTTTTGTCAATAAATGCTTCAGAGTGTCCGATAATCACCAGTAGGCCATGAGTATGTTCTATCGCCAATAAATTTTGTTAATTAGTATCCGAAAATGTGTTTTTCCTCAAAACTCTGTTTTGAGGAAAAAACAGAGTATTTAGCTTTATTTGTACAAAATCATGTAAATTTTGTTCTCTTCATTATAAATTCCTTCACCTACACCTTGGTTTCTTTCTTTAACCTAAGAAGCTCCAACACCTGCAAAGACAAGCCAAGCTCAGGTCATTTCGCTCATTACAAAGTGAAAAAGCAGTGAAAAAGTCCAAAACAGAGGTTGAAATAAAAGTTATTTGCAAAACATTATAAAAATGGGTTTTTGGCAAAATTAATTTGAAAATCCAATGTATAAAGCATGTCTCCAAGTTTTGAAAGTTCATTTGCATGCCAAGAACAAAGAGGAGGCAACTCAAAGTAATTTTTGTGCACAAGTGAGAAATTGGGCGAAATTGGAAGAAAATTGGCCAGCGCAGCACACTGGGCAGAGGGCGCGGCGCACTGGGAAGGCGCGGTGCATTGGGTGTGCTGCGCGGCGCACACAGCAAAAGGCCCGAAACTGTTAAGAATCGTTCCAAATTTCCATTAACTTGCACGGATTTTCCAGGTAGAGCCTCCATATCTATGATTTATCTCATTTTTTGCTAGGATATGGTGGTTTATGGATGATAATGGTTAAACAAAAACATTAAACCGTACCTCTTAAATTACCTCTTTCATATTTATTTACTAGCCTAAATTTAGTTCCCATTTTAAGTCATCTCAAGCCCCATTGAAACACTTCGCTGAGATTGACCCGGAGAGAGCCCTCTCCTGTCCTCGTTGGGCTAGCTACGAGGCTAAGCGTGGTTTGATGTGGACCTAGAACCTTGCCTTTTCAGCCTGAGGCAAATCTAGGCTCTAACATAGTGGTAACCATACTGGGGAAGAAAGTTTATTTTCATTGTTTGGCTTTGTAGACTACAAACGGAGCCTGAAGATTATCCAGGTAGCCTTCGAAATTCTTTTGCTTTGCATTAGCGCAAGTAGATAAAAGCTACTTCAGTCAATCTTCGGTCTAGTCTTATAAGCTGAACATCTGATCTAAACGATCACCCCAGTACATGTATCAAGTTAGATCTGATGGTTGATGGTGGACAACGATCAGACATAAGAAGGCTGAAATCATTCACCTGGTGACTCCAACTCAATGTAGAGACTCCACTGGAGGACTAACTCTTCTCTGAGAAAATGGAAGGATCTTACACAAAGTCCGGGTATCCAAAGTGGAATGGTATTCAGGATCTACTCTGCTTTCTTGTAAATTACTTATTTGCTGTTCTTGAAGCTGTCCTGAAAGCTTTTCAGAATTTGTTGTATGATAAAGGTGATCAAAATCTTCACTCGAACTATTCAAAAAGTGTAAATACTGAGTTGCCCTTGATCCTGGACTCCTTACTTTTCCCACATCTCATGATGACTCTCTTCAGTGTGATGAGCCTAAAGAAAACAAACCTGATCCCGTAGCTCTTGTATATACTCCTACACCTTTTATAGTCCCAGATAGGTATAAACCTCTTGTTTTACCTTCTGTACTCCATGCTTTCCCTGCAAATTATTATCTATATTTGCCAAGATTTGACAGTGGATGTAACAATGTCAACGTTGAGCAACATGTGCAGAATGTTGAGACTTTTCTTGGTCTTTTTGAAGTTGATGAAGAAGATGTTAGTATTAGGCTTTTTGCTCTTTCTTTGCAAGGCAAAGTCAAGAGTTGGTTCAAAACCATGCCTGATGCGAGCATCTCAGATTTCCAGCAGTCCGTCAAAGTTTTCCTCGACGGGTGGGTGGTAAGACAAAACCCTTTCTTGATTATAGAAGAGTATAACCAATTGAAAAGATTTCCAGGGGAGACAGTACAACCATTTTCAGCCAGATTTAATCAGGTTTATTATTCAATGCCGGTTGATATAAGACCTCCTCCTAGATCTGCTCTCTTGCACTATCCGGGTGCCTTTGATCCGGAAATGGAGTTTCAGCTGAGAGAAAGGAATCTTGCAACACTTGAAGAGATGCAGAACAGTGCAGTAGATGTAGAGGCTCATTTGTTGATCCGGAGGGCAAAGTTGAAGGAAGAAGAGATGAAAAACATAGATCCGGATGAATCGACATCTCTAGAGATAAAGCTTGACATTTTGGTAAGTGTAGTGGAAGAGATGATGCAAAATATCACCACAAGGAATGATTATAATGTTCAAGCCAATGGATCGTTGATTGAAGAAGAACAAGGTGTTGCTCCAAAACATATTATTTCTTATCCCAGTTGTCATATATCTGATAATGATTATTTTATAGATCATCTTGGAAAAGAGAGATCTGTTGATATGACATGTATGCTTGATGATGTGTTTTATACTAATGATTTGCCTCAGTTTGATCAATATGATGATGATTATGTTCTCCAAACAGAAGCTAATCTTGCAGACAAATCAACAGCTAGTTTGTGGGAGGAAGAAGTTCACTTTCAGCAGCTCGAATACAGTGATCAACAGATGCATATCAGCTACAACAGTGAGAAGGAAAGTGTAGCAAATTTGAAGTGAAGGATCTTTGCCTTTTTGTTTTGCTTCATTTCAGTTCATCAGAGACAAAATTCATGCAATCAGAAGTCAATCGTCGATAAGTCTTGATATGAAACTTTTTGAGGGCAATGAAAACCTTGTTCAAGACTTCTCATATTCAGATATCCAGCCCCCAAATGCCATTGATTGTCAAGTTGCACATGAAGACATGGAAACTGGCACATATGATCAAATAATACAAGAAGATTCCCTACCTTTCTGTTTTGAATCATTTCAGTTTTTGAAGGGTAAATTGCATAGTAAATTTTCAAATGAACAGCTTGTAGGAAGGGCAGATAGCTAAATTCTTGAGCAAGTTGTTAATGAGAAATCTTCCCCTGAAATGATTGATGAAATCATTTTGGATACAAAATCCTCCCTAACACCAGATTTGCAGCCACCAAACGAAATTGAAGATCAAATTATAGATGAAGGCGTGGAATCTGAAATACATGATCTAAAGGATGCAAGAGGATTCTGTACCCTTTTGTTTTGAAGCATTTCAGTTTATAAGGCAGAATCTTCATAATATCTCTAAAGAAAAAGATGAACAACCAGTAGGATGTCATACAATTTTAATGGATACATCGCAACAATCTTCTCAAATTTTTGATGATCCTATTGCTCGTGTGTTGGATGATGTTTGCTGTAATAGTTCGCCCCCATTTGCTAACCATGTGCCAGATAAGAATGTTGATAATAATCTTATTCAAAAGTTGCCTTCATTGTCTTGTTTAACAGATTGTTCATTGCATACCCCATACCAAGGTTTGCAGTCATATGAGGAGAATGATAGAGGAGACTTTTGTTATGTTTGGAATCAGCAACAAAGTTTGGTTATTCACGAAATTCAAGATCCTTTTGACAGCCTGCTGCTATCACCAAAGAAAGACAGCACAGATGTGAGGAAAATCTTAATATTCAGCTATGAAGACTACTTGGACCAGAGCAGTAATGTGTTAATGGAAATCAATAGCGATGTTTATGAAGATCCTTTCGCAGTATTCTTGAAGTCATCCAGTCAATTCATGTTTTGCAAGTTTATCAGCAGTCAACTTGATTCCAAGTTTTCATGGGAGTTTCCTTTCAATTCTTCCCTTTTCCTGCGCATCAGAAAGCATTTGGGAAGAAATCAAATATCAACCATGATGCTTACATGGTTGCATTAGTTGTTCCATTTCACTTGATCGGGTGGTGAAAAGAACAATTAGAGTAGGTTTGATGAATAAGTTCAAATATGAGCATCTTTCCAGTTTGTTAGTTATGATTTAGTCATGTTTGGTTTTATTATGGTTTTCAGTTTTAGCCTTGAGTCAGAGTCAGTCTGCATAATGTCAGTTTTCGTGTTTTGACTCCGTTTCCCAATGGATGAAGGCATTGTCTGCTCTCCCAAAGATCTGTCGTTCTTGGCACCTCCTTGGAGCTACCATCCCCATTGGAGCCAATGTTAGAGTCGGTCTGGTCATCCCTCTGTCAGAGATCATTTCTCTTATTGCATTTCAATTTTAGGTGTCTCATTCAGCTCGATCATCTGCATTCCACTAGGAGCATGCCATAATCTGACGGAAGGGCCTTGTCACTCATTCCCCTCATGTTATCTACCTACTAGCTCTTCATTTAAAAAAAATATACAGTCTTTTCATCAAAGTTGCAAAAGTTGTCTTTAGGGTTTTAGTGTCAAGTAGGTCTAGGATTTCATTAGGGTTTTGTCAATAAATTCTTCAGAGTGTCCGATAATCACTAGCAGGCCATGAGGATGTTCTATCGCCAATAAATTTTGCTAATTAGTATCCGAAAATGTGTTTTTCCTCAAAACAGAAAAAACAAAGTATTTAGCTTTATTTGTACAAAATCATGTAAATTTTGTTCTCTTCATTGTAAATTCCTTTACCTACACCCTAATTCCTTTCTTTAGCCTAAGAAGCTCCAACACCTGCAAAGACAAGCCAAGCTCAGGTCATTTCGCTCATTACAAAGTGAAAAAGCAGTGAAAAAGTCCAAAACAGAGGTTGAAATAAAAGTTATTTGCAAAACATTATAAAAATGGGTTTTAGGCAAAATTAATTTGAAAAGCCAATGTATAAAGCATGTCTCCAAGTTTTGAAAGTTCATTTTCATGCCAAGAACAAAGAGGAGGCAACTCAAAGTAATTTTTGTGCACAAGTGAGAAATTGGGCGAAATTGGAAGAAATTGGTCGGCGCGGCGCATTGGGAGTGAACACACAGTGCATTTTTGCACGGCACGACGCACTGGGAAGGCACGGCGCATTGGGTGAGTTGCGCGGTGCACACAACAAAAGGCCCGAAACTGTTAAGAATCGTTCCAAATTGCCATTAACTTGCACGGATTTGCCAGGTAGAGCCTCCATATCTATGATTTATCTAATTTTGTGCTAGGCTATGGTGGTTTATGGATGATAATGGTTAAACAAAAACATTAAACCCTACCTCTTAAATTACCTCTTTCATATTTATTTACTAGCCTAAAATCAGTTCCCATTTTAAGTCATCTCAAGCCCCATTGAAACACTTTTTGCTGAGATTGACCCGAAGAGAGCCCTCTCCTGTCCTCGTAGGGCTAGCTACGAGGCTGAGCGTGGTTTGATGTGGACCTAGAACCTTGCCTTTTCAGCCTGAGGCAAATCTAGGCTCTAACATTTGTTTATATGGTTGTAGCCATAGAAATACCTAGTCACCTACATCAAAACTTCTTTCGCTACGATGTTGATCTGCATGTTGTTTCATTCTATTCTACGCCAAAGTGAGGTTATCCTTTAAGAGTTGGAGAACTTGTTGTTGATGCTTGATGTGATCTTCCACTGCTTGAACCTTAGAATTTCCTCTTAAATATGATGTGATGGACAATGGATGATGTCCATAAAGTGTCATAAATGGGGTCATTTTTGTTGCAGTATGGAAGGAAGTTGTTAGAGTCGGTATGGTCATCCCTCCGTCAAAGATCATTTCTCTTATTGCATTACATTTTTAGGTGTCTCATTCAGCTCGATCATCTGCATTTCACTAGGAGCATGCCATAATCTAACGGAAGGGCCTTGTCACTCATTCCCCTCATGTTATCTACCTGTTGGCTCTTCATTTAAAAAAAATATACAGTCTTTTCATCAAAGTTGCAAAAGTTGTCTTTAGTGTTTTAGTGTCAAGTAGGTCTAGGATTTCATTAGGGTTTTGTCAATAAATGCTTCAGAGTGTCCGATAATCACCAGCAGGCCATGAGGATGTTCTATCACCAATAAATTTTGCTAATTAGTATCCGAAAATGTGTTTTTCCTCAAAACTCTGTTTTGAGGAAAAAACAGAGTATTTAGCTTTATTTGTACAAAATCATGTAAATTTTGTTCTCTTCATTGTAAATTCCTTCACCTGCACCCTAGTTTCTTTCCTTAGCCTAAGAAGCTCCAACACCTGCAAAGACAAGCCAAGCTCAGGTCATTTCGCTCATTACAAAGTGAAAAAGCAGTGAAAAAGTCCAAAACAAAGGTTGAAATAAAAGTTATTTGCAAAACATTATAAAAATGGGTTTTTGGCAAAATTAATTTGAAAAGCCAATGTATAAAGCATGTCTCCAAGTTTTGAAAGTTCATTTGCATGCCAAGAACAAAGAGGAGGCAACTCAAAGTAATTTTTGTGCACAAGTGAGAAATTGGGCGAAATTGGAAGAAAATTGGCCGGCGCAGCACACTGGGCAGAGCGCGCGACACACTGGGGAGGCGCGGCGCACTGGGAAGGCACGGCGCAATGGGTGAGCTACGCGGCGCACACAGCAAAAGGCCCGAAACTGTTAAGAATTGTTCCAAATTGCCATTAACTTGCACGGATTTTCCAGGTAGAGCCTCCATATCTATGATTTATCTAATTTTGTGCTAGGCTATGGTGGTTTATGGATGATAATGGTTAAACAAAAAAATTAAACCCTACCTCTTAAATTACCTCTTTCATATTTATTTACTAGCCTAAAATCAGTTCCCATTTCAATAACAATAGTGGGCTTCTATGGGGCACACTAATAACAATAGGGGGATAATAGGGGCACAACAATAATAATAAGGGATATAATAACAATAGTAATGGGGGAATCACTAGTATTATAGGGACGTAACATGCACCTCTCCTTCAAAAGAGTGTTGCCCTCAATGCTTAAGTAGTTATGGATGCTTATGTATAAAATTCTCATCCTCCCATGTGGAATCTTCAGTGGGTAAGTTCTTCCACTTGATGAGATACTCTGAAATTGATCGATTTTGTAGCTGTCGAGTTCTTGTTTCTGTGATTCCTTCAGGTTCCAATATGATTTTTCCTTCCTCGTCAAGTTCTGGCAATATTGCTTGAACTTAGAGCTTGTCACTTATAACCTTCTTTAAGCATGAAATATGGAAAACTGGGTGCACTCGGGAAGCTGCAGGAAGCTCTAATTTGTATGCCATAATACCAATATTTTGCAACACCTTGTACGGACCATAATACTTTGGTAATAATTTATTATCCTTCTTACCTTTCTTGAGGGACATTTGTTTATATGGTTGTAGCCATAGAAATACCTAGTCACCTACATCAAAACTTCTTTCGCTACGATGTTGATCTGCCTGTTGTTTCATTCTATTCTGCGCCAAAGTGAGGTTATCCTTTAAGAGTTGGAGAACTTGTTGTTGATGCTCGATGTGATCTTCCATTGCTTGAACCTTAGAATTTCCTCTTAAATATGATGTGATGGACAATGGATGATGTCCATAAAGTGTCATAAATGGGGTCATTTTTGTTGCATTTGACCCATTGTGTCTGTTTATCAGATACAAAGCAACGAATATATCCTTCCAAACATTTGTTTACTATCTCAGTTTGCCCATCAGATTGAAGATGATAAGATGATTTATGAGCTAACTGGGTACCCAAACAAGAAAATAATTCTATCCAAAAATCTCCAGTGAAAATGGGATCTCTATCGCTTACAATAATCTTTGGGTTTCCATGTAGGTTTTGAATTGTTTACATATATGCAGTAGAAATTGTATTGCCTTTAAATGGATGCGATAATGCACAAAAGTGTGCATACTTGGTAATTCTGTCAACTACCACCATGATGAAACTCTTTCCTTCAGATTTGGTAAACCTATGATAAAATGTTATGAAACCAGCTCAAGAAAAGATAGATCAACGCCTTATAATTCAGCCTCTTCGAGGGGGCAACCTCCTTTACATTACATAAATGAACAATTCTTCGATGATACAAATGACAAAACCTCCTTTCTATATATAGGAGTCTAAGGAGTCATAATATAGCCCAACTGACCTAACAATAATAATATAAAGCCACAAAAATAACAATAGAGGGATTCTATGGGGCACAATAATAACAATATGGGGGCAATAGGGGCACAACAATATTAATAAGGGGTATAACTACAATAGTAATGGGGTAATCACTAGTATTATAGGGACCCAACATGCCCCTCTCCTTCAAAAAATTGTTGTCCTCAACGCTTGAGTAGTTCTGGATACTTCTGTATAAAATTCTCATCCTCCCATGTGGAATCTTCAGCAGATAAGTTCTTCCACTTGATAAGATACTCCGAAATTGATCGATTTCGTAGCTGTCGAGTTCTTGTTTCTGTGACTGCTTCCGGTTCCAATATAATTTTTCTTCCTCGTCAAGTTCTGGCAATATTGTTTGAACTGGGAGCTTGTCACCTATAACCTTCTTTAAACATGAAACATGGAAAACTGGGTGCAATCGAGAAGCTGCAGGAAGCTCCAATTTGTATGCCATAGTACCAATCTTTTGCAACACCTTGTACGGACCATAATACTTTGGTGATAATTTATTATCCTTCTTAGCTTGCTTGAGGGACATTTGCTTATATGGTTGTAGCCGTAGGAATACCCAATCACCTACATCAAAACTTCTTTCACTGCGATGTTGATCTTCCTGTTGTTTCATTCTATTCTGTGCCAACACGAGGTTATCCTTTAAGAGTTGGAGGACTTTTGTTGATGTTCGATGTGATGTTCCACTGCCTGAACCTTAGAATTTTCTCTTAAATATGATGTGATGGATGGTGGTTGATACCCATAAAGTGCCATAAATGGGGTCATTTTTGTTGCTGTATGGAAGGAAGTGTTATACCACCATTCAGCCAGAGGCAACCATTTGACCCATTGTGTCTGTTTATCAGATACAAAGCAACGAAGATATCCTTCCAAACATTTGTTTACTATCTCAGTTTGCCCATCAGATTGAGGATGATAAGATGAGCTATGAGCTAACTGAGTACCAAGACAAGAAAATAATTCTGTCCAAAAATTTCCAGTGAAAATGGGATCTCTGTCACTTACAATAATCTTTGGGTTTCCATGTAGCTTTTGAATTGTTTCCATAAATGCAGTAGAAACTGTACTGGCTTTAAATGGATGTGATAATGCACAAAAGTGTGCATACTTGGTAAGTCTGTCAACTACCACCATGATGACACTCTTTCCCTCAGACTTGGGTAAACCTGTGATAAAATCCATTGAAACCTCCTCCCAACGTTGGCTTGGAATGGATAAAGGTTGTAATAGACCCGGTGTCTTAATTGTTTCAACTTTATTTTGTTGGCAAACCAAACATTCCGCCACAAACTTTTGAATATCTGATTTAAGGCCATCCCAAAAAAATTCCTTCTTAACCCTGTGGTAAGTTTTTAAAAATCCTGAGTGCCCTCCTAAGGGAGAAGTGTGCAATTCCATAAGAATCTTTTGTTTTAGCTGGGAATTCTTACAGAGGTATAAGCGATCTTTGTACCATAACGAATCATTTTTCCAGCTAAATGTATCAGACGTACTGGAATCTTGTTGTAACTTTCGAATAAGTGCCCACACTTCTTCGTCATTCTTCCATTCCTCCCTTGCTTCGTTTATCCAATCTGGTTGGATAATAGAAATGGCGCACAACAATGCTTCTACATCCTCATCTTTTCTTGAGAGTGCATCTGCACCACATTTTGCTTCCCTTTTTTGTAGATGATTTCAAAGTCATAATCCAACATCTTTGTGACCCACTTTTGTTGCTCTTCAGAGGATAATCTTTGTTTGATTCATTTTTACCTTGAAGTGTCTTCCCATTAGGTAGGGTCGCAATTTCTTAAGTGCATGGAGTATTGCCAACATTTCCTTCTCATAAATAGCTTTGCTTAAAAACTTTCCCTTGATTGGACGACTTTCAAAAGCAATGGGTCTTTCATCTTGCATTAGAACAGCACCAATTCCATTTCCTGAAGCATCACATTCCACAATAAAGGTTTTTGTGAAGTCCGGTGTAGCTAAGACCGGTGCTTGGCACATTGCCTCTTTAAGATGTTCAAAGGCCTTTGTTGCTTCCGGAGTCCATGAAAATGCATCTTTCTTCAATAATGTTGTTAGAGGTGCTGCTATTCTCCCATAATTCTTAACAAACTTGCGATAATACCCTGTCAACCCGAGAAATCCTCGCAGATGCTTTATGGATGTGGGGATTTTCCATTCCTTAATGGCTTTAATTTTGCTAGGGTCTACCTTAACTCCTTCATGAGATACAATATGACCCAAATATTCCACCTCCTGGACTCCAAAGAAACATTTGGATCTTTTTGCATATAATTGTTTCTCCTCCAATAGTTGTAGCACCCTGTCAACATGTTCAACATGATCCTTCCAAGACTTGCTGTAGATTAGTATATCATCAAAAAATACTAACACAAATTTTCTAAGGAATGGTTTGAAAATTGAATTCATCAAACCTTGAAATGTTGAAGGTGCATTGGTAAGGCCAAAAGGCATGACCAAAAATTCATAATGACCCTCATGAGTTCTAAATGTTGTTTTCGGAATGTCTTCAGTCTTCATTCTGATTTGATGATATCCTGAACGAAGATCCAACTTGGTGAAGTAAATTGATCCATGCAATTCATCCAGTAATTCATCAATGACAGGAATGGGGAACTTATCTTTAATAGTGAGCTTGTTGAGCTCCCTATAATCCGGACACATGCACCATGATCCATCCTTCTTGTGCACCAATACTACTGGAGCAGAGAAAGAACTTTGACTCAGTTGAATTATACCAGCCTCTAGCATTTCTGCAACCATACGTTCAATTTCACTTTTTTGGACATAGGGATATCTGTACGGCCTGATGTTTGGAGGAACACTTCCTGGAATCAGATGAATAGTATGATCATGATCACGCATAGGTGGGAGACCTTTGGGAGTCTCAAACACCTTGGAATGATTGTCCAGGACTTTTTGAGATCTAGAGAAATAGATGATTCCGATGTGGAAACATCTAGCGAACATAATTGTGCAATTACACCTCTTTGTTCCTTTTTTAAAAGCTTTTTCATACCATTAGAGCTGATTATCTTTCCTGGTTTCCCTGCAATACCCCTTAATTTAACTTCCTTTCCTTCCGTAGAAAATTTGATGAAAAGTTCTTGAAAATTAAAAGCTATTGTACCCAAGGATTGTAGCCATTGGACTCCTAGTACAACATCAGCACCTCCCATTGGAATGGAAAGCATTGGGCTAGTCAATACATATTCTCCCATGGATAGCTTGATATTATGGCACTTTCCAGAGCAATTTATTGTTCCTCCATTTGCAATCATCACTTGACACTCTGGTGCTGGATATAGGAAGCAATTCAATTCTTTTGCTACCTTACAATGAATAAAATTGTGGGTGCTTCCTGAATCAATCAACAATATTACCTTTTTCTTCTTGATTTGTCCTTCTATCTTGATGGTTTAAGGAGTGGTAATTCCTGCCAATGCATTACAATATATGGTCGGATTTATTTTTTCTTCATCTAGGATTGTTCCTGGAGTATATCCTCTTCTTTGGACCTTTCTTGCTCCTTTTCTTCTTCCTCTTCACAATCTATGTAGAATAATTTCTTCTCAGCACACTTATGAACTTTAGTGTATTTGCTATCACAACTGTAACAAAGCCCTTTTGCTCTTTTTTCTTCCAATTGTTGTGGTGTCAACCTTATAGGTTGTGGAAGACTAGGGGCAACAACACTTCCGTCTTTATAGTTGTGAGTGGTATGCTTCCTCGTTGCCATAATTTTGCTTTCCATTTTTCTTGCTAACCTGAATGCCTTCTCTAATGAATCAGGTTCCCAAAGGCGAACATCATGTTGGATATTATCCTTTAAAAACCCTATGAACACATCAATCCTATGCTCCTCTGGAATATCTTTTACCCTTATGTTCAATTTTTGGAACTCCTCAATGTGCTCCATTATTGAACCCTTTTGTTTGAGACTTATCAATTGGCTAAAAAAAGTGTTGCTTTTTGTATCCTCATAATGTGCTATCAATTCTTCCATAAAAATTGCCCAAGTGATAAATTGTTTACGAGAGCAAAGCCATTGATACCATACAAACTGATTTGGTTCCAAATATAAAGTTGTCATACGTACCTTTTGTGTGTTTTGCACATTATTGAGATCAAAAAATTGCTCCATCTGTAATATCCATGTTGCGAGATCCTTGCCATCAAACTTCCTCATATCGATTTTTGGAATATGGTGGGTCTTCGATCCAACATTAGAGTCTATGGAATCATGATTAACATTTCTTTTGTTCGCATCATGAGTTTCCTTTACAACCTTTTCACCATTAGTAAGTATTTCTTGTAGAAAATTTGTCAAATCTGTCTTCAAATCTGCCATGTCTGTCTTCAAATCTGCCATGTCTCTCTTTAAATATGTCTTCGAATCATCCATCTTAGCTTCCATGCCCTTTATCTTAGATTCCACGCCATTTATCTTAGCTTCTGTTAGCTTTTGTGAGCGTGACATTTGTTGCACTTGTTCTTGTAATTTTGATATATCATGTAGCATTTCTTCCTCTTCTTCATGAGTCATGCTAGAGCTTTCAGGTTCCTTACTAGGTATTTGCATTTTCTTTCCTCGAGGCATCAGTTACCGATAATAATGTTTTACTATGCCCTTTGAATTCCTTCAAACCAAGCTTACGCAAAAATTTAAAAAGAAACTACACACCTTTTTTCACTTCGTAGAAGCCTGATATTGAATCTGATGTATCTCTGTAATTTCGGATCATCCAGTTATGAAATTGTGACCTGTAGTAGCCTTCTGCGTCCTCTTTCCAATGCCGCTAGTCTGATCCAAATTGGATTCTCCAAGGAAGAGTTATGCAAAATCTCCCATAGTGACCTGCTTATAGACTAGTTCAGTAGAGCCAACTTGTACGACGTGCCACGAATCACTGATTCAACCTTTGGCTCTGAAAAAATATATACAAGAAACTACAGTCCGTCCTCTTTTTGTACCTTCTTATTAAATTTCAATCCGATGCTCAGAAAGAAAGTTATGATGATTTTCCCCAGGTCACCTGTTTGGAATGCAATTCAGGAGTCTGCAAGAAGACCAAATTCCTCAGATCATATCTCCGCAAATATAGCACGAAAAGTTCTGAAATTTGGACCCGAGATTCAGCGTGATGTCTTCTCAAATGGTTTTTTTGTTTAGCTTCTGAAATGACGCAGAAAAAAGTTATAGCGAAAATGCCACGATGACCTGTTGGGAGCAGCGAAACCCTAGAATCCAAGGCTCTGATACCAAATGTTATGAAACCAGCTCAAGAAAAGATAGAAAAGATAGATCAACGCCTTATAATTCAGCCTCTTTGAGGGGGGCAACCTCCTTTACATTACATAAATGAACAATTCTTCGATGATACAAATGACAAAACCTCCTTTCTATATATAGGAGTCTAAGGAGTCACAATATAACCCAGCCGACCTAACAATAATAATATAAAGCCACAAAAATAAGAATAGAGGGATTCTATGGGGCACAATAATAACAATATGGGGGCAATAGGGGCACAACAATATTAATAAGGGGTATAACTACAATAGTAATGGGGTAATCACTAGTATTATAGCGACCCAACATAAAATCCATTGAAACCTCCTCCCAACATTGACATGGAATGGATAAAGGTTGTAATAGACCCGGGGTCTTAAAAGTTTCAACTTTATTTTGTTCACAAACCAAACATTCCACCACAAACTTTTGAATATCAGATTTAAGGCCATCCCAAAAAAAATTCCTTCTTAACCCTGTGGTAAGTTGATAAAAATCCTAAGTGCCCTCCTAAGGGAGAGGTGTGAAATTCCATAAGAATCTTTTGTTTGAGTTGGGAATTCTTACAGAGGTATAAAGTGATCTTTGTACCATAACGAATCATTTTTCCAACTAAATGTATCAGAAGTACTGGGATCTTGTTGTAATTTTTGAATGCATGCCCACAATTCTTAGTCATTCTTCCATTCATCCCTTGCTTCGTTTATCCAATCTTGTTGGATAATAGAAATGGCACAAAGTAATTCTTCCACATCCTCATCCTTTCTGGAGAGTGCATCTGCAACAACATTTTGCTTCCCTTTTTTGTAGATGATTTCAAAGTCATAACCCAACATCTTTGTGACCCATTTTTGCTTCTCTTCTAAAGATAATCTTTATTATAAAAAAATATTTAATACTATCATGATTTGTGTTTACCTTGAAGTGTCTTCCCATTAGGTAGGGTCACTATTTCTTAAGTGCATGTAGTATTGCCAACATTTCCTTCTCATAAATAGCTTTGTGTAAATACTTTCCTTTGATTGGATGACTTTCGAAAGCAATGGGTCTTTCTTCTTGCATTAAAACAGCACCAATTCCATTTCCTGAGGCATCACATTCCACAATAAAGGTTTTTGTGAAGTCCGACGTAGCTAAGACCAGTGTTTGGCACATTGTCTCTTTAAGATGTTCAAAGGCCTTCGTTGCTTCCGGAGTCCATGAAAATGCATCTATCTTCAAATTGTTAGAGGTGTTGCTATTCTCCCATAATTCTTAACAAACTCGCCATAATACCCTGTCAACCCGAGAAATCCTTGCAGTTGCTTTATGGATGTGGAGATTTTCCATTCCTTAATGGCTTTAATTTTGCTAGGGTCTACCTTAACACCTTCGTGAGATACAATATGACCCAGGTATTCCACCTCTTGTACTCCAAAGAAACATTTGGAGCTTTTTTCATATAATTGTTTGTCCTCCAATAGTTTGAGCACCCTGTCAACATGTTGAACATAATCCTTTTAAGACTTGTTGTAGATTAGTATATCATCAAAAAATACTAACACAAATTTTCTCGAGAAGGGTTTGAAAATGGAATTCATCAAACCTTGAAATGTAGAAGGTGCATTGGTAAGGCCAAAAGGCATGGCCAAAAATTCATAATGACCCTCATGAGTTCTAAATGTTGTTTTCAGAATGTCTTTAGTCTTCATTCTGATTTGATGATGTCTTGAACGAAGATCCAACTTGGTGAAGTAAATTGATCCATGCAATTCATCCAGTAATTCATCAATGACAGGAATGAGAAATTTATCTTTAATAGTGAGCTTATTGAGCTCCCTATAATCCGGACACATGCGCCATGATCCATCCTTCTTGTGTGCCAATACTACTAGAGTAGAGAAAGAACTTTGACTAGGTTGAATTATACCAGCCTCTAGAATTTCTGCAACCATACATTCAATTTCACTCTTCAGGGAATAGAGATATTTGTAAGGCTTGATGTTTGGAGGAAAACTTCATGGAATCAAGTGAATAGCATGATCATGATCATGAATAGGTGGGAGGCCTTTGGGAGTCTCAAATACCTTAGAATGATTGTCCAAGACTTTTTGGAGATCTGGAGAAATAAATGATTTCGATGTGGGAATCTCTAGCGAACATAATTGTGCAATTATGCCTCATTGTTCTTTCTTTAGAAGCTTTGTCATGCCGTTAGAGTTGTTTATCTTTCCCGGTTTCCCTACGATACCCCTTAATTCAACTTCCTTTCCTTCGAAAAAAATAAAAAAAATAAGAATAAGAAAAAGAAAACAAAAAAGAAAAGAAAAGAAGAAAAAGAAAAAGAAAGAAAGAAAAAAGAGAAAAAAAAAAAAAGAAAAAAAAGAGAAAGAGAGAAAAAGAAAAGAAAATAAAAGGTTATCATACCCAAAGATTGTAACCATTGGACTCCTAGTATAACATCAGCACCACCCATTGGAATGGAAAGAATTGGGCTATTCAATACATATTCTCCCATGGATAGCTTGATATTATGGCACTTTCTAGAGAAATTTATGGTTCCTCCATTTGCAACCATCACTTGACACTACGGTGTTGGACATAGGAAGCAATTCAATTCCTTGGCTATCTTACAATGAATAAAATTATGGGTATTGCCTGAATCAATCAACACTATTACCTTTTTCTTCTTGATATGTCCTTCTATCTTGAGAGTTTGAGGAGTGGTAATTCCGGCCAATGCATTACAAGATATGGGCGGATTCATTTCTTCTTTCTCTAGGGTTTGTTCCTAGTGTATATCCTCTTCTTTTGATGTTTATTGTTCCTCTTCTTCCTCCTCTTCACAATATATGTAAAATAATTTCTTCTCAGCACACTTATGACCTTTAGTGTATTTTCTATCACAACTGTAACAAAGCCCTTTCACTCTTTTTTTTCCAATTGTTGTGGTGTCAACCTTGTAGGTTATGGAAGGCTAGGGGCAACAACACTTCCATCTTTATAGTTGTGAGTGGTAGGATTCCTTGTTGCCATAACTTTGCTTTCAATTTTTCTTGCCAACCTAAATGCCTTCTTCAATGAATCAGGTTCCCAAAGGCAAACCTCATGTTGGATGTTATCCTTTAAATTCCATATGAACACATTAATCCTATTCTCCTCCGGAATATCTTTTACCCTTATATTCGATTTTTGGAAGTCCTCAATGTGCTCCATCATTGAACCCTTTTGTTTGAGATTTATCAATTGGCTAAAAAAGGTGTTGCTTTTTGTATCCTCATAATGTGTTATCATTTCTTTCGTAAAAATTTCCCAAGTGACAATTTGTTTATGAGAGCAAAGCCATCGATACCATACAAACTGATTTGGTTCCAAATATAAAGTTGCAATGCGTACCTTTTGTGTTTTTTGCACATTATGGAGATCGAAATATTTCTCCATTTGTAGTATCCATGTTACGGGATCGTTGCCATCAAACTTCCTCATATTGATCTTTGCAACATGGTGGGTCTTCAATCCAACATTAGAGTCTATGAAATCATGATTAACATTTCTTTTGTTCTCATCATGATTTTCCTTTACTGCCTTTTCACCATTAGTAATCATTTCTTGTAGCAACTTTGTCAAATCTATCTTCAAATCTTCCATGTTGCCTTTAAGATTTGCTTCTATACCATCCATCTTAGCTTCCATGCCATCCATGTTAGCTTCCACACCATTCGTCTTAGCTTCCATGCCATTCATCTTACCTTCCATACCCTTCTTTAATCCATCGATCTTAGCTTCTGTTACTTTTTGTGAGAGTGAAAATTGTTGCACTTGCTCTCGTACTTTGGATATATCATGTTGCATTTCTTCCTCTTCTTCATGAGTCATGGTAGATCTTTCAAGTTGCTTACTAGGTGTTTCCATTTTCTTTCTTTGGGGCATCAATTAATGATAACTATGCCTCACTATTCCCTTTGAATCACTTCAAACTAATTTTTCAAACCAAACTTATGCAATTTTTTTTAAAAAACTACACACCTTTTTTTTGTTTTGTAGGAGATTGATATTGAATCTGTTATATCTCTGAAATTTCGGATCTCCAAGGTCTTAAATTTATACCTGTGGTATCCCTATGCGTCCTCTTTCCAACGCCACCAGTCTGATCGAAATTGGATTCTCCAAGAAAGAGTTATGCCCAATCTCCCAAGATGACCTGATTATATACTTTTTCAGTAGAGCGAACTTGTACGAAGTGCCACATGTCACTATTTTGACCTTCGGACCTGAAAACAAACACAGAAAACTACAGTCCGTCCCTTTCTGTAACTTTTCACGAAATTTCTATCTAATGCTCAAAGAGTAAGTTATGACAATTTTCCCAAGGTCACATGTTTGGGATGTAATTCGGGAGCCTCCAAAAACCCTAACTTCCTTGGATCAAATCTCTGACAATATCGTGAGAAAATATCTGAAATTCGGACCCAAGGTTCATCAATATTTCGATTCAAATGGGTTTTAATTTCATCTTCTGAAACATCGTAGAAAAGAAAGTTATAGCGAAAATTCCACTATGACCTGTTTGGAGCAATGAAACCCTAGATTCCAAGCCTCTGATACCAAATGTTATGCAACCAACTCATAAAATAGAAGAAAAGATAGATCAACGACTTCAAAATCAACCTCTTCGTGAGGGAAACCTCCTTTACATTGCACAAATGAACAATTGAATTATACAAATGACAAAACCTCTTTTCTATATATAGGAGTCTATTAAAGGGGTCACAATATAATTAATGTTGACATAACAATAATAATATAAGTGCACAACAATAACAATAGTGGGCTTCTATGGGGCACACTAATAACAATATGGGGACAATAGGGGCACACCAATAATAATAAGGGATACAATGACAATAGCAACGGGGGAATCACTTATATTATAGGGACCTAACACTTCTTCTTCACAAACAATACTGACACACCCCAAGGCAATAAACTTGGCCTATTGTATCCCTTATCAAGCATTTCCTTAAGTTATAACTTCAATTCTCACCAATTCTAGAGTGTTCGTCTGTTGAAAAGTGTGCAACAAGAAATGCTAAATTTAGGAAGTGTTAAAAATAACAATGCTAAAAATAGCACTTCTAAAAATAGCAATTTGGCCAATGAGCATTTTGGCCACCTTGGGTGAGAGGTGAAACTACTAAAAATAGCATCTTCTAAAAATAGCATTTCTCGGTCCCTTTCTATTTATAGCAGTCCCTGGTCTATCTATAGGAAGTAAATTCGAATTTGGTCTTACCAGCAGTTTGGAATATTAATTAATTAATTCTCCATGAGTTAATTAGTTAAGGAAAAGAAAACTTGAAGTTTTTGTGAGAACATGCAATTATTTCTCCACTAATTGGGGAATGTGTCCTTGATTTGCTCCACTGATTGAGGAATTAAGGATGAGTTCTATATTTAGAGGATCAGTCGACTTAGTTTAACTTAGTCAAGTTCAGTTAGATTAATTTAACAAGTTGTTAAATTAATGAGATATAGTTTGTTGATGCTTGCATGCATGTGACAACTATTATTTTTAGATAACTATGTATTCACTCATGGATAACTGATGCATGTCAGTTCTGTCAGAGACCCAGTTGAGATCAGAAGAGGGACAGTGTACTATTAGTTGGATGAATATTTTTCCTATAAAGGAAGCTCATCCATGATGAGGATTTATCTCCTTCAGGTTTGTGCATTTATTTCAGAGGTCAGTGTTATGTGTGAGGTGAGAATCACACAGGTTGCAGCTGGAGGACCCAGGAAAAACTGTGCATAGAAATAGGAGGCTTGGAGGGCATAGGAGAAGGTTTGTGAGAAGCCTTTGATTGTGTATGAGCAGTAGAGGGATTGTACTGAGAGTTGGATAGCTTTCGAGCTAAGGCTTTGTGTAATCCGGACATATTTCCACTTGTATGCCAATATAGAGATGGGGTTTTAGGCCGGTGCTTTCCCCTGGTTACTTCTTCTGTGTTATGTGTGTTTGATTTCTCGATATTAGTTATATGTGTTCTTATTGATCTTTCTCAATTCGATTAAGCTTCCGCTAAATTGTTTGTAGAATTAGATCAAGTGTTTTGATTTAGTACATTGCATTATTAGGGGATCTACAGGTGGGAAATTTCTACATGGTATTAGAGCTAGCTGATTCGTAGAAAAAGTTCTACATGGTATCAGAGCTAGCTGATTTGTAGAAAAATTCTACATCGTCCTATAAGGTGCCTTCGATGTTGGTGTTGCTCCTGAAATCAACTCAATAGAAAAGTCCACTTCCCTATGAGGCGGTAACTCTAAAATCATTGTTGGAAATACATCCTGAAACTATTGCAATACTTGGTACCTCTTCAAGACTTCAAATTCCTCAACATCCTTCCCTTTCTCAGTGGAAATATGAATTACAAACAATACACACCCTTTCCTACTAATGGGCTTTGCCTCCATAGTTGTAATCATTCTCACTAATGTAGGCCTCTTCTTTCCTTGCAATTTTCTCCTCTCTCTATCGTTATCCAGACACTCAATAGCATTGTCATAGAAATCTACATTAGTCCTGTGAATGTAAAACCAATCCATGCCAAAAATAATATTGTATGATCCCAACGGAAGCACATTTAGATGTGCTAGTGTAGACATATTGTTCAACTCAAATGCACAATATCTCACCCAATTACAAACTCTTTTCTTGGTACTTGTAGCCAACTACACCAACCAAGACCCTGCATGCACTTCTTTATTCAAGCAACACTTATCCACCAGGTTAGGACTGATATAACTATAGTTAGATCCAGGTTCAATAGAAACAACTTGATCACAAATCATACCTTCCATCTCAATAATAGATGCTTGATGATCAACCTACCTACTATTCAATGCTGCATAAATATGAGGAATACTCTTTCCAACATCCTCAACTGTCTACGCCTCCTGAGCACTATAAATCTAAGGTTTGCCACCTTGATGCTATGGAAAATCTCTCCTACGATGCTCTCCACCACAAATCCAACATTGTAAAGGCTTCCTACCATCACCCTTGTTCTTCTTGCCATCACCCTTATTCTGTTCCTTAAAATGAAATCCATGTCCTCTATCAACTGCATTGATTTTTTTGTACGACATTGCATTCTCCTTATTATCTACATCCTAATGTCTTCTTCGCTTCTTATCCCACTTTCCTTTAGTCTTGTCATTACCTATACAACCTTGCTTAGGCTCTGAATTACGCTTAGACTACTCATAACAATGCTTCAACTTCCCAATAATTTCCTCTAATGTTTGAGGATCAACATACTCAATTTGATCTTTAAATGCTAATGGCAATCCACTAATGAATATTTGAACCTTCGACTTCTCATCCTTAAGATATGGTACATACTTCAACATCTCCAAATATTGAATCATATACTCTTCATTTGTCATAGATCATATCTTCAACTCGTAGAACTCTGTAGCCTTACTGTCATAGTATCTCTTTGACAAATAATTCATACTGAAAAGTCTCTTAAACTCATGGCAACTCAACTCCTCTATCCTAATGCCTCTAACATGCTTCACATCTTCCCACCAGATGACCTCGTTTCCCTTTAGACTAAAAATAACCATCTTGGCTTTCATATTCTTTGTATAATCATGCATTTCGAAGAACTTCTTCATCCCAAGCAACCATGCTTCTGCATCTTCTGGTATCAACTCTCCATTAAGGTAGGAGGTTTGGATTTCTTGAACTCATTGGAAAAAGTACTGCTCGTCAGTAAGGATGATAACAATGATGCCCATGTTGTCTCTCTGATCTAGAACTAGAATAGAACCCATAATCGCTACCTTTCTTGTCAAGTGTATCCATTCATTTACCACCTCTGACTGTGTCATTCTTATTTGACCTATGCCCTCCATGAGACTTGCTATCACATTCCCCATTTTTCCTTTCCTCTTCTCCATATCTGATCCGTGGTTATCCCTGTCTCTACAAATCTGATAAACTCTGAAGGATAACTACATTGATCTCTGCTTGCTTTTCTTGTGCCCTAGCAAGTCTTTCCTGTGACTGAATTATCCTGTCATTATCCGCCTTACAACTTTTGATTTTTTCTTTAAACTTATCAGTGCATCTGCTATGTGAGGAAAGTACTCATCTCTTTGTTGCTCATCTAATCCATAAGGAGAGTCACATGAACTGTAGTCCACTATTCTGCTTATCATCTTTTATCTTCTTCTTCCTACAAACATACCATGTCAAATAACCAAATATAAACATAATCAACATACCTTAGTGAAGTTCAGGGGAGGTTATCTCGTTTGCACAAATCAATCCAGATTAACACAACATATAGGTACCCATAGCAAGTTCAGGATCGACCTCTACATGACAACACAACTATGAAATGACCATCGCAAGAGATAACCAACATGCATGCATGATAAACACATAGACAATCAGTCATGAATACATACCAATCACACCTAACCCATCCAATCCAAGTGTTTGAGTCTGTCACTCTGATACAACCCTATAACGCCTCCTCCTACATTTACCCAAATTCACAAGCTCACCAGGACAAACATGAGATGAGTGTCACTATGACCTGGCCCGACCTCCTAGTTCCAATTAAGGAAGTGGGGCCTACAAACTCACCACAAATTGACATCTTATAGGGACTACATAACACCTAGGAGTTGAAGAAACAACCCACGTGGTCAATCCATGATTTGGAACCTTGTTTCATTGACCTAAACCTATAATGACACCCTTGACACTGCCTGCATGTAGTTGTGAGCCTCTAACTGCACTCACATGCCTTGCTCCATGCGTTATGACCCCAGATTTCCAATCTTGTGCATGCAATCCCGGGATCTAAGCCACTTTTCTAGGCTAGTTTGTAGACCACTACCTAGAACTTCATGTAACTTTCTAGAATCATATTTCTCATAACGACAGTGCTAATCATTCAAAAATGAAGGCAAAACTTAACCTAGACTGCCTAGAACACACTAGATAGTTTGTAAAACACATGGTAAACATGTAAGCTACATGTCATGAATGCATATCTCATCATAAGAGTCTGAGATTCATCTGAGAAGCACTAAGAAGGCTCTATGCTCTCTCCACATAGTTAAAACAACACTTATTAATACATATATTCATCGACAACTAGATAACTAAACAAATCTTGACATGGACCATAGATAACATACATCGTGTAACCAACAAATAACTAGTAAATAACCAACATAGAAACCATGACAACTCAACCATAATATCACCAACATAACCAACACAAGTATACATGAATCATAGTAGAAAGACGACTCTTATTATTATATGAAAATACTAACCAATTCAGGAACTTCCATGTACCACCCGACCATAGATTGGGTTGAACCAAATCTCTCTTTCAACCAATCATCCTTGTGTCATATTCCAAGCATGAAAATGATATCTCATGGAATAATCCAAAACAAAACCAAACCAGGGCTTCTAGAGGCCAAACCACCTCAACCCTTAACCACATTGATTTCACCTCTACAGTCCAGACATCACTAACACCAACCAGATTGGTCTCTACCCAAGTTGTCTAGGGCTCCAAGAACTAGTAACTCAATCCACAAACTTTCAGGGCTCTAGAGAGTTTGTCCAACCTGGCTCCAGGGACTAGTAAATCAACCCACTGAGGGCTCTAGAGTGCTTGTCCCAACCTATGCTCTAGGACTAGTAACTAAACCCAAGTTGTTCCAAGGCTTCCAGAGCATTTGTTGTAACCCACAAGTATAAGGAACATGAGCACCAATTAGAAAACAACAAGTGGAAAAACTCACAACGCCATGGTTATCCAGGAAATGGCAAGTCAAGGCTAAAACCACTATGAATCTAGGCAAATATCCATGCCAATGATAACACATAACAAACAAATCACATGCATATACCATGCATCTAGAAATCAATAAGGAAATCACACATGCAACCTATTACCTACAAAGCAATCCAGCTGTAGTTGTTGATCCAATTGTTCCCTTGCACTTTCCTGCTTTCCTTTGCCTTCTTTCTCCAAATCCAAGTGAATACTAGAGTGCTCCAAGCATGCTCCAATAATTCTCTAAGTGTGCAAGAGTATGAGAGAACAAAGCTAAACTGAAGAAAGGTTTCGCACTGATCCTCATAAGTCTTTTTATCATTGAGGTCTCTATTTTCCTCTAATTTCCCTTGCATGGAAATTTGTGTCCCTTCACCTTCCTTTTCTCTTATTTTCCTTTATTTCATAAATAAAATGCCAATTATTGCCCCTTTGTCTTTGCCAATATCCATAGTCTTTAATTAATCACAAGTGATACCCATCATTATGTTTTGCCCAACATTCAGCTTGCAATACGTGTCTGATGACCTTGGTCTTATTTTATTTACATGGAAAATCAACCAAGGGTTGTTACATTTCTACTTATGAGTTTTGATTGCGCTAAGAGGTTCCCTACAACCCATTAGAGGGGAGATGTGTAGGCGTAAAATAAGATTGTATTTCAACATTTTTTTAAATGTCGGGAAAATATATATATAGAAGAAAAAAACCAAAACAAAATTAAATGCCAACTTCATATGTTTAAATTAATATTCAAATTAAAACATATATAAATATAAAATATAAAATGTAAACTATTGTAAAATAATTTCACTTGGCAAAGAAAGAGGTTCTAAAACCATAGAGAACTGGAGAACAAAAAAAGATGAAGAACTCTCTGCAAATTCGAGAGGCATCATGACCTGCACAAAATTTTAAGACTCCACAAATTCTACAGCTACAAAAATGTATACCGATGATCTTGTAGTGTTACAATTATGCGAGCCTTATGCTTGTAAGCTCAAAGATATAAAAATTGCATGACCCGAGACACTTTGATGGGTATGTGAAGAAGCATAATTCAAGAGTTGAGAAGTGAGGTTATTATTGATGGTGTGTCAATCAACTAAAAATTGACTTTGATTATCTTCCGGAAGCACAAATTGAAAGGTAAGGTGGGCATCCACATGACCACATTGGTTATTAGTACAATCATGCATGATCTTATACTTTATAAGTACTATCTAAATTGGATATTATGAAAACTACATTACTTGCACTTTGTATTAGATAAACAAAAAACACAAAAAAAAAATCACTAAAAAAAACATATTACACAAGAACATGGACAAATTCAGTAAGGGAAATTCTTGAATAGATGAATGATGGATCAATTCCTGTGTAAGGGCAACTTCAATGAATAGAGATCCTTTCTCTGAAAGGAAGGGTTGCCTAGACTTCAGGGAGGATATGATTTTGTTTGAATACATTCCCAATCAAGATGGTGTACAAAAATGTTCCCCTCAAGTAGGTGAATGTAAAGTAAATTAATGATAAGAATACATTAGTGCAGATGTAAATGTGTATTGAGCGAAAGATTTTGTTTTATAGGTTTTAAGTAGTACATAAAGAGTGTATATATAAAAATAATTAATGTACAACACAAAACATGTAGGTGGATTCATTAGCCATATTATTTATAGAAAATAATTATTCCTGAACTTGCTATAGATAACTTGGTATTAGGATATTGTAAAGAGATCTCATAGAAACATAATGTTTCAAGAGCAATCTATTGAAAAAGGATTTAGGAGATTGTGAATGAGGAGATTTCAATTATAATCTTTCATCAAAGTGAAAATTTGGGAGGGTGTGATTCAATTTGATTGCCTTATTGTTGTTAACCATATTCATTTTGGTTTCCTACATATAATGGGAATAATTTCTTCTTAGGTTGTCGACATTATTGCCATTGTGTAAACAATTAATGGAAGAATCGTACTAAAGTCAACAAATATTATAGGACAAATTATAACGAGAAATTAAGCACTTTTTATGTTAAATACTCCACAAACAATTTCAAAAAATCAATAAATACTTCAAGATTGAAACACACAACACTTCTTATTACAACCACACAAAATTCAAACAAGAGATAATCAAAACACTTATGTAGAAAAGTTAATGTTCTCAAAATCCATCCCTAATATCAAAAGACATTGAAATTTGATAATAGTCACGTCCACACAACACACTTTCCATATATTTCCCTGGAATAATTGTCGATTGTTGCACCACATTATGACTATGTGTAACTATAATATCACATAAGTTAACCTAATAACAAAATATGTTTAGGTAATTATAATATCATATAGGGTAAATAAACAACAATTTCTATTCATGAAAAGGGATTTAACTAGTCTAGATTCATCTTAATCCCATATTTATCAAACATCAAGAGGGATCTAATTTCTTGAGGTGTAAACCTCTTTTTTTAGTGGAAAACTTGAGGATGTCCACATAAAAGACAAAAAATCAATTGAATTTGTTTTAAATTTTGGTGGTTTTAAGAACGAAATGTAAGACATTAGCTAATGTAAATGATAATTAAATGGTTAATAACAATCCTTGACAAATGAAGTAAAATCCATTCATTGCACATATTAATATTAATAGTATGCTATATTAATAGCATATAATATAATATTAATATTAAATATTAGATTATATTAATAGTATTAACATTAAATATTAATTATTAACCATATTAATATTAAATACTAATAATATTATGCGAGAGAGAGAGAGCGGGAGACACAAAGATGGAAGGGGGAGAGAGAGAAGGAGATGGTGATGAAGTTGGAGAGAGAGACAAAGGGAGGTTGGAGAGAAAGAGAGAGAGAGGAAGGAAAAGAGAAAAGGAGAGAGGGAGGGATAGAAGATGGAGTTGCAGGGGGGAGAGAAGGAGGGAAGAAGAAAGACATAGAGAGAGAAAGGTGGAAAGAGAGAGTGAGTGACAATGGAGAGATGGAGAGAGAGAAAGGGAGAGAGGATAATGGGATGGGAGAGAGAGGGAGGGGAAAGAGAGAGAGATGGGGGAGAGAGAGAGAAGGAGAGAGGGAGGGAGGTAGACACAAAGATGGAGGGGGAGATAGAGGGAAGAATAAAGTGGCACATATAGATAAATACACATATTATATAGTATTATATAATAGGTGTAGTCTAACTTATAGATGGAATACTTTTTTTAATTGGAATCCGATAATACAATTTCAAGTGAGATTGTGATTTTTTGTTGTTTAAAATGCATTTTTGAATGCATAAATGGATTCACATCTTGAAAAAACCCAGGGCACTCAAATTCTATAGATTAAACAACTTAAACTCAAGTTTTTGAAAATATCTATTAGGTTTTGGTTAAAATTAACTAAAAAAAATACCTTGAGAAAGGTCATTTCGTCTGAGTTAGACTGCACCTTATATAATATTGAACATTATTAACCATAAAGGAAGAGGAAGTAAGGGTTTTACAAAAGATAAAAGAAGTTGGATTTAGAAAACAACGAATATTTTGGTTTTTCAGTTAAATAAATGAATTGATTTCAGTGTAGACATTGATTCCTAATCCTACTTGATTGATTGCACTAGATGCATTGATTTGTAATCCTATTTGATTGCTTTGCACTAGATGCATTGATTTCAGTGTAGATGTCGATTTCTAGTCCTATTTGATTGCTTGCAGTAGATGCATTGATTTTAATGTAGAAGTTGATTTATGATTTGATGTAACTAGATATATGATGTACATTAATTTCAAAGTAATTAGATTAATAGTATGCATTGATTTCAGTGTCAGCGAAAAAATATTGACAACATGCATTTCTTTTTGTGTTACATCAATTCAACCATAAATCAAATACTTGAATTTTCATCTTAAATAAAATGTTTGTTCACTTACCTAGAATGTTTGCTTCTTGAAACTGTAAACTATTTGTAATTGACTACATTCTTATTATTCCCATTTTCGATCATTCAACATTGTTAGTCACTTTGCATTCAAACAAGACAATAGAAAACAACTGCCGTTGAAACTTACTTGGGGTTTAACACTTCATAAGTCACAAGGATTGACTTTGGAGAAAGCAATTATTAATATCAGTGAGCAAGAGAGACAAGGTATGATGTTAATTACAATAGCTCAAGTTAAAGATTTGAATGGTCTAAAATTTCAACTGCCCTTTTTATATGATCGATATGAAAAGCTGACAACACTAACAAGTGTGACAATAAGAATAGTAGAAGAAAATAGTTTGAGATTGATCACAATGAAGACACTTTGTAAATTGACTACATTCTTATTATTCACATTTTCTATCATTCAACACTGTTACTCTATCACTTTGCATTCAAAATTTTCATTTCATCATTTAAGTTATTAACAATCTCTATCATCTCAACAAACTGAGGCAACTGAGCAAATTTAAAATTGAAGTGACCAAATTAATCTTAGACATGTTTAGCATATTTTCAATGATTATAATAATTATTTGTTCAACAAATATTGTGTGACCGTGCAATACTAAAACCAAACTAGATCCATCTTAATCCTGGATCTATCGAGTGATCAGAGGGATCAAATCTCTCAAGGTGCAAACCTTTCCTCATCTTTTACACTCAAAAAAGAAGTTTGCACCCCGATAGATTTGACCCCTCTCAACACTTGATAGATCTAGGGTTAAAATGGATCTAGACTGGTTTCATCTCAACTAAAATTATAAGAATACTCATGGTTCCACTTGAATCACAATTTCCACTCATTATTCCACCTAAATTATAATTCCAATTATAGTTTCATCATATCCCATTGACAAAACATCTAAATTCCATGAAATAAATCCTAACTATAATTTTTATTATTATTAAAATTTGTGTCAAATTATAAATTTTAATTAATTTTTAATTAACACCTGCAAAATTAGTCTCCTTAACATCTCAACACAACACACTTTTTATTTATTTATTTATTTTTTCAAAAGAAAAAGACTAACATCTTTATATTAAATAAAGTGTTTACATCCTTCATAATATATCAAGATATGGATATGTCCAACATTGTTCAATATATCTAAATGGTCCAAATACTATAGCTAATAAACATATTCACATATATGATCGAATAGTACTAGACAAAAATTAAAAATATTAGCAAAGAGGACACTGTCTAAGGGTGCCAACATCATATTCTGCCACATAGATAGACCTCAATTGTGCAGTCAACCCTTTCTTTGCGAGAACATTCACTTATCCATTCAATTCCCTTTGATTTCAAACTTTTGTGATCCATATTATTTTTGAGAATGTCTTTTAGATTAATCACATCATTAGTTGTTAATCGACGTTTCAAACCATTTAATGTGGTTCATCCTCAAGACAAAGATGAAAACATCGATCTATCCTTAGGTATAAATAACGTAGATGCATCATGTTCTAGAAATGAACCCTTAGGTATAAATAATGTAGATGCATCATGTTCTAGAAATGAACGTTATAAAAATTAGATTAATAAAATATTTTTTTGCTTAATGAATGTTGAGTCAAAGAATCTGGTCATTATATTATCTAATAAGAAAATATTAAAAAACTAATTAGTTAAGAAAAAGCCCCAAGGGTTAGCTAAACTGGTCGAGTCTCCATTGTTAAGTACCTCGCCGATTGAGAGGTCACAGGGTCAATTCTCCTTGACGCCCTTGGGGTTAAGCCCTACTAGTCTGACGGACGAGATTTAAATATTCCCTTCGAGGTTGACCTGCCCAGATTTTCCGTGGATGTAACGGCCACCCGTGAACCACCTAAAAAAACTAATTAGTTATGAAAAAAACCAACAATTTATTTAGAAAGAAAATAATAAATAAAATATAAAAAGGAAAGTTAAATTAGACCAAATTAATATTATATTATTATATAATAAGAAAGAATTAAAAGACCAACTATAATTATAAATTAAAGTTATTATTATACTAATATAAAGTTATGTATTATTATATAATATCATAAGATTTATGAAACTATGTATATTAATATGATAAAAGAGAAAGTCAAATAGGATTTTAATTATTCCAAGTTTTATTAGAAATAAAATAAAAAAATTGGGAGAAATAACATTTATATTAATTTTTTTTTAATATAAAAGGGATTAAAGATTTGACCACTATGTAATATATTATTATTATTATTATTATTTTCATCCAATTTAAGGTCACGGCTAAGCCACACATCAAATTGGTGTATGAGACCCCCTTGTTTGTGAGACAAGGGACCCACCTCCGCACAACGATTTCACTGTTAAATCTAAAAGGCATACATACTCTACACCTCTAATTAAAAAAGAAAAATAAAAAGATATAAATCTATGAAAATAAATCTAATATAATAAATTTTTGTTTTTTATAATATTATAATATATATTATAATATCTTATATTATTAAAAGTTATTAAATGTATATAATCTTATAAAAAATATGCTAAGATACAGAGGGAAGTTATATATATGTTATATATATATATATATATATATATATATATATATATATAAATAAAATAAAAAAGAAATGAAAAAATAAAATAATTTATTATATTATATAATTAAAAAAAGAGGAAACTGAAATCATTATGACGAGAGGGTAAGAATTCAATTCTTACTTAAATTTCAACCAATGTCCCTGTTGAGATTATTCATCTATTTCTCAATTTCAATAGTTTCCCCTAACTTCCTGTGATGGAAGTGATTAATCCTCGCGATGACCTGAAAATTCTCAATGCAGACATGGTGCTTGGTTTTTTCCGTATGCTTAGTTATAGCTGAGGAGTGGGAACACCTATGCTTAATGTTTGTTGCATGCTCTTGAATTCTTTGATGTAAGAAATACCACAAGAGCATGGTATTGAGTAAACCCCTTTCATGTCTTTCGAGTTTATCGGGTCCTTAACAAATCTAAGGAAGTTTCTGATGCTAGCAAGAGGCTTGAAGGTAGCTGAGACTTTATTCTTTTTAAGAATATGAGCGATCTTATCGGTAGTCCCATGGATGAACAAAAGTTGAACATTGGAAATCGATTTAATATGAGCTTTTTAATCCTATGTTCTTTACTGGCTCTTTGAAAATCCCTGAAACCTTGATGTTTGCTATAACCATTATTCTCGAAAACTTTCAAAAGATGGAATTTCTCATCTTTCAAGTGATTATCATCAGAAATTCTAAGAGCCCAAGTAGCAAGCATATTAATAACTCCAAATTTATGTGCCGAAAAATGATATCTTATTCAATTCCCTATAGATATGTCCCATCCTAATATCACTGAAGGGGTTAAATAAGTGTCTAACTCTTGTTTCGAGTGCCCAAGGGTTGTAATGTCCATATTATATTTCCCATTGGTCCATTCCACCATAACATTTGAATCCCCATATCCCTGCAAATTTTCCAAACCTAATTTTTTTGCAAATATTAAAACTCATGACAAAGCTATAATCTTCGCGTTTGTATTATATCTCGATCTACACCTCCAATATAAGTTATAAAAGTTTTGTTGCTCCAAAACGATTAGACCTCCATTACCACTTGTTTTTTAACAAGCAACCTAAAAATGAAAAAGGATAAACCATCCTCATAAGATACTTTACAACACAACATAATGTTTGAATTAAGGAGAAAGTAAACATTTCCATATGTGAGGTGTACGAGGTTAAAACAAAATAAAACCATGATAAACAAACTTCCCATACAAATACATTTCATAGTCCTATCCCTACCATATAAGAGCAAATAACAATGCTACAAGAGGCTTTGGAGACAAGAAAACATGAAGACAACATGGCAAACCATGAAAGAATCAATGGCAACAAACAAGGAAGCGATAATCTCTAACACAACTCAAGTGGATACACAAATATCTCAGCAGGTAGTCATTTCCAAAAAAAGGAAAAAGAGATAAAGAGGACAAACATTCCAATAGAAATCAAAACCAAAGTTGAGGACACTAATGGTTACAAAAGGATGCATGAAAAAGAAGATGTAAGTGCTTGTAGAGAACATGAAAGAGAACACAAAGACATAAAAGATAGGGAAACAAACTTTATTATAAGAGGAATAAGTGACTATGGAAAGAATGAAAGCACTCTCAATTTGACAAGAGACTTTTTGAAAGAGAAATTACATTGGAAAGGGCAAATTTGTCAAGCAAGAAGGGTGGGAAAAATATGTGAAGAGAGGCCTCAACCCATGAAAGTCATCACAACAAGTGTGGAAGACCAAGATTATCTCTTAAGAAAAAAGAAACTCTTGAAAGGCTCACAGTTCTTCTTAAATGAAGATCTAACTAGCAAACAACAAGAGGAGAGAAGAGAAGAAGTGGAGAAAATTAGAGCAGCAAGAAATGAAGGGAAAAGAGCATGGTTGTACAATGGTAAAGCGATTATTGCAATGTTTGGGCCTCATGACAAAGCAGGGCAACAATTTGGCAATAAAGAAAAAATAGTTAATTCTATAATAGGGAGGAAAACAAAATGATCAACATGGATGAAAAGGGGTGAAGACTCAAATTTGAGTCTTGTGTGCCAAGTCGTGTAGCAATCAAATCCCACCCAAGTCTACCTAAGTCTAGTTTGTTGGAACTGTAGAGGGTACCCTTAGAGGAGGGGACCTGGGATAGGGCCTATTGCAGAAGTTAGAGACATAATTTGTCTCACAAAAACTCATGAACATGATGCTTGTAAAACTCCTATGTTTGATGGCTATTTGAAATTAGCAGTTTGGAACGAGGTAGCAGAAAATGGCAAAGGACATGGAGGAATATTGGTTCTAGTGAAAGAAAAAGAAGGTCGTCACATACGATTTGTCAAAGAAGATACAAATAAACAATATTTATGGTTCAAAATAAGAGAGAATGAGAACCACATAATAATTGCAACATGCTATTTTGCACCTCAAGTCTAAAAAACTTACAAAAATAAGGGACTAGATACAAAGACCCATATGCAGCTTTAAAGCAAGATATTTTTGTATATTCTCAGCAAGGAGAAGTTATTTTAGTGGGAGATTTCAATGCTAGAACAACAAATCAACAAGTTAGTGTGTTTTGTTGCAAAGAGGATCACAATCCTATGTGGCTCATTGAAGAGGAAAATCCCCAATGGTTTAGATGTTTAGAAGATGACAAACTTGGAAATCATTTTGGAGAGGAATTGCTCACATTGTGTGGTGCTTTCAACTTAATTATTTGCAATGGTCTAGATAAATGGAAAGGTTTGGGAAGTTTACTTGCAACACATACAATGGGGTGTTGACTACGTTATTTGTTCACAAAGCTTGATAGAAATGATAGATGAAGTTAAGATTAGAGAGCATATGTGGGACTTAAAATCATACCATAACCCAATATATATAAAGCTATCTTGGGTAGAAGAAAGACAACATAGGAAGAAAACCCAATGTTCTCGACAATCGATATCAAGGGGCAAAATTCTTCTAACACAAGAAAATTGCACTATCTTCAAAACAATGTTGGAGAGATCAATTCAAAAGGGGAAGAGTGGTTCCCAAAGCCTCAATAGTCACGAGTTAACAAATATAATTCAGAGTGCACTTGAGAAGTGCAAAAGAGCAAAAAATAGGAAATCTGAATCAAATTGTTTTCCTGTAAATGCTTGGTTTGATGAGGAATGCAAAATGGCAAGGAAAACCTTGAAAAAGGCAGGCGAGAAGAAGATGAATGTAAAGCTATATAAGTAGATTTTAAAAAGGAAGAAAGACAAGTTCATGCAAATAAGGTGAGAAGAGTTAATATTACTAGGCAAGAATAACCCAAAATATTTTTGGCAGGAACTTCAACCAAGGAAGAAGCAAATTGAAAATAATATTATAGTCAATCAATGGTTTGACTATGCAAGGAAACTCTATGAGAAAGAATTAGAGGAGGAGCCTCCTCCCAGGATCAACACCACTGCAAAGCTTTTCACATTACAGGAAGTAGAGACAGGAATTAAGAATTTGAAAATAGGAAAGACAAAGGACTTCGTTGAACTTCAAGCAAAATATATAAAGTGGGGAATGAACATTCTTGCACCGCACATCATGAAAATACTCAACAACGTCATTTGACAAGGATTCCTAAGAGATTGGACAACTAGTCTAGCAATACCCCTTTATAAAAGTGGAGACATTAATAATCCTTCCAACTATAGAACCATTATGATCAATCATTTGTTTGCAAGGCTCTTTAGCGGCATGGTAGAAACTAGAATCAGTAAGTGGGCAAAAGTCAAAGAAAAGAGGGCAAAAGGGCAAGCAAGTTTTAGGCCGAAACATTCTACAGTAGATCATGGTATCACGTTGAGACACATTATTGAAAAGGTTTGGGAGGGCAAAGAAGAAGTATTTTGTTGCTTTGTTGACTTCAAAAAGGCATTTGACACGGTCCCTAGAGATAAGTTGTGGAGTAGAATGGAAGAACTTGAAATTCCTTTGCATTATAGAGTTGTTGTCCATAGGCTTTATGAAGAGGTGAAAGTCAAAATTAGAACTTCAACAAGCATTTCAAAAAGCTTTAGAAGTGACATCAGAGTCAAGCAATGTTGCCCTTTATCCCCTACTCTTTTTGGTTTATATATAGATAAATTGGAAGAGTGGCTAAATTTGCAAGGTGGGGATGGTGTTTGATTGGGGGAGTTTGTGATAAAGCTTCTTTTATATGCTGATGACCTTGTATTGATTGCTAAATCGGCCCAGGGATTGCAGATGCACCTATATGCTCTTGAGCATTTTTGTAAAGTAGTGGGGATGCAAGTTAATACCAGCAAGACCAAAATAATGATTTTCTCAAATAAAAAGAAGCAGAGCCATCATACGTTCTTCTTTGAAGGCAATATTCTTGGAGAATTAAATGAATACAAGTACCTCGGGATTGATTTCAACAACAATCTTAATTTTGAGCAATGTAGAAAGAAGAGTATTTTAGGAGGGTGGAAAGCATTATATGCTCTTCAAACAGATGTAGAGAGACAAAGTTATGGGATTGGAAAACAATTAAAGTGAATTTTGGGCTTCTAGTTTGTCCAGTGACATTGTATGGGTGTGAATTGTGGGCTAGCAACATCCCTATCTCAAAATGGAAGCAAATCGAGAAAATCCAAAAATGTTTGATCATGAGAAAGTTGAAAATAAAAAGTTCGGTTTCTTATGCGATAATGGTGAGTGAAACAGGAGCAATTCCATCGAAGCAATTGCTATAGTGTGTCTCATAAGGTATCTACAAATAATTGAACAAATGGGAGAGATAAAAGGCCTAAAGTTATCTTCAATGAAGGAATGAGTGAAAGAAAGAAATCATGGATGAGATAAAACATCAAATGAATGCAAAAATGGAATATTTACCTCAATGCATGTCCCACAAATAGTAAGGATTTAAAGAGTTTTGTTATGGAGAAGTTTCGCAAGTGTATATGGGGAAAAGAGTTAGATAGAAAGAAGAAATACTATGTTCAAGTATTCAACCCCACTTGTAATCTCCAACAAAAAGAGTACAAGGGAGCTAGCATTCCATGGAGAGCAAAGATTGTTATTGCTCAGTTAAGAACTAACTCACATCAACTACGACATGAAACATGTTAATGGAAAAGACCTAAAGAAGTTTGTGAAGAATGGGTGCGTACTTTTTGCACTTCTGGGGAAGTGGAATCGGAAAAACATTTCATTTTGTAATGTGATGCTTTCAAAGACATTAGAGACAATTACAACAATATGTTAACATCAGTTCCTTGGCATTGTCTTTTCAGTGAGGAGAATGTTAAAAAATTAGGTAAACTCACCATTAATTTGAATAATAAAAAAGTTGAATTACAAAAAGTAAAAAACAGAAAAACTAATGATCCCATAAAGTTTAAACTATATATCTTGTGAACGTTAAATTTTCATTTAATTTCATTTATATTATTGGAACAAAAGCAAAACCTATTGCAAACCTATGTCTCCTTATGTCAATGGCAACGACATGTGTAATGCGATTTTGTGCTAACATAGTAAAAGCAATCCATGTCCGACAGAGGAGAGTGGAGTTGGGAAGAGTAGATTAAATAGTATTTAGGAGGGTTCGCTTTAACTTTTATTCAGCCCTTATTTGCAGAAAAGAAGAAACATACCGAAGTGCACTGCTGTCAGGGACAGGAAGAAACCATTCATGTGAATATCAATGGCATCATCTCCTCCCGACATACAAGAGTTTCTGAGTTGGGCAGCTACGCTGGGGGTCTCCGATGCCCCACTCGGAGTATCCCACGGTAAAATGCAATCTTGTTTGGGATATTCTCTCTTTGTCTCCGATTTTCAGGATGCCGGTGGGTAAGTTATCTCATTCGCTCTACTTAACATTTTAAAATAGCCCACTCTGCTAAACGCAGTTTTATGGAATTATATATCAATTTTTAATAATGCAAAAATGGCTGAATTTTCTATGAATATGCGGGATTTTTATGAATAGTTATTGCGATGGACTTGACAGGAGAGGCTTGGCTGCTGCCCGGGATCTTCAGAAGGGAGAATTGATTCTCCGAATTCCCAAAAGCGCGTTAATGAGCCGAGAAAGCCTCATGAAGGACAATGGGGAGCTTGCGAAAGCCTTGGAGAGACACCCCAATCTGTCCTCCATACAGGTAAGTTCCAGTCCATAACTTTTAGGCTTTTCGTGGTAAAGAAAAACCCATATTGTTTCCCCAAAAAAATAGTTTATCCTCCTCGTTTTTTTATCACTGGCGAATAATACGACTTGCAGTAATTATGGTTCATACCTTTAAAGGCGTGTAAGAATAGATTGGCAGTTCTTGGAGCTTTTAGTCCACCGGCATTTTGTTCTTTTCTTATTCTTTTTGTTTTTGTTTTTTAGGTAAACGATGACGCTAGTATTTGCAGCCATCATTGTCGTTTAAAAGTAGGTACAAATCATGAGTGTTGGGAGGCTATACTGGTTAGATGCTCTTTAATTTAATCGAGGGCAGTGCAAAAAGTATGATATGTAATATAATTGCTGTTGTAACTGGATGAGGATTGATTCCTCAATTTTAGGGCATGGCAAATCAGTTAATAGTTACTTGAGGTCCATGGCATCTTCAGTATATGTTTTGTGAACAGCGCATGCAATAGAAGTTCATTGCCGTCTTTTATGTTGTTCTTTATGAGATGCAATGAGTTATTTTACCTCTTCTGTCTATGATCATGGTATGACTTGCTGACTATGAATATGGTGAATGCTTGATTTTATATGACAATTAAAAGGTGAACCAACAGTAGTAAACTATTTTTCTTCATATTAGTTTATCGAAGGCATTATACTTCCATGATTATCACCTCTTCATGGATACATGAATGTTTAAAAATGTCAAATGTAGTCTATGTGAACCTAAAGAACACGAGACCTGTTAAGGGGCACATCATGGAATCGTTAGTACGGTGAATTGTTTATTTAGTATAATTGGGATATTGAGGTTTATCATCATTATATCGAAGATTTAATTACATTAAAGTGATATTTATTGACATGAACAAGCTATATTAAGGGTTTCAAAATGTATTGCAATCATGAGAAAGCAATCTAACTCTGGTTTGGATCCTGTTACAGCAAAATCTAGCACCATAGTGCAAAGCCTTATTTGGTGACCTAGATCACCTAAGCAATTACTCTTCTCTTTTGAGTGATGGACACAATCAAACATAAGGGAAGTTTCCCTGGTAGATCATGGGGATCAAATAACCCAATTAACTTAAGCTAAATGTCTCCTAAGGATTCTACAATGATTTTCACCCAAGGATGAAAATAGGAAACTAGGGTATTAGGGTGGATTTAAGAGTATCCTCCATATTTGAGTTCAAAGGTACCTATGGCTCTTCTAGAGGCTTAGGTCAACCAATAGAGGGTCAAAATAGGTTTCCAAACACACATAAGAAATTACATTTGGCCATCATAAATTAGTTTGGGAAATCAGAAATTGCAGCAATATAATAGTTTATGACAACAACAAATTTAGCCATGGAAACTATGATGATAAAGTGTAAAATGAGGGCTAAAATTATGAGTAAACAAGAAAATAAATTATAGTAACTTTCTATGGTTAAAAAGACATATAAGAGCACTTAAACCATAGATGTTAGCCTTAAGTAATTGTAAAAAATGCACACAAAACGTAATCCTTATCCAATTTATTTCAAACAATTCCTAACCCCACGACATCAATGTCCAAGCCAATAAATGCTAAAAATATATGATTTTGCTGGAATAAAACTCTAATTTACCTTCTCAATCTAGGGCTAATGGAGTCTATGAACAAACAAACTTAGGGAAACTCTGGACTTTGAAGTAGATACGAGGCTTAAAAGAACCAGGGCAAGTTAACCTACTTACCCTAGGGTTTGAATCAAGGTTGTCCATTTCCAAAATTAGATTAAGGGAAGGCGCTAACATGCTACTTCCTCGAAGACTTGGAAGAAGGGACAGCTTAACAAGGACCATGAAACAAAAATCATGCTAAAATTCTTAATACATGATTCATCCATCCTATAAAACATAAAACTAAGATAAAAGAAATTAACCTACTAGATTTACCCATAGTTTTAAAAATCAGAACCGAGTTTTGAACTGGTCCACCTATCAGACTAGGTTTCGAACTAGAACTAGCTCAAATAAGACTGCACAAGATTCAAAAAACTGATCTTTTAATGAAAACAATACTTTTAAGATTTCAAACTGTGATTCCGAACCATTAGAGACAAGATATGCAAATTTTGCTCATACATATGCCATGTAAAGGTGCATATATCAAAATGGCACAGAGTGCAATACATATCATCAACAAAATACATAATCAATGAGATTCTAAATGGCCTCTAGAGTCTAAAGACAATGCTACAAGCTACTAGGCCACCGACCTACCACAAATCATTGATCAACTTGATCACTCATTAAACTCATCACTAATTCACCACTATTGAAAATGGGATCTTCAACAAGAGCTACATAAACATCATCTGGCTGAAAGTCTTCAGAGTTAGATTCCTCAACCTTATAATATGATAGAATTTGAAAAATCTTAACATGCCTAACCAATGATTTTGGTTTGAGAGAAGGGGACATTTTTGTTAAGGCCATTACATAGGAGTTCAAGAATCAATACCACCAACATCAAGGTACATAAAAGGCTTCATGCTCTTGATTAAATGCCAATTTGATACCCTCATACATGATATAATTCAATGAAATTGTTGCAATTTTACCAATCCTAAAATCTTGAAAACTGTTAAATCTACTGAATTTTGAGTGGGATATGAAATTCCTTTCTCCATATGAAGTTCGATAAGGTTGGAACCACCTTCAGACATTTTGAAACAATCAATGGTAATGTTAGATTAGAATTCAACATTACCATTGATTGCCACATTCAATGGTAATGTTAGATTAGAATTCAACATTACCATTGATTGCCACATTGCTGGAGTTGAATTATGTTTTTTGTTTAGGTTTAGGGTTTAGGAGGGGAAGGGTTGGTTTAGGGAAACAACCCCTAGTTTACTCCAAAAGCACTTGAAAAACTGCTACCTTGGGTCCCAGACTCCCCCACACATGTGAAATCTGACTGGATTGGTTTTGAGTGGAACTGATTAGTTCGGGTTGGTTGGTACCTATTAGGTACCAAACTAGCGAGTTTGGTACCTAATCAGTAACAAATGGTCACCAAACTAGATTTTTCTATTGGATCATTGGTTGAAGGTTGTTGACTGGTCAGTTTGACTAGTTACTAGTACAAACCAACTGGTTTTCAAAACTATGGATTTACCATGCATTCATTTAAGCTTCACCATAACCATCCATGAAAAGAGATCAAATCCACATCCAAGATTCCAAGAAGTCCCCAAGCTAGTCGCTTAACTAGTGCTCCATAGTGAACCAGAGAAAAAAGTTATAATTCAAGAGATGTGTCTTTCAAGTTATGCAATGATACAAATGAGCTAAACGTTCCATCATTTATACTAGGGCAACCAAGGACTTTAGCTCTCATTGGGCTAAAAGCCCCTAAAAATAATAACCCATGATACAAGATGGATAGGTCATCAAATTGATCTCCAATATAGCCTCAAATATGAAAATATTATGATAAAACATGAAAAATCCTCTCAAAAAGGCCACATGGGTGAGTATAGAGGCCTTAAAAGAGCGATGTCATCTTCAAAAGACATGTCTCTCCATCAAAAGGTGCAATAAATGGTCCAAGGGGCATGTCTCTTAGTCAAAGGTCATGTCTCATCATCAAAAAGTGCTCCTCAAGCATAACGTCATCCTCCTCAAGCCCATGTCATTTTATAGGGTGTCATGCCATAATCTAGGAGCTAAGTCTGCTGGTTCGAGTTTGTATTTGAATTCGATAACAAATGAAATTTGAAAAAAAATCGTTAAACCAATTTTGATGTTTGTTCATTTAATTGAACTATATATATACTACTTTAATTATATAAAGTTATATATTTTAGTATTTTATAACTTTATGAGCTTTGTAGAAGATATATTATAATGAAACTATTGAAACTAGTTATAATTTATTGAAACTATCTTTATAATTTATTAAAAAGTTATGTTAATAATAATAAGCATTCTCTCTCAAGTATTATTAATTAAGCATCTTGTCTTATTATTATTATTAATTTGCTTTGTATCTTACAGAGACCAATATGCTTTAAGCACATACCAATAACAATAGACATCCTAACCTCATATTAATAAATAATAATATGTTGTTTAAAATTTATCATATCTTACATATTAGTAATTTTGCATTATGCGAAGAAGCATCCCACAAAAGGTGCGTCAATCAATCAAGGTTTCATCCAATTTGAGAATGAGTTGTAAGAAGCTGTGTTGATGGTTGAACGGACTATTGGTTTTGTATGTCTCTAATCACGAGGGATAGGACACCGTATTGGCAGGGAGAGGGTCACAACTATTGGATTTGTTCTCATTGCCGAGGAAGCAAATCGCTCAGTTAATACTCCTATATTGACACTTGAGACTTCCTCTCTTATTGTTAAATACCTTTTGTTTGTTAATTCTTGAAAACCCAACTACAAATTTGATGATCAACAAATATTCACATAATAGAAATGAAAGATGCTTTCAAAACTGATTTGTAACAACAAATACTCTGGGTTCTTAACCAGCATAAACGACTGAAGCAAAACTCAAAGTCAAACACACATAAAAGAATGACATAGATTTAGCCTGGAAACCCCAGTGTGGGGAAAACCAACAAACAATGGGCTTCGATTCAACTTTAGAAATTTAGTTTACAGTAGATCTTTACAACAAAATTGATACAACAATTTGTCCCATCAAATTTAAGTCAAATTGACCGCTACGCAACACTGTGCGACCCAACAAATCAGCCTCTGTGCCCAACAAGTTTCGTCTTGTACAACCTAAGAAACTTGTGGCTGTACGACCCCTTTTGCTTGACTTGCTCGCTGATTCGATCTTTCCCTATACTTTGCCCTAGTGTCTCGACCTGCTCTTTGTTGCTTTGACTGTCAAAACGTTCTTTCCAGCTGAATGCCCAAGCGTGCCAATCGAATGATCTCCTCAACAGCTCGAACTCCTTTCATAAAGTGCTTAACCCTAATCTCCAAAGAGATGGATGGTTGAGATTTCATCTCATCTGTTGAGATCAAGGGCTATGACTTAATCTGTCATTGACCCTTTTACCTTTTCCAAAAAGGTGGCCAGCAAGTCAAATAATTAAATTAAATTGTTGTCTAAAGTCCTGACTTAGGGAATTAATTAAATAATCATTGTAGGAGTTATTTGAGGTGGTTGGTTGCATGTCATGGCACATGACATATGCAAAACCTGTTGAAGAATCTAGGGCAGTGCATAATTACATGATAACAATTTCTGAAGTGTTTATACAATTAATCTTAGCTTGATGTTCCATTCATTATTAGTGTGAGTGATTACTTCATCAAACCGCTATAAAAAAAAAAAGAAACAAGAACACAAATATTTGGCTTACTGCCAGGGCCAAAACCTCTCCCTCTTGGAGAGGAAAACCCACGCAAAATTCTTCTTATAGAGATTTCATTGATGAATACCAAGATCATGACCCTTGACACAATCTGCCTCTCCAAGACCAAGACATCAATCCTCCTCCTCGAGCACTGCTGAGATCATCATGCTCACTGCTGCAATACTTATGTTACTGCTGCACCTTCACTTGCTGCTCCTTCACTTGAGCTCTTCATTAAGATCACCATTACTGTAGTACTGAGATCTTTACATCAGATCCACCGAGATCATTTACCAAGACAACTGAGATATGAGAGTTATATCGAGATCAAACTCATGATCCTATAACTATCATAAGACTGTGTATCACAAAGATCATTCCTTAATATCAATACATACAGTGATCATATACCGTGTCTATCTTGTACGTTAACATTATTATGGATCTGACTGGGAGAATGCCGAGATGGTATATGAACTGATCTTTTATATAGTGATGCCGAGAATGTAGCCCTACTTCACAGCTGATCATTATGCTGAGACTACTGTAGGGATACCATCTTAATTCACTTCATCAATGATATGCCGAGACTGTGGTTGTGCCTGGAAAGAATGCCGAGGTAACTAGAGGCAGATCCAAACCCTTATTCGAGGCTGCTTCTGAGATTGAATACCCTTCACTGTAATACCGAGGTTATCATGACTATGCCGAAAATGTGTCTAGCCAAGTACTCATACTGCATCCTCATCCGAAGTCTTCTCTGCTCCATTCATCTGAGTTTTAGCTTGATTGTGCCTTCAACTTCACAGGTATGTCGAGAATCTTATCACATGACTCAAGATAATGCCGAGACTGTTATGCGTCCTCATCTTAAGCCCTTTTTGCTCCATACGTTTGATATTGACACATGACTGCACCTACAGGTATGCCGAGATCCTCCATCCGAGATCTACATCTTCTTCAAATCACAGCTATGCCAAGAGTGTGTTTAACCTAGGTTCTGCTGCTCCTTATACCCATCTGAGGAGGCAGCTGAACTTAGATCTATCCTTCCTTAATGCGGATCTTCTGTTCCTCAATCACCTGAAAATTCAGAGACAACTTGCGAATTCACTTGTGTGATTTGCGCTGACCCTTCGTGGGTATTTATAGTACTTTGTCCATATATGCAAGCTGACATGAAGGGGTGAAACGACATGTCTATTCTTGAGCTGACGTGACTGTCATTTATCTATTTAATTCAATTTCAAGCCGACATGAAGAATTCCTTCTCCTTTTCGCTTGCAGACTTCTTGGAGGATTATGCTTGGTCTTTGGAGGGCTTCTTCACAACTTTGAAGACTTGTTTACATTTACGTAAACTCATGATACACATGACACAACTCTTTGACATATAAATAAATCCTAAAGACATCAAGAAGAAATCTTTCACCTAGTGACACTTCTTGCTCATGAAACCCATGTAGCAAGGCATACAAAAATAATTTATTTCCTTTTATTACATTGTTTACAAAAATCATGTCATTATGAATACTGAACCTAGTTACGCTTTCTTCAACAAAACCACCTTCCAAGCTACAAATTCAACACTTCCTCTTAGCGAGGAAGGTGTTTTGCACAACACCCAACTTATCCTTGAAGAATACAAATTTGCCCTTCATCAAGGCCTTGGTCAAGATGTATGCTACCTGCTCGTCTATAGGGATATATTGCACCTTCATTGTCTTCTTCTGGACACAATCTTTGGTGAAGTGGTACTTGTCCAGAATGTGCTTTGACTTGTTATGAGACACTAGATTCTCAAAGAGCTTGATGCAACTTTGATTGTCAATTGAATGATAGTTGGCTCCAATTTTTGATCGAAAATCCCAACAAAAAGTTTCTAAAGCCAAATGGCCGTAGAAGTTGCCAAACTAGCAAAAATGTACTTGGCCTCGGTGGAACTCAGGGCAGTTGACTTCTGTTTCCTACTAAACTAGGAGACTGCTCTTAATCTTAGACTGAAACTGCACTTGGAAGTGCTCTTTTCGTCAGATGTATCGCCTGCCTAATTTGCATCAGTATACCCCTCTAGCTTCACTCCATCCTGTTGAATGTACCTCAACCCATATTCGACTGTGCCTCAAAGATTTTTCAACACATGTTTTGTTGCCACCCAATGAACTTGCTTAGGCTCCGCCATTGATTGACTCCGTTCATTGCAAAACATATATCTGGCTTGGTGTTGACTAGATACATGAGAGAGCCAATCAACTGTCTGTACAAAGTAGGGTCCACTGCCTCTGATCTGGAAGTATCAATCTTCTTCCAGTTGGTCACTAGTGGCGTGGACATGGGCCTGTAGTCCTGCATCTTGAATATATTCAGTATCTCAATTGTGTACTTCCCTTGTCCAAGGAAGTTCTGTCCCTTTTTTTGCCACACCTCCAAACCCAGAAAGTAGTGCATCAAGCCCAAATCCTTCATTTTGAACTTTGTTGCTAAGACCCTTTGGCTGTCTGCTATGAGCTTCTCAGATCTTGTGAGAAACAATCATCAACACACAACACCAATATGAGAGGTTCACCTTCACCTGAATGTAATACAAGTTTGAGTCTTCCTCACTCTTGGTGAAGCCCACACTTTGCAACCAGTTGTCAATCCTAAGATACCACACCCTGGCAACGTGCTTAAGCCCATACAACATTCTCCTTAATTTGCACACACAGGAATCCATCCCTTGTTGATTTGGGGTAGCATCGGATGTGCTCTAGCCACTAAATTTGGTGGAGAGGGTGGGGCACATGAGATCTCCAATACCCAGAAAGGGTTTGGGCAGATTCTAAACAGATCAGGAGATATTAAAATAATTACTATTTTTAATGGAGTCCCTAAGTCTAAACTTAGGGAAAATAAAATATTAATGTGTGTTAATATGAATTTGTGTTAGAGTGGTCCAAAAGACATGGATCAAGCCAGATCTAATCTTAGCCGTTGATTAAGGACTTAATCTCGACCATTGAGATGTCAATAGGAAAAGTATAAGAGGAGGCTTGAGGGTCACTTGGAGAATACACCAGATGATCAATCATTCTATTCTCTAGAGCGGGGTTTGCTAAGAGAGATAGAATCAGTGATCGGAGTTGCAGCTGAGGGGCATTGAGTACAGAGAGACAGAGAGGCAGAGATAGTGTCGGGAGATCAGCGCAGGAGCCAGAGAGGGTGATGTTGTAGCAGCGAAGGCTCACGCAGGGCCACGCAGAGGCAGCGAGGAGCTGCGCAATGCGTTAGAGAGGCTAGCGTTGTTGACGCAAAGGGCCAAAAGGCTGACACAGGGCCTCTTGAGGCTGACGCAGTCTAGAAAGGCAGACGCTGGGGTTTTTGGGGCAGATTGGAGCTAAGGAGCTGCCAGAGGGTTTATCCAGGGTTTCAGTCGGGACATTTGTTTCAGACTGAGAGGTACTACTACCAAGGAAATTCTCTGTTGGGTAAGCTGGATTTGGCACCCAGATTGTACTCTGAAATTGCTTAATAAGAAAACTCTCAGATAGCTGCATCGGTTTTCCCGCATTGGGTTTTTCCAGGGACATTTGTCCAAAAATAACGGTGTCATGTGTGTGCTTGTTTCTGTTTCCTTTAGTTGATGATCTGTAATACGTTGAGCATGGACTAGTGTTTATTTTCATGATTTACATTGTAAATAACTTGTTAAGTAACGGAACAAGTAGGTAGGAATAAATCAGTAAAGTGCATGGAGGGTTTCTAACTGGTAGACTTAGAAATCTCAACATCCCTTGCACCTCAAAACCCTCCTATTGCTCAATGTACATTTCTTCTCAACAACACCATTAAGGAAGGCCGTCTTCACATCCATCTGGTGAATTATCCAACCCATCTGCACTGCTATAGAGATAATAGCCCCGATGGATGATTATCTCTGGCTAAAGGGGCGAAGGTCTATTCATAGTCGATTCCTTCATTTTGTGAAAACTCCTTTGCTACGAAACAAGCTTTGAACTGTTGGACACCTAATCCTAAAGGGTTAGTGTGGAAGCCGAAAAGACTAAGCAGTCCAAGAGACCTTGGGATCTGAAACCCAAGAGTCACAACATTGTATTATAAATGTACATCTCCTGTTAATAAAAAATATGAACTCATTGATTTATCTTTCACATTGTCTTGCTATCCATGTGAGTTTAACATGGTATCAGAGCGGGCGAATTCTGACCCTGCTCATATTTGAGCCACTTGTTTTGTGGTCTCTACCTACATGTCAGTTTTGTCTTTCTACTAATCAGAGTTGATCAGAATTGCCACCTTATTGAGCTTTGTATTGCTCATTCTGCACCATATTCTTTCCTACGCTCTGTGCACTCTCTATAACCGTTTTCTGCCATATTCTATTTATATTCCTTGCGCTATGCTCCATACAAACCTGACATTTGAACGCTGGTCCGACATTATTCTCCTGCTCTTCTGTTGCGCTGTCTGACCACCTGTTTGAATGCGTTGAGTGCCTGCCATTACCTGTGGTCTGCTACAATTCCATGTGGAGTATGAGGATTGTCCTGAGAATTATGAGGTTGCCCGTTACCTTTTAGAAATGAATCGCTGGAACGTTCTGTTACTCACAGTCAGAAATTTTAATGGCATTCATTTTAATTAAGCGTCACAGGCAGTAGAAAGGCGTGATTCGATTCATAGTATGCTATTCGATTTATGGTGTATATGAATGGTGTGATTCGGTTCATAGTGTAAATATTCGATGCATAGTATGTGATTCACTGTGCGTTGAAATCCATGTTCGTGGGTTGATATAAAAGGTCTCCATGTATTGATTAATTATTGGAATGAAGAATTGAACTGCTGCTGATCCTAAAACGTTTGAGAAGCTGTTAAAATTGCGTTGAAGGTTATGTAACGTTTGCTCTGAAGCTTGTTCCATTGACATATGTCATGAACCATTGTTGAAACGGTCATCATTGCCTCAAAAGTCATCATCGCCTCGTTCGCCTTCTCTGCCATTGCATAGAAAGTAAAAATAGTAGCAAAGGTCTAGCGGGAGAGAATCCCATCGGCCTTCATGGATTTTGCTGCATCTCCCGGTCACGTAGCTCTCCAGCCTTTTCAAAGTCCTGGCTTCGAACAACTTCATTCTTTTCTTTTGTTATTTGTCTAAGTTCTTTTTCAAGCTCTCTGGCCTCCTCAGGAAGCTGTGCATGCCTCAATCTCACTCGAGAACCAGCCTCATTAATCAGATCAATTGCTTTGTCAGGAAGGAAACGATCACTGATATATTGATACGACAACTTTGCAGTAGCCACCAAAGACTCATCAATATAACGAAGCTTTTGATGAATCTCATATCGCTCACGTAAACCTTTCAGTATCTTTATCGTTTCATCAACAGTTGGCTCTGGCACTTGTACTGGTTGGAATCTCCTCTCTAGTGCTGGGTCCTTCTCATCGCATCAATTACTCCTCTGACAATCTTAGCAGTCTCAGCCTTTGGAATCAGAGAAAAGGGGCGTAGAACTGTAAGGAGACTCTTCAGCTCCTCCCCCCGCTTCTCGTGTGAGGAGTGACGGCTCAGAGCGTTTGTCACTCGAGCCTAGTATTACTCGAGGCCATACTTGGTTCTGTTGAGCGCATGCTTGCAATACTTTTGGAGCATTATGCAGGGAAATGGCCTTTCTGGCTCAGTCCTCGGCAGGCAATTGTATGCCCGGTGTCAGAGAAATCTTCAGAGTATGCATTGAGAGTTCGTGATCAGATTCATCAAGCTGGTTATTATGTTGATACGTCAGACAGAAAGATTCAGAAGAAGGTCCGGGAGGCACAGCTAGCACAATACAACTATATTTTAGTTGTTGGTGAAGAGGAAGCAAACACTGGACAGGTTAGTGTTCGCATCCGAGATAAATCAACACATGAAGTAAGGAGTATGGATGAACTTCTTAAATTGTTTAGAGAGGAGATTGAAGCGTTTCATTAGCTCAAGGCAGGCTAAGCTGCTTAGAAAATTATAAAATTTCAGAGTTAAAATTCTCCTCGGTCTTTATTTCTCAGCTAATTTTGTTGCCCTGAATTGGAAAGAAATTTTATATCATATTTGGAAGTGAAGAAATGCACAATGTAGTGTAAAAACCTGTGTTCTCTGATCAGGAAATGTATATCAAGGTTCAGGGTTTGACCTGAACCAAGTCAAAGTTCTTATTGATGAAATTTTGTGTATTGATGAGTAAAGTGACCACAGAAATATAAAAAAATATTTTCCGATATTTTTTCTTGAATTGGCTAATAAGGGACGCCATTCTTGTTTAGTCTCCGATATTGATGCATCTTTGAGCTGCTGCTACAGTCCAGTCCCTTCTTTCTGAGGAACTGCCATGGAAGATTTACAACTGAAGAAAAACCAGAGATTCGTTTGATACTGAGCGTTATTATTGTTGTTGCAAGAGAAAGCAGGAGCGCAGAACTAAAGAACCTGAACAACACTTTTGAGGTAGCATGGTTACACAATGATATGTGAAACGTTTTAAATATTAAATGCGCGCTGTCCAGTGATATTTGAAACTATCATATGATCCTGCCATTAGTTTTTGCTTCTCGATTTTTGCACATTTGCCAAGCACTTGGGTGTGTATAAACTACATATCATTGTCAGCTTTAGTAGAGGAGGAAAAATGATATTTACCCATGCCTTCCACAAGGATTCTGGAGAGACTACTTTACTTATAAATGAATAATATGCAGTACGGCACACAGACAGGTTTTTGAGGACCCACAGAGTTTTTTGGATGCGTGGATCTATAAAAGATTTTGGTGAGCTGATTGTAATCTTTTATACTGCACACTGATCATTTGCTGACATTTATAAAGGATATTGCTGTGTACTGTGAGTAGATATTATTTTTTTGCATTAAGACAGATGGCCAGAACCAGTGAAGTATTACAGTTCCTTAAAACTTTGATATTATCTACTGTTGATGACACATTACAAATCAGCAAAGGATCTCTCTCAGAAATTCAGACATGTTTACAAAATGCACAAGAAAAGATCGATTTTTTGCAGCTTGAATCACAGCTACAACAAGAAGAGCTACATCAAAATAGACACCATTCTGAACCTGTTTTTGTTCAGAACATTGAGACAACCACCCATCAGCAGCATGGTAATAATGTTACAGATAAAGCAACAGTTGTACATGCAGATGCAAAAACTCAATTTGCACTTCCCAAGCCCATCATCAGACCTTGGGAACAGCTTGTCCACAACAAGCACAGAACTGGTCTTGGATATGACAAGGACTTGTCCTTTCATATTCCAGACTACTCAAAGCCCATTCAGTTTCAGAGTGCTGGATTCATTCATGACAGTTCACCTGCTCCTCATGACAGTTCAGCTCCAGCTGTTCCAGATTCTGCCCCTCTTCCACAACAACAACCACAACAACAACAGATCGTGAAATGCCAACACTGTGACCGAGTTGGCCATTTGAAAGATCACTGTTTTGATCTTCATCCATGTAAGCACTGTCATAAAACCAGTCATTCTTCACACAGATGCTTCAGAAATAAACGTCCTGCAATAACAAAGATTCATCTTGGATGGATCGCTTCTTGGCAATGGGCATCAACAGCCAAGAAGATATTCCAAACGCATGTTAAAACTTGTTCTAGAGTATTGAACAGTCTTGCAGTTGAGTTTTCTCCATCATCTCACCTTGTATCTGACAGGGGGGGAAATGATGGTCATCTACAAGCTTCAAAGTCACATCAAGCGAGCCTGAGCCACAACCTGCCACACCAGTTTCAGAGTTGTAGCCAGAGACAAAGATGCCTGAACATGCCTTTAGTTGGCGATCTGGGACACTTCCTCTAGCAGAAGACTCCAGCTTCTTGCCAGTTTTGGAAGAATTCCAGGAATTACAGAGTTGTTGGTCATCCTTAAACCATCACAGATTAAGAACACTTCCTCTAGCAGAAGACTCCAGCTTCTTGTCAGTTTTGGAAGAGTTCCAGGAATTGCATTAAGCATTCCAGAGTTGTTGGTCATCCTTAAACCATCACAGGTTGAGACTTCCCTTTTCAGGTTGAAGTTTTACCTTTTATGCGGGGTGAGACCTCCCTTTTATGGTTGAAGGTTTCCCTCTTTAAAACAATAGGATCACTTCCTCTAGCAGAAAACTTCAGTTTCTTGCCAGTTTTGGAAGAGTTCCGGGAATTGCACTAAGCGTTCCAGTGTTGGTGGTCATCCTTAAACCACCGCCCTTTTTTACCAACATTTCATAGAGCACATTCAGCCTAGTGCTGCCATGTATTTTTTGCACATTTTGTATTACAGCTCTTTTCTTGGACTCATACATAACCCTTCGGATTAAGGGGGGGAATGTTGGACACCTAATCCTAAAGGGTTAGTGTGGAAGCCGAAAAGACTAAGCAGTCCAAGAGACCTTGGGATCTGAAACCCAAGAGTCACAACATTGTATTATAAATGTACATCTCCTGTTAATAAAAAATATGAACTCATTGATTTATCTTTCACATTGTCTCGCTATCCATGTGAGTTTAACACTTCTCCACGCTACCATCTGCAGCATGCTTGATTTTGTACACCCATTTGGAGCCAACAACTAACTTAACCTTTGGCCGTGGCACTACCTCTGAAACACAGTTCTTCATGATGGAAGAGTACTGCCATGGCATCCATCCACGCCTGATGCTAAGATGCCTCCTAAAAGCTGGCAGGTTCGGCCATAAGAAGCGCACTTATCAATGCCATGTAACCAAAATAATGCTAAAGGGCCTTGCTATGTCTAACTGAATATCTTGGAGTACCAACGTACTCTTGGGCCTCTCTAAGTGTTTGCTCAACCCACTTGGCCCTCTTCATCCCTGTGCTAGGACTCTGAGGCATGGTGTGAGGAGCCCTTTGCCCCTCGTCCTGTTCTTCTTGCTCGGCCTGCTTGCTTTGCTCTCTAATTTGCGTGACAATGCTCTAAGGAGTCTGCATTGTCTGGTGCTTGCTTCTCTTGAACCTCAACTGTAGGTAGATCCACATTGCTAAACTTGAAAAGAGCCCCCGCTTCCTCGAACCTCACATCCTTGCGTATCATTGTCTTCCTGAGAGCATGAATGTATACTCGATAGGCTTTTAAAGTCTCGCTGCACCCCACAAGAATCCTCGTTTTTGTAGTAGATTCCAATTTTGTTCTCTTGTTAGAAGGAATGTGGCGATACACAAAGCATCCAAAAATGTAGATGTGTCTCAAGTCTGGTTTCTTCTCCATAAATGCCTCCTTAGGTGTCAATCTGCCCAAAACCTTGTGTACATGCATGGTGAAAAATCGATTCTACAGCAAATCAAAAGCTCCTGGTTATGCGGTCCACGCTGGTCAAATCCCAGCCTTTTGGTTACAAAGGCAGTAAAAGCCATGGTTTCGCAAACCGGTTTCTTTTTGTTTTTTTGGAAATCGGTTTAGATTAGAAATGACCAAAAATCATTCCATTGTAAAAGTAGAAACATCTGCTTAATGAATGTACATTCGATTCAGATAGGGACAGGCAGATAAAGACTGCGTATTATTTTGTTTTCAAGAACAGTTACAGTTACGATTATTATCTCTGTACATCGTTTGAGAACAGAACTCTTGTATGTGATTTCAATCTTCAGCACTTAAATATAGTCACGGTTTTACTCCAGCAGTGTTTATGCGTTAATACTCTCGTTGCTTGAGTTTACTTCAGTGTACCATTGAAATGTGGACGGGCCCTGCGTGGATTGGTATACTGTTAATTTCATTTCCTTAGCAGTTTTTGAATTTGAATAGAACGCATAGTGTTTAGTGTTATTTCCATGCTTATGACTTTGTCGATTTGATTAGAAATTCTCACAAATGGTATTTATGGTGATAGCTTGAAGATTTTATCGTTAGATCATTGAACCATATCTTGTAAGAGATTTGATCCATTGTTATATTTTGAAGCATCTCCATAGACTCTGTTTTTCATGCATTTAAACTTTAGTGTGATTTTGATTTTTCATGAATGCTCAAGTGTTAACTAGACAAAACTTTTGTGCATAGCATCCTTGTAAGAGGATTAAAATCTCAGTCTAGCAATACGTTGTATCTTTAGGACAGTTAGATAAGTTAGGTGATCTGAGTGTTAAGGTGAGAGGAAACATATCTTAACCTTCTGTAAAGAAGTACTGTAACCTATCACAATAAACACTTAGTTAGGAATCCTTTATGTCTATAGACTTTAGACACATGCCTCGAAGTTTACTTACCCTGGTTGATAATAAATCTAGTCTAATCTAGTCCCCTAGATTGGCCACGACAAACATACCAGTGTTGCCTAAAATTAACATGGTATCAGAGCTGAGGTGAAGACAAAGCCCAAGCAAGAATGAAAGAGCAATCACCAAAGATAGTTGGACAAGGACAAAAGGTTCAATGGGTTCCTCATCCTACTTCCCGGCTGAAGACAAGCTCCATGATAAATTTGACTATCATGGATGGAAGATGTCACTTGATCTGACCTTGGAAGAAAAAGAAGTGATGGACTATGTGCAGGCTAAAATCCCTGAACCTCCTTCAAATGCACCGGCTGCTGCGAAGACAAAGTACGATAGGGCTGAAGTCAAAGCAAAGAAGATTATCAGGGATTCCATTGACAAGCATTTGGTGGCCTACATCTCCGAATTGAAGACCTCCTAGGATATCTACGACAGGTTGGTTGGCATGTTCAAGGTTAGTAATGTTAATCAAATTCTATTTCTCAAGAATAAGTTGAAGGATATTAAGAAGGGCAAGGATGAGGATATTCAATCCTATTTCTTGAGGATTTTACTAAGATCGAGAATGATCTACTCTTGATTGGAGAAGTCATTCCCAACAGGGAAGTTACTGTCACCACCCTTGGAGGACTCCCACCTGAGTGGTATGTATTTAGAACCATCGTCCTCAACAATGATCGAATTCCAAGGTTTGAAGAATTGATGTCGAGATGCATTCAAGAAGAAACAAGAATGGTGGAGCAAGAAATGCCTTCTAATAGAAGCAACCCCACTGCATTCTCCGCTCATGCCAAAAGGAGAAATAATGCAGGGTCTAAAGGTCATTTCCATGGAAAGCTTGGATCTAAGGGAGGAAGGAAGGGCAGGTGCTTTGTTTGCAATAAGTTTGGCCACTATGCAAGGGAGTGTCCAAATAGAAGGGACACATCGCATGATGATGATCACAATCATTCTAGGGGAAACTTCAACAACAAGAATGGCAAGTCTAATGGCAAAGGAAAAAGGAATGCGGGACATCAAGGAAATGGTCGACCCTCCAAGAAATCAGGGAAGTCCAGCTATGAAGAATCAAATGTTGTTAACAAAAAGCAAAAAGAGTACTATCTTATATCGACCCTCTCCACTGCCTCTCCTCCAGACACTTTGGGAAATTGGTTGATTGATAATGGTGCCTCAAAGCACTTCATCGGATACAAGGAAGGCCGCTCTAATTTGATAGAAAAAGAGACAAACTTGGAAATCATCCTTGGAGATGATGCCACCTATCCCATGAGGGGAGTAGGGAATGTTACCCTTCAATTGAATCAAGGTGACACTATTCATTTGCAAGAAGTACTATATGTACTTGATCTTAAGAAGAACCCAGTGTCCATGCGATGGAGGATAAAGGATTCAAGGTGGAATTCATTGATGGAAAGGTACGTGTTTGGAAAAGAAATTTTAAAGATGCTTTTACTCTTGGGCTTAGGGTTGACACTTTGTATCAAGTTGGAGGAAGTCCATTGGGAGCCATGTTTTGCGACACATCTCTACAATCTGAACTATGGCACCAGAGGTTTGCCCATCTTCATTATAAGGCCTTACCCGATCTGAGACAGATGGTGATAGGTATGCCCGAGTTCGAAGTAGAGCATGAAGGTGTATGTCCGGGATGTGCTGAAGGAAAACTTACAAGGGGACCATTCCCCTCAAGTAATAGCAAGACCACAAATATATTGCAATTGATCCACTCCGACATATCTGGTATGATGCCCGTAAACTCTTTGGGAGGATACTTATATTATCTCACCTTTATGGATGATTATTCTCACAAGACCTGGATCTACTTCTTGAAGAAGAAGGATGAAGTGTTCACCTGGTTTCGACACTTCAAAGCCTCGACTGAAAACCAATCCGAGAAGAAAATGAAGATATTGAGGACTGATAATGGGACTGAGTACGAATCCAATGAATTCCAAGATTATTGCAGAGAAGCTGGCATTAAGAGGGAGACTACAACGCCATACACTCCTGAGCAGAATGGTGTGGCTGAAAGGAAGAATCACTCTATTGTAGAAGCAGTTCGTGCCATGCTTCATGATCAAGGCCTTTCGAAGTTCCTATGGGCTGAAGCTGCAAATACCGCCGTGTATGTTCAAAACCGATGCCTTCATCAAGCATTGGACTCCAAGACTCCCGAAGAAATGTTCACTGGTAAGAAATCCGATGTCTCTCATTTTAGAATTTTTGGAAGTCCCATATATTTTCATGTGCCGAAAGAGAAAAGAAGCAAATTGGGTGCATCTGGGAAGAAAGGAATCTTCGTTGGCTATAGTGAAAATTCTAAGGGATATAGAATTTATGTGGTTGGTCAAAAGGAAGTTGAGATAAGTCATGATGTCACATTTGACGAAGATATGGCCCTCAGGGAGATCAACAACCTTCCTATCCTAAGGAAGGACAAATAAGCTGACACCGAAAATCAGGGTGCAAAAGAAGACGAAACGATGCTTGAAGTTGATGAAGCTATGGATCCTTTTGATCCTCCTCCAAAAGGAGACCCTCATGGCTTAGGGAGACTCTTGAAGATGCCGAGAGACACATTGCACGAAGGGGAACTTTCCATGAAAGTAAGAAGCCGAATAGGTATCAAGGATATTTGACCGCCATGAGCACTATCATTCAAAATGAGCCTTCATCATTCGAAGAAGCTGTGAAGCATCAAGTATGGAAGGATGCTATGAATGAAGAATACAAGTCAATTATGAAGAATGATGTCTGGGATGTGGTCCCTAGACCCCAAGACAAATCGGTTGTCACCTCTAAGTGGCTCTACAAATCAAGCATGGAGTTGATGGAAGCGCAGAAAAGTTGAAGGCTTGCTTTGTTGCTCGAGGCTTCTCTCAAAAGGAAGGTGTAGATTACGATGATATATTTGCACCTGTTGTCCGATACACCACCAACCGCTTGATCATAGCCCTTGGTGCCTTGCAAGGATGGAACCTACATCAGATGGATATCAATACCACTTTCTTGCATGGCTCAATAAAAAAGGAAGTCTATGTGGAACAACCCGAGGGGTTTGAGGTTCATGATCGGGAATCTCATGTATGCAGGTTGAAGAAAGCTCTCTATGGATTGAAGCAAGCACCTCGGGCTTGGTATGAGAGGATCGATAGCTATTTGATGAAGCTGGGATTCACTAGAAGTGAAGCCAATCCAGACCTTTACTCTAAGGTTGAAAATGATAAACCTCTCATTCTGGTACTTTATGTGGACGACCTCTTTCTGACCGGTGCAAACCCTCTCATTCACAAATGTACGAGGGAGTTGGCTTATGAATTTGAGATGAAGGATCTAGGATCAATGCACTATTTCCTAGGGTTGGAGGTTTGGCAAAAGGCAGGTGAAATTTTCCTCTCTCAAGGAAAATATGTTGTGAAGATATTGGAAAGATTTGGGATGGTGGACTACTTTACTCCGATGGAACTTAACTTTAAGAAGTTATGTGGTAGTGCTGCTGGACCTGAATTGGGAAATGCTTCTGAGTATCGTCAACTCATAGGAGCACTGATTGTCTTGGTGAAATCCTGTTTGGACATATGTTTTGTAGTTAACACATTGAGCCAATATATGGTTGAGCGTCATCATATACATTGGATTGGTGCCAAGAATCTTCTGAGATATCTTTGGGGTACAATCGCTAATGGATTGAGATACACTACCGGATATGTGAGGCTGCATGGTTATTCTGATGCTAATTGCACTGGTAGTGTGGTGGATCGCAAGAGCACTTCTGGATGCTATTTTTCTTTGGGTTCTACTTCAATATCCTGGATGAGCAGGAAGCAGAAATCGGTTGCCTTGAGCACCGTTGAGGCCGAATACATAGTTGCTAGTATGGCCTCCTATGAAGCTGTCTGGTTGAGGAAGCTCTTCAGTGAGCTGTTTGGACATGTGCTGGATACCACCGTGATCCTCTGCGACAACCAGAGTGGGATCCGATTATCAGAGAATCCCGTGTTTCATGATCGCTCCAAGCATATAGATATCAGGTACCACTTTATTTGGGATATGGTACAACGAGGAGAAATAAGGCTCCATCACATTGGGACTGATGAGCAGGTTGCCGATATTTTGACAAAGCCCCTAGGGAAGGTCAAATTCTTAGCCTTCCGAGAACGACTTGGAGTCATGGAGAGACCTTCTTATGAGGGTCCTATATGAGATGGACATTGAGCTCTAAGAGCTCCGAGGGGGCTTGGGGTACTTCTTGGAGCGATGAGCAACCATACGGTGAGTGGTTCAGCCTTCCCCTAGCGGTTTGTTGTGTACAAGGTGAGTGGTTTAGCCTTCCCCTGTGATACCCCTTGGCGACATGTAGGCAAGATGAGTGGTTCATCCTTCTCATGCTGAGACATCCTACCCATGCAGTCTGGGACTCATGGGAAGTACCTCTCATCTGGCCAATGAGTAGGGAAATGAGGATAGGGACCATAGTACTATCGATAGACGCATCGTGTACTACCGTACTCCCTATGCCAGGATGACCGATATTGGTCTGGGATCAATTGGAATTGACTTCGGGTTAGTAAGAGTGGTATGAGACACTCTCTTTTGATTGAAACTGACCTCGGGTCAGTAAGAGTGGTATGACACACCCTCTTTTGATTAGGACTGACTTTGGGTCAGTAGAGAATGGTATATACATTCTCAATCACTTCTTCTTCATAGTTCAGCAAAGTAGAGCAGTGCATTGATGGCAAAGATAGTACATATTGGCAGATGGATTAGCAGATGGAGTTCTCCCTAGTTGAGAGGGAGTGTTAAAATTGACAACTAGGGCCAAACTCCACATGGGTCATCTTATTTATGACAACTAATATTTTTCTTGGATTCCTGTCTCTGAGAGGTGTAGGATTGATCTAAAGATCATCCGATTTTGACATCTACAAATGAAGTTATGAATTTATTTTGACTATGGTGAAATTGTCAAGGTCGGCCAGAAAACTTATGTAGGCTTAGAAGCCCAACAATCACGTTTATTCATCCTCAACGTTGCATACAAATAGAAGGTGACTTAGCCTCATTTGCACACACTCATCTTCACACTTCTCTCTCTCTCTCCTCATTGATTGGGTACAGATTTCTGGGCGTCTCTCTCTCCACACGTCTAAAATTTTAGGAGAGCGAAATTTCAGGAGAGTGAAATTTCAGGAGGCCAAAATTTCAGGAGACCAAATTTTTAGACAGTTTGACCAATGTTGACTGCAACTAGGGCTGACTGCAGGTGGGATGTTTGACTAGACTTTGACTGGGCTTAATTTGATTGTTTTGAGGGTTTTTTTATCTTGCTATTTGGAGGCCAAAGTCGACTGAAGTTGATCAATTTGTTGAGGGTCAAATCTGCCTTGTTGACCAACGCTGACTTTTTTGGTTAGGGCTCTTTTGCTGCTGTTATAAATTATCAGATTTGTAAATTGTACTATCTCTCTCTGTTGAACTATTGAAGACTAAAAGAAGATTTGATCAAGGGTTTCCCCACATTGGGGTTTGTCGTTGGCTGGTGCCACATCTTGTGTCCTCTTGTCTTCTACTGTTGATGTTTATGTTCTATTTGCATTTTACTATCATGTTGATGTGATTGTTAATCTGAATATTGATATTGGGCTAATAAAGGAATTGAAGTAAATTTGCTCTAAAGTATAGAACATACCATTGTTGCCTAAAATTAACAAAATAAGATCATAAAGAGATAGCCATGCACAATAGAGACACCAAATTTTTCTTGAGAAACTCAAACTTGGGAGAAAACCCAACAACTCTTCTTCTAGGAGAAATTCTTCTTCAACAAGGTTTACAATAAGATATCTAGAAATCTATGCCAAAAACCAAGTCCAAACTTTAGCCATTTCATCCTTTTTCTACTCCCACAAGTGTCTTCTATATAAGAGAGATGATGAATATTCGAGGGAAATGAAGTGTCACATTATGTGTATATATACAAGTCGAATGGGTGCATTTACCCCAAGGGACACACCCTTTCATGGTGGGGTTGACTTGTCTCATTTGAGCCTACATGATACCCAAAAATAAAATTAATTTTTATTTTAATTTCCATAATTTTTCTAGGTCGACTTAGGAGGCCTCTTGGCATGTGGGAATATCTCTCGATGTTACACAAAAATCAACACTCCCTCTTAGGTATTCTCCCTGGCTGCAACATATTCTCCTTTAGTTGAAATTTTTCCTTCCTTAAGAGTTTTTGAGATTGCCATGTTGATGTAGGTCTATAAAATAACTCCATCTTGGAGTGGGCAATGTAATTATTTCATATGTACATGTGTCTCCAAGGGTTTTTGTTACGAAACCAGCTCAAGAAAAGATAAAAAAGATAGATCAACGCCTTAGAATTCAGCTTCTTCGAGGGGGCAACCTCCTTTACATTACATAAATGAACAATTCTTGGATGATACAAATGACAAAACCTCCTTTCTATATATAGGAGTCTAAGGAGTCACAATATAATCCAGCCGACCTAACAATAATAATATAAAGCCACAAAACTTTTGAATATCTGATTTAAGGCCATCCCAAAAAAATTCCTTCTTAACCCTGTGGTAAGTTTTTAAAAATCCTGAGTGCCCTCCTAAGGGTGAAGTGTGCAATTCCATAAGAATCTTTTGTTTTAGTTGGGAATTCTTACAGAGGTATAAGCGATCTTTGTACCATAATGAATCATTTTGCCAGCTAAATGTATCAGACGTACTGGAATCTTGTTGTAGTTTTCGAATAAGTGCCCACACTTCTTCATCATTCTTCCATTCCTCCCTTGCTTCGTTTATCCAATCTGGTTGGATAATAGAAATGACGCACAACAATGCTTCCACATCCTCATCCTTTCTTGAGAGTGCATCTGCCACCACATTTTGCTTCCCTTTTTTGTAGATGATTTCAAAGTCATAACCCAACATCTTTGTGACCCACTTTTGTTGATTTTCAGAGGATAATCTTTGTTCTAAAAAGTATTTGAGACTATCATGATCCGTTTTTACCTTGAAGTGTCTTCCCATTAGGTAGGGTCGCCATTTCTTAAGTGCATGGAGTATTGCCAACATTTCCTTCTCATAAATAGCTTTGCTTAAAAACTTTCCTTTGATTGGACGACTTTCAAAAGCAATGGGTCTTTCATCTTGCATTAGAACATCACCAATTCCATTTCCTGAAGCATCACATTCGACAATAAAGGTTTTTGTGAAGTCCGGTGTAGCTAAGACCGGTGCTTGGCACATTGCCTCTTTAAGATGTTCAAAGGCCTTTGTTGCTTCCGGAGTCCATGAAAATGCATCTTTCTTCAATAATGTTGTTAGAGGTGCTACTATTCTCCCATAATTCTTAACAAACTTGCGATAATACCCTGTCAACCCAAGAAATCCTAGTAGCTGCTTTATGCATGTGGGGATTTTCCATTCCTTAATGGCTTTAATTTTGCTAGGGTCTACCTTAACTCCTTCATGAGATACAATATGTCCCAAATATTCCACCTCCTGGACTCCAAAGAAACATTTGGATCTTTTTGCATATAATTGTTTCTCCTCCAATAGTTGTAGCACCCTGTCAACATGTTCAACATGATCCTTCCAAGACTTGCTGTAGATTAGTATATCATCAAAAAATACTAACACAAATTTTCTAAGGAATGGTTTGAAAATTGAATTCATCAAACCTTGAAATGTTGAAGGTGCATTAGTAAGGCCAAAAGGCATGACCAAAAATTCATAATGACCCTCGTGAGTTTTAAATGCCATTTTCGGAATGTCTTCAATCTTCATTCTGATTTGATGATATCCCAAACGAAGATCCAACTTGGTGAAGTAAATTGATCCATGCAATTCATCCAGTAATTCATCAATGACAGGAATGGAGAACTTATCTTTAATAGTGAGCTTGTTGAGCTCCCTATAATCCGGACACATGCGCCATGATCCATCCTTCTTGAGCACCAATACTACTGGAGCAGAGAAAGAACTTTGTCTTGGTTGAATTATACCAGCCTCTAGCATTTTTGCAACCATACGTTCAATTTCACTTTTTTGGACATAGGGATATCTGTACGGCCTGATGTTTGGAGGAACTCTTCCTGGAATCAGAGGAATAGCATGATCATGATCACTTATAGGTGGGAGACCTTTGGGAGTCTCAAATACCTTGGAATGATTGTCCAGGACTTTTTGGAGATCTGGAGAAATAGATGATTCCGATGTGGAAACATCTAACGAACATAATTGTGCAATTACACCTCTTTGCTCCTTTTTTAGAAGCTTTGTCATACCATTAGAGCTGATTATCTTTCCTGGTTTCCTTGCAATACCCCTTAATTCAACTTCCTTTCCTTCCGTAGAAAATTTGATGAAAAGCTCTTGAAAATTAAAAGCTATTGTACCCAAGGATTGTAGCCATCGGACTCCTAGTACAACATCAGCACCTCCCATTGGAATGGAAAGCATTGGGCTAGTCAATACATATTCTCCCATGGATAGCTTGATATTATGGCACCTTCCAGAGCAATTTATTGTTCCTCCATTTGCAATCATCACTTGACACTATGGTGCTGGATATAGGAAGCAATTCAATTCTTTTGCTACCCTACAATGAATAAAATTGTGGGTGCTTCATGAATCAATCAACACTATTACCTTTTTCTTCTTGATTTGTCCTTCTATCTTGATGGTTTGAGGAGTGGTAATTCCCGCCAATGCATTACAAGATATGGTCGGATTTATTTGTTCTTCATCTAGGCTTTGTTCCTGGAGTATATCTTCTTCTTTTGACCTTACTTGCTCCTTTTCTTCTTTCTCTTCACAATCTATGTAGAATAATTTCTTCTCAGCACACTTATGACCTTTAGTGTATTTGCTATCACAATTGTAACAAAGCCCTTTTGCTCTTTTTTCTTCCAATTGTTGTGGTGTCAACCTTATAGGCTAAGTTACCGGATCCGGCCCTCTGGGGTACAGGATCCACGGATCCACGGATCTGATCCGGATTCGGATCCGGATCCGCGTAAATACGCCCAAGAACCGGGAACATGTGCGCATACATCGCATACATCGCATATATCCGCGTCATTCGAATCCGCGTAAAATGTGCGCATACATCTAAGCCAGTTTCAGAAGCCATCGGGCGGTTTTCAGAAGCCATCGGGCGGTTTTCCCAAAAAACTCCGGCAGTTTCAGAAGCCATCGGGCGGTTTTCCCAAAAAATGCTGGCTATCATAAGAGAGCCTTCAATGTATTGGCCTTTGACGATTTGTAGATCAAAAATGTAAAAACTATGATTGACGGAACTACAGTCGCATAGAGACGCCACTGCAAACTTCGGTAGGTTATGCCCTCGAAAGACACGATGGTAATTCAGTCAACAAGCTTTTAACTTTTTCATTTTTACCCCTTTTTTTTAATTTGAATTCATATGGTTTTATAATTTTCTTTTAGATACATATTCTTTTATACATATTAAAAACAATAATATATTCATAATAACGAATTATATATTAAATTTTATTTGAATATATTTTCTCATTAAAATTGTTTTATAAATAATTTATTTTCTTTATTTATATATATTAAAAAATATCATATTAATATGCATATTAAGTTCAATTAAATTTTATGTTAAATATAATAATGTTTATGTGTATATAAAGGATTACAAATTTAATAATTATAATTATATATATATTTGAATTTAATGGCTCTTGTATGGTGTGTGGGCATAAACTAATGATGGTGTTTTATGAATGCAAACTTAAAAAACAACAATTTGTTAATTTGAAGAGATAATTAAAGATGAACTTGAATATATGGTAAAAGCACAAAATGAATGACAATGATTTAGCTTTAATATATATATATAAATGGATGATTTTGTGTCTATTATTAATTTTATTATATTTTTAATATTATTATATTTTTTGTACTTGCCGTATCCTTGCCGTATCCGGATCCTGGATTTTCAAAAAACTAGCGAATCCGGATCCGGATCCGTATCCGTATCCGTATCCGTATCCGAATCCTGGTAACTTAGCTTATAGGTTGTGGAAGACTAGGGGCAACAACACTTCCGTCTTTATAGTTGTGAGTGGTATGCTTCCTGGTTGCCATAATTTTGCTTTCCATTTTTCTTGCTAACCTGAATGCCTTCTCTAATGAATCGAGTTCCCAAAGGCGAACATCATGTTGGATATTATCCCTTAAAGACCCTATGAACACATCAATCCTATGCTCCTCTGGAATATCTTTTACCTTTAGAAGGTTCAGCGCGATTTCTTCTCAAACGGGTTTTTTTTGCGACTTCTGAAACGTCACAGAAAAAAGTTATAGCGAAAATGTCACGATGACATGTTTGGAGCAGCGAAACCCTAGAATCCAAAGCTTTGATATCAAATGTTATGAAACCAGCTCAAGAAAAGATAGAAAAGATAGATCAACGCCTTAGAATTCAGCCTCTTCGAGGGGGCAACCTCCTTTACATTACATAAATGAACAATTCTTGGATGATACAAATGACAAAACCTCCTTTCTATATATAGGAGTCTAAGGAGTCACAATATAATCCAGCCGACCTAACAATAATAATATAAAGCCACAAAAATAACAATAGAGGGATTCTATGGGGCACATAAATAACAACATGGGGGTAATAGGGGTACAACAATATAAATAAGGGGTATAACTACAATAATAATGGGGTAATCACTAGTATTATAGGGGCCCAACAGTTTTGGCCAAAGTCTTTTATGGCTCCTTAGGCAAATGTATCAATCTCCTTTGGTCACGACCAAGCCAGGTACTTCTGGAATGCAAGTTCTTCTAGCTTCTCAGGAGAGAATTTGCCTTTGGACCATTCACCTTTCTAGTCAAAGTCCTTTATGACTTATCCAAGTCCTTCTGGCTTCAAAGGTGAACTACATCCATCTCCTTCAGTCGACATAGCCAAGTCCTTCTGGCTTCTAAGTAGATGATATATCCAATCCTATAATTTCCCTTGGACATTCACCTCTAGTCGAGCTAGCCAAGTACTTCTGGCCTCAAAGGTGAATGTATCCTATAATTTGCCCCTGTGATTGTCTTGGGCCATTCACTTTTCTGGTCAAAGTCCTTTATGACCTAGCCAAGTCCTTCTGGCTTCAAGGGTGAATGTATTAATCTCCTTTTGGTCAAAGTCTTTTATGACCCAACCAAAGTTTTTTATGGCTTCAGGAGATGGTCAACCCAATCTTGCAAAGACCTCATCATTTCCTTCCAATGAGGAAGACATTCAACATCATACTAAGCTCTTGTTTGAATTATATCCACAATCTGTTCGTCTGTAGATATGTATTGGAGATCTCTTGCTCCTCTCTATATCACCTCAAATGAAGTGGCCCAACCATGTCCTTCTGGCTTGTGAAGTAGGTCTTCCTGTGGTAGTTTTTGTTCTCCTTTGTCACAGAAACAAATACTGCTGCCCTCTCTATCACTTGAGCAAGTCCTTATGCTATTACTGCTCCCTCTGAACTAGAAGTTCTTCTGGTCATTTGGCACGATCCTGGATGTCCACCCTTTTCAACATTAATCACTTCTTGCTGAGTCTATTCTCGAGCCCAAGAGTTTGAGCATTGGCGACAGGAGCAAAAATATTTTCATAGTCGACTTCCTCTTTTTGTGGGAACCCTCTTGTCACAAACTTCTATATGATGCTTGTTGCTGCATAAATCATTCCATTGGTAGTTACCACAATGTACCCATTCTTTCCTCCATTTAGGAGTTCATGGAAGAAAAATCATAACCAAGCAAAATACAAGGACAAGAGGCTGAACAAAAAGTAAAATAATAAGACTGATCAAGGGAGAAAAAATATAGGTAAATATCTCTTGATTAAGAAAAGAACAGTTGAGGGTTGTAGGAAATTGTCAACTCCCTCTTGATCCATGCCTCCTTAATGAAGTCAATCTGAAATGTCATCAAGCTTGGATTACTTTTTCTTCTTCTAAGGTGTATGCTCATCCTCATGCTCAACATCTCTTGCTGATCTATGCTGCCTTTTCTGTAAGGTTTGATTTTTCTTCATCCTGCGGATTCATCGAACTGTTTAGCCATACCAAAGGCTCAACAAGTTGGCTTCAAGCCATTAAAGCGGTGTCTTCAGTATACTAACACGACGATGGAGCTTTATCAGAAAGTAATAAGGATGCCCATAAGATTCAGAAGTAGTCATGAACCAAAAATCACATTCTTGGTGAGCATAACCCAGGGCAAATAGAAACCCTTTAGTGTAAAGAGGCAAAATATGTTGACTTGTGCATTTGGATACTCTCTTGCCCAAATGTTTACAAGTATGAAAACCAAGGATATCTCCAAGCATGGTGACCTCAAAGACGGAACAAAGGACAATACAAGAAGAGACAATGATGAAATTAAATGCTCTACACTTAACTCCTTCCAGGCGCACGTCAATAAGTTGTCAGATTCTACATGGGAGTGATCCTTATCTTGACTTTGCTCTGGTGTGAATGCCTTGACTATGAAGGAGTCGTGTGGGGACTCAACCTCATCTAAAACCAAGTGTTAAGCTCAACTTTCACCATCCTCCACAACATATAGCCAGATTGAATTTCGACCCCTTCAAGCTTTGAAACCAAAACAGACTTCAAATTTTTGAGCCCCACATGTGGAACCTTAAATCGTAACCATAACCAAAAATTTATGAACCAAGGGATTGGAGCTCTCAGAATAATAGAACAGTAAGGCAAGAGTTCACTGCTCTCAAACCAATGAATTAGAGGAAAATAATTATGAACTCCAAATTGTGATTGCCAACCAGAAAACTTGTGCTACCTCTTTCTGTTCACGCATACACAGATAATCACAATCAAATTTCCAATCATGACGAGCTCCTCACACAAAGATACTTGCCTAGACCAGGTCACACTCGAACAAGAGAAACAAAGAAATGCTGACTACATCATAATTTTAATCATTGTGAATGCTTTCAGTTCTGAAATATAAAAGACACCATGACCACTATTCCAGAACACATAAATAGACAAAGGTTGAACACAAATGTATATATTTTCTTTTCTCAAACTTATCCTTCTAACTTTTTGAGGCATATTCGACCCTCTCTCAACCAGCATGAATACATGTAGTATTCAAAATTTGGTCTAGTATGTTTAAGGGTAGAAGCAATGCTATCCACTATGCTAACTCGCCTTGGCATTTTTAATGATGTTTGTCCTAAGGTGATAATGCAGTGAAATACCCTGACAACACCCCGCAATCCTTTTCCAATCACAATTGAAACTAGCTCCACCTAATAAATCGGAGTGGGCTTTTGGGTAGAACAACTACCAAGTTTGTCTTGGTCTTAGTTTAGAAACGAAATTCTATTGCCACAACCATTAAGGGAACTTCTTTCTTTATCAATTTTCTTCCTGGATAACCCAACAATTGAGTGATTAATCTTGCAATTCTTCATGATGCATTCTTCGGCAATGACATTGTCAGTGATATTTGCATCAGGTATCTTTGAAGCAATGTTTTAAGACTCCGACTTCGACTTTGTCAAGGGTCGACTCCGACTTCAACTCCGACTCGGTATCGACTCGGCCGACTTGATTTCATTGACTTGGTCGTTGTAAAAAATACATTAAATATTTTTTTTATTATAAAAAAACATAATTTTAAAGATTTTCATTCGTGTTTCCAAACACGCAGCATTAGAATATTGATAGAAGACAACATATGATCAAAGTGGGCTCATGAATATATCCATTATATCAAAATGGCAACTAGTGCACTGTCGAATACATACATGATGATGATATAGAGATCAAAACAAAAACACATAACCAAGGAGGCTAGAAATGGCCTCTACAACAAAAGTAAACTGTGACCAGTACTACTGGCTACTACTAGAGGAGCCAAGACCATTTGGCCCAACCTCTGCATCAGAGTCAGACAGGTCAGTGCATGGCTCCTCCTCATCATCTCCAACTACAACTATAGAAGTGGTAGCACTAGCAGGCTGTGTAGCAGTTGCAAGTTTAGATAGACGAGTTATGCGCTTCTGTCATGGTTGAGCAGAGGAAGCGCCTGCAACTGGAGGACTTGGGGTTGGATCTGAGGCTGGTACAAGTGGATCTGCATTCAATTGAACATTATGTTCGAGTGATGCCTCCACCTGTAAATCCAAATCAAGATCCTCATCAAAATCAAACTCTGTTGGATGACTCTCCACTACCCAATCTGATGTTGGATCAATGTCTTCCAACATAATGGGATCTGAATCAGGTCTTTTGTTCAACAATTGGTTGTGTCTGACTCAGAGGTTGTATTAGACATAGACTAGATCATTTAACCGTTTTTCATCCAAACGGTTTCTCTTCTTCGTGTGAATCCTCTGAAAGACAGACCAATTGTGCTCACACCCAGTAGCACTGCAAGTTTGACTCAAAATACAAATTTCAAACTTCTGCAATTCAGGACAATGGCTACCAAAAGCCTCCCACCATTGTGCTACAAAAAACATAGGAGTGTAATAAGTTAGCTCAACAAAATTACAAATTATATCAAACTTTCAAATTATAAACAATTCAATAAAATAAGTATTAAGAATTTGAAAATTGAAATTTTTGTTTACTAAGCTCATCTGGTTCCCTTGCAATCTTTGCTAGGTTCTTCCCAAAGGTACCTGTGGCTTTGCTGAAGGTTGTGACCTGTCGGTGTATCTCTAGCTAATCACACTCTAATGGGATCATGCGATCAATGTAGTCAATCAATCCATCTCTAACCTCCCCCCTTCAAAGCTCTTGCCGCCAGAGCTTTATAATGATACCATGGGTTCAAAAAATACCAGTGTTCCACGGGGACGCGTCCCCCAGGGTTGGGTGCACGCACCCCTCGCACCCCACGCACCCGGGACGGGGAGTCTCTTAGGGGTGCGTTTCCCCACGCACCCTTTTTGGGGAGTCTTGGGGAGACGCAAGGGGGTGCGTTTCCCCAGTGTGGGAGTCTAGACTCCCCAAGACTCCCCAAAAAGGGTGCTTCTGGGCGTCCCCCTTCAGTATGGGAGTCTAGACTCCCCAAAAAGGGTGCGCCTGGGTGTCCCCCTTTAAATTTGTCTAATAAGACTTAAAAATTCAAAATAATCAAAAATTCAAAACTCAAAACCATTAAATTTTATTTTTTTTTAAACTAAATAACTAAAACTTAAAAGTCTAAAAAAAAAATTAAAATTAAAACTAAATAACTAAAACTTAAAAGCCTAAACCTTAAAGTTAAAAGCTCATTTCATTTCAACCCAAAGTCATTTCCATTTCACTCTTAACCATTTTTGAGTTTGAACTTTGAAACTTTGAGTTATATAGATTTAGTGTTCAAACTTTGAAAATATACTAGTATGTTTTGCTTTCAATTTAGATTCTAGAATGATGGATGATGAATTTAGTTTTTAAATCAATGTAGATTGTAGAATGATGAACCATTGAATGATGAATGATATCAATCAATGTATTTGAATATTTTATTATTGATTTTTATTTTTGTTTTTCGAATCTCATGGTATGTATGAATAATAATTAATTCAATAATGAGACTTGTCACTTGCGTATGTCATATGAATGATGTATGTATCAAAATGAATGATGAGGATGGATCAATGATTCAAATTTCAATTGTCTATTTAATATTTTTATGCTTTCATTATTGAATAGTGAACAATGAATATGAACTTGAATTATATATATATATATATATATATATATATATATATACCTCGACGACTCCCCGCACCCCCGAAATTTCCCTAAAATTTGAGGGTACTCCCACACGTCCCCCCTGTGCGTCTCCCCGCACCCGCGTCTCCCCGCACCGGAGTCTTGGTGGAACATTGAAAAATACCTAGCTGCATGTATAGGGTGATGGAGTTGATTGTTCCATCTTTCATCAATGATTGCCCAAATGGGCCCATACTTAGCCACTTTATCCTTGTATGCCTTCTTTATTTGCTCCTTTGCTTGATCCATAGCCTCATAAATGAAGCCCATAGCCAATCTTTCCCCATCCACCAACCGCAACAACTTAACCAGTGGCTCAACAACCTTCACAATCTCTGTTTCCTTTCTCCAAAATATTTCTTCATTAACTTTCTTTTTAAATTCTTTGCCATTATGTTTGTGAGACCACTGGCTTTGATTCCATCCTTCACTGGAAAATATCTTTTGCAAGTTTCTATGTTGTGAAAGCATAAATTGCAATGTCAAAAAATGAGTAGCAAATCTAGTGATGGTAGGCCTAATAATATCCCCGCCCCCTGTGTGTCTCCTCATAAGGCTCAAAATCCATGAATGATTGTAGATAAATTTTGTTATGCTTTTGGCATGACCTACAGTGTTTTTGACCCAATCTAATTTGCCAATATCCTCAAGCATGAGGTCTATGCAATGTGCAGCACATGGGGTCCAAAGGATGGTTTTCTATTTTTCCTCTAATAGTTTACCAACAAGAACATAGTTAGAGGCATTATCTGTGATGACTTGAAAAACATTAGCCAACCCCACCTCCTCAACAACCTCATCCAATTGCTGAAACAACAAATGTCCATCTTTTACCTTATCAGATGCATGAACTGATTTTAGAAACATGGTTCCTTGTGGGCAGAAGATAAGAAAGTTTATGATGGTACGGTTCCTTTGATCAGTGCATCCATCTAACATGATGGTACATCTTGTTCTTGCTCATGAGTCCTTGAAATCTTTCAAATACTCATTAATGGAGGCAATTTCTTTCTGCAAACGATACCCCCTTATCTCATCCATAGTAGGGCCTTTGAAGCCTTTTCGAGCAGCATGTATGGCATCAAACGTAGGTTCATAATATGGTGAATGGGAAGCATTGAAGGGGATATCAACATCATATCACCATCTACATATGTAATCACAAATAGTCTCCCTCAATTCTTTCTTCCAATGGTCATCTAAAGTGGGCTGCAAAGTTCTACTAGCTTGAGGACCATGTGCATATGATGGAGAGGCGGGTGACAATGAAATAACTTTTGATATTCATATCACCATTCTTTTTCATTTTACCCTTACCCTTTTCTTGAGTAGACTCCAAAGAGGGAGGAACATACCAGAAGGGGTTGGATGCATCGGTACAAGGGATAGAAGAAGAACCCTCAAAATCAAAATGGGGGTTGGTAGCCATCATTTTTTGTATACTCCTCTTCCTCCCAATTTCAGCCTCTAATTATTTTTGCCTAGCCTTTTTCTTCTTTAAACTTCTCAAAGTTGGCTCACAAATCCTTCCTAATCTCCCTAATTTTTGGTGATTCACATGGAGTAATTTGGCCTCTAATCTCTGTCAAGTGTTGTTTGAGCCTATTAATGCCCCCAGGACCTTCCTTAATTTTTCTATGGCAAAATTTGCAATGCATTTGACTATCAACCATTTCAACATATGCCCAAGCAACATCTTTCATTGTAGGTGCCATTTTTTCACTTGGAAATCAAAGGAAAAAAAAATCTGAAAATGAAAATAAAAAAAATAGCTTTGCTTCAATGTTCATTTCTTTCACAAGAAACACTCTTTTCAATTTCCAGATTTGCACAAAAAAATAAATAAGCAAAAACAGATTTTTACAAGTGAAAAAAATACCTCTAGACACAAACTGCCTCCTAAAGGTTGCTCCAACAAACCAACTCCTCAATGTTGCTCCAATGGCTGCGCAAGAAGCTCCTCACTCCTACTACAATGCTTGCCCAAGACTCTTCATTGCTGCTCCAAAAATAAACTCCACAACTCTTCACAAACTCTCACTCAAATGCAATGAGATGGCTATGAGGAAATGAGAGGGGTTGGGTGGGTTTTATAGGGTTTAGGAGAGGGGAATGGATCCCAAAGAACCTAAAGGTAGATTAGAAATGGCTTTGGGGTCCCCAAAAAACAAATTCCAAAAAAAAAATGCGTTGTTCTGACTTTTTTGGGCCGCTATCACCGAGTCAGCCGAGTCGTTAGCCAACTTGGCCAGCTCGGTAACAACCCAGCTCGTTGTTCCGGTTCAAAGGCCGAGTCGACCCAGTGGGGGTATGACTCGGACCAACTCGGCCGAGTCGGTTTCGAACTGGCCGTTTTTAAAAATAGAGCTTTGAAGGTGGTAGGGACCTTTTTTGGGATTGGAGCACAATGATCATAAAAGCTGAAATCTGGGACTGGCTTCTTAGTAAGTCCTATGTTCGCATTGTAGAAAGCTTCAATAGTAACCCTTAACTAGCCTCAGTCAACTTCTTGAATAGTTCCACGGATTTCCGTCTAGCCTTTTCTCCGACTAACCTTGGTCCTGCGACTAGGCCTGTGGCCCTTGCAACCTCTATGGTTGTTGTCCCTTTTAGAAAATCGGAAAGGCAGAAAGATTTTCTTATACTTGATAATTACTTGTGAGATTCTTGTGTTCTTATTAACTTTCTTATGTTCTTCTTTTATCTTAGTTCATCAAGCAATTACCAAAACAATAACACAAAGATCAAGGACACCAGATGCAAGGGGATAGCCGGGGAAAAACCCCAATCTTGGGGAAAACCCAGTCAACAACTCTTTTTTCAATAGTTTTCCTGAGATAATCCAAGACTCTAGACTTAGACACAAACTTTCTCCACACTATGTTAGCCCTTTCCTTTTTCAGCAGATGATCACTTTCTAGTAGTATGTAGCAACAACAACACTTTGATGCAGTAGTATCTTCGACCTAGCAACTTCGATCTTAATGCAACAACTTTGACCTTGAAGAACTTAGCTCTTCGACCTTGAAGCAACACTTCGACCTTGGAGCAGCACTTCGACCTTGATGCCACAACAAAACTTCTTGATGCTATAACAGAACTTCTTGATGCCGTAACAAAACTTCTTGATGCCGTAACAAAACTTCAACCTTGATGCTGTAGCCTAGAAAATCACACGTTTGAGAGAGAGAGATAACCCAAAACCTTTGATCCTGCAATTCTCCTTCTTCCACTGCAACTTTGCACTTTTTCACGACTTCTTCTAGGAGATTGAAACTTGTGTGTGTGATTGTCCTCCAAATGAATCAAACTGCTTCAATATATAGGCTTCTAGTGAGGTTGAATTACCTTTCTTGAGGCCGACTTGGTGTGGAGGTGACATAATTCATTTTTGACTCAAAAATAATTCTTTTTACATGATTCAAAAGCCCAAGAAGGGTCTCTTTAAATGTACAATGACTCTATTGACTTAGAATAAATCCTAGAAGTCCTCAATGGGGAATTTGACCTAAAACATGATGACCCAAGCATGAAACCCATGCTTTAATAAGTCATAATAATAATAATAAATTTTCTTTTCATTCTTTTTCATAAGTACATTTTATATTGACTCAAATACAATTATGAAGACCAAACCTTGTTACATTTTTCAACAGTCCCTCGGTCTGTTCCACTTTCGGTCTGAGATTTCCAACCCTAATAGACTTCAAATGGGTCTTCTTTTGCCCACAAAACCCTCACAACCCTATTGAACATGAACAGACCCTCTCAGATGCCCTTCTTAGGTCTATCTAGACCTTAGCCACCCATTTCCCTAGGGTCTTGAGGCTTTCAACCTATTCTTCTTAAGCAAAACTTCCTTCAAGCACAAACCATAACTCTTCCTCCTTGGTTGTGGCTTTCTTTTGTTCTCCACACAGGTAGTCCTTCACAAATTTGTTTTTAGTGGCTATTCTCTTAACACAACTCTGATACCATGTTTATTTTTCTAAAATAAACACAATAGCAACCAATTTTTGATTTGATAATTACTTCTAACGATGTTCAACTAATTTATCTTGCGCCACATATATCATTAAGCAATTATACACAAAAAATCTCAACAGTGATGCAACAAAAACAATAGAATCAAATAAGACCATAAAAAGACAACCATGCACAATAGAGACAACAAATTTTCCTTGTGAAACCAAACTTGGGAGAAAACTCAACAACTCTTCTTCTAGAAGAAATTCCTATTCAACAAGGTTTACAATAAAATGTCTAGAAATCTGTGCCAAAAACTTGTGCATGTGTGATTTATTGCTTTATATTGTTCTGTTGTGAAAAGTAGCTTTGTTGAGATTCTTGGTTTGGTAGCGTCAGAGATTCTAAGATTCTATCCTATACCCAAGATCATGGAAATTCAACAAAACCAAGTCCAAACTTTAGCAATTTCATCATTTTTCTGCTCCCACGAGTGTCTTCTATATAAGAGAGACGATGAGTGAGTGAGGCAAATGAAGTGTCACATTATGTGTATATATACAAGGGGTTGACTTGTCCCTTTTGAGCCTACATGAAAACCAAAAAATAAAATTTATTATATTTTAATTTCCATGATTTTTCTAGGCCGACTTAGGAGGCCTCTTGGCATGTGTGAATACCTCCCGATGCTACACAAAAATCAACAGGCTTCTATTCTAGAAATATATGACAATATTACGAGCCTTTGCCCATAAAAACATGGGCAACTCCTAGTCATGAATGAAGCATACTGTTGGTTGCTCCAACAAAAGCCCTGTTCTTCTGTTCTACAACCCCATTCTACTTAGGGTTTTACATGTTGATTTGTGGTAGCATCGGATGTGCTCTAGCCATGAAAATTGGTAGAGAGGCTAAAGCACGTGAGATCTCCAAGACCCAAAAATGGTTTGGGGAAATTTCACCCAGTTGAAGACATATTAAAATAATTAATATTTTTAATGGAGTTCCTAAGTTTAAACTTAGGAAAATTAAAAGATTAATGGGTATTAATATAAAATTGGGTGAGAATGTTCTAAATGACATGGATCAATCCAAATCTAATCTTAGCCGTTGATTAGAGACTTAATCTCACCCATTGAAGATTCAATAGGAAAAGTATAAGAGGAGGCTTGAGGGTCAGTTGGAGACACACCAAGAATGATCAGGCAGTTCGATTCTCTAGAGCGGGGCTTGCTAAGAAAATTCGAATTAGTGATCTATTGCAGTGAGTACATAGCAGAGAGGCAGATATATTGGCGGAGGGTCAGTGCAGAGACCGAAGAGGCTGACGCAGAGGTAGCTAAAGCTACGCAATGGCAGCAAGAGCCACGCAGAGGCAACGAGAGACTGCGTAGAGGCTGAGGGGCCTACGTGGGTGACGCAAAAGGCCAGAGAGCTGACGCAGAGAGGCAGAAGGCTGACGCAGAGGGTTCAGGAGCTACGTTGAGGCTAGTAGGGCTGACGCAGAGCCTAGGAGAAGCGCCAGAAGGATTTTCATGGGGAAGACTAGCTGAATATCTGTCTTTGAGAAGAGGTATTATTGCCGTGTAACAATCTCTGTTGGATGAACTAGTTCAACACCCTAGTTGTACTCAAGAAATCTGCATAATAAAAAAACCCTCAGAACTGTTGCACCGTTTTTTCCGCATTGGGTTTTTCCGGCGACAATTGTCCAAAAATAACGGTGTCCCTTGTGTGTTTGTCTAGTATTTCAGTTGTTGATCTGTATATGAGTTAAGGCTGCATTTGTGTTTATTTTCAATATTTATATGTATAAATAACTTGTTAATGGAATAAACAAGTAGGTGAAATAAACTAGATAATGCAGTAGGGATTTCTAACGTGCCAGACTTAGAAATTTCAACATTACAGATTTGTCAGCTCCTTCCTAATGCCCTCTTGTGCAGAGAAGTTGTTGAAAGTGTTATAGGTGTACTTGTCTCCTTTATTAGACCTTAGTGTCTTGATCTTTCTGTCGAACTGGTTCTTAACAAGAACCTTGAACTCCTTGAACTTGTTGAAAACCTCATACTTATTCTTCATGAAATAGATCCAGGACTTCTTGGAGAAGTCATCTATGAAGGTCCTGTTATTGCAAAATCTAGCAGGTCTTGTAGAGGAATACCCTACAAGGCAAGCACTGGACCAAATGACAACAATAAGGTAATGGCCTGTTGTCACTACAACGACTATCCCCTGCTCTTTATGGATTTTCACCAATGGGAGGAGTCTTGGTATATAGGTCACCTACAAGAGATATTCTAGGCTTAGAGGTTTAAGGTGACACAATAGGCTTCCAAAGGATGGCTCAACTTAAGTACAAGGTTCAAACAATGATGAAGAGGCAATTCACATCCCTTAGAGAGGCCAATCTAGGGCATGCTAGACCTAGGGCTTGAGTGATAGCATGCAAAATGGAATATCCTAAGGTCAAGGTACCAAGGAAAAGGTTTCCAATAATGAGTATTAACAATCTAATGGCATATGAAACCTTCAAGAAGCCCTCAAGTTGAAGCTTAGCCAAACTAGGGTTTCTCCTAGGGAAAAATAGCTAGGGCAAGAGAAATTATGGTGAAAAATGGATGAATTAGCCACCAAGGAGGATGATTTTGAGGTAACCAATCCTATTCTTGACGTTGAATCCTTCCAAACCCTAAGATTACTCTTCTAGGAAATTTTGCTCCAAGTCCTAATTGAACCACTTATCCTTGAGAGGGTTGAAAAAGAAAGAAAAAGGTGAGCGAAATTCAAATTGTGGATGAAGTAAAGCTTGATCACCTCCAAATGACAAGGCAAGTGCCTCGTCCTTAGGTTGATGGAGTCTACAAGATTGATAGATTAACCAAGCTTTGCGAAGGAGTAAGGATATTTTGATGCCCTAGCACAAAATCCTAACTATTATCTTTGTGAGGGACCAATATTCACTTGGGAGAGCTAACTCAAAAGTTCACCAAGGGGATTTTCATTAACATTTCATTCATGAGTAATGGATACAATGATGATATCTTAGCTTCTATGCAATTGATTTTCAACAATAATTGGTACAATAGAAAATCCTTAGATTACCAATACATTCCATACATTAGGCATAAGATCAAAATTTCTTCAATAAAAGGCTCACTTACAAGATAAAATGCATGAAAAATCCATTCATTGATCCAAGATAACTTCTTCAAATCCAAGACAAGAGCTCCGATAAACAATGTCCTCCATAGATCACATCTCTCCAAAGATACAAGAGGCCGAAATTCTCCTAAGGAGGGCCTTATAGTCCAAGTGATGATGAATAGAAACAATGATCTTCTCTTGTATTGATATGAGGAGGACGAGTCCAAATATTAGTCTAAAAGCCCCTATGAACAAGTTAAATCACAAGAAACCCTTGGGTTACAAGCCAATCTTCTAGCTTTTGATCATAAGTGCAAAATAAGCCTACATGTGTGAGCTGCTAGCCTTCTAGGGTTGACGTCATGCTGGAAATGGTTGTTGAATTTTGTAGCTATGGTCAGTCTTCTTAATTAATATCTTAGCCCTTAATATATATGTAATAATGAATATAAGACATGTTCTTCATGTTGACTTCAAAAGAGAAATTTTGAATTTTGAAATTTAAATTATTTTTGCCTCCAAAATGTAAAGTTGGCCCTCCAGAAGTTTAGGTTGGCTTGCCCCTATAGACACACCACTTGGGATCATCTAATCACTATACATATGCCCATTCGACCTCATCAACTGGCAAGTAATTGAAACCTTCCGAGGCAGAAAATTCGAATGATTTGAGGCAGAGAATTCAAACCATTTGAGGCAGAGAATAAGATGAGTCTAAGACAAATCAAAGGTAGAGTTTTTGGGCATAGGATGCCAAAATTCGGCCCTAGCATATCATACTAGGCCAAGTTCATTGGGCAGCAATTTGACTTGTCTAGAGGGCATTTTGACTTGGTATGACCAGGGTTATGTTACTAGTTAGCTTGACTTTATGTTTGACTTGATGTATCCTTGTTGAGCTTAATGATTTCTCTATGAAAAGGGTTGCTTGGTTTTTTTTTCCATGTGGGTTTTCCCAGGTTAAATTCTTTTGTCTCTTGTTTAGTTGTCTCTTTATGATTCCACTGGCATTTTGTTTCTACTGTTGAGATCTTCTATGTAATTACTTTATGATGAATGTGATTGCAAGAAAAGATTAACCTAAGAAATCATAAGAAGTAATTATCAATTTAGGAGATCCTTGAAAAATCAACAATGCTCTCCATATGCCATGTACAAGTGCTAGAAGGTGCCAAATGTGATGTAGGAGCATGTAAATATCATGATTTGAGGGTTGGCCCTCAAATCCACCTCAATGGCTCCCTGTGGTCCCAAAACCTAGATGGGGCACCACAAAATGGTTTCTATGGGTCTTCAACTATGAGAAGTGTCCATCTTTGTTTCAATGTCGAGGGCTTTCAAGGTGCTACAAGCCTTTCCAAGTCTCTGAAGGTGAAACCATCCTCATCTGGGCCTTGAATTAACTGCCATCCCTCATAAGGTGCTAACTGCTAGGCCACCCTGGGGGCATGCTGGGTCTAGATGTGTCATCTTGAAGAATAATCAAATCCAATGCAAAGAGGCACATCGTCCAAGGAGTGCTCTAGTACGTGCGTAATATGATGGTGCTGCTGGGAGGCCTAAGAATCTCAACATTTCACTTGATAGTGCTAATATATCCCTCTAATGGCCTGGGTACTTGTGGGTAAGGTGACCGAGATATGCGCTGCTAAACCACTTGATAATCACAACACATAGTTTAGTGAAAGCAACCAATCATTAGGGACAAAAATCATTATTGCATCTAAGTGAACCAAGCTTGAGTGTCTTGGGCTACCTAATACTTTATATAAAGACCCCCTTCCAAAATCAGGGCGTCGAACTCGTAATGGTGTTTTCTCCCTAGGTAAGAGTGGCTAAAGGACAACCCTATTATGTGTTTTTGGCCCCTAAGGGGAAGTAGCATTTCGTCAATCTACCCTTCAATTCATAGGTGTTAGTGTAATGATGATAGGAAGGCGATAAGACTTGTGGCCAAGTGCCATGGTCGAAGGGACTGATTGATGGGGATCCACACCTAAAGTGTATAGATGTGAGAAGGGAGCAATCGTGGATGCATGAGTTACCAACTTGACCTTTGTTTTTCCACCTCTCTTGTGTGCGCTTTACTTTTTCTTGACTTTTCTTTGTATTATTGCTCACAACTCAAGGGTTAGATCTTTCTTTGAGTAATATACTAGTTGTATTACCCCTTAAGGATGGATCATTTCATTGCTCATTGGGGTTGGGACATGCAACGGTTCCTTTTGATGATGTAATGGAGCAACATGTGCTTAGGAACTGTTTGATGGCCATACATAGTGAGATAGAGCTCATGCTAAGCTTTTGCCCACGTGCTAAACATTTTCATCTTTTCTTTTGATTTTGTTTTGTGGCCATGATATGCTCTTTTTGTTTCTTTTAGCTGCATCAACCTCGGCAAAGTTTCTAGTCCCTATCTGGGTATGTGGATGGATGGGTGCCAAATCCCAAAAAACCAGTGGTCAGTTGAACCCAAAGAATGAAGGTGGAAAATGGGGCTTGTGATGTATGATGGAAAGCGGTAAGTATGACATAGAGATAGGTGGAACTATGCTATCTCAATCAGGGCTTCCCAAGTAGTGCCCCTCCTATACCCATCGGGCCATTAGGGGAGGTCCCACTGGAATAAGATCGAAGATTAACCCACCTTTTAAAGTGAGAGAACATTATTACGGTCAAAGCCCATCCTTCTTCCAGATCACCGCATAATCCATATCAAATGCCCAAAAACAAACAAGCATAAGCACTCAATTGCAAAATGAGCAAAGTACCTTTTGAGTGGAGCTTTGGAAACCCACCTTCGTCCATGTGCCCTTGCCTGATGGATGAGAAGCATATGGCTGATGCAAGTGGCGGAGATATATGGCATATCATTAGCTAGTGGTGGCTGTTAGGAGCTGTTGGCTGCATGGATGACTGATTGACTGTCAAAAATAGTAGAAAAGATTTCTCCTAGGTTACCCATTTCAGTGGGCAACAAGTCACATAGTAATGATACCCTCTTAAGGATACAACTCATATGGTCCACACACACCTAAGTGTATCAGGTCCAAAATCCCTTTGGCCCCTAGTGTCGCTGCTCAGAAAGCTTTTCTTTGCGTACTCGCCTAGTGTGCAGCCCTTGCAAAACTCATGGCACTTGACCTTAAGCTTTGGCATTCCTATCAATTTCGCTGTCTTGGATTCTTGAGCCAAATGTATACTTTACCCTCCTCAAAGGTTATGATGTAACCTTTGTCCTCCAAGGTAGCAACTGAAATCAGGTTCTTGGTCATGCCCAAAACGTACATGTCCTCCACCAACAAGGGTTTGCCGGACTCACTCTGAAACTTGACTGTGCCAATGCCAGCTGCCTAGTTCTTGGCATTGTCTCCAAGTTCTATGTAGAAATCCATCTCCTTTTCCTTCAGGTTGGTGAAGTACTTGACTCTCGTCATATGGCAAGAAGCCCTGCTATCAATATACCACACGCTGGTGGCAATTAAGCTTGAGAGACAAGCAATGAGTGAAAACTCATTCTCAAACTTTGTTGCAAACTCGTCCACTTCTGCAGTAGTAACAACTTGCTTCTGTTTGCCCCCCTTCTTGTTAGGGCACTAGCTGGCGAAGTGTCCTGGCTGATGCCATGCAAAACACTTGATCTTACTTAGGTCCTTCTTCTTCTCACCCTTTGAAGATGACCCATCACTTGGCCCCTTCTTGACCTTAGACTTACCCTTGCCTACTAGGGCAAGATTCTCCTCCTCTTTGAATCTCTTCTTCTGGTCACCACGCTGAGCTCCCTCTCAAATTTCCTCCTGGATGAAATCATCCCACATCCTTTCCCAAGAGTGCAGGTGCTCTCGGCCAACAATACACTTGAAACACCTCCCATTGTTTCGTAAAGCCATTCAAGGCTATACACACTAGCTCAGGTTCTGGGATTGTATCCCCAATAATTGCCATTTTGTCCCTCAACTGCGTTATCCTGGTCAAGTAGGTGGCTATACCCTCACCCTTGGACATTCTGATGTTGTGAAGCTTGTCCCTCAGCACCATCTTACGACTCTGATAGTCACTTTGGTACAACTTGGTGAGTGCATACCGCGTGTTCTTAATAGTACCTTTCTCCAACAGATGGGGTATCATTTGGTCTTTGACCCCATCGAGAATAATCCTCTGCGCCTTGGCCTCTTCAACCTTGTGAAGGTCTAGAGCAATTGAATCTGAATTAGGTGGAGTAACTGTTGTATTGACAAAGTTCCACAGTTTTTTTCTCCTTGAAAATTGCTGTGATTTGAACCCTCCACTGAAGATAGTTTGAGGAGCCTTGTTGTCTATTGTCATACTGAATGCTGGTGGCCATGGAAGAAAACCCTAGAAGCTTGTTCGCTGAACTTTGATTGCTTGAACTGGATGAGAGGTTTTTCAGAAGCCGCTATCTGAGGGTCATGTGAGGCTGCTGGCTGGAAATCTGCATCAATGGGAGAAAATTTTCTCCTATATTTACCCCTTTACATGCATGGGTAACAGATCCACAGCAGATAAGATAATTGTATGAATGTCCAACGCAGTGTTGCGGGGGAGCGCCCCCCCCCCCTCGCTCCCGCTCCCGATCCGCGCTCCGGGCGGGAGCGACTCGGGAGCGGGTCGGGAGCGCGCTCCCGAAATTGCTCCCGAAAAGGGAGTGATTTCGGGAGCGCGCTCCCTAAAAAAAATTTCGCTCCCTGCCTTTTCGGGAGCGTTTTGCCTTTTTTGCATTTTTTTTTTTGTAGCAATGTTCGAAATGCAATTTTTTTTGAAAGAAACAAATAGTTTTTGAGTGGGGCAACTTAATGATCAAGTCTAGGCCCTAGTATTGATATGCTATTCATGGTAATGTTAAATTCTTAAAGTAAAAGTGACATTTTCTTTAATTTTCATTTTCATCCTTTTACTTAAATTTTTAACATTACCATGAAATGACTCAGGATGTTTGAGAGTGGTTTCGTCCTCATTGGATTTCATATGGAGAAAGTAGAATTTTAGATTTCATTCAAAATCCAGCAGACTTATCAGTTTTTCAGGATTTCAGGATTGGGGGATTGCAATGTTTCCATTGAATTTTGTCATGTATTAGGGTATGGAACTCATATTTAATCAAGAGTACCAATCCCTCTATGTACCTTGATGTTAGTGACATTGGTTGTCGAACTCCTCTATCATGACCCTTCTAAAAATGTACGCATCACTCAAACAAAATCTTGACTTGACATGCTATGCTTTTTCTATCTTATGTTAATGCTTAGAGGGTGATATTAATGACAAAGATCCCTATACAGATACAAAGGTAATGACAAAGATACCTCTGGATATTAATGCTTGGAGGGTGATATTAATGACAAAGATCCTGATTTTGCAACAAGACTAAAAAATTAGACATTTCTCGTGGTGGCAAGAGGCCCAAGCATAAGAAATAGATAATAGATTTACTTCTCTTTTCTAGTTTCTAGTAGCTTTTATAACTATTGACTCTTTCATATTTATTATGATATTTTTTTAAACAATATATGACAATTTAAGTTTGAAGTTGGCAATTATAACTCATTAGTAATGAATTATGAATATGATGCTTCATGAAAGTTGAAAGTTGTTTCATTTCATTTCATTTTATAACATTTCATTTCATGTTAGATATTATTTGTTGTAATGGTTACACTTAGCTTACAAGTACAACTTTGGTGATCAATGATGATAAATGTTATATATTGAATTTTGAAAGCTTGAAACTTTAAGATTGATGAATCATGAGACTCAATATGTTGTATGTTACTATGTTACTAACTTGCGGACGTGGTTGATGAAGATTATAACTTCTAGATGATTGTTGTTATATGGTTCAATCTATGCTTTTTTATGTTTTTTATATCTAATTCATCATTCTACATGTTTTTGTTGACATATATGTATCAAAAATTAAAAAATATAAAAAATATATATATTTTTAAAAAATCGCTCCGGGATTCGCTCCCAAACCGGGAGCTTCTGAAAATGGTCGCTCCCGCTCCCGCTTCCGCTCCCGCTCCCCGCTTCCGCTCCCGCTCCCGCTCCCCGCTTCCGCTCCCGCTCCCAAGTAACATTGGTCCAACGAATGGCTAAAAAAGAAGGTGAATGGGATTGAAGAAACCAATACAATCAACAATAAACACCTGTGGTAGTCCCTAGGGCCAATTTGAGAACATACTATAAGTTGCTTGCTAATACATGAGAAAATTAAAAAAGAGATAGGTCAATTGATGTCAGAAGGAAGGGAGAGAATAAGCAGGGGCTAGATATAAATGGGGCCCTAACTCAATATCCACATCATAGATGGAAATACGGTTAGAAGAGAAGAAATTTCTTTGTGCCCTTGCTGATTGTCTTACAAGAGAAAGTAATTATATGAATTAAGCTCACTAGACATCAAATGAACAGCCATGGACATGGAAAGTGCAATAAAGCATCAATGTTGACACTATGAAGGTATAAGCTTGTAAAGTGTATTAAAACCAGAGTTTGGTTAGTTAGGACAACTTCTTCAAGAATCTAGTAGAAGTTAAAAGATTTATATGAACTTTATCCTTTATTTCTTGAACCTCTCTGTACTTTATTGTTGCTGTACATTTTGTTTTAGCAGATTTATGTGGGTGAATATAGACTTTCAATTATTTTTTTTCGGTCATTCTTTAGGTTTTCTGGACTCTTTGTTTAAATTCCATGTAATTAGACTTTTGTATGGAGAATTATGGTCCCAAACTTGTGCTTATTTGGAGAATACATGTTAAGAGATGCATGGTTGCATACATCTATTGAGTTGATTTTGGGTTGGGTCTATTATGATTAGTGTTCAAAAGGCCAACTGGTGACTGGGGATGAGCCTAAGAGCTAGTTATCACCATCACTGAAGGGCTGCAATGTTCAGATTCTTTCTGCATCAGGGTTAAGTTCAGAAATTGTTATTCTGTTTGCATGCTTAAATAGAATTTTCCTGTTCAGTTGATTGTGTTCAATTTAAATATTTTGATTGAATTGACCAATTACTTTATTTTCTACGTGATTTGATTTAGATTTTTTAGTTCAGTTGTGACAAATAGAATGAACTGTATCTCAATTTAATTGTCTATCAGATATCTGCTACTTTTCCTGTCACTTATATCAGTGTGTTTTTAACAGGTACTGGTTGTTTATTTATTAACTGAGGTAGCAAAAGGGAAGAAATCATTGTGGTATCCTTATTTTCTGCAATTGCCACACAACTATTATACGCTAGCCAGCTTTACTGATTTCCAAGCTCAAGCTTTGCAGGTTTACCTTGCTTCCTGTAACATTTTTATATCAGTCGTTCTGGAAAAGATCTTTAATGTAATGTTGATATCCAAGGCTCCGTGTTATAGGATTCATTCAGTTATGTAATATATTAAAATACTTATTAAATAGTTTAATGACAATGGAATAATCCAGGCCGAGGATGCTGTGAAGGTTGCACAAAGGGTTATTGTAGGGGTACATCAAGAATGGAAGGAGTCACAAGTTTTAATGCATGAAGTAGGATTAAAACGCCGATTCGCTAATTTCAAGTCATGGCTTTGGGCCTTTGCTACCGTGAGTGAGTGGCTGTCTTGACACTTATTTCATTATTTCTGTAACTTTTGGAATCTAGTACCTAACATTGGCTTCCTTTGATTTGTATAAAATTGATTTCACAATGCTTTGATGTTGATAGGTATCTTCCCGTACATTGCATGTCCCATGGGATGATGCTGGTTGCTTGTGTCCAGTGGGGGATTTGTTTAATTATGCTGCTCCTGGAATTAATATGGAAGTTGTTGAAGATACTGTTGCTGAGAAAGAAGTCTGTGGTTCGATGTGTTCCCGGGAAAAGAATTATCAAGGCAAACATTGTTCCTCAACCTTCGTTCCTGTGCATTGTGAAAAAGAATATTTACCGAACCAAGATAGAATTAAGGAAGTGTCTGAGAGCAGTGGATGTAATGACTTGAATAAAAGGTTGACTGATGGTGGATTTGAGGCAGACATTGGTGCATATTGCCTTTATGCAAGGGAGCGATATATGCAAGGAGAACAGGTTTGTTTTCCATCATATATTCAACCTATTATCGATTGATCTATTTGAATTGCTAAAATCTATGTGATGTTACAATTAGCCATATAACCACTCATGTTGCTTATGTTGCTTGACCGGCAGCTAGTTTTAGCCATTTGTAGCATATATCTCATATTTTCCTGTTAGTGGTCTGTTCAAATTTTGCGGCTTTCTTTTTGGAAATTATCCCAATTTTGTTGTCCAGTTTCTGTTTTGTTTTTTGTTGTACTGATCTGCACGGAATAATGTGGAAAGTTTTCTTCCTACATTCTATTTCCATTGGTTGTTTGAAATAAATTGCCCTTGTTTTCAACATGACAGTGAAAGATAAACTTGTAGTTGTTCAGTTAATCTATACTTTCAATGGAGTATGAATTTTGGTATGCCCTCTATTAATTGTCCCCAAAGCATGTGGATGTGTCGTCACCTTGGAGAACAAATCCTTTGCATTTTTCGGTCCCTACAGGATAGGGGGATACTGGGAAAAGTCTCCTTTGCTGTGGGGATGCCCCTACAGAATAGGGGACATTCCTTCTTGTTTCTGGGATGTCCTTGACATCTGTCCATTGTCCTGTACATGTTGAAAGGTCTCCAAGATAATTGGTGATGAGACATAATCACTTTTAGGTGGTTTAGTCTAGGTATGTTCCAAAATTATTTTGTAATCTATGCATTTGAATTTTGGACTATTGTATTTTTCGTTCTCTTGTATTTGCAATATAGACATGTGAGGAATGTTATAATGGGAAACTATGTCAATTTTAGGATTGCAAAATTTTGTTTATTTCGAAACTTTATCTTCAATATTAATATTAGATTTTTGCTGGACTAGTTTCTTATGGGTGTGATGGAGCAAGTTCCCCCTTCCCCAATCTGGAAGAGATTAGAAGCAATGTAGCTAGCTTACAACATTCCATTCAAAGTCCTTCAACTAAGGATCTACAAGGGGTGTTTACCTATTCTGCCAAAGTCACCCAGGATTTGCATCTGAGTCCAATTTCAATCGCAAGCACATTGAATGACAAGTGTGGGCACAAGCTAGAACAGCATAGTAGAGACTTGAACCTTGCTGGGGGCAATCACAACACCCTACGTTCATTGACTGAACAAGACACCATTGACAAGATTAATGTTTTCTTCAAGAACAATTTATTCTTCAAGTTAATCTTTATCAGTAGTGTACAATTATAGCACCAATCTGGTACTGTTACCCACAAATAAGTGGGTAACCCATGGAAAATATTTTCCTCCTCCTTGGACAGCTGGTCAGCCAACAATCCTATTGATCAACACATGACATGATGCTGTAGACCCTCCACATATTGCTCCGGTCAGATTTCTTTCTCCGCATCTGGCATTCCTTCTTGAAGGAATGTGGATTATCCATTGACAGGTACTTTAACCATTTTGTAATCAGGTGCTTTTACTTAGTGTTTTGGGGCATACTAAATATAAATCAAGGGGTGATTTGGGTGATCGACTGATCTTTATTATATTCTCATTCCCTCACTTCACCTAGGAGGTTAGTCTTTTACTCTAGTCCAGGGGGATCTCCTCTGAGGCCTTAGGGTTATAGGAAGGACACTATCGGGGAGGCTTTAATTGAAGTAGCACGCCCATAATATTCCATACTTACCACTTTCCATCTTTTCCTCTATTCCATGTCCATTCTTCCAGCCTGTGGTCATTGGTCATGGGAATTGGCACCTTCTCATCCTTATCCTTGAGTCTGGGCTGGAAAACTTTGCCCTAGAGGTTGATGTAGCTAAACGAATGATAGAAGCAAAAGAAATCCACAATGAAAGAAAAAGATAAAATGCAAAAGATGATTGGGACAAAAATTAACAGGTGGGAAAAAGTCTAATATGAGCTCTACCTCCCTCGTGAGCCATCACCTGGTTCCTAGAGCACTTGATTCTCCTTCCATAAAAAGGAACCCTTGTATTGTCTCAACCCTGATGAGTGATAAACCACCTCATCATTAAGGGGTAATAAATGCTAAATCTCTCAAATGCAAGTTTAAGCTCCTGAGTTGTGCACACATATCAAAGCATTATCATAAAGAAGTAAAAGGTGCACCGAAGAGGTAGAAGAAGCAGGCTGAGGAAATGGGGTAACTCATGCCAACACTATTGCTCCCTCCATACATCTATACACTCAGACCTTGGACCACCATTAGCTGGTCACTTGGCTATGGCACCTTGCCTTGAAGCCTTTTCGACTCCATTACCACCATCTACATAGGCACCTCTGGATTTATTAGTTAAGTTGGGACCTATCACTTCTCCTTGGGGCTGGAAACACCTAATAGGGTTATCCATCTAGCTATCCCTAACATAAGAGAGGGAGCATTTATACGAGACTCAGTCTAGTTAGATATTTGAAGGTGATCTTTGTGTGAAGAGTTCGCTGTGACCTTGACATTAAGTATGGTTGACTATAATGCATCTATGGTTTTTGTTACCTAATGATTGTTGATTTATACCTTATTTGGTGGATGTTTTGTCTAGTGGTTCACATCACAACAACAAAGGCTTCTTGAGGTGATTGCCTCACCGCTTCAATAGAGTAGTAGAGGCCGTACTATCTAGTGTGGAGAGAGAAATTGACTGTGATGATGCAACAATGCCTACCGAGAGCAGAGCGTTGGGCTATTTAATGACTTGTTCCAAAACTTAGATGATGATGTCATCCTTGAGATGACAAGGGAGGGCTTGTACATCACGTTGGAGCCCCAACACTTGAGATATTTAGTGCTACGTCATGCCTTTCCTCCTTTGAGGGTGACATAGGGTACCTTGGACATGACATGTTAGCATGGAGTGAGTTTGGATGGCTTGCACATGATCCTTGAGATACATCTTGGAGTATGGAGCACTCATTAACCCTTATCTCACCTTTTGTTGGCTTATTGTGCTCATTTGTAGGGTGATGTCATGCTTTTGGAGCTTTTATTCCCAAACATTGTGAAAATTCTGAAACCCCGAATCCTACTACAACAACTGATTAAGTTTCTTCTATTTGTTAAATAACTTGAACAAATTATTTACTGCATCCTACGGTAAATATCGAAACTAATACACTGCAACCTTCACAAATACAATACTGCGGAAGAAAAATAATGTTGGAAGAATAGATGCCAAACACACAAATATCACTGTGATTTTTAGACCAATGTCCCCGGAAAAACCCAACTTGGGAAAATCGGTGTAGCAGCTGAGGGTTTTATTATTATGCAGTAGTAAATCTGAGTACAAATCTATGGATGCTCAAATCTGTAGGAATTTACAGGGTAAGTTCCTAAGAAAGAACACTAAAAGGACACCGTTCACAACCAGATCACAGATCAATACACCAGTATTTTTGACGTGGTTAAAACCCTCAAAGAGGGAAACAGTCCACGGCCTGCGCCAACGTGGCTACTACAGGCAATTTATTAATCAAAGAATGAAAATTTACATAAGCTTCTCTCATGCACGAATTACCCGAACAATGACCCTCCATGCGCTTTAAATAGAACTCATGGACCAATCGGGTGTCAAGCCACGGATCAAGTGTCGGTAATACCGAGGAGAGAATGAACCGTCGGATCACTACATATCGTGACCGTCGGATTGTAAGTTACAAAATGTACAACGGTAAAGAAACACACTTTACCTAACTCTATACCTAACTCTAAACTAGACCAAGTTGTACTTAACTATTTCCTATGTGTCGGAATATCCTAACATCCCCCCTTAAGAACAACTTGGGATAGGATTGAAGGATTTACAAATATGACACAATAGGAGAAGGAAGGAGGCACTAGAGCCTATCCCCCCTTAGTGACAACTTCCTGAACTCCAAGCATATATCGAAGTTTAGTGAACTTCGCCTCTGTGAGAGCCTTTGTGAAGATGTCTGCAACCTGATCATCTGTTGAACAATATTGCACTTCAAGAACATGGTCATGAATGAGCTTTCTGATGAAGTGCATGTGTAGTTCAATGTGTTTGCTGCGCTGATGCTGGACTGGATCTTTGCATAGCTGAATGGCACTTTGATTATCACACCAAAGTGTGGTTGGATGCTGCTGCTCAAAGCCAAACTCTGATAGGATCTGATGAAGCCACAAGGCTTCCTTACTAGCTTCCACGGCACCACGATACTCTGCTTCTGCTGACGAAAGAGAAATGGCAGCCTGTTTCTTACAAGCCCATGTAATAGGTCCTGAACCAAGAGTGAAGACATAACCGGCAGTAGACTTCCGATCATCAGGGTCACCAGCCCAATCAGAATCAGTGAAACCAACTAATAGAGGAGCTGCTTTGGCACTGTAATGAATCCCAAACTGTACTGTACCTCGAACATAACGAAGTATTCTTTTAGCTGCTTTCCAATGACTTTCACGGGGGTTTTGCATAAAACGAGCAACAAGGCCAACAACAAAGGAAAGGTCAGGACGAGTATGGGTTAAATACAAGAGTTTTCCTACAAGTTGACGGTATAAGGTAGCATCAACTTCAGGAGAAGTACAAGAGACTGAAAGTTTGACTCCAGACTGAAAGGGAGAAGGGGCTGGCTTACAGTCTTCCATGTGAAAATGACGAAGAATATCACAAGCATACTTGGACTAGGAAAGGAAAATACCCTCCTTGGATTGCAAGACTTGAAGACCGAGAAAATAGTGTAAGTGTCCTAAGTCTGTCATTTCAAATTTCTTTTTAAGGCTGGACTTCACATGGTTTATAAGGTTGGGATCACTACCAGTAAGAATAAGATCATCAACATAAAGAACAAGGATGATAAGAGAGTTGCCCACTTTCTTGGTGTAGACAGTATTGTCAGAATAACACCTAGAAAAGCCAGATTCTAAAAGAAAGCTATCCATTTTGGCATACCAAGCCCGAGGAGCTTGCTTGAGACCATAAAGGGATTTCTTAAGTCGACAAACAAGGCTGGAGTCTGTTTGTATGAAGCCAATGGGTTGTTCCATATAGATTTCTTCCTGCAAGTCCCCATGCAAGAAGGCAGATTTAACATCCATCTGATGGACTTCCCATTTTAAAGAGGCAGCAAGGGAAAGAACAAGGTGGATAGAGTTCATTTTGGCAACAGGGGAGAAGGTTTCAGTGTAGTCAATGCCTTCAACTTGTGAAAAGCCCTTAGCAACAAGACGAGCTTTATGTTTATCAACTTTCCCATCTGGTCCATACTTGGTTCTGTAAACCCATTTACATCTAACAAGTTTGCGTCCCTTTGGTAGAGGAACAAGATCCCATGTATCATTTGCCAACAATGAATGATATTCTTCATTCATAGCTGCTTCCCAATGTGGATGGCCTGAAGTTTCTGCAAAAGTGTCAGGATCATGATTTACTGGAGCTTGAGCCAGTAAAGAAGAGGCTCTTTCAAACTGAGAACGTGTACGTCGCTGATCTGTAGGATCACCGGCAAGATCACCTGCTGCATCCCGAGTAGCACGGACCCATCTTGGAAGTTGAGGATCCTGAGAAGGTGGGGGAGGATTATCATCCTCACTTTCATCATCTGAAGAAGAAATGTTTTCAAAAGTAGAAGAGATAGGAAGAGGTGGCACATCCGCCGGACTAGGCTCGCAGACCGATTTATTTTCATCAAATTTTACATCTCTTCTAATGATAACATTTTTGGACTTAAATGGAATAAGTCTATAACCTTTTACATCTTCAGAATATCCAACAAAAGTACATTTCTCACTCTTAGGTTCTAAAGCTTTATGCTTTTCATCTGGAATATGGGCCCATGCTTCACTTCCAAAAACACGAAAGTGACTTACATCTGGTTTAATGGAACTCCAAGCTTCTTCTGGAGTGATATTCTCTAGAACCTTAGTAGGAGTGCGATTGATTATATAATTTGCACAATTAATTGCTTCGGCCCAAAAACTAAGACTGAGTCCTTTAGATTGCAGCATACAATTAGCCATTTCCTTTAAGGTGCGATTTTTCCTTTCAGCTACACCATTTTGTTGTGGAGTGTATGGAACAGTATGTTGCATTTGAATTCCATTTTCGGTGCAAAAGTTGATGAATGTGTTTTTAACATATTCTCCACCATTATCAGTTCTTAGCTTAAGAATTTGATGTCCAGATTGTTTTTCAACAAAGGCTTTGAAGGCCAAAAATGTGTTAAATACTTCGCTCTTGAGTTTTAAGAAGTATACCCAAGTGCGTCTGGAGAAATCATCAATGAAAGTTAAGAAATACTTGCAGCCAGAGAATGAAGCAATAGGAAGTGGACCACATAAATCACTGTGCACAAGCTGTAAAGGGGCTGAGGCGTGCCAAGAGGCACGTTTGTCAAAACTGTCCCGATGATGTTTTCCGAGTACACATCCGGAACAAACGCCATCTCTGCAAGATACCATAGGAAGACCTGTCACCATATTTTCTTTACATAGATGCTGAAGGGAGCGATAGTTTAAGTGACCAAATCGCTCATGCCAAAGTTTGCTCACTTCATCATTATGAGCAACAAATACTGAGGGAAGATTTGATGACCCAAAGTTGTGAAACTTATACAACCTTGTGGAATCATCAGCAATACCAGTAGCTAGAATCTGTTTAGGATCTCTTAGATCCTTGATTACAACATCATGAGGTGAAAATTCAACAATTTTACCTTCACCTGAATGAGTTATCTGATATACAGATAGAAGGTTGCAGGATAAGGTTGGAACACATAATACATCATTAAACTGACCATTGTCTAGATGAACAGTTCCAGTCCCGACAACATTAAGAGATCTATCATCACCAACATATATATTTTTGGTGTTACAATCATTTAAAGAAGAAAACATGGCTTGGTTTTTGGCCATGTGATAAGAGGCTCCAGAATCAATGAGCCACTCATGAGAAGGAGAGGAAGAAGATACATTTAATGCATAACCAGACTGAGATGATTGACAACGACATGCAGAAAGTGCCATTCCGGAAGTTGAAGTTGAAGTATGCTCCACATGGATGTTATGTTTCTTCATTGCGGCTTCCAAGGCTTCCATCTTCTTAAAGCATTTAGATTCTAAGTGGCCATCTCGATTACAAAAGTTACAATGTCTATCAGTCTTCTTCCATTTGTTTTTATTGGTCTTATCATTTTGAGGCTGAGTTGGTTTAGGACCATTCTTTTGAGGATATGACTTCTTAGGATTCTTTGAATTTGGTTGCTGCTGGGCGGCTAACGCTTTCGTGGAAGAGTTTCCAAGATTAAGAAGACCAAGGTGTAAGAGTTTTTCTTGTTCTCTTATTAAAGAATCACAAAAAGAGTCAAAGGAAGGGGCCTTGTAGTCTTTTCCTTGACAAATGAAAGCTTCCCTTGTAGAATGGAAGGTGGAAACAAATACAGAGTAGGTTGGTCCCAACTTAGTAAGGATGGAATAAATAAGGTTACTATCTTCTTTCTTAACCTTAACACCTTCCAAAAGATATCTAAGGGTCTTGAATTTGGACAAGAAATCTTCAATGCAAGAAAAATTATTAGGATCCAATGTAAGCAACTCATTTTCAAGTTGATGGGCTCTAATTTCATTTTTAATCCCAAAAACTTTAGTGAGTTTTTCCAATGCTTCATGAGGAGTCTCAAGTTCTGCAATATGGAATCTAAGATCAGGAGAAATAGACATCCCTATCAAACCACGTGCTTGATCTTGTCTATTTTCCCATTTTGCAGCCTTGTCTTCATCTTTTGGTTTCTTCTCTTGGTCTGTGGCTATTCTGTAGAGACCTTTACTTCTAAGTAAATCTTCCATGTAGGCTATCCATTGGAAGTAGTTAGTGCTGTCAAGAATGACTTGGCATGGACTTTCCATTTTAAAAAAAAAACTGAAGCTGAAGATGCTGAAAGTAAGTGTTCCAATGGATAGATCTCGAAAAATTAGGCTGTTTTAAAAAAAACGGCTCTGAAAAAGGCTTCCGGATGAAGAAGTTATGGCTTTTTAAATTTTTTTTTTTGTTGAAGTTGCCGGCAAAGTGCGCGAATGTGCGGGAATGAAAAAATCCGCCCCCACAAAATGGAGACTTGAACCCAAGACCTCTACTCTCTTAAAATAGCTTTGAACCAATTGATCTATACAAAAAATTTGAGAGAGAGAGAGAGAGAGAGAGAGAGAGGGGGGGGGCCTTGGTTTGCGTGCTTGCCTTGAGAAAGCTCTTTTTCCCTACAAAACACAAAACACAAAACCCAACACGAATATGCAAAGAAAAACGAACCGTGCGGCTCGAAGTTAGCTTTAGCCAAAAAACTAGATATATTAAAAAAATGAACCTTGCGGCTCAAAGTTAGCTTTAGCCGAAAAACTAAATATTTTTCTCAATGTTTCTGATTTTCCGAGATCACAGTAAGGTGCAAGGAAAAGAGCATACGCATGAGAAAAATCCTTTCTTTCTGTTTCTGATTTGCCCAGATCGCACAGAGTCGCAGGGCAAAGAGCATACGCAGAAATGAAAGGTATAGATCCGGTTAAAAAAGGGTAAATAAACCGAAACCGAAATAAGCAGAGAGAAAATAACAGTAAACTGCAAATAAACACTGTATACCTCCCGATCTGAAAAATGACGCAGCTAGGGCTACCGGAAACCTTTTCGCGTGAAACGAAAGGGGTTCCTCACTGGAACAGATGCTCCGAACGCAACAGAGCAGTCCTCTCGGCCCGAAAGCAGTCAGAAACAGCAGATCTAGGAAACGACAGTCGGATGCAGTTCTACCGGCTTCAGATTTGGATCACCAACGGACACGGCCCTCAAATAGCTCTGATACCATGTAGGAATTTACAGGGTAAGTTCCTCAGAAAGAACACTAAAAGGACACCGCTCACAACCAGATCACAGATCAATACACCAGTATTTTTGACGTGGTTAAAACCCTCAAAGAGGGAAACAGTCCACGGCCTGCGCCAACGTGGCTACTACAGGCAATTTATTAATCAAAGAATGAAAATTTACATAAGCTTCTCTCATGCACGGATTACCCGAACAATGACCCTCCATGCGCTTTAAATAGAACTCATGGACCAATCGGGTGTCAAGCCACGGATCAAGTGTCGGTAATACCGAGGAGAGAATGAACCGTCGGATCACTACATATCGTGACCGTCGGATTGTAAGTTACAAAATGTACAACGGTAAAGAAACACACTTTACCTAACTCTATACCTAACTCTAAACTAGACCAAGTTGTACTTAACTATTTCTTATGTGTCGGAATATCCTAACAAAATCTAGCAATCCATATAGAGAAATAACTGACAGGAGATCTAGTGAGAAAATTCTCACTCCCACCGTGATCCAACACTGACCTTGGCTCAAGATGAGTTGCCCCTTGTTGCCTCTGTGTTAGCCTACGCAGATTTGCGTCCCACAACTTGGACTCTCTCGCTAACTATTTAGGTGTTATCTGGAAAATCGATCCTCCTGGCCTCCGGGCTCCCACTCTGGCTTCTGGCACTGAATTTCGACTTCTCAGCAAAATATAGATCTCCCTCTGAAGCTCTGCGCTGCCTCTCTGTGACACTCACTGCCTCTTTGCTGTGCACTCACCGGATTGGAGAAATTTCTTTTTGACCTTACTATCCTTGCCCCTCTCTCACTGCTTCGATCTTACTGAATCACCTCCGGCAACTGACTGCTGCTATTATGGAGTTCGATTTCCTAGCAAAATTGAATTTCTTGTGGCTCCAAGTGTGTTCTTCAACCCCCATCGAATTTCTTCTTCTAATCTCTCGTTGAGGCTTCAACGGAAGATTAAAACATAATCGATGGCAAAAATTAACTAGAAATTGATCCATGTCTTCTTTTAGAAGATTCTCACCATGACTTAATTAATACCCTTTAATTAATCAGTTTTCCTAAGTTTAGACTTAGGCACCATTAAAAAAAGATTAATTATTTTAATTAAGTTGTCTCTAGGTGGAATTTCCAGAAACAATTTCTGGGTTTTGGAGAATACATGTATTCTAGCCTCTCCACAAAGTTTCGTGGCTAGAACACATCCGATGTTACAAAAATCAACACTCCCTCTTAGCGAGGAATGTGTTCTAGCACTGCAACCCACTAAAGCAACACCCTGTCTCTACACCACCTCCTGTTACGTTGTTGATGTTTGGCTGCTGTTGCCCACCAACTACTGTGCAACTCTGATAGACGCTGCATCCGTGCTGCTGCTGGTCCTGCTGAATTGCTGCCAACACTGCAACTCCCTCTCCATCTACTACTGCTGCAACTTCAACAATTGCAATGGAAAAGCATCCGAAATACTGAACCAATTGTGGTCAGTATGATGCATCTGTCACCTGAGTCTTGACTGTAGCTAGACTTTGCGCTACCATTGAAGTCTTTGCGCTGCTGCTGACTCTGCTCTGTGCCATCTGCACTGCTGCTAACTTTGCACTGCGCTGCCCAGTATCTGACCGCTACTAGCTACTGTATCTTTCACTCTGGCATCTGACTACATCAGCTGCCACTGATCCATCCTGCTACTGCATGTGTTTTGGGCTCAGGTGGACCTCCTCAAGAATCCTGCCCATCCTGTAGCTCTCTGGCGCTACAAAACCAAATCACCCCACCTCATTATTGGAGGTATATTGGTGATCATGGCAAACTCTTCCTCCAATCTGGAGGACAACCTGTCAATCTCCGCGGATGCAGCCTGCCGATCCTGCTTCTCCTCCTTGTCCTTCTTTCTGAGAGGACATTGAGTGTTGTAGTGTCCAAACTCACCACATCTGAAGCATTTCACCTTGGAAATGTCCTTCTTCCTCCTGTGCTACTCTTGTTGCCCCTTTGATGCGAGGGCCATATCCTCCTCTTCCTTTACTTGCTTCGTCCCACTACAGCTGCTGCTGCCAGTGATGGTGGTCTTCACCAAATGTCGCCTCATCTTCTCCTGCGGTAGATCAGCCCACATATGATCCCAGTCTTGCAACTTTTCTCCACCTAGAATACTCTGGACAAAGACTTGCCACTCTTTGGAAACACTATTTAGAGCAAACCGCACCAACTTAGTAGGTTGAGGTCCTGACCCTACTATAGACAACTGATCTCAGATATCCTAAAGCCTAGTAAGGAATGGGTCTATACGCTCCCCTTTCTGCATCCTCGTGCATCTCAACTTCTCCTCAAGATACATCTTTCGTTGCTCGGAAGATCCCTCGTATAGCGTAGCAAGTGCTTCCCACATCTGTCGGGCAGTATCTTTGCCAACTATGTGAGACACCACGTGATCTCGAACCCCATCGAGAATCAACCTCTTTGCCTTTGCCATCTCCTTCTTGTAGGCCTTAAGCGGATCTGCATCTACGGGTACAACTACCACGCCATTGATATAAGCTTTGAGATCGTACTCATCTAGAAGACAAGAAATTCTTGCCTTCCAGATCACGTAGTTGGAGGCTCTGTCCAACCGATCCTAATCTCTCAGCCTTGCTAATGCCATCTTTGCAAAAATGTCGAATTCCTCCTCTTCTCCTCTGCGCAACTACTAATTGGCTTTTCGCACTCCATGCTGGAGTGGGCAAATTTGCTCACAGCTACTACTGCTCTGCTAGGAATAATCGAACTTTTGGGCTAGAAGTCCCTTGTGAAAGGATTTCCCTCTGTGTGTGCTCTTCCTTCCTCTTGACACTATTTTGCACTAGCAAACTGCTGCAAAATAACTGCGTCCCAACTGAAGATCTGCTTTGCAAGGAAAAATACTGCGTCTCCCTCTGCCTCTGGTAACCTCTGATTTGGAAAATCTATTCTCTGTTGACTCTCTCAGAGAAATAATTTTTCCTCAGAAATTGACCCTTCTGGCTCAAGGATTATGCTGCCTCTAGAGGGTTTCAAACTATTGTCTCTGCAGAGATTCAAAATTCTCTTCCCTTCTACTACTGAGCTCTTTGACTTGCAATTTGTGCTGATACCATGTGAAAATTCAGAAACCTCGAATCCTACTATAGCAACTGATTAAGTTTCTTCTATTTGTTAAATAACTTGAATGAATTATTTACTCATCCTACGGTAAATATTGAAGCTAATACACTATAGCCCTCACAAATACAATATTGGGGAGGAAAAATAATGCTGGAAGAATAGATGCACACACACACAAATAACACTGTTATTTTTGGACTAGTGTCCCCGGAAAACCCAACTTGGGAAAACCGGTGTAGCCGCTGAGGGTTTTATTATTATGCAGTAGTAAATTTGAGTACAAATCTATGGATGCTCAAATCTAGCAATCCATACATAGAAATAACTGACAGGAGATCTAGTGAAAAAAATCTCACTCCCACCGGTGATTTGACACTGACATTGGATCAAGATGAGCTGCCCCTTGTTGCCTCTGCGTCAGCCTACGCAGATCTGCGTCCACAACTCGGACCAACGTCTCTCTCACTAACTGATCAGCTGCTATCTGGAAAATCGATCCTCTTGGCCTCTGGGCTCCCACTCCGGCTTCTGGCATTGAATTTTGACTTCTCCTCAACAAAATACGGATCTCCCTCTGAAGCTCTGCACTGCCTCTCTGTGGCACTCACTGCCTCTCTGTTATGCAATCACGGAACTGGAGAATCTTCCTTCCAACCTTACTATCCCTGCCCCTCTCTCACTGCTTCGATTTTACTGAATCACCTCCGGCAATTGACTGCTGCTACTCTGGAGTTCGATTTCCCAGCAAAATTGAATTTTTGGTGGCTCCAAGTGTGTTCTCCAACCCCCATTGAATTTCTTCTTATAATCTCTCATTGAGGTTTCAACGGCCAAGATTAAAACATAATCGATGGCTAAGATTAACTAGAAATCGATCCATGTCTTATTCTAGAAGATTCTCACCATGACTTAATCAATACCCTTTAATTAATCAGTTTTCCTAAGTTTAGAATTAGACACCATTAAAATAAGATTAATTATTTTAATTAAATCGTCTCTAGTTGGAATTTCCAAAAACGATTTCTGGGTTTTGGAGAATACATGTATTCTAGCCTCTCTACAAAGTTTCGTGGCTGGAACACATCTGATGCTACAAAAATCAACACACATGTGGGATTTTATGGCATATTTGTTATGTTTTTGAGCTACGAGGTTGGCTTGTAACTTTTTTATTGTGGAACACTTAAATTAAACTTGTCAATAGGGATTCTTACTTGTTTTATTTGTAAAATGAATGGGATAAAGCTCATATAAGTAGATCCTACCCCTCATTTTTCTTTTCATCATCACACACGTTGAATTTAGCCTTTCCAAAAGAGAGTGTGAACTAGTCTCTTTTTCGCTACTTGGGCATAATGTAATCTTTTTGGATGCAACTAGATATTGGAGGAGATTTTTGCTTGGAGACATTATTCTGGGATTGAAAGAAGTGCTATTGTGGAAGATTTTGTAAGTTTATTGTTGATCATTGATATTTTGCATGTTTTCATGTTCAAAGTAGGGTTTCTCTTGTTCCATGATTAAATGCTCATCGTTGTTCAAACTTTGCTTCATAATTGCGTGTAAAATTGTCTTCTTCAAAGCCTATAAGGAAACTCTTTATGTATAGACCTTATAATTAATTTATCCCCTCACAGGAATAATAATTAGGGTTCTAGAAGTGGATGCGTTGGAGCATCCCCCCATACTCCTTCATTGTTTGTCCTTAGTATTTTGTTCCATTAAGTCTCCATTATCCCTTTTAGGATAAGGCATTGGTTTAAAAGTGCGTTGGTCATCGCAAAAACTAAAATTAACTATCTAATTTTCTCTCTCTTAGACGACTAGGGCAACCACTAGGGTTTGAGAGCATATTTATGCGTAAAAATGCTGTTCTATTATTTAAAAGCAGCCCTAAATTGTAGGCTAGTCTCCATAAACCTTCTAAAAGCAAAATATAGCATAGTGAGTAGCCTTACGGGCCCTAGAAGAGATGATGTCTTCTCTTTTCTTATAGTTTATGCACTTTTAACAACCCTAAATCTATGTGCTTTAGTTCAACTGTAGTCTTTGTTTGAAACCCTTGATCCTTTCTTGTTGAAGATCACTTGGAGGGTTTTTATTAGGCTGCTATATGCCATTGCTAGCTCTAATATTGAACATTATTCAAACCCTAACTTATATCAACCCTCTTATTGGTCTAACTTTAGAGTGCTTGGACCCTAGCATTGAAAACTTTGGTCATGTTTGGTCTCACCAAGCTCTCTATCCATCATTAGATCGTAAAAACAAGTTGCCTTAAGCCCCAGTATTAGAATATCTTATAGGTGATTTAGGGAAGCCTCTGTGAAGATTCCTAATCCTCAAGGAACCTCTACTACAGCAAATCTAAATCTACTTCACCTACTTGATTTTAATTACATTCATCAATTTATTCTTCTGAATACTGAATACTGAAGCAAATTACTTCTGTAGCCTACTCTACTTAAATTTGATTACATGAAACAAAACACTGACAAAGAACAAGATACATAGGACACAATTACTTTTGGACAAAATAGTCATTGGAAAAACCCAATGCGGGAAAATCGGTGCAACAACTCTGAGGGTTTTATTATTATGCAGTAGCAAAATCTGAATACATCACTGAATACCTCACAGGGTTATTCAGCTACAGAGAGAAATACTGGCAGAAGCTTTGTGAGTTACCTCACACAATCACTGAGAAAAAGTTGGAGGAGATTTTTGCTTGGAGACATTATTCTGGGATTGAAAGAAGTGCTATTGTGGAAGATTTTGTAAGTTTATTGTTGATCATTGATATTTTGCATGTTTTCATGTTCAAAGTAGGGTTTCTCTTGTTCCATGATTAAATGCTCATCGTTGTTCAAACTTTGCTTCATAATTGCGTGTAAAATTGTCTTCTTCAAAGCCTATAAGGAAACTCTTTATGTATAGACCTTATAATTAATTTATCCCTTCACAGGAATAATAATTAGGGTTCTAGAAGTGGATGCATTGGAGCATCCCCCCATACTCCTTCATTGTTTGTCCTTAGTATTTTGTTCCATTAAGTCTCCATTATCCCTTTTAGGATAAGGCATTGGTTTAAAAGTGCGTTGGTCATCGCAAAAACTAAAATTAACCATCTAATTTTCTCTCTCTTAGACGACTAGGGCAACCACTAGGGTTTGAGAGCATATTTATGCGTAAAAATGCTGTTCTATTATTTAAAGGCAGCCCTAAATTGTAGGCTAGTCTCCATAAACCTTCTAAAAGCAAAATATAGCATAGTGAGTAGCCTTACGGGCCCTAGAAGAGATGCTGTCTTCTCTTTTCTTATAGTTTATGCACTTTTAACAACCCTAAATCTATGTGCTTTAGTTCAACTGTAGTCTTTGTTTGAAACCCTTGATCCTTTCTTGTTGAAGATCACTTGGAGGGTTTTTATTAGGCTGCTATATGCCATTGCTAGCTCTAATATTGAACATTATTCAAACCCTAACTTATATCAACCCTCTTATTGGTCTAACTTTAGAGTGCTTGGACCCTAGCATTGAAAACTTTGGTCATGTTTGGTCTCACCAAGCTCTCTATCCATCATTAGATCGTAAAAACAAGTTGCCTTAAGCCCCAGTATTAGAATATCTTATAGGTGATTTAGGGAAGCCTCTGTGAAAATTCCTAATCCTCAAGGAACCTCTACTACAACAAATCTAAATCTACTTCACCTACTTGATTTTAATTACATTCATCAAGTTATTCTTCTGAATACTGAATACTGAATACTGAAGCAAATTACTTCTGTAGCCTACTCTACTTAAATTTGATTACATGAAACAAAACACTGACAAAGAACAAGATACATAGGACACAATTATTTTTGGACAAAATAGTCATTGGAAAAACCCAATGCGGGAAAATCGGTGCAACAAATCTGAGGGTTTTATTATTATGCAGTAGCAAAATCTGAATACATTACTGAATACCTCACAGGGTTATTCAGCTACAGAGAGAAATACTGGCAGAAGCTTTGTGAGTTACCTCACACAATCACTGAGAAAAAGTTCTGGCTGTTTCGACTGCTGGATGAGATGCCCTTGGTAGGCACTGCGCTGCCTCTACGCTGTCCCAGCGTCAAACCTTGCAGGGATTGCATCACCCAGTTGGGAATTCGATCAGAATCCCAGAGTCACTGCTCTCAGCCTCCCGGTCTCATACCCCGGATTTTGGTTATTGAAACTGACCCTCTGCTTTGACTTTCGACTTTCTCTCTCAGCCTCTACGTCACTTCTGCGTGGCCCTTCTAGCCCTGCGTCAGCGTCTGCATCAAGGCCTCTGGATCACTTACTGCCTCTCTCTGCTGATGTATCTTCGACTGAGAATCACTCTCTCCGAAAGTTGCTATCCCTGCCCCTCAACTGCAAGATCTCCCCAATCAATTTTCCTCCTGAGAACTTCTCACCTTAGAAAATCGATTTCCTCAATCTCTTTGTGTTTGTAAACGAACCCCAAGCCTCCTTCTTATACTTTTCTAGTTGAGACTTCAACGACCGAGATTAAGTCTCTAATCAATGGCTAAGATTAAAACTGACTTGATCCGCCTTCTAGATCATTCTCACCCATATTTTGATTAATACCTATGTTGCACGGGTTCCCAAACCTGGGGGTGGGGTTCTCGAACCTGTCTCGGGTTCTCGTCCCCAAGTATCATATTTGGGTACGGGTGCTTTTGAGAAGAACCCATAAGAACCGGGTTCTCTGTTAAAAAAAATTGGGTTCTTTTGTCTTGACGGGTACGGAGAACCCTGATGATGGGTACTTGGAACCCCAAAATCAGGTTCTTTAGGGTTCTTTGGGGTTCATTTTAGTTTTTATTTTTAAATTTTTAATTAATTTAATGGGCTTCCCCTAATATTCCAGGTAGCTAGTTCTTCATCTTGCAAGAGGAATTGGAGTACTTATGCCTTTATCCATTCAGTAAAGAGAAATAGGTTAGGCTCAAAGAAGGCATAAAACTTAGTGTACATTCATAGCTCACTTTGTCTCATATCTCGAAAAGACCATGGGTACAAGGAGGGTCCTTTCAAGAGATGGGACCAATACACAAATGATGCTATGTGTGTGGACGAGGAGATACAACCAGATGGCCTTATTGAGCTACCTCCAGTTGTTATGGATGAGCAGGAACCTCAAGATGAGAGTGATTCCTACCTGGAGAACATGTTAACTGAAGATCTGAGTGATGCTGATGACATGGCTTGAGGAAGCCATTGTTCACTATTAGCTATTTTTATTTTAGTATTTTAAAATTTCCTAGTTTTTGTTTGGAGATTGCTTAAGGAAAATTTTGAATGTAGTATGACAATGGACATATATCATGATTCTTATTAATATGTAAACTCCAATTTGCACTTGATATGAAACTAAAAATTTTGAAATTTCATTGTGAATGTTGAATGTTCAATGATGTGCATGTTTAAATATTTAAAGTTTAAATCATAAATATTTTAGTTTTCTTGTTTAAAGTTGAAAAATATAAAAATTCATATATATTATAATTTATAAAATATAATATTTATATATTATATATATATAAATTATAATATACCCCCGACAAACCCACACACCCTTTTTCAAAAAATGACGTACCCGTCCCTGTCCCCGTCCCCGTCCCCGTCCCCATACCTGTCCCCAAACCCACGTTTCCTGGCAACATAGATTAATACCCTTTAATATTTTAATTTTCCTAAGTTTAGACTTAGGAACTCATTAAAAATATTAACTATTTTAATAAAATACAATCCGAGTGGAATTTCACCAAACGGTTTCTGTGTTCTTTAGAACTCATGTGCCTTAGCCTCTCCACCAATTTTCAAGGCTAGAGCACTTTCGATGCTACCAAAAATTAACAAACTCCCTTGTGGTTGAAATCCCACTAAAGAGGAAGAGGAAGGTTGCTAAGGTGGCAGTGGCAACCCTTCTCCATTGTTGACATAAGGTTTGGCCCCTTGACCAGGTCTGAATGTTATGAAACCAGCTCAAGAAAAGATAGAAAAGATAGATCAACGCCTTAGAATTCAGCCTCTTCGAGGGGCAACCTCCTTTACATTACATAAATGAACAATTCTTCGATGATACAAATGAAAAGACCTCCTTTCTATATATAGGAGTCTAAGGGGTCATAACATAACTAGAGCCGACATAACAATAATAATTTAAGGGCACAATAATAATAATAGTGGGCTTCTATGGGGCACAATGGTAACAATATGGGCACTACATGGGTACATCGATATAATAAGTGGGTTGTACTAATAACAATAAGGGGTTACACTAGTAGTATAGGGGCCTAACATGCCCCTCTCTTTCAAAAAGCATTGTCCTCAACGCTTGAGTAGTTATTGATGCTTCTGTATAAAATTCTTGTCCTCCCATGTGGAATCTTCAGCGGGTAAGTTCTTCCACTTGATGAGATACTCTGAAATTGATTGATTTCGTAGCTGTCGGGTTCTTGTTTCTGTGACTGCTCCAGGTTCCAATATGATTTTTCCTTCCTCTTCAATTTTTGGCAATATTGTTTGAATTGGGATCTTTTGCAACTTTTGAATAAGTGGCCATACTTCTTCGTCCTTCTTCCATTCATCCCTTGCTTCGTTTGTCCAATCTGGTTGGATAATAGAAATAGCACAAAACAATGCTTCCACATCCTCATCCTTGAGGAGTCTTCCCATTCGGTAAGGTCACCATTTTTTAAGTGCATGTAGTATTGCCAACATTTCCTTCTCATAAATAGCTTGCTTGAGATGTAGCAGTAAAAATACCCAATCACCTGCATCAAAACATTTTTCACTACAATGTTGATCTACCTGTTGTTTCGTTTGATTTTGCACCGAAGTGGTGTTATCCTTTAAAAATTGGAGAACTTGTTGTTGATGCTCGATGTAATCTTTCACTGCTTGAACCTTTTTCTTCTTGATATGTCCTTTTATCTCTAGAGTTTGAGGAGTGATAATTTATTCCAATCCTTTACAAGATATGGTCGGATTCATTTCTTGATGCTCGATGTGATCTTTCACTTCTTGAACATTTTTCTTCCTGATATGTTCTTCTATCTTGATAGTTTGAGGAGTGGTAATTTCGACCAATGAATTACAAGATATGGTTGGATTCATTTCTTCTTTCTCGATGTGATCTTTCACTTCTTGCACCTTTTTCTTCTTGATATGTCCTTCTATCTTGAGAGTTTGAGGAGTGGTAATTCCTGCCAATGCTTTACAAGATATCGTTTGATTCATTTCTTCTTTCTCTGGGGTGGGGTCCTGGCGTATATCTTCTTCTTTTGATGTTTCTTGATCATTTTCTTCCTCCTCTTCATATTCTATGTAAAATAATTTCTTCTCAGCACACTTATGACCTTTAGTGCATTTGCTATCACAATTGTAACAAAACCCTTTTTCTCTTTTTTCTTCCAATTGTTGTGGTGTAACCCTTGTAGGTTGTGGAAGGATAGGAGAAACAACACTTCCATCTTTATAGTTGTGAGGAGTATGCTTACTGGTTTCCATAATTTTGTTTTCCAATATGTCACAAAGCCCTTTTACTCTTTCCAATTGTTGTGGTGTTGCTCTAAAGAAGGTGTTGCTCTTTGTATCCTCGTAATGTGCTATCATTTCCTTCGTGAAAATTGACCACGTAACAAGTTGTTTACGAGAACAAAGCCCTTCATACCATAAAAATTGATCCGGTTCTAAATATGAAGATGCAATACATACCTTTTGTAATAGTGGTACACCATGTAGATCAAAATATTGCTCCATCTGAAGTATCCAATTTACTGGATCCTTGCCATCAAACTTCCTCATCTTGCTTTTTCTTGATTTTAGGAGCTTGATCTTGCCTGTGATGTATCTCTTAATTTCCAATCATCTAGTTCTGAATTTGTGACCTGCAGTAGCCCTTTGTGTCCTCTTTCCAATGCCACAAGTCTGACCCAAATTGGATTCTCCAATGAAGATTTATGCCAAATCTCGCACAGTGACCTGATTATAGACTAATTCAGTAGAGCGGAATTGTACGACGTGCCACGTGTCCCTGTTTCGACCTTTGGATCTGAAAAATGCATACAAGAAACTACAGTCTGTCCTCTTTCTATACCTTCTTACGAAATTTCAATCCGATCCCCAGAGAGAAAGTTATGACGATTTTCCCCAGGTCACCTGTTTGGAATGTAATTCAGGAGTCTGCAAAAAGACCAACTTCCTCAGATCATATCTCCGCAAATATAGCGCGAAAATCTCTGAAATTCGGACCCGAGGTTCAGCGCGATTTATTCTCAAATGGGTTTTTTTTGCAACTTCTGAAACGTCGCAGAAAAAAAGTTATAGCGAAAATTCCACGATGACCTGTTTGGAGCAGTGAAACCCTAGAATCCAAAGCTCTGATACCAAATGTTATGAAACCAGCTCAAGAAAAGATAGAAAAGATAGATCAACGCCTTAGAATTCAGCCTCTTCGAGGGGGAAACCTCCTTTACATTATATAAATGAACAATTCTTCGATGATACAAATGAAAAGACTTCCTTTCTATAAATAGGTGTCTAAGGGGTCATAACATAATCAAAGCCGACATAACAATAATAATGTAAGGGCACAATAATAACAATAGTGGGCTTCTATGGGGCACAATGGTAACAATATGGGCACTACATGGGTACATCAATATAATAAGTGGGTTGTATTAATAACAATAAGGGGTTACACTAGTAGTATAGGGGCCTAACACTGAATCCCTTCCATTTCCCCTAGTAGCTCCTTTGATGAAGCCACAACTTCAAGAAAGAGAAGAAATAATCGTAAGACTACTACCTCCTCAACTTCCTCTATAATTTCCCCTTCCCCCATTGTTAGGAACCTCTTTGGTAGTTCACACAATGGCTTGGTCGTGGCTTAGTGCTTATCAAAGGTCAATGTGCCTGTGCCACTCATGGAACTTGCCAAACTTGAACCTCAAAGAGGTCAAGTTAAGAAGATTCTTAACCTTCAAAAAGAGTTTGAGGACCCATTATTATATTGTAAGACATGTATAATGATTGAAGAAGTGGAGGGTGTACACCATTACTATTGATGATAGCAATCAATAATCTCATATTGCATAATGTTATTCTTGACTCAAGTGCCTCAACAAATGTCATGCCTTTAAGAGTCATGAATCAATTAGAAATGTAGATTACTAGGCCATAAAGGAATGTGTGTGGTTTTGACTCAAAGTCTATCCTTGTGCATGGTTTAATAAACGATGTCAAGGCCACCTTGGCTGCTAATAAAGATATTTCCGTGCCAATGGATATAATGGTCATTGATGTTCGTGATGGATGGGGCATGCTTTTGTCAAGGAAGTGGTTAGCCTTTCTAGGTGGAAAGTTACAAATAGACTTGTCATATGCCTTTTCGATCTCCCTCTTCTGCTCAGCGCTGGGTACTCTGGCACTGTTCTTCTTGCTTCACACGCACTAGCTCTGATACCATGTGAAAATTCGAAAATCCCACCCGAATCAACTACTGCAACAACTGATTAAACTTCTCCTATTTGTTAATCACTGAAACAAATTATCTACTGCAGCAACTGATTAAACTTCTCCTATTTGTTAATTACTGAAACAAATTATCTACTGCTTCCTACAACAAATATCGAAGCTAATACAATTGCAGCCTTCGCTTAATTAATTAATTTGCCCAAAACAAGAACAAAACAATAGAGAAAAATCCACACAAGTGACAATATTTTTTGGACAAATGTTCCCGAAAATCCCAATGCGGGAAGACCGGTGCAACAATTCTGAGGGTTTCATATGATTAAGAAGTAGTTTCTAAATACAACTTTGGATGCCCTTCTAGCAACCTAGTTACAGAGAAATAAACTAGCAGAAAAACTTAGTGAGATTACCTCACTCTACCCAGCAAGCTCAGCTAATCTGGTAGCTGAACCAACTGCCCCCTACTATCTCTGTGCTGGCCCTGTGTCAGCCTTAAAGGCTTTGCGTCAGCTTTGCGCTGGGTCTACTTGCCCCCTGGAGCTCTGACGTCAACCGTCCTGGCTCAGACGTCAATTCCCCGCCAAATCTCATACTTCTACTAGAAGATTGCATTGCTTTTGCGTGAGCCCTTCTGGCTCTGCGTCAAGCACTGCGTGGGCCCTTCTGGCCTAGCTCGACCCCTCCTGGGTCTGCGCTGCCTCGAACCAACTGTCCCCGACTATCTCTGCGTTGGCCCTGTGTCAGCCTTAAAGGCTCTGCGTTAGCTTTGCGCTGGGTCTACTTGCCCCCTGGAGCTCTGACGTCAACCCTCCTGGCTCAGATGTCAATTCCCCGACAAATCTCAGACTTCTGCTAGAAGATTGCGTTGCTTTTGCGTGAACCCTTCTGGCTCTGCGTCAAGAACTGCGTGGGCCCTTTTGGCTTAGCGTCAACCCCTCCTGGGTCTGTGCTGCCTCCTCCTGGTGTCTCTCTGCCTCTCTGTTGCGTATCTTGGGCTTTGGAGAAGATACTCCAACCCACTTATCCTTGCCCCTCACTACAAAAGCTCACTATTGAAATTTTCCTGGCAGTTGCTCTGCTTCAGAAAATCGAACTTCTGAACTCTCTTTGTGTCTCTTCCAAATGACCCTCAAACTTCCGTAAATAATCTCCTCGTTGATATTCAACGACCCAGATTAGAAGCTAAACAATGGCTAAGATTATTTCTGCTTGATCCTCGTCTTCATTTAGATGTTACAGCCACAATTTATATTAATACCCTTTAATTATTTTATTTTCCTTAGTTTAGACTTAAGGTCCCTTTAAAAATAATTAATTATTTTAATAAAACTGTTTCTGGGTGGAATTTCCCAAAACACTTTTTGGGTTCTTTGGAATACATGTGCCTCAACCTCCCTGCAAAATTTGAGACTTAGAGCACCTCCGATGCTACCAAGAATCAACAAAAATGTGGTCCTCCACATCCCCAACAATTAACCTGGGGTGATCCCCTTGTGTTAGATTATGAGTTTCTAGAAAAGGAGCTCCGTCCTTTGACCATTGATGAATAATAGGTTGGCATAAAGGTAAACACTCTAATAAAGTTTTCCATCATGTTCCATAAACACCCAATAACCAAATATATATATATATATATATATATATAGTGGCCTCGTAGGTTTTTCCATCTAAAAGAAATTACCTTTTGGAAATGAGCTAAACACTTTTGATTAGAGTAGCAAGGGACACACTTGAACCCTGTATAAACAATAAAATCTCCCTTGAATCTCTTAGTATATGGTGCATCTAAAAATCCCTGGAAAATGAAGTGCTCTTTCATCTTGGTCTCTTGGAGAGAACAAAGTTGTTAGATCTTGTCCATCTATGGAATGTGGTGATTTCTGTCAAAATTTGCAATTGGTGGGAGAAAACCCTCAACTGACCAAAGGGGGTCCTAAGGCCATGAAATTGGCATTGCAGATGATAGTCTACACAAACAATAATATCATCAACTATTTGTAAGAAATGCTTAGAGTGTAGAAGGCCATCTTGTTGATTTTTACATGGTCTCCTTTACATGATTATGATCTTTTTCACATTGTTATCATTAGTTCCATCATTCAGTAATTGCATAGAAGACATCAACCATATAGCAATCAAGATAATAGGATCATAAAGAGACAACCACACAAAGAACACACAATATTATCCTGGGAAAATCCTCAATGGGGAAAAACCCAGCTAACCTTTTCCTTAGAGAATCAATGTGACAAGAGATACACCAAAGTCAAGCCCTCCACCATTATGTTCACAGAGGCTCTGCAACAAGTTCACGAAGCGTCCTCCAAGTCCGCCTCAATCTCACATTATGCCACAACGACATTGGAATTCCAAGAGAGACCGAAGTACATCCTCTCTCTCAGAGATCCACACTAGACCTGTTGTCCTACTGTCACCTGGACTTGATCAACCAATCCTGCAAGCTACAATCATACTGCTTGCCTTTCATGCTGCAACATACTCGGCCTCTGAGTGCAACAAATGTCTTATTTCTTGTTCAACCACAAGATTGGAGCCCAATTAGAAACGATATACAAACTCCCTTTGTTTTCAACACTCCTTGCCCTGCAGCTATGCTTCTCTGACTATGCCATGACCAATCATACCATGCTGGTACTTCAACACATGTTGAGCTATATTCCTTTGCTCAATTGTAAACTGATCTGCTTCCTTCACTTGATTTGTCATCTTGGTTACATCAATTACCCTAATTGGGTATTCTTACTGAAGCCGATCCTGTCATGGCAATCCTTGTTTGTCACTTATGCTATCAGCTACCAAGTCAAGGTCCTTAAATTCTAAAGGGTTCCTGACAAGACAAAAATCTTCTAGTCAATGTAACTCCCTTTGACACATAGGCTCTCCTACTGTTGTTAGAAAACAAATTATATAGGATAACCTTTATCCATCAATCCCATTGGAGTCTTTACAAAGGCTTCCTTCACAAGCATAGGACTTCTTCATAAACCTCCCAAGCTTGAGGTAGCTCTTATGTACACTTCTTCTCTTATCAAAGAAGACGATCTCTGCATCTATCAGATGTAATAACCAATGTTGTGAACATCGGCATCGGGATAAAATCGGCAAGGGTCCGAAAAACCAAAAAATCGAAAAAATCAGGAAAATATTGGTAAAAAATCGGCAAAATTAAGATACCATAAAAATATTTTTAAAAATCGGCAAACATTGGCTAGGCCAAAAAATTGTGATTTCGAGATAAAATTGGGATGTTATCGAGATGTTCACAACACTGGTAATAACATAAATTATGAATACAATAAACCTTCAATAGAAGTGTACCTAACAAGATGTCCCTTCATAGAGTTCTTCCTGAGGTAATATCTTTGCTTTGTACTTCTTGCCAGCCAATCATGCTTTGTCATAAATCAAGGGCATTTTGCTCCATTACAATATCTCTCATCACAGAGAGCCTCTTTCTTACAACTTCGATTTGTTTTTCCATCTGCTGCCAAGGCTTTGGCAGCCTTCACCTACAATCCTCATTGGAAGGCCATGTAAGAACAATTTATAATCAAGCAAATAATTAAAACACAAGAAACTATCTAATAATAACAACATCAGTAATAATCATGAAAGAGAGATATAAGATACTTATCTTTGGAGAAGAATGACAGTTCCCTCTAGATATTTAGATTCCTTGCATTCGTCTTGATATCATCCTGATGCCATTTCTTCCTTGTAAAGGCTGGGGTCTCTATCTTCAGCAGAAATGTTCAATCCTATAAACCCTAGGATTCAAATTTGTTGCTGGTTAGGGTTTACAAACCCTAGATGTTAAATAACCAAATGTTAGAACCCTAGAATGTTCTATATAATCATTGTCATCAGTCAATTAAGGATGTCCAATGATGATCCAAGAGCCTTTGCTTTCTTATAATCATCGTAGTAGAACAATATCTTCATTTTAATGTGCAAGGAATGAATCCAGGTACTCATGCAAGCAGCACCTATCAATTTATTTAAGAAATTCCATTACCTCATTTATGACTCTGTCCTGTTGCAGATAATTTGACCTTGTCAAGAGAGAGACTGAGGAGGGACTTGACCTCTTTCACAGTGATCTTTCTTCTCGTCTAGAACTCATTCATTCATAATATATGTCTTGTCACGGGCAGATGTCCAATGATGATCCGAGAGCCTTTGCTTTCTTATAATCATTGTAGTAGAACAATATCTTCATTTTAATGTGCAAGGAATGAATCCAGGTACTCATGCAAGCAGCACCAATCAATTTATTTAAGAAATTCCATTATCTCATTTATGACTTTGTCCTGTTGCAAATAATTTGACCTTGTCAAGAGAGAGACTGAGCAGGGACTTGGCCTCTTTCACAGTGATCTTTCTTCTCATCTAGAACTCATTCATTCATAATATATGTCTTGTCACGGGCACATACAATACATCTCTTTCCAGGACCTGCTTCTAAACACAATGCAACATTTTTGAAGTGAACAACCAGGTCAGTTACAAACATTTGATTTGTCTTTCCCAGATTATGATGGTATCATATGATGCTGTTTTCAGGGATATATTTCATATGACTGATACTCCTTGTGAATGAAGGGAATCCATCAATTATCGTGATTGATCTTGAAGGTTTCTCTGAGTATACATTACAGTCCCTTGCCTAATTCGTGATACACTCAAATGTAGCATTACTAACAGTTTCAATGAGAACCACAAGTCTAACCACAGATCTTTTTAATTAGACTCATACCTGGCATTTTTTTTTTTGACCAAAATTTCTGAATGTGACCTGATGGTGCATACCTTGCAGACTTTATTGCAATCCGGATCTTTGGCTTCTTGGTGCTTGTACTCATTTGGTCATCATTCACATGGAAAACAAGGTCACTTAGTATTAGACAATATTGTATTCATAAAATCACATTAACACTTCTCAATAATACCACGATATTTGCAAGGGAATGATTTCAGATCATTGATTCAGTCTTCTATTAAAGAGCATAGACCTTTACGTTAACTTAGCTTTCATTTAACTAGAAGTCGTTGGTTCAAAAGAACTCTGAAACAGACTTACCACTCAGACTTTGGCTAACAGAACAAAAAGATGATATGAAAAACTTCAGATTAATCTTTTGGTGATCTCTAGACCTGTTATTGTAGTGTATCCAACCTTACCCTCTTCAAGGAGATATCAGGTTGGTTCTCATCATATTGTTAGTTTAATATTTCAACACTCCTTCCTGCTGAAGAGACCTTGATATTGGATCTTTTGATTTCAAGTGACAAGTGTATAGGAGATTCTTGGTCATCTTCTTGACATAGTCAAGGTCTTCGGCCCTAATACCTTCTGCCTTCTGAAACATAAATCTCAACAAAATGCATTAGAAAAAGTCACTCAGCCTTTCTGACATAATAATAAGGATTGAGATTCGGATTTCATATTTTGAGGTTTATAACCTCAATGAAATAGAGCACCTTTCATAAGGAACTAGGGCACTTAGGCACTATTTCTTTTCAGCAGAAAGAGAACCTAGGGCATTATCCTTTTTGAGTTTCCTGAGATCATTTAACATCTGTGACTAGATTGGACTGAGGCTGTGATTAGGGCTCCATTTTCCTTATTAAAGAAGGCTGGCTTAATAGGGTTGTTCTTAACCTATTGCTCTGATACCATTTTGATTTTTACATGGTTTTCTTACTGTTAATTATCTTTGATGGTTACAATCTTTCTCACATTCTTATCATTAGTTCCTTCATTCGATAATTGCACAGAAGACATCAACCATATAGCAAATAAGATAATAGGATTATAAAGAGAAAGCCACACAATGAACACACGATATTACCCTGGGAAAGCCCCCATTGGGGAAAAACCCAGCTAACCTTTTCCTTAAGAAAATTAATGCAACAAGAGACAAATCAAAGTCAACAAGATGACCAACCTCCAAAGACCAATTCAGCCCTCCACCATTCTGTTCACAGAGGCTCTGCAGCAAGGTCACGAAGCATCCGCCAAGTCTGCCTCAAACTCACATTATGCCGCAGAGATATTGGAACTCCAAGAGAGACCGAAGTACAATCTCTTTCTCTCAGAGATCCACACTTAAACACAATCCTCGGATCCACACTGAAATACAGGTGATACCAGCCTCGGGTCTGCACTGAAATATATGTGATACAAGCCTCAGATCTGCACTGATATAGGTGTGATACAAGTATCTGATCCGCACTGATATAGGTGTGATACAAGCCTCAAATCCACATTGATATAGGCCTCAGAACCTCACATTATCTTGCCTCAGAACTGCAGGATATAGGCCTCAGAACCTCACATTATCTTGCCTCAGAACTGCAGGATAGAGGCCTCAGAACCTCACATTAACTTGCCTCAGAACAGATCCAAAAATTGTGGCCTTGGTGGAGACAAATTGGCTCTATTTAGAGTGGTTTGTCCATGCGAAGGGTCACGTCTCTTGGGCAGGCCGACTTGGTCTTTGTGGAGGCAAAAGTACAATTTTAAATTTTCATTTTCCTGCTCTTAAAGAGCATACAAATAAATAATTTCTTTTTCTTGCAAGCTTGAAGAACATGCTTCATAAAACAATTCTTTTGCAAATATAATTCATATTTCAATATTACAAGTACAAAAGAATATTATGTAGACCGACCATAGCTATAACATTCAACACATCTTGGGATCAAGAGGCTAAGGACAGGGAGATCCAAGTATCTGGAATGTATCTTTGATAGGTCTCTTGCTTGAACAGTTTATTAATCTCTCCTTTTAAGGGGAAAGTTGACCTAGGGGATCTTTGGGGTACGTGTAAGGAGGTTGACACTTAGTGGAAATGGAAGTAGTCTGAAGAAGCTATGAAGCTTGAGAAAACAAACATTGCCTTGGCCATGAGAGATCCAGGGAGCAATCTCCTTTGAGGAGTGAAGGCTAAATAGGGGTGCCTCTCCCTATTGAGGTTGAGTCATTTAGAGAATGAAGTTGTGAAGGGAAAAAATAAAGATCATATATGTTCTCAAGACTAGGGGAGTGGGCGCTGAGTTCAACTTGGATAATAATTGGAGATAGAGTTTGTTTGTAACATATCATATGCTGAAATGTAACAGTTTGGACTTAATCCACTCTTGGCCAGTCAATAGGTTGTAACTTGGAGCCCAAAACCTTAAATTGTAGAGAACTATGGGTTTAATAGTCATGTCAAATAGATGCTTCTTTGAAGGGAAATCCTCAAAGTGTGTATGGAAATTTTGACACTTGGGTGCAAATAAATGTGTACCCTTCACACTATTGCAATTGTGACATTAGTCTCAAGCTTTAATGTGGGACCAACAAATTGAACCCCAAGTAAGCTTAGGCCATAGTAATTTCAACCAACTCCCCTTCGAAGAAGTGAAACTTTAGAGTGTCATTAGAGACTTTGGGGTTAACAACTAACACCTTACTCTTGCTAAGTTTAATGACACGTTGTCAATGATAAAAAATGGGTAGGGTCATCAAGTTGCCTTTGCAAACCTTCAAGAGTGGATGCTAGGAGGACCACATCATAAAGAAGAAGGAATGTGATTAAGACATATTGTATGCACAAGCATTCTCCAGTCTGTTCTCTCTAAGGACCTCCTTGAGCTCATCGATGTAAACCCTAAAGAAACTTGGGGAGAGGGGTCATCTTTGCTAATCACCTGTAGGACTCAGAAATGCTGAAAAAATGATTGACTGCCTGAAATAGACCCGCAACTTTCGCATAAAGCCTTATGATAGTGACAGTGAAAGACTCAAAGATGCCAATATGATTCAACCTATGAAATGAAGAGTGCATCAACACTAAATTAAATGCCTTCTGGAAGTTCACAAAACAACAGACAATCATAGAGGGTTATTCTTGAACCTTTTGAGTGCCAACTCGAAGCATAAGAATGTGTTCAGTAGTCCTGTAATCCCTTCCAAGACTTTTTTGGTTTCTGGCTCTAAATAAACCTCTCTCCAAATGTTCAGATAACAAGATGTCAGGGGCCATAGAAATGGGCGTCTACATAGAACATTTCCTTGAGAAAGACTTTGTATGGTTTGAAATAGGCACTTATGGCATGGTATATAAAGATAACTTCAAAAATTTGGGTTTCAAGATTTGTCCTTTTAATCTAAATCTAGATGTGAAAATTTGTGGTTTGGATATTTTAGTTGCGAGCACAAGTAGTGATGAAGACATGATCAAAAGTCTAAAGGATGATTCACGTTAAAAAAATAAGATGATTGACTTGGGGCTTCTAAATTACTCTTTAGCTAGGAAACCGGATTCGTCCTAAACCCCCTGCGAATCCCGAATCCGGCGAATCCGACACGATTCGGTCTGGATTGGTGTCCAAATCACAGGACACGTCGTGTCCGAGGGCGTGTCGCGATTTTCAGGGGCGTGTCGCGATTTTAGGACACGTGTCCGGTTTCCAGGACTTGCTAAGCTCAGCGCGGGTATGAAAAGGGCATGTTTGCTCATTAATATTTTCATTTGGTAAGTGATTTGTGCTGTTGCAGCAAGGAGTAGAGCATTTTGACAGCTTCATAATCAAGTCTAGGCCCTAGTATTGATATGCTATTCATGGTAATGTTAAATTCTTAAAGTAAAAGTGACATTCTCCTTAATCTTCATTTTCATCCTTTTACTTAAATTTTTAACATTACCATGAAATGACTCAGGATGTTTGAGAGTGGTTCCGGCCTCATTGGATTTCATATGGAGAAAGTAGAATTTTAGATTTCATTGAAAATCCAACAGACTTATCAGTTTTTCAGGATTTTAGGATTGGGGGATTGCAATGTTTCCATTGAATTTTGTCATGTATTAGGGTATGGAACTCGTATTTAATCAAGAGCACCAAACCAAGAGCTTCTGAATATGTCGCTCCCGCTCCCGTTTTCGCTCCCGCTCCCCGCTTTCGCTCCCGCTCCCAAGTAACACTGTTCCTGATGATATGGTTCTGAACACCATTGTTGAGTTGGCATTGACCAACATGGATCTCAATGATCCAGTGCTAGAGCCTGTTAGATTTGATGACTTAGAGGGGTCAGCCTCCATACCAGCAGATGCAAAGGCGACTATGGATACAGGGGAGGAGGAGGATGTAGAGGAGAGCAGTGGGGACCATGATGATGGGGACAGTGATGCTGATTTTGATGCTGATTGATGCCTTGAGGCTTGTATACCTGTAGTTGTTTTATATTTTCTATTTCTATTTGCCATTGGCATTGCACCAACACTACCTATGTAACACATTTTGATTTGATGACTTAATGAGAAAACTACAGTTGTCAGTGTGTTTATCTTACTATCTTGTAGTTGTAAGTTGTCTTTCATTTATGAATTATGAATCATGATTTAAATTTTTAATAGATTTATCATTTATGTGACCAGTACCACTGACATTTATTTGAATTTTGTATGTACTATGCATGCTAATAGCTATAGATGAAGATCTATGTTTGAAATCAATAAATTTGTATCATTAATTAAAATTTGTGTAAGAAATATGATAATATCTAATTTTTAATATATATATATATATGATAATATCTAATTTTTATATATATATATATATATATATATTTAAATATATATTATATATATATATATTTTAATAAAATAATATATAACGTGTCCTAACGTGTCCTGTTCCGGGGGGTCAGCGTGTCCTGAATCCGACACCACGAATCCCGAATCCTACGTGTCCCGAATCCCCGTGTCAGGTGACTTAGCTCTTTAGTAAGTGAAGCATGAAAAAGGGTGGCATTTTCATGACAGTCAAAACACGAAAATCAGATCTTGAAAAGATTCCGAATGGAAGATTGTAAACCAGCATCATACATGTCGAAATAGGCAGTAAGCTATCAGTGCATGAAATTTCTGAGTTAGTAAATACTACTTTATACATGTAGTTGATATCAGTTACACTGTTAGTGTATATTCAATATTTGTGATAAATCCCAAGATTGCTCATTGGAAGGAAGTTTGAGGATGCTGAGATATGTCATTACATTACATTATGGACTTGAAAACATGATTGAAGACTTCTGGCTGGCTGGTTATTCTGACACAAGCAGGGTAAGATATAGATGAGAGGAACTTTGCAAGAGGTAACTCTTTTTCACATGGACTTAAAAGCAATTTCGTATACCGGTAAGAAGGAATCAAGTGTTGGTTTATCTCTATAGAGGCAGAGTTTAAGGAAGGTGTCAATGCAATATGTGAAGCTGATTGGCTATTGAGATTTCTTGAGTTGAACTTGCAACAGCTGCAAGTAGTCTCCCTACATTGTAATAATCATTGTATGCTTAAGTCAATAAAAGATTTCGTTTATCATGCTAGGGAAAAATATAGAATCCTACTATGATTATATTTGAAATATTATGTTGGAAATACGTACTGAATTGATCTATTATTGAACACATAATCTGTTGGTGCATATGTTCAATTAAATATTAGGTAGGGATAAGCTTCATATTGGAATCAGGGAAAATGAGATGGCCTTTAGGGAGGAGTGTTGGAGTGATTTTTGTTAATATGCTTAATCTAAAGTGTCAATCATACACCCCAAATCAAGAGGTTGGGACTGTGTATTTGAATTCAGTTGACTTGAACTTGGACTTGGCCATGTTGACCACAAACTAAGTCGCTTTGGTCCTTTACTCAGTTAGGGAACTGGTTTATTATTGAACTGGCCCAACTTGGCTGAGTCTGTATTGACTTAGTCAAGTTGGTCCTCAAAGAAAAAGTAAATTTAAAAAGAAAAAATCTACCTAACCCTAGGACCTTAAACCCTAAAAACAAACTATATAAAGCACCCCCACGTTTATTTGCCTTACACCTCTGTAATTGAGTATTTGTGGGAATTTGGAGTTTTGGAGCAATGTTGAGTTTTGTCATCAAAATTTTAATATTTTATGTATTTTTAAATAGACCAAGTCATTAAATTCAAACAGGTTTGAGTCTATGTTTGAGTTGACCATCGAATGATTCTAATGTGGAATGCAAGTTGTAAAAACATTGGGTTGAAACTTGAGATGGCATTTTCTGTTGAAAAATTTAAGCTGTGGTCGGTATTCAAAAGAAAAATTTATTGAAAGAAAATTTTCGAAAGGCATTTTTTCATGACCTTGAAAAGGAAATGAAAATTTGAATTTATATTTATTGGTTTATTACCCCACAAGTGCTCAAGTCGGCTTGCCCAGGGGACACACTTTTTCACATGGACGAGTCACTATAAATAGCTACACTATGGAACATTTTGGATTTGAGGTACATTAGCCCTGTGGAACCTTGTGAACTTGTGGCAATATACTCTTTGTGGAACAATGCGAGGGTTTGTGGCACATATCTCTGTGGATATGCAAAGGTTGTTAGAGGGTTGACTTGGCACTTGTGGGAGGTCATTTGATGACAAATATTGTCTATGTAATGTTGTTAAATATATGTTATTTTGATGTTCATATTGGATTGAATTGGACATTGTCTCATAAGGAAAGGTTGCTGGGTTTTTCCCCTTGGAGTGGGGGTTTACCAGGGTAATTTCTGGTGTCTCTTGTTCATTGGCTTATTGTGATCTTTACTGCTCTATGGATCTTAATGTTAATAGTTGAAAATTTTCATATATAACTGCTTAATGATTGAAATGTTTGAAAAGAAGTCAAATTGTATCATTGGAAGTAGTTATCAGTTTGAAAATTGCTCTAGTGTTGTATGCTACTAGAAAAATCAACATGGTATCAGAGCTAAGGTGAAAAGAGCAACCCTAGCTCAAGAAACTATTTGCATATGAAGCCGAGTTAGCCTCCCCTCTCTGTTCAAATTTCACGCTGAAAGGTTTATTGTCACAGTTAAACTCTGAAGCCCTAAAATCTCAGAACCTCAGAGATCAAGAGGATTGCAAGTGGCCGAAATACTATGAGTTCAATATCATCTTAGGAGATCTGCTATAAAAGTTTTATCTGAATCAAGTCTTAAAGCTCCAAGCCACAAGACCTCCTCAATGATTGAGTAGCCTTAGGAGATTTGAAGAGCTCCAGATCGGATCCCAAAATCTGCCCAGAATTCTTGTTTTGGTCACTATTTTTAAAGGCAATTTTGAGGACATAAAAGATGTGCAAGCCTCTGTGGCTAGAATCGAAAATCTCAGAAATGTTATACCTCTGATCAACCTCTGTACAAGGGATTGAGATATCCATAGCCCACTCGATTTGATTGTTGTGATTATCAAAAGGATAGAATCATTAAAGAACACATATTGGGAAGTCCTGAACATAGAAGGTGTTTTGTATTAAAGATAAAAAATTGCATTTATGAAAAGGATAAAAAATTGTATTAAAGATAGGCTTTGAAAAAACCAAAGAATATGTGATCCGAATCTTAATATGTTTCAGATCTGATAGGCCAAAAATCTCAGAATTTAGAGGCTGAAATACCTTAGACAGACACTTGGTGAAATAAATTGAGAAACCTCAGTCTTATGGCAAAGGTCAAGCATCATTTGTTGAGAAAAAATTGCCCTATGGTATATCTCTGAAAATGAAAGTCGAGACTTCTGAGGCATATTCCTATGACAAGGTCTGAGTTCTCTTATGATGAAAGTCCACTGATCTAGCACGAATTCTGGATGAAAGGAGGCTATCTTCAAGTTAGAGACTTGTTTTGATCTTGCAGACCCTAACCAATATGTTACAAGTGGAATTATTGTGGACAAGTGAAAGGAACCCTGACGAGGAGTTTAAGAAGTGATTATTCTTCCTCCGCTGAAGAATTTGAATCATACCTCAGTGAATTCCTTGAAGAAAAATTATATAGCTGAAGTCTTTTGAGAAGCTGATCCATTGTGACCGTTGAGCTAGCAGTCAAAGGAGGATGAGCTTATTTGTATGTTTGATTTGTCTTTGTGACATATGCAGTCCCGTTAACAAGTGGATGAGTTCAGATTAGGAATCATGAAAGGCACAGGTAACCAATCCAAAAATCTTTTTCTTCATTCACTAGGACAGAAGAAAAATAAGAAAAGAGGCCGAAGGACGAATGGAGAAGTTCTTCATGATCTGGGTATCTTTCTGATCAATTCAGGCAAAATGAAGGATTTACATGCCTTCCTGTCCTCCCAATAACCTCATCATTATCAATGAAAATCATCTCCTGGAATACAAGAGGGCTTAACAGCCACGTCAAACAACGCCTTCTAAAGAGGAAGCTACAACAGGAAAAGCCAGATATTATGCTCATTCAGGAAACGAAATGTGCCACTGATCAGCTGGAGAATATCACTAAAAAGCTAGGGAAAACTATCAAATATTAGACATAGCCAGTCACGGATGGGAAGGAGGCATTGCAACCCTCTGGGACTCCAGTGTAATAGAAATCACCTCCATGGAAGCTACCAGATCATACATCGCCACAGAATTCCAATTAACAGGTAACTCTGAAACCTACCTCTGTATAAATGTCTATGGGCCTCAGCGTATAGAAGATAAAATTTCTTTCCTGAACTCGCTAATGAAGCTAAAGCTAAGATACAATTCTTCAAAGATCATAATGGGAGGAGATTTCAACATGATCACCTCCCTCCTGGAAAAAAAAGGAGGCCTTCGGCGTCTGAACAAAGACTCAGAACTCTTCATTGACTTCATGGAATCCGCCCAATTGGTCGACATCCCCCCAAAAAATGGGCTCTACACTTGGAGCAACCGAAGAGGAGGAGAAAACAGGATAGCCTCTCGCCTTGATCGTTTTCTGATCTCAGAAAACATCTTACTGGAAGGAACAACCGTTGATTTTGATATTCTCCCCAGTGGGGGATCAGACCACTGGCCCATCGCCCTGGAAGCTGCTTTTCTAGAAACTCCCAAAAACAGGCCTTTCAGATTTGAAAAATCCTGGCTAACTCACCCAAATTTTCCAGAGCTGGTGAAAAAATGGTGGGATGAACCCAGAAATGTAAGGGGGACCAAAATGTTTAAACTTCAGTCCAAACTCAAGTACATCAAACATAAAATCAAGGATTGGAATACAACCGAGTTTGGTAATATTTTCCAGGAAAAGCACAACATAGAAGACCGCCTAAGTCAAATTCATAAAGACTGGGCTTTGGGGATCAACAAGGAGGACTCAACTGAACAGGAAAAGATCCTTATGCAGCAATGGCAGCTTCGCTGCCAACAGGAAGAAATCCTTTGGAAGCAGAAGTCTCGTATCCAATGGTTGAAGGAGGGAGAGCAAAACACAAAGTTCTTCCATAGATCGACGATGGATTATAGGGGGGCAAATAAAATCCTTAAACTTGGATTTTAGGGATCTGTGGTTTGTGCTTTTTGAATTTTTGACCGGAGAATCCACAGTAATAGAGTTTTTACACCAACGTTTCGAATCCCAAATGGGATCCATCATCAGGGTAAAGAGAAAGATGATAAAGATGATAAAAGAAGAGCCAGATGGAGGGAATAAATACTCATGAGGGATGAATATCAAAGGAACAGCACAGGTCGGCCAGACAAATTTATAATGAAACTTAATTTTAATTTTAATTTTATAAATTAATATCATTTATTTAATATTATTTTTAAAACAAAATCTTAAACTAAAATCTAAATAATATTAATATCTAAATATATATATTAATATTAATATCATAAAACATTATATAACCTAAATCCTAAATTGAAATATTTTTAGAATATCTAAATACTAACATATATATTAATATTAATATCATAAAACATAATATAACCTAAATACTAAATTGAAATTAATATCTAAAAAGCTAATATATATATTAAAATTAATATCATACCTCTTAATATATAACATTAAAATTATTTAAAACTTAATGACTCTAAAACTTAATATTTTTATGAACATGATTGCTATTTAACTTAATATTTCTATAACCTAAAGTCTATACAACTTAATATATATATTAGAATTAATGTTAATAAAGCCTAAATCAATATCTAAAAACTAATATATATAAATTAATATCATAAATATTTATATAATCTAAAATCTACATTAATATTAATATCTAAAAACTGATATATATATTCATAAATCCTAAAGTCAATATAACATTAATATTTATATAACTTAATGACTAAAAAACTAAATATTTATAAAACTTAAACATTATATAACCTAAAATTTTTTAAAACCTAAAATCTATATAACTTAATATATGTAATAGTAATATTATCAATAGAACCTAATATCTAAACCAATATCTAAATAAATTAATATTAATATAACTTAACTTCTATATTAATTCAATATTAAGGTCTAGATTATAAATAAAATAAAAATAAATTTTTTAAAAATTAATATAACCTAACTTCTATATTAATTCAATATTAAAAACTAGATTATATTAGAACAAACATTAAGGCCTGGATTATATTAAAAACCAAGTTAGTAGTAATATTAATAATTAGAGATTTAATAGAATATAAATAACCTAATGACAAAATTAATATTGAAATCAAAATTATGCTAATATCTATAATATATTTTAGTATGTAAACTTATATTAATATCTGTATTAGTGACTATCTTACCTGTTTGATAACTCACCTGGGGCCGGGCTGATGTTTCTTGATATCACTGATCAGGGGAAGCCAGCTTCCGCTAATCTCCAAACCGCTGTCTCTGTTCAGATTACAAGGGTGCTTCAAGATTTCGAGGGCTTCTCTGATTTTCCGTCTCTGATGCTGTTCCTCTCTCGCGATAATTGATGCGTTTTCTAAGCAGATGTGGTGTTTAGTCTTTGAGGAGTGCTCTGCCAAGGCTGAGGTACGGGATCTTCCATTCCTGATGTCAGCGCCATGTTCTTTCAGTCTTGTCTGGAGGGAGCGACCAGTTTCACCTATGTAGCTTTTTCCACACGAACAGTCTATTTTATAGACTCCTTTAAGCTGTTGCTTGTCAATATCATCCTTAACTGATTTTAAACTTTGTCTGATGGTGCCAGGAGCTGAGAATTGAGTTAAAATGTTTTTCTTTCTTAGGATCTTTGCCATTTTATCTGTGACCCCATGGATATAAGGTAGAAAAACCTTACCATCATGAGGTTGATCCTCCTCTTTAGGGTTGGGAGAGGACAACCTCCTTTCAGCTTTCTTTATGGCTTTTTTAATCTCATGATCCTTGTAGCCTATATTTCTGAAAGTTGAAACTAAATGCCTCTTCTCTTCATTTATATGTTCTGAGTCAGAAATCCGGAGGGCTCTAATGGCAAGAGTGTTCAGAACGCCAAGCTTTTGGGCTGGGTGATGGTGGGAATCCGCATGAAGGTAGTTTTCCGTGTGAGTTGATTTCCTGAAAACCTTATGGCCCAACGAGCCATCCTCTTTTCTGATGATAAGAATGTCCAAGAAAGGGATGCTCATATTTTCTTCAAGTTCCATAGTGAATTTTATATCAGGGGATATGGAGTTAAGGTGATTGAAAAACTTGTCGAGTTCTGTTTTACCATGGGTCCATTTTATATTGGTGTCATCGACAAAACGCTTCCACCACGCTGGTTTTAAGGGATAAGATTCCAAGGCCTTCTTCTCAAAATATTCCATGTATAAGTTGGCCACAATTGGCGAGAGGGGTGATCCCATTGCTACACCAGATGTCTGTTCATAAAATGTTCCTTGGAATGTGAATACTGTCGACCTTAAGCAGACTTCAGCCAGCTTTGCGGTCTCTGGATCAGTGACACTTCTTATGACCTGAATGGCTTCATCAAGAGGAATCTTCGTGAATAAAGAAACCACGTCGAAACTCACAAGGATGTCATCCTTTTCCATTCTTTCATTTTTAATCATGTTCACAAAGTCGTGTGAGTCTTTAATGAAGGAGTCAGTATTTCCAACCAGGGGCTTCAGAATCTTGGCGACATATTTAGCAAGCTCATAGGTTGGGGAGCCAATAGTATTAACTATCGGTCTCAGGGGGACCCCTTCCTTATGTATCTTGGGTAATCCATAGATTCTAGGAATGGTTTCACACGAGGGGGTTAATTTCTTCTTCAATTTTTCGTCAAGGTTGGAATGTGAGATAATCTTTTTTACATCCTTCATAATCTTGGCCATGGGATTGCCGTTCAGCTTCTTATAACTGCCACAATTTAGGTGATCATTCATTTTCTTAACATAGTCTTCTTTATCAAGGATAACCGCTGCTCCTCCTTTATCTGCTTTAAGAACAACTATTTTGTCATTACTTTGTAAGGATCTGAAAGCCTTTTGCTCTTCCTTACTCAAGTTGCTTTTAGGAGCCTTGGCTTTTCTCATGAGAAGTCATTCAAAACCACAATGAGATCTCAACGCTACTTACCAATGCATCTGGAGAAGTCATTCAAAACTTACCAATGCATCTGGAGAAGTCATTCAAAACTTACCAATGCATCTGGAGAAGTCATTCAAAACCACAATGAGATCTCAACGCTACTTACCAGCCACTTTAAGCAAATTGCCCAGGAATCTCAAGAAGATCGTTCGGAAGCCAGAGAGGAAATAACTCAGGCCATACCCCAAATCATCACTCCAGCCCAAAATGCCTCTTTGTTAAGAAAGATCTCTATGGAGGAGGTGGAGGAGGCTGTAAAGGACATGCCAAATGATAAAGCTCCGGGACCTGATGGTTTTACTATAAACTTCTTCAAAGCTTGTTGGCAAACTGTCAGAACAGAGATATGGGAAGTAGTTGAAGATTCAAGACGATCTGGCTCGATTCTTAAAGCCCTAAACTCTACATTCCTAGCCCTAATCCCCAAAGAAGAGGAAGCCAGAACTCCAGAAAAGTTTCGCCCCATAGCTCTGTGCAACGTGATTTATAAAATTATTTCTAAGGTCATTGCTAACAGGCTTAAACCAATCCTCCCTGACATCATCTCAGAGGAGCAATCAGGCTTCGTGGAAGGCAGACAAATTCTGGACAACATCCTCTTCGCTTAGGAGATGATACATACTTTACAATCCAGAAAAATCCCTGGTATGATGATTCAATTAGACCTTTCAAAAGCTTTCGACAAAGTAAATTGGAAATTCCTGGAGGCCACCTTAAGTGCTTTTGGATTCGACATTCGGTGGATCAACTGGATCCTCGCCCTTGTCAAGTCAACAAATTTCTCTATTCTGGTTAATGGTTCCCCTTCGGCCCCCTTCTCTCCTACCCGCGGCATAAGGCAAGGAGACCCCCTGTCCCCCTTCCTTTTTGTGATAGTCATGGAAGGGCTCAACAGATTTATTCACAAAGCCAAAGCGGAAGGAAAAATCAATGGATTTCGCCCCTTCCCCTCCACCCCTGCAACCACCCATCAGCAGTTTGCCGATGATACCATGCTGCATGGCTCTCCAACGATCAAAGATGCCAAGGCTTTCAAATCCATTTTATCTAAATTCAGCAGGGCTTCAGGTATGGACATAAACCACTCCAAATCGACTATATTTTTCTTTAATACTCATGTTTCAATACAGAACCATCTTACCAGCATCCTAGGCTTTCGCAAAGGTTCTCTTCCATCGAAGTATTTGGGAGCTCCGCTCACCACTAAGCCTTGGCAAAAGCTTCACTGGGAAAGGCTCATAGCAAACATGGAAAAAAGATGCAAGCATTGGACTCACAGGGCACTAAATTTTGCGGGACGCCTAGTTTTAACAAAAGCTATTCTTCAGGCCATACCTCAATATATGCTTTCTATCCTCCCGGCGCCAAAAGCAATTCTGCAGAAAATCAGATCCATTCAAAGATCCTTCCTATGGAGTGGCAACGCAGAGAAAAGGAAATGGGCTCTCGTGGCCTGGGACAAGGTCTGTAAATCAAAACTAGCTGGAGGTTTAAACCTTATCGACCCCGACACTAGCAACAATACTGGTGGAGCGAAGCTGTGGTGGCGCTGGCTGAAGAAGACTAAGCTCCCCTGGGCCAGACATTGGAAAGAGAAATACACTCCCAACTGCAGAGACCAGGACCTCATAAGACTTCAGGCTTTGCCAGAAGGTTCCCCAATTTGGAATTTGGCAAAAAAGAATAAAAATCTAATCCAAGAACACAGTTTTTGGGAGATCCGGAATGGGAACTCTGCCCTCTTTTGGGAAGACTCCTGGCAGCAGCACCCAAAGCTTGAAAACCCAGACCTTGCAGAGTACAAAATTAACTGTCAGAACAATGGAAAGCACTCCGTCCATCATTACTGGAACCCTGATAGCCAAGATCAGGAATGGAGAGAATGGGCCCTCCCAGCCGCAACAAACCCTAATGAAGAAAATATTAACCTTCAAAACCTGCTTCTAATCCTAAACAAAAGGAAAATCAGAATAACCGCAGATGAGGACAAATTGAGATGGGCGCTGAAGGGCAATGGCAATTTCAATCTCAAAGAAGCCCGAAGGCAGATGGAATTCACAGAGCAGAGGGAGGACGTATCTTGGTAAATCAAGGTTTGGGACCCCCTCTTCTGGCCAAAAATTCAAACTTTTCTTTGGCTTCTCATGCGGCGAAAGACCCTAACTTGGGAAAACCTGCAGAAAAAGGGTTTTGAAGGCCCTTCCTTTTGCCCTATGTGCAACCAAGCCGCTGAAACCATGAACCACTTATTCAATACATGTGAGTGGGCGAACCTCATTTGGCAAGAGATAGAAGCAATTATGCAGCAAAACAGCAGAGATTTAGACTCCATACACAACACTATTAACAATTGGCCAAGCAATTTTTCCGAAAACCCTCAAATCAACGATATTTGGAAAGCTCTACCAGGTTTCATAACTTGGACTCTGTGGAAAGAAAGAAACAGAAGGATTTTTCAAAGCGAGCACAAGAATATGGAACATTTGAGAATTACCTTATTCCAGAACATCCGCCAATTAATTCTGGTAAAAAGTAAAGCCGACCCAGCCAGGCGAATCTCTCCTGAGGAACAGCGAATCCTAAACGCTTTCAACATTTGCACCGGCCAAAGTCTCGTCCTCCAGGCCAAACAGAAGAACATTAACAACACGCTAATAGGATGGACTCGGCCCCCTGCAGGTTTTCTGAAGTTAAATTTCGACGGAGCCTCGAAAGGAAACCCGGGCCCAGCTGGTATAGGGGGCATAATCCGAAACCATTCAGGTGAAATACTACATATCTACAACACAGCTCTGGGTGAGGGCACCAACAACGAAATGGAATTCGCAGCAATGGAAAAGGGGTTAAAAATCCTTCACAGAAATCATACAGAAAACGCAATAATTGAGGGCGACTCTGAGATAGCCATAGCAGTGGCCAAGAAAATTTACAGGGGCACTCCAATAAGCAAAGTAACGAAACACTGGCGCCTATCCATGGTCACAGAAAATATTGGGAATTTGCTTGGAAGAATGAAAGGCCTCGTCTTCCAAGCAGTAAGGAGAAAGGCAAATTCGGTCGCCGACCACTTGGCTAACCACGGGATCGAATACCCAGCTGAAATGGTGGACAACTGTTGGCAAATGGTGGAAAATCATCATTTAAAAGACCGATGCTCTCAACTCGCTCGCGTAGATTTAGTGGCTGCGGAAAGGGCAGGTCAGCATTCCGTTTAATGATCTTACACAGGTACATGGATAGGCCGACGGGACTGGGACCATCAACTCCCAACAACTACCGCAGGACAAGCCGATTAAAGGCATTCATGAATATAGCAGGTTACAGGGATTTGTACAGAAACATGATCCAGGATGACATAGCCCAACGCAGAACCGCGGGACGGAGGGACACGTGGCACTCTCAAGATCGAGCAGGAGGCGGCGAAGGAAAACATTCCCAATCAATGGAAAACCCCTCCAATTTTTCGCACAATAACATTTATGGTGATCGGACAGGCAAGGATCACACCGCGATCCACTCCCCAGCCCGAAACCTCCTCGCCAATTTCTATATATTTGCTCCTGCTCTCCATTGGAGCATCATGTCTCATGCGCTCAGAAGGCAGAGTATCAACTTTCCCATTTGCATTCAGGAGGGTATCAGGCACGAAAGGTTTCTCATGGCAGGCAATAGCAGCCGAAATCAATCGGCAAACAAAGACCTGCAGACGGCCCGAGAATTGTTTGAGCGGAGAACTTCTCAGAGGAATAAGAGAAAAATTATAGACTTGGAGGCCTCTGCTCAAGAAGAGGAAGCAAAGCTCTCGGATCACCAGCTCAGCCAGGAAGTGGATTGGTTGCAGGACCCTGGTACGCCCAGCACCAGAGCAACTCAATTTGTCCGCACTCAAGCCGAAGCATGGCGGATAAAGACCATCGTAGCAAAAGCCATGGACGTTCAAGGGGAACAGGCGGAGCAACTTCACACCCTCCAACAGTTCGCAGCCCAGATGACGAAGGAACACCGAGCTGTGGTCGAAAGCAGCGAATTCAAACTCTGTGCTCTGCATCAGGAGATGGATTCCATCAGCAAAAAGCTCTCGGTTCTGATCAAGCTCCTCCAAAAATCCATTGAGAAGGATAGCAAGCCCACTGATTCGCCGAAGGGAGGACCGTCGTGCAGCCACCAGGCCCAGGCCCCCAGGCACAAAGAGGCGCATGCAACCCCTCCCAACAACCATGATTAGTCTCCCCTGTCCCTTCACGGGACTCTGCTATATTTTCTGTTACTGTGTCTTTTTCAGATATGTGATAATCAGTTTTTTGGGACCAAGTCGCCCTGCATGGTGTTATTCTAGGCAGCTCCAGTTCTCTCTATGTCTTCTATAGCTCTCTCTTTTCTTTTCAATCTGTTGCTACTGAGTAAGGCTTGCCATGCAACCAGCAATCTGCCTCGGCAGAAGTTTTGTAATATATGTTTTACTTGTTAATACAAAAGCTTATTTACACAAAAAAAAACAAGTGGATGAGTTCGAGAAGTCTTCCAATAGGCCGCAAGTATCTTATTTGTCTTCCTGAATTGAATATCTTGATCTCAAAATTTGTCTTCTGAAGGGTTGAATTCTTAAATCAATTCAGAAGTTTGATGTCAGCTTAAAGGGGTATCTGTTCTATTCATAAAAGAAGGACAAAACACTTTGTCAGGAGCCGATCTGATATCCTTCTGAATAATTTGAAAGGCCAGAAGTCCAAGTTGCAAATCTGAAGTTTGACATATGAGGTATGTATTGTCATAATTCTTTTGGAAGCTCTGTCTTGACATATCTGATGTAGGACTCCTTGAGGACAAACATGAAAAAGTCCATGCTTTGAGAAATTGATATGGCAAGGTAAAATGACATTATTGTTGTAGTCACACAAGTAAAATATGAGACGTGTATGATGATGTTGTAAAGCATTTAAAAAGGTCAAGTCCTCCTTCAAGTTTTGAAGGCAAAAGGCATTCTCAAGAAGATGAGCTTGTTAAGATTTGAAGAAAGCTTGTATGCAAGAATCAAATCTTTGAAGATCTGAAGTGACAAGTATCAAATTTTTGGAAAACTTTCCTTGGAAATTGTCACAAAGTATTCTTTGCACTGGAAAGATACATTTCATGTACAATTGCATGAAGAGGCCATGTCCTCTTTCAAAGTTAAGCACTAAAAGATCTCTCAAGATAGACATGCAATTGGCAAAACTTTTAGTTGAAAGGCTTGAATTCAGTAAGGCCGAAGCAATATTCATGTATTTGAATATTGGAATGATGAAATTTATTGCCACAATGTTTTTTTTGAAGAAGTCAAGCTATTTTGACTAAAGATGATTGATGACAAAATGTTAGATTGAGGGTTTGTAAACCCTAGTATGCAAATGGGTTTGAACAAGAAAGCTCTAGGGTCTTTGGATAAAACCCTAGGATTGGACGTTTCCGCTAAAAGAAGAAACCCTAGCTCTTGCAAGAAAGACATCATGATGATGATGTGGACGAGGTTGATTTGCAAGTTGGATGCAAGAAGGCTAAGATCAAGAGGGAGCCGACATGTTCTTAAAAGATAAGTATTTTATATTTCTCTTTCTTGTTTATTACTATTGTTGTTGTTTCTATTAGTCTCTTGTCTTTGTATATCTTGCTTGGTTGTGATTGTTCTTCCATGCCCTCCTAGTGAGGATTGCAGGTACATGATGAATGCTGCCACAACTGTAGCAACTAATAGAAAGAATGGAAGAACTAAGCAAAGATAATGACAAGAAGACTTGTGTTGAGCTATGAACTCAGAGGGAGCAGATTTGATCTATGTCGAAAAGAAGTCAGTTGTGACTTCCAAGATGAAGATGGCTAGAAGTATCAAGTGAAGGATTACCTCAGTAAGAGAGAGAAGAATATGAAGTTAGACACCTTGTGTATGGTACTATCTAATTGATGGTTGTTTAGAACAATGCCGATCCATTGTTGGAGATAAGCCCATGATTTTGATGATCTATTTTTGATTGGCGCTGAGGGCCTCTTTGTTGAGTGTAAGAGAGCTGATTGAAGGATCTTGGTCTAATGCATTACTATTTGGGATTGGTAAGGGAGAGAAGAATATGAAGTCAAACACCTTGTGTATGGTACTCTCTAATTGATGGTTGTTTAGAATGCAATCTGTTGCGGGAGATGAGCCCATGATTTTGATGATCTATTTTTGACTAGGGTTGAGGACCTCTTTGTCCAGTGTAAGAGGGATCTGATGGAAGGATCTTGGTCTAATGCATTATTATCTGGGATTGAAAGTGTGGCATAAGCCTGTTGAAACCTCTGTTGAGATCCTTTAGAAATTTGGCACGATGGATTGCAAGTTGTTAAAATTGGCAACTAGGGCCAAAATACACCTTGGAGAGGTCATATGATGGAGATGATATTTTTATTGGATTCCTCTTTCTGGGAGGTGCAAGATTGATCTAAATATCATCTTGTTTGGATGAGTAGAAGTGAGATTTTGAATTTAATTCTCACACGTGCAAATTGTCAAGGTTGGCCAGAAGTCTAATGTAGGCTCATGAAGCCCAATAGATGTGTCTCCACCCCTCATCAAATTGTATAAATAAGAGACATTCTCCTCATTTGGACCATCACTCAACCATGTTTCTCTCTCCTCTCCTCGTTGGTTCATACAACAAAGGAGCAACTCTTCTTCTTCTCACGTTGACTTGGGTTGACTGAAAATTATAGGCATAAATTGCAGGAATGTTTTGGGCTATTTGTAGGGACGTTGACTAGCGTTGGCGGAGGGTCAAATCACCTTCTTTGACTGGGATTTTTAGGTAGATACTCCGATCTTTTGATGCCACATCTCCTGGCATGAAAATTGAGGAATTTGGGGTAGATTAACCTGTGTTGACCGTAGGACCTTTCACTGCAATGTTGACTCTGTGTTGACCAAGTTTGACCGAGAATTTTAGGACTGTTCTGGGTTGATTCTGACTGTCTTTGGAGGCCGAGTTGACTGGGTTTAACCAAGCTCATTTGGAGGGGATTTTCAGCTGGTTTGGCCAGCGTTGACTTCTGGTTAGGGCATCCTGTTGACTGTTGTTTGACTGGACTGTTTTGATAGTGATTGGGCAAGTAAATTTTGTATGATGTACTCTCTCTCTGAACTATTGAAGAATAATAAGAAGATTTGATCAAAGGGTTTCCCCACATTGGGGTTTTTCCCTGGCATCCACCAAATATTGTGTCCTCTTGTCTTCTGCTTATTGTTTATGTTCTATCTGCATTTACTATCAATGTTAATGTGATTGCTAATCTGGAAATTGATATTGAGCTAATAAGAGAAATTGAAGTAAATTGCTCTTAAGCATAGAACATACCATTGTTATCTAAAATTAACAAGTCCATAGACACCTCCATTATAACATATTTGAAGAAGCTACGAGACTTTGTTGCTGACATGTTTTGCTTGTTGAACTATTTGTTGCATGGATTTGCAGATTCTAATTGGGTTGGATGTTCCAAAGACATGAAGAGCACTTGTGGATGTTGTCTTAGCCTGGACATCATGGATGAGTATTGTGCAGACCTCAGTTGCATTTAGCACGACTGAAGCTGAATATATAGCTAATTGTTCAGCCTATTGTGAAGCAGTTTGTGTTCGAAAGTTGTTTGCTGGTGTGTTTGATTAGGTGTTGGAATCAACCGTGATATATTCAAAACTGTGTAAAGCTTTATGAGAATCTGTTTTTTCATTATAGGTCGAAGCACATTGATATCAAGTGTCACTATATCCAAAATATTGTCCAAAGAGGAGCTATGAGGCTCAAATACATTGATGAGTAGGTTGCTGATGATTTGACAAAACCACTATCCTGGATGAAGTTTGTTTGCTTTTGAGAGAAACTTGAAATAATTAAGAATCCATCTCTTGAAGAGAGGAAACATTGATTGTATAATATCATGAATCTTCCTTGGGCATGGCTGAGAAACCATGGTTTATGGTTGGGAAGATTGTTTTGGTTACTTCCTTGGGTCGTTGAGTTTGAATGAGAAACCCTATAGTTGGGGAGGTTGGTTCTAAGGCTTGGATTGATCACTTAGGTCATTATGCACTTATTTTGAGTACTCTCCCTTGCGTCATTGCATTTGACTAAAAGACCATATGGTCTGGGAGATTGACCCTTTTTTTGACATCGAGATCAAAATTTCTCCCTTTGGTCATGGACTGAGAGACTATGTAGTCAAGGAGTTTGATATTGACATTAGGGGAATTATGAGGTCTAAACTGGGCCTCCTAAGAAAATTATAAAATAATAGTGGAAATAATAAAATAAGATTAGATTACATCATCAAATTTTACAGTGAAAAAGAAAAAACTATTTTTTCAACTCGTATTTTCAACTTATCTCCTTATGGGTTTACTCGAATTTTGAGCAGCAACACTTGTTGGATGCATAATTTGATTCCTCATCCAAAGAGTATCCATGTTGCATACTTTCGATGGACCTTGCTACACGAAAAATCAGAATTACATGAAAAAATGTGATTTCACATTTTTTCATATATTTCTCATTTTTCGTGTAGCAGGGTCCATCGAAAGTATGCAATATGGGTACTCCTTGGATAAGGAATTAAATTTTGCATCCAACAAGTGCTTCCGCTCGAAATTTGAGTAAAACTTTAAGGAGATAAGTTGAAAATACGAGTTGAAAAAGTAGTTTTATTATTTTATTATTTTTTAATCTTTTTACTTTTTTACTCCAAAAATGGTGAATCCTCCCCTATGGTTGACATCATCATATTGAATCCTATTGGTTCTTATAAAGTTTATTTTGGTTGTACATTTTCTTAGGAGGTCCATTTTAGACCTCAAAATTCTCCTAATGGATAGGGATTCCTCCCTTAGGTCATTGAGCTTGACCAAGAGACCCTTGTTTATGGTCAGGGAGACGAGCCCTATGTAATCTCTTAGGTCATTGAATTTGACCAGGAGACCATTGGTATGGTAGGAGAGTTTGATCCTGATTAATCCCTTGAGTCATTGTGTTTGACTAAGAAACTAGTAGACTGGTCGAGGAGATTGGTGTTGTGTTCTCTCTCTTGGGTCATTGATTTTGACTGAGAGACCAATGGGATGGTCGGAGAGATTGACTTTGATTACTCTCTTGGGTCATTGAGATTGACTGAGAAATCATTTGATATGGTTGGAGAGTTTGGCCTCATGAATGATGTTGATTGATCCCATGGTTAGTTGGGTTCTGACCTTGATGCCATTGGTTTTGGCTTGTGGGATGAACTTGATGCTATGAACCATTCTTTATGATAAGACTTCTACATCTGACTCTCCCTTGGGTCATTTACTGAGAGGCCAGTGGATTGGTCGGGGGATTGATCTTGAGAGAATGAAAAATACCTCCCTAGCTAAGAGGGAGTGTTGAAAATTTTTAGCTACTGTCAGTATTTTCAAAAGAGAAATTTATTGAAGGAAAATTTGTAAAAGGAAAATTTCATGACATTGAAAAGGAAAATAGAATTTGAATTTATATTTATTGGTTTATTACCCCATAAGTGCTCAAGTTGACCCCTCTAAGATCAAGTCAGCCTGCCCAAGAGACACATCTATTTGCATGGATGAATCGCTATAAATAGAGCCTATTCGCTCTCCTCCAAGTTACACTTAGGATCTCTCAATAGCTTTGCCGAACACTGGCACATTAGCCTTGTGGAACCTTGCGGACCTGAGGCAATATACTCTCTGGGGAACTATGTGAGAGCATGTGGGACATATCCCTGTGGATATGGGAAGTTTGTTAGAGCCTTAGAGGGCTGACTTATCACTTGTGGGAGGTCATCTTGATGGTCAATATTTGTTATGTAATCTGGTAAAAAATATGTTATTTTGATGTACAAATTAGATTGAATTGGACATTCTCTCATAAGGAAAGGTTGTTGGGTTTTTCCTAGGGTAATTTCTGGTGTCTCTTGTTCATTGTCTTATTGTGATCTTTACTATATGGATCTTAGTTTTAATGGTTGAAATTTTCATGTATAACTGCTTAATGATTCAAATGTTTGAAAAGAAGTCAACTTGTACCATTGGAAGTAGTTATCAGTTTGTAAAATGGCTCTAGTGTTTTATGCTACTATAAAAATCAACATTTTCCACTATAGGTGTGAGCCCCAACCCATCTCAATGGCCATGGTTCGTCAACAGTCTGGTTGTGGGGGTGTGCCAAAAGGGTTGAACACATCATATATGGATCATAATGAATAAGAATTGAATTTCTTTTCTTAAAAATTCCTTTCCTTATTTCCTCTGCTTTGCTTCTATTTCAATTTTCAATACATATGGTATTTTTCATCAAAAATTCTATGCACCATTTGTTTGTACATCTCAATTTATGAAGAAACCTTCAAGTCTTGCGGTTTTGGTTTATGACTTTGAACAGCCGAGAGGTTTGCATTTTGGTTGGAAAGTTGTTGGTATTTTGATTCTTGCACATCTACCACGAAAATATCTCCATATTAGCACAAAGAGAATTTGACTATTGCATATCCACTATAAGGTACAACACCTTGTTATTCCTTTGAAAGATGTCCTGCCGTACTTTATTATTGCAGTGTTCTATATCTACTTTTGTAATGCACAAAAACCTCTTTTTGATCTAATTGTTTTATTTATTTAATTGCTTTTTATGCACGTATCATCACAAGCCTTAGTTCTTGACCATAGATTTGTGGTACTTTGGTATGTTGGTACTTACTCTTTCTAATCGTTCATTCTTTGTTCTTTTAGTTTGGGAGTTGCGAAGTGGGATATTAAGGGGTTTTCTCTCTAAATTTATTATGATTTATTAACATTCATTTTATTGAGGTATTTCCTTTTGGGATCATTTTATACTGTAGTTATTGAGTCACAGTAGATATGTTTAAGTTGTTGGAGTCATCGTTAATAGATGCCACCCCCAGTGGGAAATGGTGATGAACATCAGGTGGAATTGACTGATCTTTTGCTGCAATGTAAAATTTCCTGGATTTGAAAGTACAATGATCTCCCAAGCTTGAGCCTTGAAGTCAAATCATCCTATGTCTTGTTTTAGTAATATAGCTCACAGTATTTCCTAATAGAACTTTTTCTTTTCCCTTTTGTTGTGACACAATATGCAGGTCCTGCTGTGCTATGGGCAATATACAAACTTGGAGCTCCTCGAGCATTATGGATTCATTCTCAGTGATAATCCAAATGACAAGATATATATTGACTTGGATGTTGATATGTCTACTGTGAAACAGTGGGAGAGGAATCACCTTTATTTGCAGTGGGATGGCAAACCTTCATTTTCCTTGCTAGCTGCTTTACGATATCATAGAACACCGCCAAATCTTCGCAAGGCGATTGGACATCTTGCGTTTTCAGGATTGCAAATATCTGTTGAAAATGACACAACTGTCAATAAGTGGCTTTTAGAGAGATGTGAAAACCTTATTACAAAGCTACCCACAACAATAGAGGAAGATGAATTACTGCAGGAAATAATCAACAGGTGCCTTGATTTTGATGGGAATCAATTCCTTCTTGATCTTTTGCAGGATATAGAAATGGGCAAACGTGACGATAATTGCATATTGCTGGACAGTTTTCCCAAATGGTCCAGACTTTGCTCAAAAAGGCGCAATATAGTAACTAGTGAAATAAGAACATTCTATAAGTTGCACTGGTTGCAGGCACACAAAGGCATGGACTTGTCTCGTAAATCGGAAGCTTGTCCTGCTTTAGGTAGATGGAAGCTGGCCATCCAGTGGAGATTGAGATACAAGACAATTCTTCATCGTTGTATTTTACACTGTAATGATCAGCTTGAACATCTTTGTACAGCAGCAGAGTCTGGTAAACAAGACCAGGTAAATCCCACCAAGCGTTGTGCTAAACTAAGATTGCGGAGATAAGAGATGGACTAGCTTATTCATATTATCTTGCATTAGCCCTCTGCATTTTAAGATCAATTTTCCAAAAGAAATAAAGACACAAATACGCAGAATGAGTACTTTTGGTCTTGCCGTGATTGTTGTAAATGAATCGACTTTTTTCTTGTTTACTGAAAGTTACTTCCCCTGGTTTCATGTTTCTCACCTAAGGAGACCTGAATGATAGTTATGTATAACTAGAAACCATCCTGTAAAGATGAGCCTGAAATCATGAGATTGCACAAGAGAGTTTAACCGTGAATAAGAAGAATCCTATTGACATGGGAGTGACATTATACGCTCTAAATGTTATCAGATGATAACACATGAAGAAAAGAGGAACTTTCATAAGAAAATAAATTATGCCAAATTTCCATAAATTGTGATAAGGTGTGCGCACCCATAAACAATCTCACACGCTAGCGTTGGACTTGTGCTCATACCAAGTTGCTTTATACTATTATAACGAAATGACTTGAGTATGCATTTTTGGACTTCTATAATGGGGGTATATTTTATCATGATATTTGGTAAGGACTAATAGTTCTGCACATTTTTAAAATTACAGCTTAATATCAAACAAATCATAAATTCTGAATTGAGGTTTTGGCCATAGCCGATGGAGAGTTTCACCACGTATTGATGGGTCACATTTGAACAAAGCAAATCATAATTTATCCCATTTGGTCTAGTGTTCAATCAAATTTTGATGCTTAGTCATTATAATCTCTAATCTTATTGATTTCACATTATTTTTTAAGAATGTTTCATCATTTTTAATTTAATATTAGTTAATAATATAAATTTTATTTATATTAAAATAGTATTGATTTGATAATCAATACCTTTGTTGGTTATATATATAGTATGATATTATTGAAATATCAAAATAGTATTAATTTGATAATCAATGCATTTTTTTTTTTTTTATAAAATATCAATGCATATATAAAATATCAATGCATATTAATTTAATGATCAATGCATTTTTCATAATAATATATATATAAAATTTAAAATCATAGTATCAATACATATTAATTTAATAATCAATGCATTTTCCATAATAAAGTTATATATATATATATATATATATATATATATATATATATATATATATATATATAATCGTAAAAGCATTAAAATTAAATTTAAAACTAAAATCATAAAAACAATGAAATTAAATTTAAAGCCAATTTAATGATCAATGCAATTTCCATAATAAAGTTATATCTATATATATATATAAAATTTAAAATCAAAATCAAAATCGTAAAAGTATTAAAATTAAATTTACAACTAAAATTATAAAAAACAATTGAATTAAATTTAAAGCCAAATTTACAACTAAAATCATAAAAACAATGAAATTAAATTTAAGGCCAAAATCAGAAGGCTATTTAGAATTTCTTTAAGTTATGAAAATAATATATGGTATTAGCTATACTCCATTTTTTAAGGATTGAAATTAGATTTAAAGCCAAAATCAGAAGGCTATTTAGAATTTTTTATAGTTATGAAAATAATATATGATATTAGTTATACCCTTTATTTTTTAAAGATTAAAAACAATAACTTTCAAAGGCTATTTGGGATTTTTGTTTTTTTTTGATTTTTATGAAAAAATATATATGATATTAGCTATATCCTTCATTTTTTTAAAAAATAGCTTCTATAAGATTATTTAGATTTTTTTTTTTTTTTTTTTTTTAATATGAAAAAATGTATGATATTAGCTATATCCTCTATTTTTTAAAGATTAAAAATAATAGCCTTCAAATGAGATATCTTATTATAAGATTTAAAACAATAGCCTCCAATTGAGATACCTTTTGGAGCATTATAAATTAACAATGTAGGAATAGTATATTCTAAAATTGATTGGTATATTTTATTTTAACAAATTAAACATAATATAAAATTAATACAATATAATAACTAATGTACTTAAAATTTACTGAGACAACATTTACAATATGATAAGCAATGCACTTTACCAATGTACATAAAATGCATTGGGATGGTACTAGCACTTTCCAATCAATCCAGCTGCACCATTAAAAAAATGTCGTTATGGAAGTTGAAAGACATGTAAGTATATATCTTTTTCACTAATTAGTAGTCTCACTCATTAAAACCAAGAAAAAAATTGCACATAATCAATGTTTCAAGTTGGCATTGTGCCCTTAGAGAAATACCACTTCGTGATTGATGGACATGAGATATTTTTCTTGTTTTTAGGTAAATGTGTCACCATTCCATGGGTGAATGAGTTTGATTGTTGCTATGCACAAATTATGTTCATTATTAATATTTTGGTTACAGAAACATTCCTTACATTTGGAACCTATGTTTTGTCCAAACAATATTTATATTGTTGAGTTAAACTTGATTTGAAACATTATGTTCACTTTCAATATTTTTGTTGTAGAAACATTCCTTTGTTAACCATAAATTTCTCCGGAAAGTGCCATAATATCAAGCTATCCTTGGGAGAATATGTATTGAATAGCCCAATGCTTTCCATTCCAATGGGCGGTGATGATGTTGTACTAGGAGCCAAATGGCTACAATCCTTGTGTACAACAGCGTTTAATTTTCAAGAACTTTTCATGAAATTTTCTTTGGAAGGAAAGGAAGTTGAATTAAGGGGTATCACAAGGAAACCGGGAAAGACAATCATCTCTAATGGAATGACAAAACTTCTAAAGAAAGAACAAAGAGGCATAATTGCACAATTAGTTTCACTAGGGGTTCCCATGTCGAAATCATCTATTTCTCCAGATCTCCAAAAAGTCTTGGACACTCACTCCAAGGTATTTGGCACTCCCAAAGGTCTCCCACCTATTTGTGATCATGATCATGCTATTCATTTTCCAGGAAGTGTTCCTCCAAACATCAGGCCTTACAGATATCCCTTTGCACAAAAGAGTGAAATTGAACGTATGGTTGCAGAAATGCTAGAGGCTGGTATAATTCAACCTAGTCAAAGTTCTTTCTCTGCTCCAATAGTATTGGTGCACAAGAAGGATGGATCATGGCGCAGGTGTCTGGATTATAGAGAGCTCAACAAGCTCACTATTAAAGATAAATTTCCCATTCCTCTCATTGATGAATTATTGGATGAATTGCATGGAGAAATTTACTTCAACAAGTTGGACCTTCATGCAGGATATCATCAAATAAGAATGAACATTAAATACATTCCGAAAACAACATTTAGAAATCATGAGGGTCATTATGAATTTTTGGTCATGCTTTTTGGCCTTACCCATGCACCTTTTACATTCCAAGGTTTGATGAATTCCATTTTCAAACCCTTCCTTAGAAAACTTTTGTTAGTATTTTTTGATGATATACTAATCTACAACAAGTCTTGAAAAGATTATGTTCAACATGTTGATAGAGTGCTCAAACTATTGGATGAGAAACAATTATATGCAAAAACCTCCAAATGTTTCTTTGGAGTACAAGAGGTGGAATACTTGGGTCATATTATATCTCATGAAGGTGCTAAAGTAGACACTCAACAACAAAAAGTTCTCCAACTCTTAAAGGATAACCTCACGTTGGCACAGAATCGAATGAAACAACAGGAAAATCAACATCGCAGCGAAAGAAGTTTTGATATAGGCGACTGGGTATTTTTACGAATACAACCATACAAACAAATATTCCTCAAGCAAGCTAAGAAGTATAATAAATTATCTCCAAAGTACTATGGTCTTTACATGGCACTGCAAAAGATTGGTACTATGGCATACAAATTAGAGCTTTCTGCATCTTCCCGAGTGCCCCCTGTTTTCCATGTTTCATGCTTAAAGAAGTTTATAAGTGACAAGCTCCCAATTCAAACAATATTGTCGAAACTTGACAAGGAAGGAAAAATCATATTGGAACCTGAAGCAGTCACGGAAACAAGAACCCGACAGCTATGAAATTGATCAATATCAGAGTATCTCATCAAGTGGAAGAACTTACCCGCTAAAGATTCCAGATGGGAGGACGAGAATTTTATACAGAAGCATCCAGAACTACTCAAGCGTTGAGGACAACACTTTTTGAAGGAGAGGGGCATGTTAGGTCCCTATACTACTAGTGTAACTCCTTACTGTTATTAGTGTAACCCCCTTATTATATTGTTGTGCCCATGTAGTCCCCGTATTGTTATTATTATGCCCCATAGAAACCCACTATTGTTATAGTTGTGCTCTTACATTATTATTGTTATGCCGGCTCTGATTACATTATGACCCCTTAGACTCTTATATATAGAAAGGGGGTATTTCCATTTGTATCATCCAAGAATTGTTCGTGTAATCCAAAGGAGGTTGCCCCCTTGAAGAGGCTTATTTTGAAGGCGTTTATCTATCTTCTCTATCTTTTTGTGAGCTGATTTCATAACAAATATGCAATATCTAGCCCCGTTATAGTGGGATATTTTAGATTTCCCACCAAATGATAATACAATGTGCCATCTACCTCTCCCGAGCCATCGTCACTATAAAATTTGAAATTATGATGTAAAGGTACCGACACTCCTTTACAAAGATCCATTTTGAACCTTTTGAGAAGCTTTGTGATATATTTAGCCAATATAGTCATAGTTTGTTCATCTTCTCTCCATACCTCAAGACCTAAACAATAATGAAATTCACCATGGTTTTTCATCTCAAACACCCGTGACATCTCCCCTTTAACTTCATAAATTAATTTACAATCATTGCCTGTTATTACAAGCATTTCTTGTTATGACAAGATCATTAACATACAGGGAAATAAATAAAACATTCCCCTTTTGATATGTTTTGATATAGAGATTATGATCACTTTGAATTTTCATAAAACCTTTCTGAAGAAAGAAAGAATCAATCTTTTCATACCATGATATTGGGGCTTGTTTCAACCCATAAAATGCTTTCTTTAATTTACAAACTAGATGTTATTGTCCCTTTTTAACTAACCCTTATGGGTGAGTAAGATATACTTCTTGTTTTATTTCCCCATTCAAGAAGACAGATTTAAAATCAAGTTGATGAATTTTCCATTTATGTTTTGTAGCTAAATCATTCATCAATATAATTGTATTTAACTTAGCTATTGGTGAAAAGATTTAATCATAATCAATTCCCTCTTTTTGTGAATAACCTTTAACAACAAATCTAACTTTATATCTATTCACACTCCCATCAACTTTAAATTTGAGTTTGAAAAACCATTTGCATCCTCTGGGTTCTTTATTTTTAGGTAATTCAATTAATTCCCAAGTGTCATTTCTTATTATTAAATTATATTCCTCCATTACATTTTTCCACTCCACATGATCATTGGCTTCTTTAAAGTTCAAGAGGTTCTATGACATTCAAACTAGTCATCAAAGCATAGTCTTTATAGTACCTTATAGGTAGTTGAATATGCCATGATGATTTTCTTGGGAGTTCACTACTCTTGTTCCATCTCTTGCTTTGTGGTGATCCATTTTCTTCTCTGGGTGAGCTTTCACTGCTTGAGGTGTCCATGTCACTAGATTCTGCTGCTTGTTTATGTTTATGTTTCTTTTTAGCTTCATCTTTGGCATCATTAAGGCTAGGAGGAATGTGCCACACATCATAATTTTCATCTACGTTGCCTTCATCTGCATGTTCATGGAACAAGACATCTCTACTTGCAAACACTTTATGTGTAGAGGGGTCAAACATTTTATATGCCTCATGATTAGAACAATACCCAATAAAGATACACTTGATGTCTTTAGCATCAAGTTTCTTCCTATCCTCTTTTGGAATATGATAAAAAGATTTGCATCAAAATATTCTCAAATGGTTTACTGCTAGTTTATATACATGAAGAGCTTCAAATGGTGTCTTATGGTTCAAACCTTTTGTGGGACTTCTATTTTTTAAATAGATAACCCAAAATGCATTAGAAAGATTTTACCTTTCATCATACTCTTCGTACATTCCACCAAGGTCCTGTTTTTCCTTTTAGCAATGCAATTCTGCTATGGATTATGTGGCACTATGAATTGTTGTATGATTCCATGGTCTTTGTGGTACTTAACAAATGCTCTCAATCCATATTCTCCCCCTTGATCAGATCGGAGGATTTTGATGTATTTTCCTATTTGATTTTCACCAAGTTTTTAAATTCTTTAAAATATTCAAATACACCACTCTTTCTCCTCATGTATATTTTGTACAGTCATAATTGAAGATAAAAAAATAATATGTTCCTCCTAATGATCTTGTTTGCATAGGCCCACACACATATGAATGCACTTGTTCGAAAACATCCCTTTTTCTTCTATCTATATTAGTAGGGAATTCTTCCCTGTGCATTTTGCCTAATGCACATCCTTCACATGCAAAATATTCATTCTTTAATAAAGGGAGCCCCTCTACCATTTGTTGTTTTCGATGTAGCAAGAAATCATGATAATTGAGATGGCCATACCTTTGGTACCAAATATCTTCAACTGTCATAGGTGTAGATGCCAATGCTTGATGAATTTTTATTATTACATCAATCTTATATAAGACTCCAAGTCTCACACCTGCAACAACGAATTTGAAGTTCACGTGATTTCACAAATTCTACTTTCGAACTCTGGCCTGTAATGGTGGAAACAAAGATTAAATTCTTCTTAATGCCAGGGACATACATTACATTATGAATATGTCTAACATTACCATTTGGTGATTTTCCTGTGGTAATGTTACAGGAACATCACCATACCCTTTAATCTAGTGTGAACGATCATCCCCAAGTTAATGTTTGCACCACTGTTGATTTCATGGAAATTGTCAAACTAGTGTTTATTGCATGACATGTGAATTGAAGCTCCAAAGTCTGCCTACCATGAATTTACATCATCAGTCTCAACAGACAACAAAGCATTTGAAACAAAAAATTTAATATTCATAAAATCATGACTCATAGCTTCACCTCCATTTGCAAAGTGAATTGTATTCCTTCTACTTCTATGCTTTGATTCATCATACTTTCTTTTATAGCAATCTCTAGACTCATGCTCAAGCATTCCACAATAATAACATTTCATTCTAGAATCACCCTTTGAAGGTGTTATACCTTGTTGAGGCTTCATGTAAGATGGTTTTCAAAATGATGACCTTTTTTGTGGTGTATTTCCTCTGTTTCCTTCCCATGGCTTTCCCTTGAAAGGTTTTTTTCTTTTTCATTTTGCCATCAATGCTAGATCTGAATTTTGAGGCTTTAGATTTCTTTGCCTCTCTTCCTCATACCTGCCAATTCATCAAAGGTGGGAACTTTCTCCCTTGCTACAAGACATGTAATGAACATCTTGTATTCCTCTAATATTCCATTTAAAGTGATTGTTACAAAATCAATACTAGATACTAATTCTCCTATGACTCCTAGCTTATATTTCAAATCATTAATTCTTGAAATAAAGCTACTAATAGTTTCATTTTCTTCCATCTTAATGTAAATAAGCTTACTTTTCAAGGAGAGGACACAATTTGTACTTTTAGATTCATACAAATCCTTAAATGTATTCCATGTTTCATGAGAGGTCTTGGAACTGCGAAGGGGAGTGATACTATCTTTAAAAAAAGTCCTTAAAAATACCTTGGCCTTATGCTAAAACTTCTCCTAGTCTTGAATTGACTCAGCTGTTGCACCTCCATTAGCACTTGGCTTCGCTTCATCTCCACTTGCTATTGACCATACACCATAGCCTTCCATTAAAATTTGCAGCTTAAAATTCCAATTTACATAATTGAAACCATTCCAATTTACATAATTGAAACCATCCAACTTATTATCTTCATTTAAATAGGTTTCTCCAATATTATCTTCATTTAAATAGGTTTCTCCAAGAGGATTAGCCATTTTGAAAAGAAATTCTCCAACTTTATACTAAACTCAATCCACATAAAAATATGAACTTCCAGAAATAAAAAAAAAAATCATAAATACACCACCACTTTCTCTGCAGAGGAAAAAAATGCACCAAATACTTTTTTTTCGAATGCTACAAACAAATCTATCGATTGATGCATACTGTCACAAATATGTTAAACTCGACCGACATTATAAATTTTCCTTCATGTATTAGAATGAGAGAAATGTAGAGACTGTGTTTGGCTGCTCACACCACTCCAAGTTAAAATTCCACTCCCAATAACACCATAGGTTTCAAATCTACTTCTCGTGGTCGTTGTAGGTCCACGCAAGCTCCTACAGGCTGAAAACAGGCTCCTTACGGCTCAAACCTATGTTCTATAACACAAAATATCTTGTTTTAATTTGTAGTGCAACCTCACTGGTAGCGCCCGATGGAAGAAATAAGTACACAACTCCTACCCAAGAACAATAACAAGTCATTGAGACAGTCACCATGATCAAGAAAACATGACCTGCATATATTGCCACGCTGTTGGTAACTCCGACAACCAAGATTTTGAATCCTCATTTTACTTGATGTGAAAACTTATGAGTGCACTTTGGTTATGATTATATTGCTAACAACATACCAGAAAATACCAACTACAACTAATTAACTCCTATCGACTCTCTGCACATGCAAATCCAATGCAAGATGCTCCACATGTAGCTCCACGCAAGTGCTTCTCCAGCATTCAACACATGGCTTTTTCGCAGGTCTATGGACATGTATACAAGTAGTGGACTCTCCAATTATGGCAGGTCTGCAAAAAGTGGGCTCTCCTCCAAACGCTTGTCTGATTTTTTTTTTTTTTTTTTCACATAGGATCGATCGACTTCGACCGCAACTATTACAGATACAAACCATAACAACAATCTTCGTACACCAACGAAGCCCACAGGGAAAACACATACTCATCTCTTCCTCAACTCACCAGTCTACGATAACAACCTCTCCTTAAAGCTCTAATACCAAAGCAATAATAATTTAAGAGAAAGTATGAGAATAAAAAGCAATTAGGGAAAACAACAATCTTCGTACACCAACGAAGCCCACAGGGAAAACACATACTCATCTCTTCCTCAACTCACCAGTCTACGATAACAACCTCTCCTTAAAGCTCTAATACCAAAGCAATAATAATTTAAGAGAAAGTATGAGAATAAAAAGCAATTAGGGAAGACAAATTATGAGAAGCAAACTGAGCAGATCTTAGGTTAGGTGAGACTTGTTGGAGACGACCAAAGCTCACAACAACACACATTCATTCAACCAAGCATACATATCTATATAAGAATACAAATTAGTTGGGAGGTTTGAACAACTCCCTAATAAATAGAATCTTTTCAATCTTAAATAAAATAAAATAATATTAATAATATGAACACACTAGAACAAATACCTAATAATGAAATAATGTAGAAATAACCAAATTCTCCATTAATTCTAAGTAAGCATATTCCTTGAGTAACCTTATTGCAGACCACAGAATAAATCTTTTTGTGATATTTATAAGAACTTAATCTTGCTCAAGTATTGGTCATTCATACTTAGCATTTGTGTACATTAACTCATCTATTTGTTGTGGTGAAGCAACTCTTATAGTTGCAAGGCATGGTAAGAAGGAGATAACATTGGATCACTTTGCCGATTCACACATTGTTATTTTCAAAGGTAGTTGTTGCTGTAGCATAATGGTTGCATTCACCTCACAACTAGCTTTGCTTCCAACATGCTACTGCATGTATTTTCTTTGCCAACCTGTTTTGGCTTCCACACTACACGAGTGAACATAGTCATTTACAGTCTGCCACTATTTCTCGTCTATGGTAGCACACCCAAGGTTAATGAATTGGAATGCATCAATAAGGTTTATGGCATTCTCAAAAGAGGTTAAATTGATGTTTTTTTCCTACAATTACTATGTAGCTTATAAAATTTAATTTGTAATCTACAAAAACAAATAACTTATGAAATTTAATTTTTGCATTAATTTTAATCTTGAAAATGCAAGAAAAAACAGCGTTGAGCTTAACTCAATTGTCCATTATATGAATATTGGGAATATCGCTGACAGGACAAAGGCCAAAAAAATTACCCTCACTCCTATTTTCATATCACTCTTATTTGTCCCATTATGAAATATTCCGGGAATAAAAAATGAGTTAAAGATAGTTATATTGTTTCACATTGTATCCTCAGTGATGGAAATATTATTGACCTCTAGGTTAACCTGGTGTCGGTTCCACACTCTGATTAGTAAATGAGTTGCCCATTTTCAAATTAAAAAAAAATCGAAATAGTACTGATTTCACCAATAAAACTTGTAGCAATTGTAAATATAAATTTACATTTGTTGTAGCTTTATCTTTACGTTTAAAGACAGTGATGAGGGTGACCAGTGATATTTAAACTAAACTTACATACAAATCATGTGCAACGGAAAATCACTAAAAATTAAAATAAATCATACATACAAATCACATACAATGGAAAATCGCTAAACTTAAAAACAAATCATGTGCAGTGGAGTTTGCATATCAACTAAACTTACATACAAATCATGTGCAATGAAGTTTGCATATCAACTAGAATCAAATACAATGGAGTTTGCATATCAATTAGAATCAAATAGAGCCACTATTTTATTTTTATGTACATTTTAATATGGAATAAATGTGTCTATCTCATTTTTTCATTTTTTCCTCTTTTGGATGAAGACTACTCATATTAAATAATGTTTAACATCAACATTGTTGGAAATAATACTGAGAGGGCGGGGGGTGGGCCGGGGGCATGGGTTGAATCAATGTTATTCAAGTCAATAATCTTTTTCTTCTCATACTCAAATTTGTATACGCTACTTCCATGTGGGTGACCTGCATGTACACGCAAGTGTGCTTAAGGAAACAAGTGTATATCCAGTAAACTAATGATTTATTTAATTCATCATATGTTGATCTTTAATCTGTGCATTAGTACTTTATTAAACATTAAATGGTAACCATATGTGGTTAATAACATAGTGAACCATCACACATAAGCAACACACATGAACACCAAGATTTAAGGTGGAAACCCAATGTGGATGAAAACCACCTGCTGCTATCATCTTTGTCTTCCTTTAATAATAAGAAAATTTGTTTACAACATTGTACTGGTGCAGACTCATACCAGTATGCAGGATTCTACCTGTAAAAGGCTACAACCTTATCTCGTTCTCCAGCGTCTACTGGAAGGGAGCTACAACCCCTAGTTCTTGTACTAGCTAATATGTTTACTAGTACGTAGGCGCCGACCTACAGAAGGCTACAACCTTCTTTCTTCCTCCAAGGACCTCGTTTCATAAATTTTCAGACTGGATACTACTGGAACACAACACCATAATCTGAAGGCCACGTTTCATCAAATTTTCATACTGGACCCATCAACAACATTGAAGCTCAAATCAATCATCGTTGCAATACAACCATCAACTATATCTACATAAACCAATCACTGAAACTCAATCATTACTTTCTGAATCAACCAAACTCAATCAATCATTGACAACCTCTGAACCTCTGACACAACTAAATCAACCATTCATTCATACTTTAATCAACTTCAACAAATCAACTGGAACAGAGAGATCACTGTAGCCAATACGCAGATTTATACCCAGAACACTGCATCATTAATTAGAACCCACTGTAACCTCAAAACCATGCATCAGAGTGTATACACAACTTGGAAGAGCCGAACTAGTGTGTATATGCAACATCATCAAAGTGAACTAGCATAAGATTTGCAAATACTTACTTATAACTTCGCTGCACTTCTCGACTTCAGACATACCGAGATCATCACATATAAAGGATAATACATGTGTTAGAAACCAGATCTAGAACATCAGACCACATAATGATAAGTCATTATGATTCTGATCCATTATTAGATCTCATCCATCATTACTGAAGCAAATCACAATCAATCAATCTGAACACTGTTACTAGAATGCAGTCACTAGAACATAAAGCAAAACCTAGATCTCTACATTAACAACCAGAACCAATTGCAACTTAAAAAAAAACGTAGTTCACAAGGTATACGCTACTTCGACGTGTCGAACCTGCGTGTATACACGCTTTTACCAAGGTCAACCATCATATACATATGTAAATATTCATTCATAATTTTGCAGCTATTCCAGACTTCAGTTATAACTAGATAATAATATTTACAGAACAACACATGCATCAATATACAGATCTAGAATAAACATGATCAAACCATATAAAGATTATTCATTCCAAGCCTTAAGATCCCGATCCATCATTAGATATTGTCCTCCATTAACTGTTAAGGCTCCTCCTTGGTTCAGATCAAGTAGAGCATCATAAACCCATAACCTGCATACTAGATCTCACACTTCATCAGATATTCAAATGCTTGTACCCCTTGGCCTAACGATATTCTCTTCCTTATATAGTTTAGGCCTTTCTCAATACCATGGACCAAAACCGCTTAGGACCAATACCTTGGACCAAATACTTAGGGTCAATACTTCGGATCAGATACCTTGGACCAATACCATGGATCAAAATACCATGGACCAAATACCTCGGACAAAAAACTTAGTTTTCCAAGGTATACGCGCTTTTCTTTCTATGAAAGTGCGTGTGTACGCTATACGCTCCTTTTGTTATGTTAACCTATGTGTATACGCAACTTGGTCAAGGTGAACCTGCGTATACCTCTTTTTCTACATTCTTTGTAGTCTGAAATGTTATTCTTTGCTGTTGTCATGTTGTACTGTGATCTTTCATCTGAGTGAGTTTCCTTTTGAACTAATTCCTTGAAACTACCCTGCATTTCATCATATCTGTAAACACTACTGTCATGCATTCTGTCACATCTAATATTTCTTCTGTAGATTCATCTAGTTACCATATACAAGTAAGTTGTTCTGCTACAAGTGGGTTGCCATCAAGTACAACACATGCATCATAATGCCAACAAACATTATCTAAATGAGAATAAAGTTTTCCTTACACTCTAATAGCGGTCAAGATTCTATTCTTGTTTTATAATTTTTCTTGAGATTTGAGGAAGTTGAGTTCCATTGTATCTTTCATGAGATTTGAGGAGTTTGAATTCCATTCTATCTTTCATGAGGTTCAGTTAATATTTCTATTCTATAGTGTTATTTATATTTAGTGCTAGTGGAAAGGGAAGTTTGATTCAGAAAATATTTTTATTGTAGAGTGTTATTTATATTAAGCGTTGGTGGCAACACAAATTTGATTCGGTTTTCTATATATGAATTGGTTTGCTGGGAAATAAATTTCATCCCTAATAAATTGGGAAAAAATAGATACCCATATTACGTGGATTTGATTCAATTTTCTACACATGAATTGGTTTGCACTCAATTTCATAATAATAATGTGAGAAAAAATAGATACCCATATCACACGGATTTGATTAAATTTTATGTACATGATTTGGTTTGCTGGGTCACTCAATTTCATAATAATAATATGGGAAAATAAATAAATACCCATATCACATGGATAAACGATAAGTATGTTGTATTGCATTCTAGCTATATCGAACAACAAACAAGGATTCATAATAATAATATGGGAAAAAAATACCCATACCACATGGATAAACGATAAGTATGTTGTATTGCATTCTAGCCATATCGAACAACAAATAAGGATTTTGTTCCTTGGATTGAAGAATTTGAATTTTATAAAAGAGCACCTCAGTGCACAAGTAATAATATGGAAGAAATAAGTACCTCAATCACCAAGATAATGACCACAAACTAGAATACATTATGTTTTATGGGAGTTTCAACATCAAAACATCTAACTGTAATCAACGTACAAGGAACCCGTCCTAAACGGTTTATATAAATCCGCTAATTTATTTGGAATTTTATGAAAGAACACCTCACTGCATAAATAACATAACAATGTGAAGAAAAGAAGTAGCTACACGACCTATATAACGACCACAAACCAAAAATACATTATGTTTTATGGTAGTTTTAATACTGTTATTGTGAAATTATTTAATGGCATTTGGGTGCCAAATTATCAAAAAATTGATCGGACTTAAGTGGAGTATTATAACATACCAGTGCAAATACTCTACATTGGGGTCTGTAAAACTATTAGAGCACAAATAAAGATCTAACTGAAGAATAATTGCACAAACTTACAAGAATTTAAAAGGAAAATTGGAAAGAAGAAAAAAATTGATTACACAATATTGATTTGAGAATCAATACATAAAGCAACTAAGTTAAGCTTATTTGTACATGCAATAAATAAGACTAATTAAAATCAACTAAAGCTAAGTGTGATTTATGTTATGTTAATGTGAAAGTGCGCCACATGCAAGCGCTAAAGTTAACTAACTAAAGCCAAGTGCACACCACATGTAAGCACTTGAGTTAACTAACTAAAGCTAAGTGCATATCACTACATGCAAGCATTAGAGTTTAACCAAAGCTAACTAAGGATAACTAAGTGCATGTACACCAACACCCTCCCTTAAGCATAACCGTTAGGTGAGTATGATGCAAAATGAATGTGCCTTGAGAACAAGGCCATTTTAGGTACCCATATACAATGCATGAAAAAAGGAAAGAGGGAAAACCTAGTGGGAAGAACCCCCCCCCCCCCTTCGCCCCAAAATAAAATGAAAAAAGTAAAGAAAATACAACTGCTAGGTAGTCATGTCCTTCACCCTGAGACGATCTCACAAAAATTGAACCTTTTGCTTAATGAATGTCTTGGTGAAGATGTTGATAGTTTTCTCAAAACTAGGATAATATTGCAGATCGATGATCCCAACATGAATCGATTCTATGATGAAGTGCATGTGGATCTTGATATGTTTGGTCCACTGTTGCTACACTGGATCTTTGCAAAAGTGTACTATTATTGTCACACCATATGATAGTCAGATGATAGAAAATGATACTAAGCTCAGAAAAGAAATGTTGTAGCCAAATGGCATGAATAGTGGCATTGACTGATCCTCTATACTTGACCTCTATTGATGATAAAGTAATGGAAAAATTATTTTTTCTTAACCAAAAAATGGGATTAAATCCCAAACTAAGTACATAATTGGAGATGGACTTGCAATCAAGGCTTTCGCTAGCGCAATCTAAATCTATGAACTTAATGAGATCTAAAGAACAATTTGTTGCATAATGAATCCCATAGGTGATTATCCCCTAGACATATTGAAGGATGCACTTTTTGGCTTTCCAGTGTAACTCATGTGGCTCTTGCATGTATCTGGAAACTTCTCCTACAACATATGAGATATTAGGACGAGAGCGAGTGAGATAAATAAGACTCCCCACAAGCTGAAGATATGATGTGCAATCAACCAATGGTGTGTCTTTGCCATTCTCAAGCTTTATCGCTAATAAGAAAGGTGTGGCTGCTGACTTGCAGTCACTCATGTGAAATTGCGCCAAAAGATATCTAACATACTTTGGTTGAGAAATGGTAATCCCAAAAACACTGATTGATCTCTAGTCTAAGGAAAAAATTTACCAAGCCAGTGTTTTTCATAGAAAACCACTTATGTAATGCAATTTTAATCTCACCAATGGTTGAATATGAACTACTCGTTATCAAAATATCATTTATGTAGAGTACTATGATCAACGAGGAGTCAATTTTCTTTAACAGATAAACATTGGAATCGAATTTGCAACATATAAAATTTTGAGATAACAAATATGATTCTATCTTTGCATACCACACTCTAGGTGCCTGCTTGAGGCCATAAAGAGATTTATTTAGTTTGCATACCAAAGAGGAATTTTGCACGTATCCCTACAAATGCTCCATGTAGATTTCCTCCTCAAGGTCACCATGAAGAAAGGAATCCTTCACAACCATATGATGCACGTCCTACCATCTTGCTATTGCTATGGAGAGAGCTAGTTGAATGGAATCCATTTTTGCCACTGGAGTAAAAGTATCATCATAGTCAAAACCATGCACCCGCTGAAAACCTTTCACCACCAACCATACTTTGTATAAACTAAATTAGCCATCTTTTGCCTTCTTGGTCTGGTAAACCCACTTGCACCTGACAAGTTTATGAATGGAAGGTAGTGGAACCAATTCCCAAGTCTGGTTCTCAATGAGAGAGTTGTGTTCCTCATCCATAGCTGCTTCCCACTGAATATGCCCAACTTCTTCTGCATAAGTGTATGGAACAGATGCATGCATCATATAAGAATGCATGGATCAATATCTAAGAGTGCTTGTGGAGCTTCCTTAAACTGAGGTATAGTGGCAGGATCATCTAAGAGATCACTCATGCTATGCCATTTTTGTGCTAAAGGTGGTCATGAATCTTCTGAAATGCATGAGGAAGTATTATCTTGATGTTCAACGACTAGTGGTCCAATAGGTGTCATAGGAAAAGGCTCATTTAGATCAGAATTCTAATTTGAAGTATTATTTACATACTTATCAATTAGTGGTGAGGGAAACTTTATAATAGGTTCATCTAGTGGAGCACATAAAGCAACTTCATCAAACTTTACATTCCTTTCAATAAAGAGCTCTTCCGTGTTGATATCAAGCAATATGTACCCTTTTTCTTCATAAAAGTATCCAAAAAATATGCATTCCTTACTTCAAGGCTCCAAAGCCTTTCTCTTCTCTGTAGGAATGTGGGCTCATGCTCGAGATCTAAAAATGAAGAAATGTCTGAATTCAAGTTGCACAATTTATAGATTCAACCCACAATTTTGATGGAAGAGATCTTGCACGTAACATGCAACTGTCCATCTCCTTCAAAGATCTATTCTTCCTCTCGACCACCCTATTTTGTTGTGGAGTGTAAGGAACTGTATGCCTGCTTCATTACAAAGATCATGGATATCTCTGTTGACATATTCCTTCCCATTATGTGTGCGTAGGACCTTGATGTGTTTTCCAGACTGATTTTCCGCATGTGCTTTGAAAATTTTTAGATGTTGAAAAACTTTAGACTTGAGTTTCAAGAAGTAAACCCAAGTGAATCTCGTGTAATCATCTATAAATGACAACACATATCTTTCTTTTCTCATTTAAGGTTCTGGAAATGGACCCATGAGATCACCATGTACAAGCTCCAAAGGTGAAGAGGCTCTCCATGCATGCCCCTTCTCGAACTTGTCTTGTGGATGCCTTCCAAGAGCACATCCATTACAAACACCATTTGAAAATTCAATGGCCAGAAGTCCTTTAACCATCCCTTTATTGCTAAGTTACTATATATATATATATATATATATATATATATATGTGTGTGTGTGTGTGTGTGTGATTCAAGTTGTAGAAATATGGTGATAGAATTGCAATTTCTCAAGAAGTTTAATCTAAAATCAAGAGACACAATTCTACTCTACTGATTTGTGGAATTCAATTCACAATTGAGAACAACATTCTCAAACATGCAATAAGAAAAACCACATATGCATAGTATTTTTCTAGGGGAACCCAACATGGAAAAACCCTTCAAGCCTCTTTTCATTAATCAGATGAATAGATAATGTATTACAATTGCTTGCTCACTCTAAGCTCAACCTACAAGTGAATAACCTTTCTCTCTCCTCAATGAGAATCTATGACCCAGACTTAGTAAATTTCTACCTCAGCTTGAGCCCCCATTTCCTTGCACAAATCCTGAGGAATTAACCCCTATTTTTAAGGAAATTTTCCTCTAATTTAGTGCACAATTCCCAAGGATTGATCATCTGATTGTATGAAACACATGTACACTCAAACTAGTTTACAACTACTTGTTACACTGACTTGGAATCTCCACCACAATTGAGGAACTCAAATTTCTTGCATGCACTAGCTATTTTGAGCTGATTGATTAGTTAACTAGATGATCACTGAGTTAGATTGTTGTCTCATTGCACAACCGACCTTCAAATAATTCTATCAACAGTTAGAACTAGTTTAACTGAATACAACTAGAAATAACTGAACTCAATTACTATAATTTAGAAATCGCACATGCTTAACTGAAATCCAAGCCCTCGAACTCGAATTTATTGAGCTAACTAAGTGACAAGAGCCATGCCACCTTAGTTAACCGCCTCCAAGTTGTGTACTGATGTGGAAATTCAAATTTTCTCAATTTGACTAAGGCAAAGTCAAATTGAGCCTTTCTTTCTACACTTCTTAACACTCCCTCTTAGCAAGAAAGGGATTTTCAACCACCCCTATCCTTCACCTCTGGAATTCAAAATTCCCTCTTGACAAGGCCTTTTTAAAGATGTCATCATCTTATTCCTCTCTCGTAATGTATTGTAGCAACATTATCCTCCTCTACACACATTCCTGTAAATGATGATACGAGATATCTATATGCTTGAATCGATATTGAAATACTAGATTCTCAAGGAGCTTAATGTGACTACAATTATCACAATAGATCATAGTTGGATCCATCTCCTGACCAAACAATCCCACAAGTATATTTCTCATCTAGATTGCCTCACATTTTTCTTGACTTGCAACCATGTATTTAACTTCTTTCGAGTTGAGTGCCACAAACCTTTGCTTCCTTTGTATCAGGAAACCAATGCAAACTCAACACTAAACATTCCACGTGATGTACTCTTTCGGTCAGATGGACTCCCTGCCCAATTTGCATATGAAAAGCCATGAAAATTCACTCCCTCTTTCTATCAGTACCATAATCCATACTGGGTAGTGCCTACGAGGTACTGTAAAACATACTTAGCTGCCTTCCAATACAATTTGGTCGGTCTAACCATAGATTGGCTTAGTTAGTTACTTGCATAGCACATATCTAGTTATGTGTTCGCAAGATACATCATTGAACCCACTAGCTACCAGTAAATGGTAGTATCAACCTCTTCACCTGAAGTGTCATCCTATTTCCTCCAGTTGGTCTAGAGGTGTCTCTCCATGAGCTTGAAAATCTCCTTGCAAAAGCTTGGCAGTATCTTGGTGGCATAGTTGCCTTGAGAAACACAAAATTCCCCATTCCCTTGCTATACTTTTAGCCTGAGGAAGTAGCGCATGAGACCCATGTCTTTCATCTCAAATTCCCTTGCAAGGTCCTTCTTGCAAGAGATGATCAACAATTCATCACCTGTCAATATTAAATCATCAAAATATAAAATAATGATAATAAATTTACCTTCTACCAAATTATGATAGAGCTTCGCATTTGCTTCACTTTTGGTGAAACCCAAACCAGTGAGATAACTGTCGATCCGAGTGTACCAAGCTCGGGGTGCCTATTTATAACTGTATAAAGCTTGCCTAAGTCTGCACACATGAGACTCCCAATAAAATGTCTCAAAGCCTTTTGGTTGCTCGATGTACACTTCCTCCTCAATAAAACCACTGAGAAATGTTTTTTTAACATCCATCAGGTGGATCTTCCACCCCATCTGCATAGCCAATGCAAGAATTGATCTAATGGATGAATACCTTGCTATGGGAGCAAATGTTTCCTCATAGTCAATTCCCTCAACTTGATAGAATCCTTTGGCCACAAATTTGGCCTTATAACTCTATGATTCCATCTTATACATGCTTAACTTTGAAGATCCATATCTAACCGTCAACTAATTTTTAGCCAGTCTTAGGACCACTTCTTAAACGTTGTTCTTCATGATGGATTCATATTCTTCCACCATTGCATCAACCCAAACTAGTTGCTTAACTGCTTCCTCAAAAGAGGATGGCTCAATGTCTACAAGATTAGTCATTAGATCCATGTATCTAGTGTGCCTCTCAGGTTACCTCCTTTTCCTGCACAAATTTGAAGGAGCTCCTACATTCTCCCTCACATCCTGCACTAATCTATCAACTTCCCTGGTTCTTTTTCTACCTTCTTTGGATTTCTATACTTGAGTGAATGTATACACTCTGCCTCCTCTTTGTTCCTCCATTTATGGCTACTCCATAACTTTTGAAGGCTCCCCTTGAGGGTCCTCCTTTGGAGCTAAAAGCTCCTGTTTTGGTGGGATCTGAAGCTCCCTCTCAAGAGAGCACTACATCGCTTTCTACTCATAAATCTTTACACCACTTCACACAAATGTCCTTATGAGGGAAGGTAAGTACACACAATAATTGTGTGAAGTTTCAGTGTAACCCAAAAAAATCCCAACTTTGTTGTCGACGCAAGTTTATTCCTCAAATCTTTGGAGACATGGAAATAAACAAAGGCTCCAAAATTTTTGAAATGAGACAAATCCAAATTTCACCCGGAGAAAGCCTCCTACGGTGTAATCATACCAAGAATCTGATGAGGACTATGGTTCTGCAAGTAGACTGCTATGTTACATGCCTTTGCCCACAAATGTAGTGGTAGGTGTTCGTCATGCAACATAGCTCTAGTATCTCTAACAATGCCCTGGTTCTTTCTCTTAACTACCCCATTCTGTTACGGGTTGTAGGGTGCTTTCAACTATCTTTGAATGCCTTCTTTCACATAGAAATCCTTGAAGTCATTCGAAACATACTCAACTCCATTGTCGCTCTTGAGATCCTTCACCTTCTTGTTGGTCTATTTCTCAACTAGTGCCTTGAATTCTACAAACTTTGAGAATGTCTCATCCTTCTTTTGCATGAAGAAGATCCAACAATTCCTTGAGAAATAATTAATAAAAATAACATATCTGCTAGTGAAGTTTATTGAGAAAGGTCCACAAACATCAGAGTGGACTCTTCCCAAGACTACATGTACTTTGCTATCTCGATCATTGAATGTGGATTTCACATACTTCCCCAAGGTGAAACCTTTGTGGACATCCTGTTGCTCAAGTTCTCCTTTAGGGAGGCCAATGGTTATTTGCTGCATAATTTTCAAGGCTCCATGATGAAAATAGCCCAATCTCCTATGCCAGAGTTCAACAACATCGCGACTCTACACTTTTTTTGCCTTACTGCTTAATGCAACACAATATTCCACATCAATTTTATACAAGTTCTTCACACGAAACTTGATCTACTTCACCTGTCCAGTGGCTATGTGCCTCAGAAAGGCTTTACCTTTACTGAAGATCACATCATAACCATGGTCTTCCAAATCTACTACAGAGGTGAGGTTCTTCTTTAGGCCTATGACATAAAAATATGACATCTTTGAGGTGAAGAGGGGATCCTGACTCCCTCTAAAAGGTTACTATACCAATCCTAGTAGCACTGTACCTTCTGTTGTCCCCAAGCTTAATATGCATCCAGAGATATTTCTCCTCCAGGTCACTGAAAATATTTCTACACCCTGTCATGTGGAATGAGGCACATGTGTCCAAGTACCACACACTCCCCATCATAATGTTGGCCATGCATGCAATAAGGGTGAATTCTAGCTCAAATTGTGAAGCCAATGCTTCATTTTCTACTCCTCCTGAGTTCTTCTTGCTAGAATTTTTGTGTGGACACTTTGTAGCATAGTGCATGAATTCATGACAATTGAAGCATTTTATTTTGGACAAGTCTTTCTTCTTGCCCCCTTGGTTGGATTTTGGTTTGGTTTGATATTTCTTCTCTTTTCCCTTCTTTCCCTTTCCAACCAATGCAAATTTTTATTCATCCTCTCCCTTGCATGAGGCTCCATCTATGGTATTCTTCTTGATCTCTTCTTGTACCAAATTGAACCATAAGTGTTCATGATTCGGTAATTTCTCCCTCCCGTTCAGCGAGTCCTAGTAGTTATGCTAGCTTTTGGGAAGGCCTAGACGAGTTAGGCTCACTGGGTTATCTTCTGCAACATTCACACCAAACCCTTCAAGCTCGTCCTGAACTTGTGTAAATATGACGAGGTATCGTGGAATAGTATCATTCTTCTGCATCTTGATATTTTGAAGTTTGTTTTTGAGGGCCAGTTTCTATGGTCACACTATTCTTGAATAGCTTTATCAGTGCCTTCCACATTGTGAAAGGATTTTCTTTCCCATGGATATTTGAGACAATGTGGTTTCATACTCCCTCCAAGATTATTCTCTTGATCTTAGCTACATATTTATTCCATTTGGCTAGGTTATGTGCATTTGCTGATCCTGGTTTTGGAATTTCTTTCTTGACTATTCCAACAATATGTTGTCATCAAGCACCACTTCCATGCAATCCTTCCTTGCAATGAAATTTGAACTGCATTCCAATACATATTCTAATCTAATTCCATTGAAGGTCATTCTCCCAATTGAAGAAAAAAATGTTGCACTCACTCTGCCTACACTCATGCTGCCTGCACTCACTCTTCTTGTACTCGTGCTACTTGCACTTGAAGTTCCTGAGAGACAAGTTCAAAAATGCTCTAATACCATGTAGAAATATGGTGATAGAATTTCAATTGCTTAATAAATTTAATCTAAAATCAAGAGACATAATTCTACTCTGTTGATCTATGGAATTTAATTCACAATTGAGAACAACATTCTCAAACATGCAATAAGAAAAACCACACACACGATAATTTTCTAGGGGAACCCAACATGGAAAAACCCCTCAAGCATATTTGCATTAATCAAATGAATAGAGAATGTATTACAATTTCTTTCTCACTTTGAGCTCAACCTGCAAGTGAATAAAATTTCACTTTGCTCAATAAGAAGCTTTGACCCAAACTTAGTCAATTTATGCCTCAACTTGAGCCCCTATTTTTTAGGAATTTTTCCTACAATTTATTGCGCAATTCCCAAGGATTGATCATTTGATTGCATGCAACACATGTACACACAAACTAGTTTACAACTGCTTGTTACACTACCTTGGAATCTCCACCACAACTAAGAAATTCAATTTCCTTGCATGAACTACCTATTTTGAGTTGATTGATGAGTTAACTAGATCATCACTAAGTTAGATTGCTATCCCAATGCATAATTGACCTTCCACTAGTTCTATCAACAGGTGGAACTAGTTTAACTGAATACAAGTGACAAGAGCCATGTCACCTCAGTTAACTGCCTCCAAGTTGTCCACTGACGTGGAAATTTGAATATTCTCAATTTGACCAAGGAAAAGTCAAATTGAGCCTTTCTTGCTACACTGCTCAACTCAAGTGTCAAAATATTTCATGCCAAATCTTAATTTCTTCGTTTGCATGTGTAAGTAGCAAAATCGAATCTGAGTGAGGAACAAAATTATAAAATGTATGCAGACGAGATTGATCATTTACCTTGCCAGATGCAATCTTCAAGTCGGTTTGCATATCATATATGCTCACAGAATCTGGGGTAAGATCCACTTTACTTCTGGTGTCGGCGTGTGTACACTGAAATAAGATTCACAGAAAGCCTCAAAATATTGAAGACATTCTCAAAACTTCCATATTTTAATTGCAATCTTCCTTGTCTAGTTGCTTCAATTGCATAATTGCCCCCCACGAGAATAGGAGGTATCTAGTATGCATAAAGATAAGAAAATGTTTCATTTGAAGAAGCCATATAATGTGAAGCTCCTGAATCGATGATCCATTCTTGTGGTGTAGAATGAAGGGAAATCAAAGCATGACCATCACCGCTTGTTTCTGATAGTTTTCCCTTCATCTTATTCTTGGCACTTTCTGGAATGTGATGACCAAGAGTATTTTGCTAAAGAGTCTTTTCCATCAGATCAATAGTCTTCTGCATGCAATAGGATTTAGGATGATAGCCTTTGTTTGGTCCCGATACTACTAGTGTAACCCCTTATTTTTATTAGTGAAACCCCCTTATTATATTGTTGTGCCCATGTAGTCCCCATATTGTTATTATTGTGCCCCATAGAAGCCCACTATTGTTATTATTGTGCTCTTACATTATTATTATTAGGTCGGCTCTGATTACATTATGACCCCTTAGACTCCTATATATAGAAAGGAGGTCTTTTCCTTTGTATCATCTAAGAATTGTTCATTTGTGTAATGTAAAGGAGGTTGCCCCCTCAAAGAAGCTTATTTCTAAGGCGTTCATCTATCTTTTCTATCTTTTTGTGAGCTGGTTTCATAAAATTTGGTATCAAAGCTTTGGATTCTAGGGTTTCGCTCTCCAAACAGGTCATCGTGGCATTTTCACTATAACATTTTCACTATGAAGTTTCAGAAGCTAAAAAATAAACCCATTTGAAAAGAAATCAGTCTGAACCTTGGGTCCGAATTTCATATTTTGTCTCGCTATATTTTTGGATATATGATCTGCGAAAGTTAGGGTTTTTGCAAGCTCTAAAATTTCATCTCAAATAGGTCATTGTGGGATTGTCGCTATAATATTTTTCCTACGAAGGTTCAGACTTTGAAATTAAAACCCATTTGAACCAAAATCGTGGTGAAGCTCGAGTCTGAACTTCAGAGCTTGTCTCGCAATATTTTCTGAGATATAATCTGAGGAAGTTAGGGTTTTTGCAGAATCCCCAATTACATTCTAAACAGGGGACCTTGGTAAAATCGTCATAACTTTCTCTCTGAGAATCAGATTGAAATTTCGTAAGAAGTTATAGAAAGATGACAGGTTGTATTTTTCTGTGTACATTTTTTATATCCTAAAGTTGAAACAGAGACACATGGAACTTCATACAAGTGAACTCTACTGAACAAGTCTATAATTCGGTCATCGTAGGAGAGTTGACATAACTCTTTCTTGCAGAACCAATCTTGATCAGACTTGCGGGGTTAGAAAGAGAACACAGAGAGATACTATAGGATGTAATTTTAGAACTTGGAGATTTGAAATTACAAAGTTACAGTAGTTTCAAGATTGAGCTTCTAAAATCAAGAAAAGGCGATATGATGAATTTTGATGGCAAGGATCTGGTAAATTGGATACTACAATGGAGCAATATTTTGATCTACATGAGATGCAACTATTACAAAAGGTACGTATTGCATCTTCATATTTAGAACCAGATCAATTTTTATGGTATAAAGGGCTTTGTTCTTGTAAACCACTTGTTACGTGGTCAATTTTCATGGAGGAAATGATAGCACATTATGAGGATACAAAGAGCAACACCTTCTTTAGCCAATTGATAAATCTCAAACAAAAGTGTTCAATGGCATAACACATTGATGACTTTAAAAAATTGAATATAAGGGAAACTGATATTTTAGAGAAGCTGAGGTTTGATGTCTCCATAGGGACTTTAAAGGATAACATTCAACACGAGGTTCATCTTTGGGACCCTGATTCATTGGAGAAGGCATTCAGGTTAGCAAGAAAATTAGAAAGCAAAATTATGGAAATAAGGAAGCCTACCCCTCACAACTATAAAGATGGAAGTGTTGTTTCTCCTAGCCTTGCACAACCTACAAGCTTGACACTACAACAATTGGAAGAAAAAGGAGGAAAAAGGGCTTTGTTACAATTGTGATAACAAATACACTAAAGGTCATAAGTGTGATGAGAAGAAATTATTTTACATATATTGTGAAGAGGAGCAAGAAAAGGATCAAGAACCATCAAAAGAAGAGGATATACACCAAGAACCAGCCCTTGAGAAAGAAGAAATGAATCCGGCCATATCTTGTAAAGAATTGGAAAGAATTACCACTCCTCAAACTCTCAAGATAGAAGGACATATCAAGAAGAAAAAAGTTCAAGTGAAAGATCACATCGAGAAAGAAGAAATGAATCCGACCATATATTGTAATGCATTGGCCGGAATTACCACTCCTCAAACTATCAAGATAGAAGGACATATCAAGAAGAAAAAGCCAAAGGTAATAGTGTTGATTGATTCAGGCAGTACCCATACTTTTATTCATTGTAAGATAGCTAAGGAATTTAATTGCTTCCTATATCCAGCACCAGAGTGTCAAGTGATGGTTGCAAGTGGAGGAACCATAAATTTCTCTAGAAAGTGCCATAATATCAAGCTATCCATGGGAGAATATGTATTGAATAACCCAATGCTTTCCATTCCAATGCGTGGTACTAATGTTGTACTAGGTGTCCAATGGTTACAATCCTTGGGTACAATAGATTTTAATTTTCAAGAACTCCTCATGAAATTTTCTTCGAAAGGAAAGGAAGTTGAATTAAGGGATATCATAGGGAAACAAGGAAAGATAATTAGCTCTGACGAACTGAAAAAGCTTCTAAAGAAAGAAAAACGAGGCGTAATTGCACAATTATGTTCGTTAGAGGTTCCCACATCGAAATCATCTATTTCTACAGATCTCCAAAAAGTCTTGGACAATCATTCCAAGGTATTAGGGACTCCCAAAGGCCTCCCACCTATTCGTGATCATGATCATTCTATTGATTTGATTCCAGGAAGTGTTCTTCAAACATCAGGCCTTACAGATATCCCTATGCCCAAAAGAGTGAAATTGAACGTATGGTTGCTTTAATGCTAGAGGCTGGTATATTTCAACCTAGTCAAATTTCTTTCTTTGCGCTAGTAGTATTGATGCACAAGAAGGATGGGTCATGGCGCATGTGTCTGGATTATAGAGAGCTCAACAAACTCACTATTAAAGATAAATTTCCCATTCCTGTCATTGATGAAGTATTGGACGAATTGCATGGATTAATTTATTTCGCCAAGTTGGATCTTCATTCAGGATATCATCAAATAAGAATGAAGACTGAAGACATTCTGAAAACAACATTATTGAAGAAAGATGCATTTTCATGGACTCCAAAAGCAACAAAGGCCTTTGAACATTTTAAAGAGATATTGTGCCAAGCACCAGTCTTAGCTACGTCAGACTTCAAAAAAACCTTTATTGTGGAATATGATGCATTAGGAAATGGAATTGGTGATGTTTTAACACAAGAAGAAAGACCCATTTCTTTCAAAGGCCGTCCAATCAAAGGAAAGTATTTACACAAAGCTATTTATGTGAAGGAAATGTTGGCAACACTACATGCACTTAAGAAATGGCGACCTTACATAATGAAAAGATCCCAGTTCAAGCAATATTGCCAAAACTTGACGAGGAAGTAAAAATCATATTGGAACCTGGAGTAGTCACAAAAAAAAGAACTTGACAGCTACGAAATCGATCAATTTCAGAGTATCTCATCTAGTTGAAGAAATTATTCGTTGAAGATTCCACATGGGAGGATAGGAATTTTTGATTTGGATCTTGTGGGGAGGCCTTCAAGATCTAAAAGATTGAAATGGATTTTGGGGGGGAGGCCCTCAAGATCTGAAAAATTGAAATTGCCAGAAGAAAATGAGTAGAATGCCCAACAAACAAAACCACAAAGAACCTTTTTATTAGAATAGATAATAACTGTAAGGACTACATTGTGGTGGACAATCTGTCCTTTTACAAAATACGACTTGTTACTTATAGTATTTTTCAGTTACAATACCACAGTTCAATTCCATGGGTGAATGAATACCATGGGTGGATGGCACAATACCATGGTAAAATACTATGAGTGGATGTCACTTACAATACCAAGGGTGGATAAATACCATGGGTGGATGCCACTTACAATACCATGGGTAAATTCCATCGGTGGATGCCATTTTCCATTTGGATCATTCCTACCTCCTTAAGAAGCAATGGTCCCCGTGAAGTTCCCTCCTGTGAAATATTTGTTGAATATGAAGAGCCACTAAAGAGAAGGGTTTTATGTGGTTAACCCATAACCATGATGAACGAAGATCTGAGGATTGAGATACCTTGTAATGCTTGTGACCAACTGTGATACTGACATCGATGAAGTGTGGATTTGTGGATGACCCATAACCATGATGAACAAAGATCCGAGGATAGATATACCCTGTAATGCTTGTGACCAACTGTGATACTGACAGTGTGCGGCCTAGCAAATGGACTTCGATGAAGTGTGGGTTTGTGGATGACCCAAACCATGACAAACGAAAATCCGAGGATAGAGATACCCTGTAATGCTTTTGACCAACTGTGATATTAACAGTGTGCGACCTAGCAAATGGACTTCGACGACAAAGCTTTTGTGCGGTTGACCCATAAACGTGATGTTGGTTGTTGATGAAGTAGCAGGTGCCTAAAAAGCTTGGGGTGGGAAGGCACATCTCCAAATAACCCAAGCTGAATGCTGCTATGCTGAAACTAATGAATGTGAAGCAGATGCCTACTAAAGTGGGGTGGGATGGCACGTCTCCAACGGGAACTCGCTCCGAATGCTGCTCCAGAATTAAAATTCACATAAATTGGTCAATATAACTCAAAATATTTATTATAACCTATTTTTGGAAGCAAAAGGATCATTTTTCATCTTCCCACATGTTGGAAATCCTTAGCTGGACATTCTAGAATCTTAGATTCACGCTGCAATTTTTCCGCCGTCACAAAAGTTCTGAAAAAATAGTTGATTTTAAATCAGTGATATCTCCCACATCCGAACTCCGATTCGACCCTTTTTTTTTATAAATTGGGCAATTTTTCAAGAGGAGCTCAGATCTACAATATGTTTTTTGAAATTCTACACAAAACTTTAAAACATGATAAGAGAGTTGCCTTCGATCAATTGTCGTTAGAAAAAAATTCTACAACATAGATTATTTTAAATCAACGATATCTCCCTCGTCCAGACTCCGATTCGGCCGATTATTTTTTTGAATTTTGGTATTTTTTTTGCAAGGAGTGTAAATATGTTATTCGTTTTTGTAAATATTGCACCAACTATTTCAGATATGATTTGCAAACTTGCCACAAAAAAAAAAATCCTACAAAAAAATGAAAAAAGAAAAATTCTTCCTGCTTGGCCCAAGAAAGTGCTCTGTGGAAGTCGCAACGTGTGTGTGAAGTTTGTTGAATATTGCTGCAAAAATTTGAAACTGAAATATGCATGAAACCCTCATTCCCATGGAATCATAACCTCCTCTGATACCACTAATCTAGATCTTGGGGGGAGGCCCTCAAAATCTAAAAGATTGAAATGGATTTTGGGGGGAGGCCCCCAAGATCTGAAAAATTAAAATTGACAGAAGAAAAATAGTAGAATGCCCAATTAACAAAACCACAAAGAACTTTTTTATTAAAATAGATAATAACTGTAAGGACTGCATTGTGGTGGACAATCTGTCCTTTTAAAAAATGCGATTTGCTTCTTATAATATTTTTCAATTACAATACCATGATCAATTCCATGGGTGAATGAATACCATGGGTGGATGTCACAATACCACAGGTCAATTCCATGGGTGAATAAATACGATGGGTAGATGGCACAATACCATGGATGGATGTCACAATACCATAGGAAAATACCATGGGTGAATGAATACCATGGGTGGATGTCACTTACAATACCATGGGTGGATGCCACTTACAATACCATGGGTAAATTCCATGGGTGGATGAATAACACGGGTGGATGAATATTATGGGTTGATGCCATTTTCCATTCATATCAATTTTATACAGAAGCATCAAGCACTACTAAAGCGTTGAAGACAACACTTTTTTAAGGAGAGGGGCATGTTAAGTCCCTATACTACTAGTGTAACCCGTTATTGTTATTATTACAACCCCCTTATTATATTGTTGTGCCCATGTAGTCCCCATATTTTTATTATTGTGCCGTTACATTATTATTGTTAGGCCGGCTCTGATTATATTATGACCCCTTAGACTCATATATAGAAATGAGGCCTTGTCATTTGTATCATCAAGGAATTGTTCATTTATGTAATGTAAAGGAGGTTTCCCCCTCGAAGAGGCTTATTTCTAAGGTGTTCCTATATCTTTTCTATCTTTCTGTGAGCTAGTTTCATAACAACCTTTGTTACAATAAGGACACTTGGAGTTTCCTTTCTTCCCCTTCTTACCCTTGGAGCTGTAAGAGTCATCTTGAGGTTTTAGATTTCCTCCTTTTCTTGGATCTAGATATCTTGCCTTTCCTTTTCCTTTGGATTGTTGATTTGGTTTCGAGTTGGACTTTCTTTTTTCATGCATGGAGAGTTCATGTGCATTTGAAGGCTTTAATGAACCCATCTTGATGAGCTAATCCTTCTCATGAATGAGAGACTCAATAAATGCATCAAGTTTGGGCATTTTCCATTTATCTCTAGTTGCAAGTCTAATTTTATGAAATCTAGAGACAAAAATAATTTATTCAGGACCTAATTAAGACAAAATAGAAAGGATCAATTAACTTTCCCATTTCGATTTATCGATCCCACAGTTCTGTAATTGAAGAAGCAATGATTTTAGTTTCATAAATAAATCTTGAATTTTCTCAAAGCTATTTGGATCTAAGGAATTTAGCTCATTTTTAAGAATATGATCCCACATCTCGTCTTGATTTCTAAATAATTTCTCCAAGGTTTTGCAGACCTAATTTGAGTGTTGCAGGTGTCCACATGGAAACACAATGCTGGAGATATGGACAACAATAGAAGACCAAAAGTTTCATCCATCCTGCTGAAGTATCTGAAAATTTTAATGGCAAAATTGGGTTCAAATTCCATATTCATAACTATCCAACACAAGCCTTTGCCTTTGAGGTGAAGTAAAATCTTTGGCTTCCATTGGAAGTAGTTATACAAAGTGAGAATAGTTGTAGATGAGAACTCCATTCTTTCACCTTGTAGCTATAGCAACAATTGCAATAGTTTTCCAATATTTTGATCCGCAAATCAGATCTCCTGTGACAATTTCCAATTCTTGATCTTCAAACCTATAAAATATTGTTCATGGACCTTCTCTAGACCCCTATAGCTCTGATACCATGTAAAATTATTAGAGCACATATAAATATCTAGCTGAAGAATAATTGCACAAACTTGCAAGAATTGAAAAGGAAAATTGGAAGAAAGAAAGAATTCAATTACATAATATTGATTCAAGAATCAATACATATAGCAACTAAGTTAAGTTTAGTTGTACATACAATAACTAATAATAATTAAGTTTAACTAAAACTAATTTTTTTTTATGTTATGTTAATGTGCACGTACACCACAAGCACTAGAATTAACTAACTAAAACCAAGTGCACAAGATATATAAGTGCTCAAGTTAATTAACTAAAACTAAGTGCACATTACTTCATGCAATCACTAAAATTTAACCATATTTAAAGAAGGCTAACTAAATGCATGTACACCAATAAGATATTGCATAACCTAATTATGTGAATGTATTAATAAGTTAATAATATTAATTCCTGCAGGCTGAAAAAATATAAATATTTAATTCATTATTATGCCGGTATAGACTCAAGCAAAAATTAAGCTTACCAAGGCTACTGGTTGGTGGTTGTGAAGGTTGTATAGATCTCTACAACATCTGTGGAGTGCTCAATATTATTATGTTGGCGTTGCACTTCAGTAGGCATTACATTGTCAATTATGCTGGCTCACTTCTCGCCATAGAATATAGTGAACTCGACATGAGGATTGAAATCGTGGACAATGAGTCCAATAGCTCGTGCGTCCACCAGCTTCCACTGTATCTTCTCCATTCTTTTTCTAAATAAGATTGCCAATGATAAAGTAAAAACACTGAAAACACCAAGCAATCTTTAAATCTTTTTGATCCTTTTTTCCAAAGACGGGAAGATCGCGAATGATAAATAAAAAAATAATGAAAACACCAGGCAATGGTTTAAATATTTTTGCTATATATAGAGACTCAACACTAACTTTATATGTAGACATCAAAATGGCAAATACAGTCTTTAGAATGTAGTTAAGTTGTAACTTTTAAAGGTGAAACCTAAAAGGATAAGAGGTTCTTTGAGTTTTGTTTAGATATTGTTTTCATGGTGATAATATATTATATTTTTTTAGTTAACCGGTAATAAATGGATCTATTTTATGTAGTTATGTAAAGGAAAAAAAATATATTATAATGTAAGGAAAAATTAATATATTTAGTATAAAGACTTTTCTTACTGGGATTTTTATTATTTTTGAGAGGGTTATTTCATATAGGTTATATGATTTAGAAGAGTGTTTGATAGTGTCTCATGTATTTAGTAAATATAATATAATTTGGTTATAGGCATATTTATTTCATAATAATGTTTTTAAAATTAAAATGATTTAATTAAATAGATGGTTAGGATTTGGTCTTAGGAAATCGAGGGATGTGATTTATTTATTTGTGTTATTGCATGGTAAGTTTATCATTTTATGTGCAAGATTATTATTTAATAAAATGTTGAAATAATAAGATTGTGTTTTTATGAGATGTTGATTTGAATATTATGGGGTCACTCCATTTACTCTACACGGGTGAGAGGAGTGGACACCTTGTTGATGAAGATGATTATTTCAAAGACCATCGACATTCACAGCCATGCTACCTTATCATTGTTCTCGAGATTGTGGCTACATAATTTGTATAGAATTATCCTTCAACTATAAAACCCTGCCACTAGGATGGACCATTTGTTGCTCGCATGGATCTTATTAGGGTGGTTAGAGTAAACTTGACTTGGTCAAGTCATTAATGGTTTTTGAACTTGAGGTTTATGATAACCAAAAAACCAACAAATAGATGTTAATAAAAGACAACATAAGAATCCACTAAAAGAGGTTTATGATAACCAAAAAACCAACAAATAGATGTTAATAAAAGACAACATAAGAATCAACTAAAAAAATTACTCATACATTAGACACAATATTTACGTGGAAAACCCCATTTATAACCAAAAAACCAACAGATAGATGTTAATAAAAGACAACATAGGAATCAACTAAAAAAAATTATTCATACATTGGACACAATATTTACCCGGAAAACCCCATTTAGGAAAAACCAACGGTAAAGAGATTTGAACTTTCTTTTATTACAATAACAATAATAATATTATGTTTCACACTAGTCTCTTTACTCATACCTTTGTAAAAATAGTTTTCATTACAATACCATGGGCCAATACCATGGGATACCAATACCATAGGTGTGGACAACTTTTACTTTGATTTAGTCTCATACCTAACAATCACCCACTTGAGACCAAACAAAAGCTTGAGTGAATATTTTTTACATTGTTTCTCTCTCCTCTGTACTTATCCTTTCCTAAGATGCCTTAGCATTATTCTAGCTAAGGTTCTATAAACCTTTCCTAAGATGCCTTAGCATTATTCTAGCTAAGGTTCTATAAAGCTCCTGCTTATCCCTTGGTAAAATTTTTGTTAACATATCAACTGTATTGTCTTTATTGTGTATTTTTTCCAACTATAGAAACCCATCATCTAACACTTACGAATCCAATGATATCCAATATCAATGTGCTTTGTCTTAGAATGATATGAGTTTTTACATTAAATGAATAGTGCTCTAATTGTCATAATGCAACACATATTTGTTTTGTTTTATTCCCATCTCACGTAAGAATCACTACATCCACAACATATTTTTGCAAGCCTTAGAGGTAGCTATGTATGTTGCCTCTGCTATGGAGAGGGATACTACTTTCTGTAGTCTATACATCAAGACGTCGCTGCCCTTGTAAAAGTATATAAATGACTGGTGGTGGAATTTCTAGTATCCACATCTCCGGCCATATTTACATATATGTAACCTTCAAGAACAACATTATTATTACCAAAACATAAACAATAATTACTAGTATCCTTGAGGTATCTCAAAATCCACTTTATTGCTTTCCAATGTTGTTTTTCTAGATTTGTAAGGAACCCGCTCACTACTCCTACTGAATGTGCATTATATGACAAGTATATACCATGACATGCATCAAGCTACCAACCACTAAAGCATAATGGATTTTACTCATTTCCTCATTTTCATCATGAGGGCACAAATCAACACTAAGTTTGAAGTGTGATGTTGGGGGTGTACCAATTGGTTTGACATCCTTCATATTGAGCCTGTCTAACACCTTCTTCATATATTTTTCTTATGATAGTCACAACTTTTTGTTCTTTTTTCCATGTATAATACTCGTGCCCAATATTTGTTGTTCTAGACCTAAATATTTCATTACAAATTGTTTAACCAAATATTTCTTCAACCTGTTGATAATGTTATTATCATGTCCAACAATTATCATATCATACAATTACAAAGCATTATAATATACCTTTCTTGGTCATACCTCTTGATGTAGACAAATAATCAACCTCTAGTATTTTTAAGCCATGATCCAACATAAATGAATCATATTTCTTGTACCATTGGTGAGGTGTCCCTTGAATTATCTCAAACATTTCACCTTTACTTTTCATAGGGTTGGCCCAAACCTTATTAGATGCATCATCTATGAATGTGAAAAAATATGAGGCTTCTTGTAAAGACACAACATGCACTGACCCAAGCACATCATAGTATATTAATTCTGATACATTTCTTTTTCTTTCATGACCACCTCATAAAAGAAACTCTTCATTTTCTACCATAAATACAATTCTCACAAAGATTGTTCATAGGATTTCAAACCTAGAAGTATTTTTTTTACCAATAAGAACTTTAAGGCCCTTTTAACTAATGTGTCCCTAGAACTTATGCCATAACTTCATTGAGTTTCCTTATTTTGCAACAACAACTGCATTTGATATCTTTATTTCCCTCATTATATACAAAGTTCATGTCTTGAATCCTTTAGCCAACACCAATGGCCATTTACTAATTTTTCGGCCACCTTTCTCGACAATTGTGGCGCAACCTTCATCATCCAATAGTCCCATAAAGATCAAACTCATATGCATCTCTGGGATGTGCCTAACCTGTTTCAACAAGATACCCTATCCATCCTTTTTCTTGTTTCAGACATCTCCCATTCCAACAATATTATAAAAGTGATTATTTCCTAAATGTACTCAAGCATGATCACTCGCTAAGTATGTAACACAATTATTTTGCATGGGGTCATATGATGAGGTGACCCATAGTCAAGTACCCAATAAATGTTAATGCTAGAAGTATATGAACAATTTTTTTCTACAGAAACAATAAATAAGATATCACTTTCAGAAGCTACAATAGTGGTCTCACCTTCATTTGTGTTGCTTGATTTTTTATTTATGTTGATTGATTTTTGTTTCATCTATTCTTTCTTCCAAAACTAACAATCCTTTTTCTTATGTTTCACTTTTCCACATTGAAAAAAAGTATATATATCTATATATATATATATATATATATATATATATATATATATATATATATATTTTTTTTTTTTTTCAATTTGCTTCATGATTTTGAATTCCCCCGTCTACTACATTTAATTTTCCTCATTCATTAAATTTTTGCTAACATCATCAAACTTTAGGGTCCTAGCTACTATCAAATTATCTCATCTGTCTGGTATGAAAAAAAACAAAAATTCATACACAATATTTACTTGGACAACCCCATTCAAGAAAAACCATGGGGAAAGGGATTATTGCATTTTTTTTCTTAATTACAATAAAAATAAAAATATTTCATTTCACTAGCTTCTTTTTATTGACACCCCATTAAAAATAAATTTCATTATAACACCTTTAGCCCAATATCATGGGTTACCCATACGATGTGTGTAAACAAATTATACTTTAATTTGGTCTTACACCTAGTGAATCCTTCATTCAATCTCACTTATAGCAATAATGTTCATGTCCAACAAGTAGCCACTAACAAAATAATGGACCTGCTAGACATAACATAGTTAGATCATGTGGGTTGTGTTGTCCCAAATTACATAGGTAATATGCAACAATGATTAGGATAGGGGTTGTCACTCTGATCCTCGCTCTCTTCGTTCTAGCTATCTCCCAACAATAGGCTATGGGGGGTATTCCCTATGAAATGTGAAGGTGAAAGACCCATCGACAACTGACCAGTCCGAGAGACACAACTGAATGGCCTAATAACTTAGTTAATTCATAAAGTTTAAAGATTTGATTAGATTACTTTGAAAGATCAATGCCTTAATGGAGTCAAATTACTTGCTTAAAGTGAGTTATCTACCAAGCCACTGGATGAGCAATTGCTACTTTAGGATGCTTCACTATCCTATATGAGATGTGACACCTAAAAAGCTAAGTGAAGTGTAAGATATTGGTTTATTTTAAATTATATGCCTATCTAAATGAATCCTTCCTCTAAACTTTTTTGAAGTTAGTCTCTAGTGTAGGTTGTGAGAGAGAAGCTTAGGAGAAGATAGTAAAGGCTATATTAACAATACCTCCCCGGGAATTCTAACCACCAGATGCATCATGCATTACAGAGACTATGGCTCTGACGACTGCAAGGTCGTTAACCACAAAAGAAGGTATAGGCTTCACAAGATGGGTGAGAAAGGTGGTCCTATCTATCTATCAACCAAGTTAATGCTTGGAGGTAAATTAGTTAATGCAAAGCTAGTCCTAAAATGCAAGTGAAAAATACGATTGATTACTCTTAAGGTGAAGTTGTTAAATACTTTAAGTAATTAGAGACAAATTACAATGGTATTCAATTTATAACAATAAAGTATTTAATAATGTAAAATCAAAATATTCACCAAAATAAAGTGCTTAATGAACAAGCTAGACGGGGCCAAAAAATGTTGCCAATGTTACTAATATCACAATTGGCAATAAATTAACAAGTCCAATGTTTCTTAACACAATTAGCAACATCGTAGATAATAACAATAAAATGTCAAAGTGCCAATTAGATACAAAAGAGAAAAAGTGAATTCTCTGTGAACAGAGTTAGACTATTTCAAGATTTCTCTTATCACAATTATGATTAGACAAGTGCTTTAAGAGTGACTTAAATTAACAAGATTATAAATTGAGGATGTGAAGCTCACTTACAAAAAGTCAGTAAATCCATAAAAAGTGCTTATTCCACAATAAAAATGAAGGGAAATGTATTCACTTGTCCAATAACTAGTGATAGCAATGACAAACTAGAAGTATTCCTTTAGAAATAATGTCACAATAATACTAGCTATCAATGAGAGAAAGAGAGCATTAATCCACAATATATTCTTTAGAGCAATAAGTCAATCTTATCAATTCAATTATCCTTCCATATCACTTATGTTTATGAATGAGAATGAAAGTAGTGATATGCAAGAATGACAATGTATGTAGGAGATGCAAAAACGCAATGAAATGTAAGATGGGGGAGCCAAGAAAATGATGATTGCAGCAATAAGAAAAACACCAAATTTCATTTGACAATACTTATTCAAGATGCGCAAGGATGTAAGGAGCACATGCTAATTGAAAAGAGATGACTATAAACAACTTTTGACACCACTGTTATGTTTATAATAGAATTTATGCAACATAAGTTAGACCTTAGATCAATATTATATCCTTCAGAAAATGACAAGATATGCCAAATGATGCAAGACCATCTAATGCAAACGATTTCCCGATGATGAAATATATTATGACACTGTAATATGATTTTATCATTCTCGTAAGTGATTTTAGATGGTTCTAGAAAACATATCAGATCTTCAATTTTACCCAATAATCCTTTAAATTTCACTTATATGAAATTAATTTAATCACGAGATTAATTTTTATTTATCTTAAATGAAAGATTAGTAAATTTAGGCTTGATTTATATGTATTTAGGTCTTGAAAATACTCCTGTCATAAATGTTCTTTAGAACTCAAGTAAAACAATGATTAGCCAACAAGGGTTAGATAGAAAACCATTAGGCCTAATGGCCTTGTTGGTGACTAGAGAGATCTTCCAAGGAACCTGACCACCTGTAACCACCAAGTTAGCTCCAAAATTGCTACAAAACCAAATGTTAGAGACAAAATGCCAATGAAAACAATCTCAATGATTGAAAAATGGCTGAATGAGGGTAAAGAAGGGGAGGCTAGGGTTAGAAGAAGGAAAATGATGCGGCTATAAAGACCAAGGAAGGGAAACAATAGGTCAAGAGAGGCTAGAAGGGGCCACGACTAGGGGAAGCAAGCCCAATAGGGCTACCATCCAAAGGAAAAGAGGTGAAAGAGGGGGGACGAGAGGGTTAGATGCGCTTCTAGGGCGACGACAAGGCCTACAATGGCCCGCGGCTAGGAGAAAATCCCTCTAAGTGCTGTGGCAAAAGGTAGATAGGCCCCACAAGGGACTGCGACTAGGGGCTAAGTCCCATAAGGGTCTGCGGAGTTAGGAAAAAGGCCCTAAAAGGCCATAGGAGGCCTAAAAATGCTACTGGCTCACCTAAAGGGAGGAAAAGGGCTAACACAAAGGAAGAAAAAGGCACGACTAGGCTAGGAAGATGAGGGCTAGGCCTTAAACTTTTTTCGGAACCCTTGCAAACACAAAAAAATCTACAAAATGATGAAATTTTTATCCTTGAGGCCCAACTTCTTCCTTTCCTAGCTGTATGTTGGACTTAGATGAGGTCTAGAGGGTATATATTGCCTACCTAGGCCTAAATCAGGCTACAAAACCTCAATGCTTTCCCTGAGAGGGTTAGATGTCTTGTTTGGAAGGGTGGAACCCTTCAAACCTTTGCTCTAGGGCTTTATTCTCCACAAAATAATTTGATTTCCTTTGAGGCTTGAGGATCCACCTACAAAAATAAATGAAATAATTCCAAAATCCCAAATATATACAAAAAAATTCAAAACCCCAAAAATCCCAAGTGATACAAAATAAAACAAGGGTTGGAAAATAAATTTATAAATATTTACAAATGAACAATATTTACCAAATGAAGCTTTTAGCTCTCATTAGCATGTTAAATATTTTTATCCCAAGATCAAATGAAATTTTGAGAAGATTTTTTAAATAAATTTTATGGATGAATGATTTCGAAAGATAGACCAACCAAAACCATTCTGTAAAATAATTTACCACAATGAAAGCTTAGAGCCCAAACAAGGATGTCTCTTCCTCCACAGTCTGTGAACTTGGAGCCCAAGGGCTAGCATACCTATAAATATCTATCAAATCTAATGACAAATTGTTACATCATATGGTGAATCAGATTACCTAAGATATCTCGTACCAATATAATGGTCTTATCGCCAAAAAATGAAATAACAGTTAAATATTTTTAATACAATATAGAAGATAAACACATATCTAACACATACCATAGATCAGTAGATAGAAGAACACCATGAATTGAAGCCCAAAGTCTTTCTATTATGAGAAAAAATGTTCCCAATAGAGAAGTAACTCAGTACTAGCATTACAAAATCACCTCATCAAAAGATGGTAAATAGAAGAAAAATGATTTCCTTATATAGAGAATACCCCTCCAAATGGAAAATAACAACTATCTGGTAGGTGATTTTCCCTGTGACATGGATCAACTTGTTGAAGACAATTGATTGCTACTTGAAAATAACTCATGAATTCTTGGAGGGGGTTTTGACAGCAATGGACCTCGACCTTGTTGACTACTCGGAAGAACCGCGGGTGGAGGGTTCTATTTGCTTGACCTTGCATGTTACCGTGGATGGTATGACTCCTTACAGCTGCATATTGACAGATACCAGTGTCAGTTTACCTCTGATTTCGAGCCCTTTGAAAGCTTCAGTGACCTTTCCGGACAACCCCCCGACCTGGCCGACCCTTTCCACTCCTCCACCATCACCATCCTCACTAGGGTTTGTCTCGGGTTGAATTAACCCTAACCCTGCGGATAGTGGTTCTGACCTACCCCCTCACCCATCATCCTCTAGTGTCAATAACCCTCTTCCCAGTTCCTCTGCTGCCACTGACCATGAACCCCTAATCATGTTGCTTACATCTTCCCCCCCATCTGGCAGCTATACGGTCATCCCACCCTTATCGGACACCTTCCCATCTGACCCTCCTCTTTCATCTAAGGCTCCACTTGAACCTGGGAAGAATACTGACCGACGTGGGGATACTGTAGCTGAACCACGACCACACAAGAAATACAGGTGTTTTAGATCAAAAGCCGAAGACATTATACTCAGGCTCGGGGAGGACATACAGCTGGGGGATACTATGGACTTTGCAGACAGAGTTCTTGTTGATGAATCCGAGGATGTAATTACTCCGCGACTCACTTAAAATCGTGGGCTTCTGAGGTTTGGGGACACCATTTGGCTGACATACCCTTTGTGCAAACTTTTGTGAGGGGTTGGTTCGCGTTAAGGTTCGCCAGACCTGATCACACGAATTGGGTATTGTCCTCATTTTGTCACTTTGAGCATGCGCCTTTCCTTATGAAGAGATGGACTCCACTATTTGAACCGGAAACAGAGTAGATTGGGGTTGGCCCCATATGGATTAGGCTGCGGGGGCTCTCGCTATAGTTTTGGTCTGAAGACATCTTTCGCTACATTGGGAATTATCTTGTTACATATCTGGAGTATGACAAGTCTTATTAATCCACGGGCATGATGGGCTATGCCAGGATATTGGTACACATGGATACCAGAGGGGGATTACAGGAACATATCACTATATAATGGAGGTCATACTCCCAGAAACAACTTCTGGATTATGAAGGGGTACCTTATAGATGCCGAAGATGCCATAAGGTGGGACACATATTCAGGGACTGCCCTCTGAACAATAAGGCGGGACAGAGGATGAATGAAAAGGAAGTGGATGTACCAAACCCTCAGGCACAGGAGTAGCCTGTAATGGAAGAAGAAGAGTTGTCACACTAGGCACCAGAAGAAGCTGAGAAGGCACATGAGAAAGGGACAAAGAAGAAGCGTGGGAAAGCACCACCCCGGCCACCCTCTCCACCTCTGACGAGAGCTCGGGTGGCTATGGGAGGTGCATTTTCCACGGGTATGTCAATTCCTACACTCTCCACTGCTTTTATTTCGACTGCATCTCTATGTAATTCTTCTACATACTCCCCTGCTATATCCTTTGATTTTACTTCGGCTGCACCACATTGCATTGCACTTGCATCAGGCACACATCAGTCCTCTGGCCTCAACCTGTTATCCTCCATTAATCTGAATTTCCCTATCAGGTCCCCCCCTCCTGTTTACTCTAACTCCCAACCTTACATCCTGGAGGTACCTTTGCATCCCCTACATGATCCATCCATGAGCTCTGAACCTCGATACCCTCTGTGCTCGAGGGCACGCTCACGAGGCCCTGATGCCATTGGATTTGGTATTGATTCTACCCCTTTGCTTCCAAAACAACCTTGGGGCCGACCCTCCTCACTCTCCAAAGCTAAACATCTGGCAGGGGAGGAGATTGCTGCTGGAAAACAAAAGACTTTAGACTGGGTTCTTAGAGCAGAGCATACCCTTGATCCCCCGCCTCCATGAAGATGCTCTCCTTTAACTGTCGAGGGTTGGCTAGCCCTGGGAAAAAATTAGCCATGCGAAGACTGATTGCCTCTGAAGTTGTAGATATACTCTTTCTCCAAGAAACCCTAGGCCCTGCCAGCACTATTACCCCTCTACTTGAATCATGGTTACCAGGATGGTCATTTCATTCTCTGGATGCCACTGGAAGATCGGGGGGGGGTGGCTTTGGGCATAAATAATCGATCCATTAAGCTGGATAGGGTATGGGGGGGATATGGATTCATGGGAGCTGATATATACTCATCCACCCTTGAATCTGATTACAAAATTATCAATGTATATGGCCCCTGTCATGATAGGGCTGATTTCTGGAGGAAATTATTAAATTCATCCATACTCCAGCAAGATAATATCATTTTGGGAGGGGATCTGAATTTTTCCATTGGATTTGCGGAGTCTTGGGGCCATCAAGCACAGGTGGATATGCTATCAGCATTTTTTGAAAACCTCCTGGAGGACCATAATCTTGTTGACATTCCCTCTACAAAGATCCAGCCTACCTGGAGGAACAACAGAACTGGTGAGGCTAGCCTTGCTAGAAGGCTTGATAGATTCCTAATCAAGGAACCCTTGGTCAATAGAGGTTCCCGCATCAGACAATGGGTGGGATCTGGGGGCATATATGATCACAGGCCAATATATCTTGAATTGAAGGATGCCATTGATAAGCCAAAAGCCCCATTTAAATTTAACTCCTCCTGGCTTAGGGATGCAGACTATATGAGGATGGTGACTGACTATTGGATGGCTCATCCTCCAGGTGCTGATGGGAATTTTACAAAAGATTTTTCCCACAATCTGAGGGAGCTGAAAACCTTATCCAAAATCTGGGCTCACAAGAAAAGAATACAGGATGATCACATGCTCAGGGTAGCTGAGGAGGAAATTTATACATATGAGGAGAATACTGGAGGGATTTTTTCCACTCAAGAGCACAAGGACAAGATTGCCTCACTGATGCACAAGAGGACACAAATCCTGAAGGACAGAGAAGAGAGTTGGAGGTTAAGAAGTCGGGCAATTTGGCTTAAGGATGGGGATGATAATACCAAATTCTACCACAAATTTTCCAATGGGAGGAAGGCGATCAATACGATATGGGAGTTAAAAAATGAGCATGGACAAGTTGTACATACCTTCCGAGAACTGGCAACACTGGCTAACTCACATTTTAAGGGCATCTACAAGGCTCCCCCCATCGCCACCTTGGCAAAAGTGATGCGCACTGCCCAGCTCTTTCCCAGATTTGTGGATCAGGAGGCAGAACTGGAACTTACAAGAGAAGTCACTTTAGAAGAACTTGAAGACACTTTAAAATGGTTCAAGAAGGACAAGAGTCTGGGGCCGGACGGTTGGACAATGGAATTTTACATTGCTTTTTTCGACATTATTGGGACGGACCTGTTAAGGATCATTGAAGATTGTCGAAGGTGTGGGAGGATGTCTGAAGCCTTCAATACTACTTTCATCGCCCTCATTCCCAAATCTGATAAACCTTCCACCTTTGATGACTTTAGACCTATTTCACTGTGTAACTACATCTACAAAATCATTGCTAAGATTATTGCCAATCGTCTCAGGCCAATCTTGTCCTCGCACATCTCCCCTGAACAATTTTCCTTTCTTCAGAACTGACAGATACATGAGGCGGTCGGTACAACCCAGGAACTTCTTCACACTGTCCAGTTAAAAAAATTGAAAGGCATGATAATGAAGGTTGATTTATCAAAAGTGTTTGACAGAGTAAGTTGGCTCTACATCCGAATGCTATTAACACACCTGGGATTCCCTTATGCATTCATTAAATAGATCATGTGTTGTATAACCAATGTTACTTACAACATACTTGTCAATGGATCTGCATCCCCTTTTTTCCATGCTAAACGAGGGCTCAGGCAGGGCTGCCCTCTATCTCCTCTCTTATTTATTCTTATCATGGAGGGACTTAGCATACTTATTGGAGAAGAACACAGGCAAGGACATATTGCAGTAATAAAGATCACAGACACTTGTATTTTGAGACACCTGCTCTTCATTGATGATGTACTTATCTTCCTTAATGGGGGCATAAGAGACTTAAAATCATTGCACAATGCCTTTGGAATATTTTGAAAGGCCACGAGAATGGTTTTGAATGAAGCAAAGTCCACCATCGTAGCTACAAGTTGCTCACAACATGAAATACAATATGTGCTTCGGAGATTTCCATTTACTTTCCTCCCCCTGGAAGATGGCCTACAGTACCTTGGTTATCGACTTAAGCCTCATGGATACAAAATTGCTAATTGGACTTGGCTTATTACCAAGGTAGAAAAACGACTCAATATATGGTACCACAAATATTTGTCAAGAGCTGGCAGACTGATCCTGATTAAGGCTGTATTGGAAGCAACACCAGTATACTGGATGAGGTTGGCTTGGGTTCCTAGAGGGATTTTGGCTAGATTACAAAATATTTGCTGTCGGTTCTTATGGAAGGGGAAACAACCTGGGAGAATATTTGCATGGGCCAGATTGGAGACCCTTGCTTTGCCCAAAAAATGGGGAGGATGGGGGATTAAAAGACTGGATGTCTTCTCCAAAGCGTTGGTGGAAAATTTGGGATGGCAACTGATAAACACATGTAGTCTTTGGATGAAGGTAGCAATCTCCAAATATATTTCCCCTTCTAACACACTTGATTGGATCAGACAAGCACAGGGAAAACATCAAACATTTCTATCATTTGGAAGGTAGTTATAAATGCGATGAGTCTCATTTGGAATGGTCTGACTTGGAGAATTCGATCTGGATCATCAGTCTGCATTGGGGAAGATCCCTGGGTCGGCTGTGGAAATGCACATAGGATACCCGATGAGTTGAAAATACACCTTGCTAAACAAGGCATCACCCATATATGTCAAATAACTGACAATGCTCGTTCTATCATGACACAATAGGCTTGGAAATCAGGGAATACTTTAAATATTCCACTGCACTAGCAGTAGTACTGGCACGACTATACAAATGCATTGACGGAGGCCCACATCAAGATTATAGAAGGTGATGATGAACTCATATGGGCACATGCCAATCATGGTTCATATTCACCTAAAGAAGGATATTTGGCATTAATGGAACCGCATAAGCGACAAATTATTGAGCCTTGGTGGACTTGCTGTGGAAACTCAAAGCGGCTCCCAGAACTAGGCTGCTAATGTGGTCAATAATATTCAACAAAACCCCGACTGGTGCAAATCTGATGAAGCGATCTTTTCAAGGACCATTTTGGTGTCATATTTGTAGGAACTGCGGTGAAGACAATAATCATGTTTTTTCTGGAATGCTCTATTACACAGGAGCTTTGGAATAACATTCATACATCGTTCCCCTCACTATGTCGGTGGCAGGGTGCAAATATAAAAGAAGCTTGGAATAACTGGTGGAGTGCCACCTCAGGAAAGGAGAGGAACTTGCCATTACTTACATGCTGGACTATTTGGATAGCTAGGAATCATATTATCTTTCAACAGAAGGCTCCCCACTAGCCCTCTATTCTGTCAAGGATACTTGCTGACTATCATCTCATCCCAGATGAGACCACCCATCCGCACAACAGGAATATCAGACCTGAAGCTATAAATACCTCTATACCGTGGGCATACTTTGATGGATCGGCCCAGGAGATAGGCTGTGGGGGGGGAGCCATACTTCATATATCAGAATCCCATATCTTTAAAATCCAAATGGGCCTAGGAAGGGGTACTAATAATTATGCAGAGCTCATATCGGCCAAATTCCTCATTCAATTTGCATTGGACAAACAATGCAGGAACTTACAACTTTTTGGGGACTCAAAATTTTCCTCATTCAATTTGCATTGGACAAACAATGCAGGAACTTACAACTTTTTGGGGACTCAAAATTAGTATGCAATTGGATAAATAAATCATCAAACTGCAATGCATACACATTGAGACATATCTTGGATGAAATCCACAGGCTCATCTTGATATTTGATACTTTTTTTTGCCATCATATTTTCAGGGAGCGCAACACAGCTGCCGATCTCCTATCCAAGGAGGCAGCGCACAAGCATGATGGCACATGGTTGATTCATGAGGAGAAGGATGGTGTTATCTACCAGCACTATCGTATACCGTTCATATGTCTCACTGCATCACTGGTTGGATCAACATGAGCCAGGTAGAAAAATTTGAATATATGTAAATATTTATGTTTTTTATGTTATTATGTTAGTAGAACTAAGATGAAACTATACTCTCTCTGCGAAGAGACTATTTTTTGTATTTTTTTTGAATAGCTGTTGCTCCCTGCGTGGAGTATCTTTTATCACTGTTAACTTATACTCGACAGGCTATGCCTCTCATACTGCATATGCTTTTGCATCTACAAAATGCAATTTTCACAATATTAATGAAAATTACGACTTTTTCTACGGGAAAAAAAACAACTATTTGGCTGGATCCTCATCAAAATGATCTTGACCATCAAAAATAACTTGATCATATTTTAATCTCCACCATCAAATTTTTATTTTTGAGGGAAAATTCGAATTTCTCTTAAAAACCAATATTTATTAATCCAAAAATTAATATTTTGGATTAATTTCCTCAAAAAATTGACTTTGACTTAACCACCAAGGTCCAAGGGCTCAAATTTTCTTAAAATGTCCATTTTTCCCTTAGTGGAGGCCCTCAAAAAATTGACTTATTTTTGACCCACAAATATTTGATTATTTTCCACACGGAGATAAATTAATTTCTCTATAATTATTTTTTGACTTAAAAGTAACTAATTTTCTGGTTTAATATTTTTATATAATTTAACCAAAAAAATTAATTAATTGTCTCTAGAGGGGATTTAATTATTTTTTCAACCCTCAAATATTTTAGCCATGGTTTCTGATTGTGAGGGACCATGCGTCAAAATATTTTTTTACTTCAGAATAACTACAAATTCAACTCTGGAAAGGGGAAAATGCCTTTAGACATAAACCCTATAATTTACCCAATTATGTGAAATAATATGATCTAGTATGAAACAAAATGTTCTTATAATAAAACAATTTAGCCATGGTGTTATGATTACGAGGGACCATGCACTAAAATTATTCCTAAACACACTTTTACGTTAGACTCAAAAAACACTAGGGCTAACCAAAGACCTTGCCAATGAATTCGACCCTAGCTTTGGGGTTATTGCTGGAAGAAAAACTCTGCTAATTATGCATGTTTAAAAACAAACATAACTTGGGGAGGTTACAAAACTTCCTAGGATGAAATCCTTTTCCAAAATAAGAGGCTTACCTAGGTGTTGTTACATAATTAAATGGTCATACTAACATCATTTACGACAATTCTTGTAGAAATTGGGTTCATAATGATGACTTCAGGCTGGCAGATGGCTTTGATTTTTGAAATTTTTTCTCCACTTCCTAGTATACTGCTTTCTTGGACTATTAACAAAGTGTGGTCAACATATGGCTCCACATGGGGACACATTTCTTCACTGAAGGAATGTGAGAATCTAGAATCATACATCCAAGAAAACAAAAGTACATCAAATAGATATCCACTCAAAATCAAAATCATCATATATACATAAAACATCTGCTAGAATAGAAAAAACCTATTATATAATTTCGAAACACAAAGACATAAAACTTAAGTGCATGAAAATGAAACTAATTGACAACATAAATGAAATCTTATCTAAAAGAGTAGGGTTAGAAATACAATATAGTGGATGCCCTGTGGCATCAGATGTCATCCTCATGGCACAATCTGGAACACCTGTCAACTTATAAATGTATCCATAGGCTTCTTATCAGATGTCCCTTGTTGAAATCTTACCCTTTTAGGTTGATGAAGGATCTCATCACTGTGCTTCCCATTTTTGTCAAATTCAAGCCTTTTTCATTTTTTTTGTTTGGAATATGAGATGAATAAAAATGATGTTTAGGCGAGAAGAACTTAATCACAACTGCATTATAGTATGAAGTATGCCCCTGTGGTTCAAGCCCTTCATAGTTTTTCCTCTTCGGGTTTTCAACATGATACCTTATTTCCACTTCCCTGTATAGCCTAACCATACAACATGCTATTGCGAGAATATTAAGACATGATAAATCCAACTAAATACATCCTCCTAAATCCACTGCGAACTTCTTGGATAAGATCATTCCCCATACATCTGACACATCTATAACAATAATGTCCATGGTGATTGTTCTATATGGGTCTTGAAAATCCTTGATTACACCCAAGACCTTAATATTCTTTAAATCCATAGAGAAAATATTATGATAGGGCCTAGAGATTCTCAAATTTAATTGATCCATAACTTTCTTAGTTATAACATTAGTCGAGGCCCTTGAATCCATCATACAATTGTGAAGTAAGCGATCATTGATTTCTAGAGTCAAGAAGAAAGGTTGATTATATTCATTTTTCATATAGCAATTTAGATACTTGAAGTTAATTTCTTCAATTTTGTGGTGCATATCAGATTTCTCCTGTTGAGATATGCCTAAGGCCTTGAAGAATGAAACGCTTTGAGATGTAACATTCAAAAGTTCTAAGACTAGAACTGAGATTATAACACTATTTTCCATGAGACCCAATCATTTTTTAGCCCTGACTGATAAATCTTAAACACAAATTGTTTCTTATTTAGATTATGATCTTTGCCTTTCTTTTGATAGTGTAACCTTTACTTCTAGCAATTTTCAGAATCTATTCTTGAGATGACGTTTCACCAAATATCTGTGTCATAGGATTCTTTTCATCACTGAAATTATTGATGGTGAAAGATGGAGGGATCATATCCATACAACAACTTTCCTTTGAATATTTCTTATTGATATTAAATATCTATTCACTCGTTCCCTCATTTAGGATTCTTTTAACAACGAAACATGAGCTTTCATCATGAAATCCTTCGCAAGGTCTGCAAAAAGGAATAGGCCGATCAACACCATTAGTGGATTCAAGCTAATTGGGTGGTCTCTACTCATTGGGAGGATTCATTTTTGGTCATGGATTGTTATTACCTCAATTGTTATTACTATTCCTAGGCCGAATATTCTGTGCTTGATTTCGATCCATTTGGATTAACCTAGATTGCATGGAACTCATTTCTATAACATGCTCAATTATAATTTCCTTAATCATATGAGTTAATTCCTTAATTGGGTCATGCTTTACCCACTTTTTTCCCTCCCCTTTATCTTTGAACAGACCTCTTTCAAAACCAAGAATTTTAAATTCATCAAATGCTTTCTTATATTTTTCTAATTCTTCGACTATAGCTAGAGTAGTAGCTAAATTGGGTGGTTTAACACGTCTTATCTCATAAGAGGTATCAACAACGAATTATTCAAAAGACTACTCTAGTAAGGATTTGTTAGGAGGCCCATAATCTTGAGTCATTTCTTTGACTATGCCATTGAACCTTTGATTGAATTCTTCCATTGTTTCATTTTCATTCTTCTTAATATTATTGATGGATTCAAATAAATATCTTTCTTCTCTTTTAGATTCCCCATATTTATATTTAAATGTATTGATGATAGCTTACAAAGAATCAAAAGAGTTATCATCATTATCCAAGAACCATTTCAATGCATGATCTTTTAATGAAAGAACAAAGAACTTCATCTTAACATCTTCATGATCATATGCGGCTGTGTGAGCATGTCTTAGTAGAAAGGATGTGAATTTTTTGAGATGAGCATTTGCATTAACTGCATTTCTCCCATGAAACATAGGACTATTATCCAAACCAACATCTGGAAGAGCATGAGGATATCCTTGAACATTGGTGAATTTGTAAGATCTATAAAATTCCATGATGGGTTTATTAACGAGATCAAGGAAGAGTAAGTGGATATCGGGTAGGGCTTCCTGTCCGAGACGAACGATATGCCTACTAGAAGCAACCCGATTTAGATGAACACAAAGATCGCTTTTAGGATTAGGAGTAGGCTTAATTAATGTACCTTAATACCTTCTAGTATAGGCTCTTGTTAATGGATGAATAAATGGAATTTCCACCCAAACATGAAACTAACCCAAATGTCCAGGTGTTAAAGGTTTAGATAGAAAAGTGATGGTGAACATGGTGATGAGAAGATTGGTGATATGTCAAAGCACCAAAAAATGTGGCCTTGAGATGACAAGAATAAAGGATGGATACGATAAAATACCAAGGATGGTCTTGGAGAGAATGTCAAACCATTAGGAACAAAAAACTTATCCTCGATAATGATGCCATAAAATGTTGTTGTCCAAATTGTACAGGAAAGATGCGACAATGCTCAAGACGGGGGCTATCACTCTGATCCCCACCCTCTTTGTTTTAGTTGTCTCCCAACATCAGGGTATGGGGGGTAATCCCTAGGAAACGTGAAGGTGAAAGACCCATTGGCAACTAACAAGTATGGGAGACGTAACTAAATGGCCTAGCAATTTGGTTAATTTAGCAATTTTAATCTTTTGATTAGAATAATTTGAGAGATAAGTGCCTTAATGGAGTCAAATAACTTGCTTAAAGTGAATTATCTAACAAGTCACTAGATGCTTCACTATCCTATATGAGATGCGACACCTAAAAACTAAGTTAAGTGTAAGATCTTGGTTTATTTTAAATTATATGCCTATTTAAATGAATCCTTCCTCTCAACTATTTTGAAGCTAGTCTCAAGTGTAGGTTGAGTGAGAGAATCCCAAGAGAAGATAACAAAGGCTTTATTAATGATACCTCCCCTAGAATTCTAACCACCCAATTCCTTTGATGTTGCAGCATCATTGGCTTTGACCACTGCAAGGTCAATGTGTTAACCACAAAAGATGGTCTAGGTTTCCAAGTTGGGTGAGAAAGGTGGTCCTATCTATCTATCAACCAAGCTTATGCTTGGATGTAAATTAGTTAATGCAAAACCAGTCCTAAAATGCAAGTGCAAAATATGAGTGATTACTCTTAAGGTGAAGTTGTTAAATTCTTTAAGTACTTAGAGACAAATTACAATGATATTCAATTTATAACAATGAAGTACTTAACAATGTCTAATGACAATATTCACCAAAATAAAGTGCTCAATGAACAAGCTAGATGGCACCATAAAATGTTGTAAAGGATACTAATATCATGATTGATAATAAATTAACAAGTACAATGTTTCTTAACACAATTAGCAGCTTCGTAGATAATAATAATAAAATGTCATAGTGTTAATTAGATACAAAAGAGAAAAAATGAATTCTTTGTGAACACAATTAGACTATTTCAAGATTTCTCTTATCACAATTATGATTAGACAAGTGCTTTAAGAGTGACTTAGATTACCAAGATTATAAATTGAGGATGTGAATCTCACTTGCAAAAAGTTAGTAAATCTACAAAAAGTGCTTATTCCACAATAAAATTGAAGGGAAATGAATTCAATTGTCCAATAACTAGTGACAGAAATGACAAACTATAAGTATTGCTTTAGAAATAGTGTCACAATAATACTAGCTATCAATGAGAGAAAGAGAGCATTAATCCACAATATATTATTTAGAGAAATAAGTCAATCTTATCATTTCAATTAGCCTTCTAGAGCGCTTATGTTTATCAATGAGAATGAAATAGTGATATGTAAGAAAGAAAACGTATGCAGGAGATGCACAAATGCAATGAAATGCAAGATGGGGGAGCCAAGAAGATGATGATTGCAACAATAAGGAAAACACCATATTTCACTAGACAACACTTATTCAAGATGCACAAGGATGCAAGGAACAAATGCTAACTGAAAAGATATGACTGTAAAATAATCTTGACACCACTATTATGTTTAAAACAGACTTTGTGTAACATATGTGAGACCTTAGATAAATATGATAGCCTTCAGGAAATGACAAGATATGCCAAATGATGCAAGCCCAACTAATGCAAATGAATTACCAATGATGAAATATGCCTGCAACTTGATTATTATGCCATTGTTATATGATTTTATCATTGTGGTAGCAAACATATTAGATCTTGAATTTTACCCAACAGTCCTTTAAATTTCACTTATATACAATTAATTTAATCATAAAATTAATTTTTATTTATCTTAAATGAAAGATTAGTGAATTTAGGCTTGATTTAAATGTGTTTAGGTCTTGAAAATACCTCTGTCATAAATATGCTTCAGAACTCAAGTAAAACAATGATGAGCCAACAAGGGTTAGATGGCAAACTATTAGGCCTAATGGCCTTGTTGGTGACTAGAGATCTCTTCCAAGGAACTTGACCACCTACAACCACCAAGTTAGCTCCAAAATTACTACAGAACCAAATGTTAGAGATTAAATGCTAATGCAAACTAGCTCAGTGACTAAAGAATGAATAAATGAGGGCAAATAAGGGGAGGCTAGGGGCTAGAAGAAGGCCAAAAACGAGGCTATAAAGTCCAAGGAAGGGAATTTTAGGCCAAGAGAGGCTAGAAGAGGCCACAACTAGGGGAAGAAACCCCAATAGGGTTATCGCCAAAGTGAAAAGAGGCCAAAGAGGGGGGGTGAGAGAGTTATATGCCCTTCTAGCGCCATGAAAAGGCTTGAAATGGACCACGTCTAGGAGAAAATCCCTCTAAGGGTTATGAAAAGGGCAGAGAGGCCTAATAAAGGGTTGCAGTTAGGGCCTAAGGCCCATAAGGGCCCGTGGCCTTAGGAAAAAGGCCCTAAAAGGCCACAAGAGGCCTAAAAATGATAGCGGTTCACCTAAAGGGAGAAAAAGGGCTAACACAAAGGAAGAAAAGGGCACGACTAGGCTAGGGAGATGACGACTTGGCCTTAGAGGCATTAATTGTTTTTCAGAACCCCTACAAGCACAAAAATGTCCATGAAATGCCGAAATTTGCTACCTTAAGGGCCAATGTCTTCTTTTCTTGGCCTGAGGTTGAACTCAAATGAGGTCTAGAGGGTAGATCTTTCCTTCCTAGGCCTAGATCAACCTCCAAAACCCCAATGATTTGCTTGAGAGGTTTAGACGTATTGATTGGAAGGGTGAAACCCTTCAAACACTTGCCCTAGGGCTTGATCGTCCAAAAAATAATTTGATTTACTTTGAGGCTTGAGGATCCAACTAAAAAATAAATGAAATAATTCCAAAACCCCAAATATATACAAAAAATTGTTAAAACCACAAAAACCCCAAGTGCTACGAAATAAAACAATGGTTAGAGAATAATTTTATAAATATTTAAAAATGCACAATATTTCCAAAATAAAGTTTTTAGCTATCATTTCCATGTTAAATCTTTTTATCCCAAGATCAAATGAAATTTTGAGAAGATTTTTTAAATAAATTTAATGGATGAATGATTTCAAAAGATAGACCAACCAAAACGCTTCTGCAAAATAATTTACCACAATGAAAGCTATGAGCCAAAACAAGGTTGGCTCTTCTCCCACAGTCTGTAAACTTGGAGCCCAAGGGTTAGCATACATGTAAATTTCTATCAAATCTTATGACAAACTGTTAGATCATATGGTGAATCAGATCACCAAAGATAGCCGTACCGATAGAATGTTCTTATCACCGACAAATGAAATAACAGTTAAATATTTCTAGCACAATATAGAAGATCAACACATAGCTAACACATACTACAAATCAACAGATAGAAGAACACCATGGACTGAACCCCAAAGTCTTTTAATTATGAGAAAATATATTCCTAGCAGAGCAATAGCCCAGTACTAGCGTTACAAAATCACCTCAACCAAAGATGAGAAATAGAAGCTAAATGGCTTCCTTGTATAGAGAATACCCCTCCAAGTGGAAAAATAACAACCAGTTGGTTTGATCCTCATCAAAATAATATTGACCATAAAAAATAACTTTATTGTCTTTTAATCTCCACCATCGAATTTTTATTTTTGAGGAAAAATCGATTTTTTCTTAAAAACCATTTTTTATTAATCCAAAAATTAATATTTTGGATTAATTTCCTGAAAAAATTGACTTTAACTTAACCATCAAGGTCCAAGGGCTCAATTTTTCTTAAAATGTCTATTTTTCCCTTAGTGGAGGACCTCCAAAAATTGACTTCTTTTTGACCCACAAATTTGTGATTATTTTCCACTCTGAGAGAAATTAATTTCTCTATAATTATTTTTTGACTCAAAATTAATTAATTTTTTGGCTTAGGATTTGTATTTAATTTAGCCAGAAAAATTAATTAATTGAATGTAGAGGGGATTTAATTATTTTTTCAACCCTCATATACTTTAGCCATGGTTTCGGATAGCGAGGGACCATGCACTAAAATATATTTTTACATTAGAATAATTACAAATTCAACCCTTGAAAGGCGAAAATACCTTTAGACATAAACCATAGTACGAAACCTAGTGTTCTTATATTAAAATAATTTAACCATGCTGTTCTTATTATGAGGGACCATGCATTAAAATTATTCCTAAATAGAATTTTACGTTAGACTTGATAAACACTAGGACTCACCTAAGACCTTGTCAACGAATTCCACCTAGCTTTGGGGTTATAGTTAGAAGAAAAACCTTGCCGATTATGCATGTTTACAAATCCACATAACTTAGGGAGATTACAAAACTTCCTAGGATGAAATCCTTTTCCAAAATCAGAGGCTTACCTAGGTGTTGTTACATAATTAAATGGTCATACTATCATCATTTACAAAAATCCTTGTAGAAATTGAGTTTACAATGATGACTTCATGTTGGCATATGAATTTGATTTTTAGATTTTTTTCTCCACTTCTTAGTATACTTCTTTCTTGGACTATTGACAAAGTGTGGTCAACATATGGCTCCAGATGGGGACATGTTTCTTCATTGAAGGAATGTGAGAACCCAGAATCCTACGTCCAAGAAAACAAAATACATCAAATAGATATCCGCTTAAAATAAAAATCATCATGTATACATAAAACACCCATTGGAATAAAAATACCTATTATAATATTTCGAAACGTGAAGATATAAAACTTAAATGCATGAAAAGGAAACTAACCGATGAAATAAATGAAATCCTATCTAAAATAGTAAGGTTAGAAATACAATACATAGGATTCCCTATGTCATCATATGTCATCCCTATGGTACAATATGGAACACTTGTTAGCTTATAAGTGGATCCATAGGTTTCTTATCATATGTTGAAATATGACCTTCTTAGGCTAATGAAGGATCTCATCGCTATGCTGCCCATTGTTGTCAAATTTAAGCCTTTTTTTTTGGAAGATGAGATGAAGAAAAACAATGTTTAAGTTAGAAGAACTTATTCACAACTAAATTATACTCTGAAGGATGCCCTTGTGGTTCAACCTATTCATAGTTTGGTCTCTTCAAGTTTTCAACATGATACCTTATTTCCACATCCCTGTATAGTGTGACCATACCACTTACTGTTGCGAGAATACTTAACAAATGATAAATCAAATTGAATACATCCCCCTAAATCCACTGCAAACTTCGTAGATAAAATCATTCCCCATACACATGACACATCTATAACAACAATTTCCTTGGTGATTATTCTATATGGGTGATTAGCTAGAGCCACCTGAAAATACTTGATTACACCCAATTAAATCCATAGAGAAATTATTATGAGAGGGCCTAGAGATTCTCAGATTTCACTGATCCATAACTTTCTTAGTTATGACATTAGTTGAAGCCCTTGAATCCATCATATAATTGTGAAACAAGTGATCATTGATTTCGAGGGTCAAGAAGAAAGGCTGATTATCTTCATTTGTCATATAGTAATTTATATCCTTTAAATTAATTTCTTCAACTTTGTGGTGCATATCATATTTCTCCTACTGAGATATGCCTAAGGCCTTAAAGAATGTATCTCTTTGAGATGGAATATTCAAAAGTTCTAAGACATGGATTGAGATTTTAGCATTATTTATCCATGAGACCTAAGCAATTTTTAGCCTTGATTGATAAGTATTAAACACAACCTATTGCTTATTATGATTCTTATCTTTTCCTTTCTTTTGATATGTGTAACCTTGACTTCTAGCAATTTCCAAAATTTGTTCTTGAGATGACGTTTCACCATGTATATGTGTAATAGGATTCTTTTCATCACTGAAATGATTGATTGTGAAAGATGTGAAAGGGATAATATCCATTCAATGATTTTCCTTTGGATATTTCTGAATAGGATATTTCGACACATAGGAATTAATTAAGTATAACTTGGTCTAGTGTATAGTTAGGTAAAGTGTGTTTCTTTAGTATGTACCTTTTGTAACTTACAATCCGACGGTCACGATATGTTATAAACATGAAGTGATTCGACGGTTCATTCTCTCCTCGATATTACCGATACTTGATCTGTGGCTTAACAACCAATTGGTACATGATCTCTATTTAAAGAGCATGGAAGGTCATTTTTCTGATACCGTTCATGAATGAAGCTTATGTAAATTTTCTTTCTTTTATTAATAATATTGCCTGAAGTGGCTGCATTGGCTTAGGCCGTGGACTATTTCCCTCTTTGGGGGTTTTAACCACGTCAAAATACCGGTATACTGATTTGTGATCTGTTTGTGAGCGGTGTCCTTTGGTGTTCAATCCAAGGAAGTTACCCTGTAAATTAATACATGGTATTAGACCCATTCGAGGGCCACATCCGTTGGTTATCCAAATCCGAAGCCGGTACAATTGCATCCGACTGTCATTTCCTAGACCTACTATTTATGACTGTTTTTGGCCCGAGAGGACTGCTCTATTGTGCTAGGAGCATCTGGTCTAGTGAGGAACCCCTTTAATTTCAAGTGAAAAGGTTTTCGATATTCTTAGCTACGTCATTTTTAAGACCTAGAGGTATACAATCTTTATTTGCAGCGATATAGTCATCTATACTTTTTTTATTACCGGATCTATACCTTTCATTTAGGCGTGTGCTCTTTTCCCTGTGACTCTGTGTGATCTGGGAAAACTAGAAACAGAAAGAGATGATTTTTCTCATGCGTATGCTCTTTTCCGCCACACCTTTGTGTGATCTCAGAAAATCAGAAACAATGAGGTAAATATCTAGTTTATGGGGGACTAACCCCAAATCTAACTTAAATTCATAAGGTTTGCATACTTTTGCTTGTTTGATTGGTTTGTGTGTGTTTTTTTTTTTGTTTTGTAGGAAAAAATGGGTTGTTTCAAGTAAGCATGCACCCCAAATCTGCGGAGAGCAAAGAAGAAAAAAAACCCTTCCTCATTTCCAACAATTATTAAATACTTTAACTAGCTCACTTGGTCTAAAGTTACTTTATGATACTAGAGGTTTTGGGTTCAAGTCTTTCTTATTTTCAGTTACTTTTAAAAAAACACATGTAACTTATGTTTTAAAGTTACTTTATGTAAAAATGTTTTCACCCATTATAAAAAGTGAGTCTCTTATAATTCTAAAGTCACTTTATCTTTTATTTAAGTTACAATTTAATGGATAGTTCATAAAGTACCATGGTAAAAGTGAATTTCACTTATTTATAAAAGTGGGTCACATAAAGTAATCTATTTAAAAGTGAGCTAATTATATTAAGTTTGGAAATGGTTTTTTTTTTTTTTTTTTCTAATATAACATTATTATCAACTTCCAGACATTCACATGGTTCCTTGGCATCTTCAACAAACTTTTTTCAAAAAGCCATAACTTCTTCATCATGAAGCCCTTTTCAGAGCCGTTTTTTTTTTGAATGGGCCTAATTTTTCGAGATATTTCCATTGGAACACTTAGTTTCAACATTTACAACTTTAGTTTATTTTAAAAAATGGAAAGTCCATGCCTATTTATTGTTGACACCAACAACTACTTCCAATGGCTATCCTACATGGTAGATTTACTCAGAAGCAAAAGTCTTTATAGAATAGCCTCAAGCCAAGAGTCTAAAACTTTAGATGAAGATAAGCAAGCCAAATGAGAAAACAAGCAATATAAATCACATGGGTTGATAGTGATGTCTATTTCTCCAGACCTCAGATTACATATCGCAAAAATTGATACCCTTGATGAAGCAATGAAAAAGCTCAGTACTGTTTTTGGAATTAAAAATGAAATTAGAGCCCATCAACTCGAAAATGAGTTACTTACTTTGGACCCCAATAATTTTTCTTCCATTGAAGATTTTTTGTCCAAGTTCAAGACCCTTAGACTTCTCTTAGAAGGTGTTAAGGTTAAGAAGGAATATGGTAGCCTTATCTATTCAATTCTTACTAAGTTAGGACCAAACTACTCTGTGTTTGTTTCCACCTTTCATTCTACTAGAGAATCCTTCATTTCTCAAGGACAAAACTACAAGTCCTCATCTTTTGATGCCTTTTGTGATTCTTTAATAAGAGAACAAGAAAAACTCTTACATATTGGTCTTCTTAATACTGGAAACTCTTTTAATAAAGCCTTAACATCCCAACTACAACCAAGTTCAAAGAATCCTAAGAAGAAAAATCTTAAAAAGAATGGTCCTAAACCAAACAAGGGTCCTAAGAAATCTTAGTCTCAAAATGAAAAATCAACTCAACAAAATGATAAGGAAAATAAAAACAAAGGGAAGAAGACTGATAGACATTGAAAGTTTTGTATTCATGGTGACCACTTAGAATCCAAATGCTTTAAGAAGATGGAAGCCTTGGAAGCAACAATGAAGAAGCATAACATCCATTTGGAGCACTCTTCAACTTCAGCTTTATCTTTCAGAATAACACTTTCTACATGTGGTTGTCAAGCATCTCGGTCTAGTTATGCACTAAATGTATCTTCTTCTTCTCATTCTCATGAGTGCCTCATTGATTTTGGAGCTTCTTATCACATGGCCAAAAAAAAGCCATGTTTTCTTCTTTAAATGATTGTAACACCAAAAATATATATGTTAGTGATGATAGATCTCTTAGTGTTGTAGCGATTGAAACTATTCATCTAGACAATGGTCAATTTAATGATGTTTTATGTGTTCCTACCTTATCCTACAACCTTCTATCTGTTTATCAGATAACTCATTCAGGTGAAGATAAAACCGTCATATTTTCACCTCATGATGCTGTAATTAAGGACCTAAGAGATCCTAGATAGATTTTAGCTACCGACATTACTGATGATTCTACAAGGTTGTATAATTTTGAAAACTTTGGGTCATCAACTCTTCCCTCGGTATTTGTTGCTCATAATGTTGAAGTGAGCAAAATTTGGCATGAGCAATTTGGTCACTTAAACAATCATTCCCTTCAAAATCTATGTAAAGAAAATATGGTGATAGGTCTTCCTATGGTATCTTGCAAAGATGGTGTTTGTTCTGGATGTGTACTCAGAAAACATCAATGGGATAGTTTTGAAAAACGTGTCTCTTGGCATGCCTCAGCCCCCTTAAAACTTGTGCATAGTGATTTATGTGGTCCACTTCTAGTTGTTTCATTCTCTGGTTATGAGTATTTCATAACTTCATTGATGATTTCTCTAGACACACTTGGGTATACTTCTTAAAAGTCAAGAGTGAAGTATTTAACATGTTCTTAGCCTTTAAGGCCTTTGTTGAGAAATAATATGGACATCAAATTCTTAAGCTAATATATAATAATGGCGGAGAATATGTTAACAACAAATTCATCAACTTTTGCACTGAGCATGGAATTCAATTGCAACATACTATTCCATATACTCCACAACAAAATGGTGTAGCTGAAAGGAAGAATCGCACCTTAAAGGAAATGCCTAATTGTATGCTTCAATCTAAATGGCTTAGTCTTAATTTTTGGGTAGAAGCAATTAACTGTGCAAATTACATAATAAATCACACTCCTACTAAGGTTTTAAAGAATATCACTCCAAAAGAAGCATGGAGCTCAATTAGACCATATGTAAGTCACTTTTGTGTTTTGGAAGTGAAGCATGGGCCTATATTCTAGATGAGAAACATAAAGCCTTAGAACCTAAGAGTAAGAAATGTATTTTTGTGCGATATTCTGAAGATGTCAAAGGATATAGACTTCTTCAACCTAACTCCAAAAATATAATCATTAGAAGAGAATTAAGGTTTGATGAAAATATATCGGCCTACGAGCCTAGTTCGACGGATGTTCCACCTCTCTCTGTCTCTTCTACTTCTAAAAATATTCCTTCGTTAGCTTATGACAACAAGGATGAAAATCCTTCCCCACCTTCTCAGGATCTTTCTTTAGCTCCCAAGCTTCCAAAATGGTTCCACACTACTCGAGATGTAGCAGGTGATCCTACAGATCAACGTCGTAAACGTTCTCAGTTCGATAGAGCCTCTTCTTTACTGGCTCAAGTTTCAGCGAATTATGATCCTGACACCTTTGAAGGATCTTCAGGCCATCTAGATTGGGACATAGCTATGAATGAAGAATATCATTCATTATTGGAAAATGATACATGAGACCTTGTTCCTCTTCCAAAGGGATGAAAACTTGTTAGATGCAAGTGGGTTTAGAGAACCAAGTTTTGACCAGATGGAAAAATTGATAAACATAAAGCTTGTCTTGTTGCTAAGGTTTTTTCACAAGTTTAAGGCATTAATTATACTGAAACCTTCTCCCATGTTGGCAAAATGAACTTTATGCGCCTTGTTCTTTCCCTTTCTACCCCTTTCAAATGGGAAGTCCATCAAATGGATGTTAAATCCACCTCTTAGCTTTATGCAAAAATACTCTAGCCTTGTATGTCGGCTTAAGAAATCCATTTATGGTCTCAAAGAAGCCCCTCAGTCTTAGTATGCCAAATGGATAGCTTTCTTTTAGATATTGTATTTTCTAGATGTCATTCTTACAATATTATCTACACCAAGAAAGTGGTTAAGTCCCTTATCATTATAGTTCTTTATGTTGATGATCTTATCCGTACTTGTAGTGATCCCAACCTTATAAACCATGTGAAGTCTAGCCTTAAAAATCAGTTTGAAATGACAGACTTAGGACACTTGCATTATTTTTTGGTCTTCAAGTCTTGCAATCCAAAGAAGGTATTTCCCTTTCCCAGTCCAAGTATGCCTATGATCTTCTATGCCACTTTCACATGGAAGGTTGTAAGCCGACCCCTTCTCCCTTTCAATCTCAAGTCAAAATTTCAGTCACTTGTCCTTCCTCTGAAGTTGATGCTACCTTATATCGTCAGCTTGTTGGAAAACGTTTGTATCTGACCCATACTCGTCCTAACCTTTCCTTTACTGTTGGCCTTGTTGCTCGGTTTATGTACAAAACACATGAAACTCATTGGAAAGTAGCTAAAAGAATACTTCATTATGTTCGAGGTACAATTTAGTTTGGGATTCAATACAGTGCAGGAGCATCTCCTCTATTGGTTGGTTTCACTGATTCTGATTGGGCTGGTGACCTTGATGATCGAAATTCTACTGCAGGTTATGTCTTCACTCTTGGTTCTAGAACTATTACATGGGCTTGCTAGAAAAAACGTGCCATTTCTCTTTCTTCAGTAGAAGTAGAGTATCGTGGCACTGTTGAAGCTAGTAAGGAAGCCGTGTGGCTTCATCAGATCCTGTTAGAGTTTGGTTTTTAGCAGCAACATTCGAATACACTTTGGTGTGATAATCAAAGTTCCATTCAACTGTGCAAAGATCCAATCCAACTTCAGCACAACAAACACATTGAACTACACATGCACTTCATCAGAAAGCTCATTCATGATCATGTTCTTGAGGTGCAATATTATTCAACTAATGATCAAGTTGTAGACATCTTTACAAAGTTTCTCACAGAGGTGAAGTTTACTAAACTTTGATTTATGGTTGGAGTTCAAGAAGTTGTCACTAACCGGGGATAGGCTCTAATGCCTCCTTCCTTCTCCTATTGTGTCATCTTTGAACATCCTTCAATCCTATCCCAAGTTGTTCTTAAGGGGGGATCTTAGGATATTTCGACACATAGTAATTAATTAAGTATAACTTAGTCTATTGTATAGTTAGGTAAAGCATGTTTCTTTAGTATGTCCTTTTTGTAACTTACAATCTGACAGTCAAGATATGTTCTAGACATGAAGTGATTTGACGGTTCATTCTCTCCTTGGTATTACCGACACTTGATTTGTGGCTTAACACCCGATTGGTCCATGATCTCTATTTAAAGAGCATGGAGGGTCATTTGTTTGATACCGTTCATGAGAGAAGCTTATGTAAATTTTATTTCTTTTATTAATAATATTGCCTGAAGTGGTCGTGTTGGCTCAGGCTGTGGACTGTTTCCCTCTTTGGGGGTTTTAACCACGTCAAGAATACCAATGTACTGATCTGTGATATGTTTGTGAGTGGTGTCCTTTGGTGTTCAATCTAAGGAAGTTACCCTGTAAATTCCTACATCTGTGTAATAGGATTATTTTCATCATTGAAATTATTTATTGTGAAAGATGTGAAAGGGATAATATCCATTCAATGAATTTCCTTTGGATACTTCTGATTGATATTATTTATTTGTTCACTAGTTCACTCATCTAGGATTCTTTTAGCAATGGCACATGATATTTCGTCATGAAATCCTTCTCAAGGTTTGCAGAAAGGAATAGGATGATCAACAACATTAGTGGACTCAAGCGAATTGGGTAGTCTCTACTCATTGGGAGGATTATTTTTGGCCATGGATTGTTATTACCTCGATTGTTATTATTATTCCTAGGGTGAATATTCTGCGCTTGATTTCGTTCCATTTGGATTAGCCTAGATTGCATGGAACTCATTTCTCTAGCATGATCAATTATCATTTCTTTAATCATCTGAGTTAATTGGGTCATTCTTTACCTCCTTTTTCTCCACCCCTTTATCTTTAACCATACCTCTTTCAAAACTTGGATTTTCAGATTTACCAGATGTTTTCTTATCTTTTTCTAATTCTTTGACTATAGCTTGAGTAACAACTAAATTGGTTGGTTTAGCACGTCTTATATAATAAGATGTATCAATAAAAAATTATTCAAAATACTACTCTAATAAGGATTTGTTAGGAGGTCGATAATCTTGAGTCACTTCTTTGATAATGCCATTGAACCTTTTATTGAATTCTTCCACTGTTTCATTTTCATTCTTCTTAATATTGTTGATGGATTTAAATAAATATCTTCCTTCTCTCTTAGATTCCCCATATTTATATTTAAATTCATTGATGATAGATTGTAAAGAATCGAAAGAGCTATTAGGCTTATCAAAGAACCATTGCAATGCATCATCTTCTAATGAAAGAACAAAGAGATTCATCTTAACATCCTCATGATCATATGCGGCTGATTGAGAATGTTTTAGTAGGAAGGATGTGATTTTTTGAGATGAGCATCCTTGAAAATTGGTGAAATTGCAAGATCTGTAAAATTCCATGATTGGTTGATTAACAAGATCAAGGAAGAGTAAGTCGATATCAGGGAGGGCTTCCTGTTCGAGACGAAGGAGTTTCCTAATAAAAGCAACCCAGTTTAGATGAACTCTGAGATCCATTTTAGGATCAGGAGTAGGCTTATAGTAATGTACCAAGATACCTTCTAGTATAGGCTCTTGTTAATGGATGAATAAGTGGAGTCTCCACTCAAACACAAAACTAACTCAAATGTTAAAGGTGCATATAAAGTGATGGTGAATAAGGTGATGAGAAGATTGGTGAGATGTCAAAACAAAAAAAAAATGTGGCCTTAAGAAGACGAGAATAAAGGATGGATAAGATAAAAGACCAAGGATGGTCTTGGAGAGAATGTAGAAACACCGAGAACAAGAAACTCATCCTTGAAAACAACACCAGAAAATGTTGTCACCCAAATTGTATAGGAAATATGCAATAACGCTCAAGATGAGGGATGTCACTATGATCCCAACCATATTTGTTTTATCTATCTCATAACAACATGCTATGGGGGGTTGTCCCTATGAAATGTGAAGGTGAAAGACTCGTTGGAAACCGACAAGTCTGGGAGACACATTTAAATGGCCTAGCAACTTTGTTAATTAAGAAAGTTAATGATTGGATTAGATTACTTTGAGAGATTAGTCCCTTAAAGGAGTCAAATAAATTTCCTAAAGTGAACTATCTACCAAGCCACTGGATGAGTAGTTACTGCTTTAGGATGATTCACTATCCTATATGAGACGTGACACCTAAAAAACTAAGTGAAGTGTAAGATCTTGGTTTATTTTAAATTATATGCCTATTTAAATGAATCCTTCCTCTCAAATATTTTGAAGCTAGTCTCTGCTATAGGTTTTGAGAGATAATCCCAAGAGAAGATAACAAAGGCTATATTAATGATACATCCCCTAGAATTGTAACCACCGAATTCCTCCGACATTGCAGAGTCTGTGGCTTTGATGATTACAAAAAAAAAACTATAAATATGTCTGCTATCTACAATATTCCACATACACTGCACAGGGTGATGTCCTTTCTGCAGGTCTGTATATATGAACATGTAAATATAGTCTGTGTAATTATATATATAATATATATGTCGTGCATATCCCTCAGGTGAAAAAATAAATATAGACTCAAAATTAGGGGCTATCAGCCTTGTGGTAAATCTGATCATTGTAAGGCCTGTGATAGTAGCGGAATTCATTTGTACCTCTATGCTCCTAAATCATCTACTCTCCTCGGGGGAGTACCGTGGCCTCCTTGGAAAGCTCGTGAGCATAGCAGTTATGTTCCCTGTAGATGTGTTGACATGAAATAGAATTAAACTGTGCTTTGAACAAGTTCACTTCATCCAGAATATTACTGAGTGTGTGTGAGTGACAGACAGTAATATTATTGAACCAATTTACTGTGATTTTTGAGTCACCATATATGTTTAAATCCATGCAATTATGACCCAAAGAAAAATGCAGCAAATGACGGAGTGTAATAAGCTCTGCATAATTATTCGTTCCCTCGCCAAGCCCCATATTGACTTTGTAGTAATGCTGTTCATTTATATATAATATGAAACCTCCACCACATCCATGGTGCTGTGCAGCACCATCAAAAAATGCCCATGGAGAGTTTTTGTCAATAGGAGCAGGGTCATGCGGTCTACGAGTCCGAGGTCTGTGGGGCTCAGGCAATTCGTGGTAGGTTATATGATCTGGGCTGATATATGTGGTCAGTTAACAACTCTGTCCTCAAATATGATTCGATTCCGGGCCAACCATAGGTGCCAGCAAATAAGTAAGGGCAGACATAATTGTTTTGTGCCGTGGTGCAGATTGCACCAGTTTTCCCAGGCACGACATATGTTGTCACCCTCCCATTTCCCATATAAATGAATTGATGAAGAGACAGTCTGCAAGAGATTTCTCAGAGTATCACATTGAAGGAATAAGTGCATGTCGATTCAGTATAGTTTTCACATAAGACGCACCAATGAGGGCCATGGAAAGCGCCGTGTGATAGTGATTCTCCCGTGGGGACTTTATTGCTAAGGATACACCAAAAGAACAATCTTGTTCTTGGGGGCGATACGATATTCCAGATACTCTTTCACCATACTTCTGTCAGCTCCGGTTGTTTGTGTGAAATGAAGTTGAGATATCCGGCCTTAGGGGTATAAATGCCATTCTCAGCAAGGCTCCAAACAAGTTCGTTTGGCCCTTCCTTAATCATGATGTGTGATTCGCTCAGCGCATTTATGTAATCTTGCCATTCCTGGTGCCACTGTGGAGGTATATCAAGTTGTTGGGCAGATTTCCATCCCTGAGAGAAGATATTGGTATTCATTTGATCCGCTATGTGAGCCAATACCTTTATCTCATGGGTATTAAAGTGTTGGATGCGTTCTCTTGATAGTTGGAATCTACCTCCTCCCCCATTCTAGGGATCTAATCCAATGCGAGCCTTTGATCCATCATTTATTCTCCAAACGAGATTGTTCCTGATGCTAGGCAGGGAGTGTAGAAGAGCCTTCCAAACTGAAGATATACCTGATCTAGGCCAACTTGGCATGCGAACCCAATCCATAATTTGGTGAGGCCAGATGTACTTGTAATATGAGAGTGAATTCCATAGGTTCTGCCCAGTTAATAATTTCCAGCCCATTTTTGCAGCCAGGGCTTGCACAAATAGGGCTAGGTCTTTTAGTCCCCATCCTCCCCACTTTTTGGGCAAAGCGATCTTATTCCAGCTGACCCATGCAAAAATCTTTTTGTCTTGATGGCCATTCCAGAGATATCTGCTACAAAGCTATTGTAGACGGGCCACAATGTTCCTGGGAATCCATGCTAATGCCATCCAAAAAACAGGGGTGGCCTCAAGAACAGATTTGATGAGCACTAATCTGCCTACTCTGGATAAGTATCTGTGACTCCAATTAGAAAACCTTTTTTCCAATTTGGTGACAAGCCAGACCCAATCTGCTATTTTCTGGCTGAGAGGCTTTATCCAAAATCCCAGATATTTGAAACCCCTGTCAAGGGGGATGATACAATAAGGGAAGTGATGCTGAGCAAGTTGAGACTCCTAGATGGAAGTGTGGGCTAAGGTAATGGTGGATTTCCCTTGATTAGCCTGCATACCAGTAGCCTTCGAGAATAGGGAGAGGATTTTGGAGAAAGTAAGAGAGTCTCGTATGCTCCCATCAAGGAAGATGAGAACATCATCCACCAAAAGGAGATGAGTGAGGTAGCAGGATTCAGTTATCTTGAGGCCACAAAGGCTGCCATCTCTTTTAGCTTTGGCTAGTAGTCTGCTAAGCCCATCCATAACAATCAGAAAGAGTAAGGGGGAGAGGGAGCAGCCTTGTTTGAGACCACGCTCAGCATGAAAGAAGTGGGGGGCAGATCCATTGATGAGTACACTGAAAGTAGGGGTGGTGATACAAGCCATAATCCAAGTAATGAAATCATGAGGAAAGCCCAGGTGTATAAGGAGCATCTTGATGTAGAGCCAACTGACTCGGTCAAAAGCTTTTTCCAGGTCGATCTTTAAGATGATTCCTTTTATGTGTTTAGTCCAGATCGAGTGGATGGCCTCTTGGGCCGTGCCAATGGCTTCATGGATCTGGCAGTGCTCAAGGAAAGCAAACTGCTAGGGGGAAATATGGCGAGAAAGAATGGGTCGAAGATGATTAGCAATGACCTTGGAAATAATTTTATATAGACAGTTGCATAATGAAATGGGCCTAAAATCATTGAAAGAGGAGGAGGAATTGGATTTCAGAATAAAGGCAATGAAATTAGAATTGATAGCATTGTAAATGGATCCAGATATTCTACACTCTTCCACTACTTTTAACAGATCATTCCCCAGGAGTTCATAGAAAGTGAGATAGAATTCTATCGTCCACCCATCTGGGCCAGGGCTTTTGTCCTTTTTGAACCATTTCAAAGTTCCTTCTAGTTCGCCAGCAATAACAAGAGTGATTAACTCATCGGCCTCATCATCATTTACAAAACGAGGGAAATTGCCAACAACATTGATGATATCAGCCAGATTTGACCTAGGAGGGTTTTTAAAGAGATTCTTGAAATTAGAGATGCCAAGATGGGAGAGTTTGTTGGAAGTGTTCGCTACTCCCCCATCAGGTAGGGGTAAGTTCCATATTGTGTTAGAAACTTTTCTACCTTTTGCATAGTTCTGGAAGAATCTTGTGTTGTCATCTCCCCGCTTGTAACCATATAGATCTGCCCCTAAGGCGCCAAGATTCCTCTCTCTCCTTCAGGATCCTTGCCTTTTGGTTTTCCAGCTCGATCATGTGTGCTTTATCATCAACTGTAGTAAACCCCTGGTTACGGTCATCGAGCAGTGTGCTCAATTTAGTCTCGATTTGGGATAATGATAGCTCCTCCCTCTGATTTTTCTCTTTGGCCCATTTAATGGATAGATTCTTGAGCTGGGACAGGTTGTGGCAGAAACCCTTTTTTAAGGATTCATGTTTGTAAATAGGGTTTTCTTTCCAATAATCCGAGACCAGGTTAATGTAACCAGGGTCTTGAAGCCAGACATGATTAAATTTGAATGGAGCTTTGGGTTTGGGATGGGGACCAAATATTTCCAGATAAATGGGGGAGTGATCCGAGACACCCCTGGAACCCACCCATTGTTTGTAATAGTGCAGCTGATTTATAAGGGGAACCTTTATAAAAAAACGATCTAACCTTTTGGCTAGTGCAGCAATCCCCACCCTTCTGTTTTGCTAAGTAGGGAGTGGCTTATTCATGGGGATATACATCAAGTTACGCTGTTCCAGAAGGTTTGTCATGAAGCCAGTAATAGAGTCCACTTGAGCTTGTGATCCCCATGATTCCCCAAATCCCATGGAGAAATTGTGATCTCCCCTAAGAATGATGTGATTAAGAGAAAAGATCGATAGATTTAACAAATGATGCAAGAATTTTTCTCTCTGATGGCATGGAACATATATATTAATGAATCTCAGGAGTGGGCATTCCTTAAAGATGTGCCCAACTATGTGACATCTTCTACATCTGAAGGGGACTCCTTCGTAGTCCAGGATTTGCACCCGAGTGTATTTTCCCCATTGGAGAGTAATTTTCTCTTCCAATCCTTCGCAAGTGACCAGATGGACTAGGATGCGAGCAAGTGTTCGGTTCTTTGATTGTACAAAAGTTCTATCATGGTCCAGGTAAGTGCTGAGGGCATTTCCAATTCTAACGAAGACCTCCTCGCACCAATACTATAGTGGAAGCCTTGGCAAGCATACTCATAGAGGTCCCTTTCTAATCTGTTCCCTCTTTGGATCGAATATTTGGATCGAATAGGGGGCTTCATCTCTTGAGGAGTACTAGAGCCATCTCAATATGCCAATATCTAGCAAGGATTAGATCCGTGTAATTTCTTTTAGCAAAATGAAGAGCAAACCAACCCTTGGGCAATACTTGCACCTCAGGTAGTTCTTTAAGCATACTTCCCCAAATCTCTCGAACGCATAAGGTGAGCCTGTCTACTGAGTATGCTCTGCCTCGAACATGTCCAACCGGCACAGTACTAGCCATGTAAGTAGCCTTCCCAATAGCAGTACCCTCACCAAAACGTATGGTGATGTCTTTTGAGGTAGCCTTCACACACTTGGTCTTCAGTTTCCCAGTTCGTGGCACTGATGGATGGTCCGACAAAGGATCTGGTGTGGCTGAGCCCTCCTGAGGTAGATGTGCCGCTGATTTGACCTTCACCGCATGGGTTTCGAAATAGCCCGATGGGGAATTTGTGATGGGGGGGTTTTGTCCACCGGATGCTGGGAGATCCTTGGGCAGAGCCGTGAACAAAGTCGAGCTAGACGGATGGAGGTGGTTTATCAGCGGATTCGGTTCAAAGGAGGGCGATGGAGGGTTGATAGCAGTAAGAATGTATAGGGTGCCTGGAGATAACGGAGGGCAATCGAGGGCGGGCGATTCAATGGAAAGAGACCCAAAGATCAGAGGAGCAGTACTGTGTCCAGCATATGTAACCACCGGCGCAGAGCTTGATGGAACAGAGACGGATGGGGGGGATGAGCCTGATGCCGACGAATATAAATTAGGGTTTCCAAATATTACTCAGTCGGGAAATGGTTTCTCGGAGTAATCAAGCTCCTCGACCTCCATGACATTGCCCATGCTGATAGCTGTTAACCGCTGGTAGATAGAGATAGCTGCAGTTGAAATGGGGGAGAAAATGGAGTACTTTCGGTGGTCCGGGTCTGGGTGTCTGCAGAAGGTGCACTGTGCTGCAGTAAAACTAGGGTTTTTTACCCTAAACCCTTATGGTGTCTTCTAACCTCGCGCTTCATCCTCTCCTTCATTTGTTTTTTCCTCCTAAAATAAAGAATACTATAAGAATAAAAATTTAATTCTTCAATTACTTTATATAATATATAGACATCTTATTATTGTAAATGGTTGACACTGAAATAATTTAGTTAAGCTGAGCATTGAGATATTACATTGCACAAATTATAGCCTTTTTTGATATATTTTTAAATATATTTCAATATTTCTTAATTTTATATATCAAAATATTTTATATATGATACACATTGAATTTTTTAATTATTATTAATTTTTTTAAATACCACATATTAATTTTATATTAAAAATTAAATTAATTACACATTTCCTTATTATTATTATTCAAAAAAAATTAATGTTAACATTAATTTTAAAGTGACCCAGAATTAAAAATAATTTCACAAAATTGACATTACAAACTAAAATAATATATTTTTAACCATATCTTAATTCATTCTCTTTTAATTTTGATTGGTTATTTGTGGTTAGGGCTTATTAGTCCCTGTCGGGGACTATAAGTGATCGATAGATCGCTGCCTTTGGGTTGACCGACGCGATTTTTGGATATATTTGCCATATATCCTAAGTCGAACCAAGGTTTAGGGGGCGGAAAGGATTGGGGGTCTTATTACGCGCTTCGCATCGTTCGAGGTGAATGGCACATGGCGCGCGTGAAGGGCACGTGGTTGCATGCGCTCTGGTGGTCTGATCGGCGACCAGGTGTCCCTCCTCGAGATGCTGGAAAGTTCGGCTTGGGTTTTACTGTCTTCGCGACATTTGGGTTGGTATTGTTACTTGCTTGTTTAGCTTTGCAGTCTGTGCGATTTTTCGTCTGCGGTGGAGTTCCTGCCTGCTCGGGTATTGTTACTTGCTTGTTTAGCTCTGCAGTCTGTGCGATTTTTCGTCTGCAGCAGAGTTCTTGCCTGCTCGGTGTGGCTTTAGTAAGTTCGGCTACTGTATGGCATTCTTGTTAAATACTGAGGGTTTGTGTTACCTGCATGCAAGAGTCCATGGTTATGTCGCTTCCGCAAGAAGCATTGCAGGTTATGGATGTGGTGCTTCGTCAAGCAGCTCTGAGAGTGTAAGCCTGCAATTTACCAAATAAATGATAACATTGTGGCTCTTTTTGCTTTTTGGATTTGCCATAAAATATGCTCTATAAATGCTTACAATATTTAATGTTTGCATTGGCAGTTTCGTTGAAAAAGGGAGATCGTTCTTTGGGAAACACTTTGGCGTTGAGAAGCTTCAGGGGGGTTTGGTGGCCTATCGGGGGTTTTATCAATCTATTCGGCCCGCGCAAGATAATCTTCTCACTTTAAATATAGGTACGGTGTTGTTCTGATAACCAGCTTGAGAAAAATTCTTAAATCTTCTTGAATTTTGATATACACAGTTGTAAGAGATAATAATTTTGTGCCGTAGACATTGCTGCGGCGCCCTTCTATGATTCTGTCGAGTTACCAAGCTTTATTAGTGAGGCCTTTCGAAAAGACGTGCGGGAGTTGGACCGCGAATTTTCTAGAAATGACTCCGTCGGTGACGGGATGCGATCCAGGGTATGAGGAGTTTGTTTGCGTTCTTCTTCACGCTATTTTGGTTGCAAGGACATGATTTCTTTTTCTAGTTGGGGATTTCCTTTCCTTTTGCTAACTGGAACATAAATATGACCAAGTGACTTGTAGCTTTTATATAATTTTTGTTTGTGCGGCAGTTGAAAAGGTTGCTTAAAGGTCTTCGTGTCGAAACTATTCATATCAGGCATAGTTATCGAATTAAAGGTTTGACTGATAGGCCTTTGGAGGTTTTAAGGTGTGTTAATTCTTAGGTTTAAGGGGCTTCCTGAAATTTATTGTTTTTATTTGGCTTTCTAGATATTGCTCAGATTTTTGTCTCTTCCTATTAGGAATTCAAAGCACGTGCATTGTTTTATTTGAACAGTTTTGATAGCAATGGAGTGCAACTCTCTATTGTCGACTATTTCCAACAACAGTACAAGCTGACTCTCCGATTGCGGGGCTTTCCGGCGATCGAAGCCGGTAATAAAGAGAAAAAGAAATATATTCCCATCGAGGTAAACTCTTATCGTATTTATGAAATATTGTGATGTGGTTGTTGTAGAATTATTGAGTTATTCTATTATGGCATCATCATGTCATTTATAAAATTATCGGATGCAGCTTTGTCGGATTCAAATGGATCAGCCTTATATCAAAGTTCTAACCGAACAACAACGAAGTGGTTTATTAAATCTAACTTGTTTACATCCCCAAGACCGAAGGGAGAGAACTAAAGTGGTAAGTCCATAGATCGTTCATCCGTGGCAATGTTGTTTCATACGTTCTTGCATTTTAGTATTAAGCAGAAATAACGTTACCTTTTTCGTTTTATCTTCAAAAGTCAACACCAAGAGAGTGAATCAATATACTTGTGTGTATGTGTTTTAGATTGGAGGACAATTGAGAGATTCAACTGCCAAAGATGCTGCCGAATTTGGTATTCAAATCAACACGTTGATGACAGAAGTCCCCGGGAGGGTCTTACCTCCACCAAAGGTACCTGTGATCATATATTTGAGCATTATCTATTTCTAACATATTTATTGAATGCTTTTTGTGGATTCTGTATCGTTTGTTTCATTGCAGATAATGTACAAGGCTTATGAAGAAAATCCAAGAGAAGGTTCATGGAATATGAGAGGAAAGGTATGCAATATATTAATGCCAAATTGTAGAAACTATGGTTTAGTTGGATAAGGTACCCGACTTGTTTGACTCTCCCCAGCTTGTCTTTTAACATTTTGTACAGATTTGGGAGCATATGAATTTTCTTGCACAACATAACATCATTTTACCCTACTGCATGTGTGTACCGAGCTGTGCATATGATAAAATACCTTTCAGCAGCTTGATCTTATTAGTCCCTGCCGGGGACTATATGCGATCGATAGATCGCTGACTTTGGGTTGACCGACGCGATTTTTGATTATATTTGCGATATAACCTAAGTCGAACCAAGGTTTTGAGGGTGGAAAGGATTTGGGGTCTTATTACGCGCTTCGCATCGTTCGAGGTGAAGGGCACGTGGCGCAGGTGAAGGGCACGTGGTCGGCATGCGCTCTGGTGGTCTGATCGGTGGCCAGCTGTCCCTCCTCGAGATGCTGGAAAGTTCGGCTTGGGTTTTACTGTCTTCGCGGCATTTGGGTTGGTATTTTACTTGCTTGTTTAGCTCTGCAGTCTGTGCGATTTTTTGTCTGCGGTGGAGTTCTTTCCTGCTCGGGTATTGTTACTTGCTTGTTTAGCTGTGCAGTCTATGCGATTTTTCGTCTGCGGTGGAGTTCTTGCCTGCTCAGTGTGGCTTTGGTAAGTTCGGCTACTGTATGACATTCTGGTTAAATACTGAGGGTATACTGAGGGTTTCTCTTACCTGCATGCAAGAGTCCATGGTTATTTGAGCATTATAAGTTAATGGCATTCTGGTTGAATACTGAGGGTTTGTCTTCTGGTTAAATACTGAGGGTTTCTCTTACCTGCATGCAAGAGTCCATGGTTATTTGAGCATTATAAGTTAATGGCATTCTGGTTGAATACTGAGGGTTTGTCTTAGCTATGGTCGGCATGCGCTGTGGTGGTCTGATCGGCGGCCAGCTGTTCCTCCTCGAGATGCTGGAAAGTTCGGCTTGGGTTTTACTGTCTTCGTGGCCTTTGGGTTTTACTGTCTTCGCGGCCTTTGGGTTGGTATTGTTACTTGCTTGTTTAGCTCTGCAGTCTGTGCGATTTTTCGTCTGCGGTGGAGTTCCTGCCTGCTCGGGTATTGTTACTTGCTTGTTTAGCTCTGCAGTCTGTGCGATTTTTCGTCTGCGGTGGAGTTGCTGCCTGCTCGGTGTGGCTTTGGTAAGTTCGGCAACACACCAACCTCGCTTTTACAAAACCATGCAGCCATTTAACACTTTTACCAACCATAACCCCTCTAACAACCTCAGGACATTTTAGACATACACACGACAAGAAAACGAAAACAAAGAGCACTTGGAACGTTCATGCAATTTCCTTAGATTCTCCAACTTATTTAACATTGAATCTCCTTCAGAGCCATTCAGTGGCAGCCAATTCGGCTTCAAAAGGCTTCAATGGCGACGGAGGAGCAAATTGAAGGACAATGCGAGGAAATGGACCGCGCCTGCTGCGTGGTTACAGGTGGCCGGGGTTTCGCAACTCGCCATTTGGTAGTGAAGCTCATCCAATCCGATCTCTGGACTGTAAGAATTGCCGATTTGGCCCCCGAAATTGTATTGGACGAGGCCGAGGAGAATGGAACCCTGGGCCAGGCATTGCAATTGGGCCGTGCAGTATATTACAGTGCAGATCTCAGGGATAAGTCACAATTTATCAAAGGTATTTAATCACTCAAAGAATTCCCCAATTTTGGGCAGGCTTAATGGTTTTTTTCTTTTCGAATCGATTTGCTTCCATATATATATATGATCTTGAGGCATTAATTGCCGAATCGCGGTTAATGTCAAGACAATGCCTCGAACTTTGCTTTTTTTTCTTAAATCTGGTTATTTTAAATCTTATTTGCATTTTGTCTCTTTCCGAAAAAGTAGTAGAAATCTTGCAATTTTGTCAATATAATGCCTTAATGTTACGGTTACCGGATATCTTAATTGGAATCAATGGTCATTTTAAATCTTAGCTACTTCTATTGTTTTCCCTGAACTAATTTTGCTAGCAAATCAACGAACATACATTTCGAAAGATGCAGTAATCAGCAAAATTATTAGCTAAAACCGAGTCTTACTGATTTCACAGGACATTTTGTGGAAGTTTTGATTCAGCTCGTAAGCTCAACAGTTCTTGTAGAGTTGTAGAGTCTTGTTTCTATCGGTTGGAACTCTTGTAGTATTGTGTATGAGAATCCTGGCAGTCCAGGAGAATTGATGACTGATCATCTGTTGGGTGAAAGTGAAAAGTTGAAGCATTTAGAACGACTGTTGGTGGATTCCTCCAAGTGGACTTCGAATCCTCAGCATGCCTCTATTCTGCGAGGAAACCAGGCAAAGTCCTCTTGATTCCGAGTCTGGCTTGTTCTTGTGTCGTACTTGTGGGTTTGACTCAATGTCTCAAGTCAAACACGACTTGACGAATCGAATTCCTAAGTCTCGCGAGTCAGATTCTGCCGCACATCCATAAAACGATGAACTCTTGTTTTTATTTTTTTCTGATGGATTTCCAACTGCAAACATTTCATCTGTACAGAATCTATGGTGTTTCTTTGTATGTACTTTTATTTGTCTAGGTCGAAACGATTTATGAGTTAAAATTTGCATTACATGTTTATTTTAATCTTTCATATTAGTGGAAATATATTTTTTCATCAACTTTAGTGTATTTTTTAGCTGCGGAGTTCTCCCCCAGCTTTTCCTGAGCCCCTGTCAAACTCTTACTGTACGGCACCGTCAATTATATTGTTAAGACGAGTCTACTAATATTTTCAAAACCGAGTTTTGCATTAAATTGTCAAAGCATGAAGTATGAAATTTGAAAAGTGATAGTAAAACTACAAGGGACATTTAAACCAACCACATTTTGTCAATATTTGAAGCAGGATCACCCTTCCCAAATCAGTGAGAATGTGGGTGCCTGTTAAGCGTCGAGTTCCGTTTGAGTCCTAAGGTTTGCCATCTTAAAATATAAATAAAAACGAAGCATAACGTGGATACATTTCATTTTTCTACTGCTGCAGAGGTTAATGACTACTTGTATTGTTTTTTGGCATGTAAGATAATTTTTCGGTTCCAGTGGACACATAAGGTCACTGGCTGGAAAAAAGCCACCTTGAGCCCCCACAGTGACCTCATTTGTCTTGGAAGATTGAAATCAAACTTGATCTGCAGTTTTTTTGTGGTTTTTGTAGGCCTCTTCTTCTTGGTTAATCCAGCTGTTGCTGCATTCTTCTGGAGGATATTGGACATTTACTGTCATGTTCTCTATTCAAGTCGTGGCCAAGATTTTGAAGTGGAACCTCTATGAGAACATTGATGGCAATAAAATGAACTAATGGCCATTGCATTGAAAGAAAACATTCAACAAGCTTAATCAACACAATCAGTTGCTCTGTTGTATTGGGATGTCAACACCATCTACTCATCCAATTTGATTTGAATTATTTTCCAACATTACTGACTTGTATATTAGCTTATGACCATGAATTCATTTGACTTGTAACATGTAAAGCAATAACGTCAAAAACACAACTCCCAAATGTAACTGAGCAACACGTTAAACAGTGAAATTAGAGCCGATTATATAAGTGATCTCATATGCAGAGTTCTTTCGTGTCTCAAAATCAAGTCATTAAACAAAATCATGTCAAACTATTAGTCATACGGATAATTGACGGCATGAACTTTCTCTGAGGATAATCTGTAAGTTATAACTAATATGAAAGACAATTACCCTTGAATATGCCCTACACGTTTCTATTAAATACCGTGTTATGGGAATGCTAGATCTACAAACATATAATTAAGAAAACTTTGGACAACAAGTAGAATTTGCAGCTCTGAATCACATTACTTTTGATATCTTGAAAGAAATGATGTACAAAGCAACAAGCTCAAAACTCTATCTGTCTAACATGACATTGAAGTGCCACAATTCTCTTTTATAGAATAAGAGACAAAGGGGAAATACTGAGAGGGAGGTGAATCAATATTTCCCTTTTCTTTCTACAATTAGATTAGTTTGTTAACTTAAAACATCTAGAGCAGTAAAAGAAACCATAAAACCACATCACATGAAGATCAGTACACTAGAATAATGTCCAAACAAGTGTTGTGTTATGTTTGATGTACATACAACATTTACCAGACAAGTCTGGAAGGAATTTTGTATGCAGTTCTTGATCTCCCTCCGACATTTTCCAACATTTGCCAACAATTCGTCTACTGTCCCTTTGTTGCTACTTTTTGATTTTGATTTCTTAGAACAAAAGCAGATTCCTTGCTGCAATTAAATTTCTATTTAAGATAATTAACCATAAATCTGTCTGCAAACACCAACCCCTGTAGTACTAACTATATGCTTTGTTTCAAAATTCAGTCAAATCGCAATATAAACAGTATTGGCAATTTCTCTGAGTTTGAGGACCCAATTCTTCGTCAACGGACTTCTGCCAGATTTGAAAGGTACACAACATTTGCAAAATTTTGTCAATTGCTGCTATCATGTTGGTTTTGTTGATCACTATTTCTGTACTAATGTCCTTGGCATTGTATATCACCTTTGGCAGTGTGACAGCAGCTGGTCAGCTTATCACAAAAACTACAGTTGAAGTTGTAACATCTGAACGCACAGTTGCAGCCATTCTAGGAAAGTCTGGAAATCATCTTGTTAAAATTCAGCAACTAAGCTGGTATAAAGAAGCATAAATTTCTGCAAATTCCATGGGATCCCCTTCAACTGAAATTTTTGAAACATGCAGACTTGGAATGAAGTGCTGTCATTGCTGTCAAAATGACATTGTATTGACAAAATGACAAAATGTTACAGCACAAATCCTATGTTCTTAAATGATCATCTTGTATCTGAACATTCATCTAGTGGAATGTTGCATTAATTATTAGTTGATAAAAATTGGCATTGGCAGTTTTTATTTTGTCTCTATGGCTCTTGATTCATTATGCTAATGTTTAATAAATTAGGCTCTTTATGTGTTATATATTTGATTTTATGTAGAAAATCAATGTTATAATTCAATTTGAACAAGTTTCATAAATATAAATTACTATCTACTATATTTAGTTACTTGAAATCATTTATCTAATATTTGGGTTTGTTTGTTTCTAATATTTGATAGCCATGTTGGTCATGCTTTACCATCATTCACCATTTTCTATCTACTATATTTAGTTACTTGAACTCATTTATTTAATAGTTGGGTTTGTTTATTTTTAATATTTGTTAACTACATTGCACACGCTTTACCATCATTCACCATTTTAATGATGATTGACCATTTTGACCATGGATTAGCGAGATGGCCATGCATTAGCATCACAACCATGTTAATTGTGATTAAACACTTTTTACTATTATTAATCATGATAAACATGCCAATTATAATTAAATTTAAAAATCTCTGATCCAATATAAAAATATTATTATTATTTGTTTTTATTTAATTATAATATCACACTCTATCTTTGATGTTTAAATAAATAATGCATTTTATGATTTAAATTACCCATATAATATTAAATACTGGTTATCCATTCATATTTAATTATAAGTATTAAATTATTTATAGTTTTAACTAAGTATAAATTTCTTATAATATTTTTATTATTCAGTATTCATAATGGAAAGATTACACTTCCAATCACAAAGAAATAAAATTCCTTGAATAAAAAGATTCCCACATTGAAATGAACTTTTATGTATTTTTTAAAACAGTGTTAATTGAATATGATTTTCATAATTTATAACATGTAATATCATTTCTCCCAGTTGTATTAACCTGCAATAATTAGCTTATGCCAAGGTAAGCCTTTCTTGTCACCAGGTATAAAGTTTAATAACATAATAAGTTTTAAAAAATCTAGCTGTCAAAACATTATTTCTAACTAATAAATAGAGTAATTTGAAGTGGTATAGTCAATCTCCATTCTTTTATTATTTTCAATTATAGCATTTTTCGTCATTCTATATGTCATCATACCTCCTATGCTTATGTTATGCCAAATAAATGAATTATATTAAACTATACTCCCTAATTAAGATAATCACAAAATAGAAAAACAACTATGTTTAATGGCATCTGTTTATCTGTGACGTAAGTCCTTTCATCATACTTCGAAAAAATTTCAATAAAAAACTAACTTAGTTAAATGGAACACAGATATTGCAGAAAACAAGAGTATACAACACCAAAAGATAATGAATTTTTTCTTGCAGATCATGATCAATTTACATTTCAACTCGTAAAATTTAAATGTTTTTTTTAATTTTAATCGGTTTATTTTAGTTTTTAATTTATAAAATAAACTTATCAAAATTACTTTGCTATTGTACTTAGATCTTATATTTACTAACCCAAAACTATAAAAAAGACCAAAAGTCATGTCCTTTTGCATCACAACAAATTATTAATTAAATGCAACAAATTACTAATTAGAAATTAGATGCAGGGTTTATTTTCTTTGCTAATTAGTAATTGGACAAATTTAAAGTTCACACTAAAGTTATGATAAACAATATTTTTAAATAAATATATCTTTTGTTCTTTTGACCATGGAATAATTCCCCAATCATTGACATTAACCTGAATGGTATCACTTATGTCCAAACATGTTACTAGATATCTAATCTTTTAATCATGGGTTCAAGACTCCATAATTTTTAAATGCTTAAGTTCTTCTTTGACTTTCGAGAATGATTTATCTAAATATTGAACACTCTCCACCACGAATTTAATTAACAAATTTATATTCATAATAATGTTTATTTGCTCATTATCATTTTATGAATATTTCCATAATATTCAAATGTAAAAAAATAACAAAATTCTATCTTTTATGCACCGTGAATTCATTATTATGCATTTAAATATATTTTATACCCCGTGCTTATTAAAATACATAACTTACTTTAACACTCTCTAATTCTTCATACATTATAATGCATTATTATTACCTTTTATAGTTTTTTCCATCAAGTTTTCCATGATTCACTTTTAAATTTTATTACATTTTAATTATTAATCTAAACATTTTTTAAATCATGACACATTGGAAAATTATATCTAAAACTAATCTTACATTTATCACAATTCTTACTTAACAAATGCAAAGTTCATTATATTTCACTCTTTGCATAAAGTCAAAAAGTCCATACAACAATTCACTATCCAATTCTCTAAATCTTAATACAAGTAAGCATGCCTACAACACACTAGTAATACAAACCAGCTCTGATGATAATGCAAATTAAACACAAATTAAATCTCATAATAATAACTCACTAAATTGTTCTGTTAACCAACAAGACTAACGCCACAACAGTGACTCTTTATTGTGATATAATGCTACCGCCCCAATACGTCGATTTGCCAGGCCTGAAACCTACCCAGCACTACGCTGCCATACTTCCTTATTAATACTACTCGCAAAATCAAATATTCTGAATTAGACGGGGTTAAACAGTTTTATGCCGTTGGTATTTTTAAAGCAAGGTAAACTTTATCTTGATCTGATCTGATATGCCTTACTTTAATTCTGGGTTTTAATGCTTGCCCACACGAACGAGGCATTCTAAAAGGTATTACTTGTCTTTTATCTTTATTCTTTGACAACACTAAAAAAATTTCGAGATTCAAAAAAATTCCAAAATTCAAAAAATCATACAACTGCCACGTATATGTTAGTTTCAATTAGATTAATTATTGAACGTCCTCAAAATCCTCTCCTTATCTCATTACCAGATTAGCAAATAAATATTTCATACCACATTAACCTTTTCCACTTCCTTGTTTTGTTTGGGCCTATTTTCATTAAAAAAATCTTAAATCCACTTCCTTGTTTTGTTTGGGCATATTTTCATTAAAAAATCTTAAATTGATTTCTTAGATGTAATGCTCTGCCACCATCATCTCAATACAGAAAACAACACCCTAAATTATTATTGAGATAATTTGGATGAATATATATATTGCAAGGTGATTTCAGTGGTTTTAATAATTATTTTAAAAGTTTATTTCTAAAACCTGTACATGTGCATTAATAAATTGAAAATAATTCTTATAAAATATTATGATATTTTCTTTTTAATTTACTAACAACTATGAGTAATGTCATTTTAATTTCATAAAATAACGTGACAATAATTCATGTAAAATATTATAATAAATGTAAATTAATTATATTTAATGTAACATTAACAACATGTTTGAGTTGGAGAGAGCCAATATTTTCTAATTCACTAACAATTTTGAGTAATGTCAAGTTAATTTTATAAAATAACGTGACAGTAATTCCTTTAAAATATTATAATAAATGTAAATTAATTATATTCAATGTAACATTAATAGCATGTTTGAGTTGGAGAATACAATTTTTATATAATATAATTGCTTTTGAGCCAATATTTTTACTTTAATTTAACTATATTTAAACTAATTATTCCCTTCCACATAACGTATTCAAAAAACATTGATCTTGATATTAATTTTAAACATTGATCTTGATATTAATTTTAAAGTGACCAAAAATTAAAAATAATTTTACAAAGTTTACATTATAATATTTAAATTTATTATTAATTTAATTTATTTATCGGAATATCTATTGATTAGAGCCTTATTGTGTGATCATTGTACTTGGCACTATGGCAGTGAGTTGTCAGCAGATTAGCCATCAAGACTTTTAATAGAAATGATATGATATCTATTTCACATCTGTGTTTTTTAATACCAATCCAGAATTTGCCTCAATGAAGTTTTATTGTTTATTTCAATGAATATTGAAAAAGTTATTAAACCGTCAACACCAAATACGAATCACGAGAAACCAAACACGAATCTTCTTCTTGATATTCATTCTCCTCGATATAAATATTTTTAACTATTCCATTTCCCCTCATATATAAAATTTATTAGTGATATAATACAAACACTTGTTTGACTTGACCAACGCGTGATGCAAGTTAGATCTTTTAAAAGACCAAGTTACTATGTATAAACATTGCACTTAATTAGGTTAATTTTTAAAAATAGTAATTAACGAAATGTTATTACTTATTATTATTAAGAAAAGTTATATTGTATTTTGTTTTGTTTTGGGTTAATTATTTTTAATATAATAATTAGTTCATACATTTTAAAGTTCAATAATTAAACGGAATAACAAAGAAACGCTAACTATACAACCTTGTTTCCAAAACTAAATGTTATTTATATAAATAATACTGATATAAGGTAATTACGTGTACAATGTCGTTCCTCCTTAATTTGGTTTCCAACTTCACAAAAGATTTCTTTCTTCTCTGTTAATTGTGATTAAATAAACATATATATTCCACTCCTTATGCGAAGTTTCCGTTGGAACCGTAGGTGGTTCATCGAGTTGTCAACCTACGTCCAATTATGATTCTTCACTTTATCTTTACCCCAAATGATAGGTGGCATATTATTATTTATTTGAATTTTATATATTTCATTAAATTGTTGTTGTTTTAGGTTAAGGTAATTTTTTTTATACAATATGGAATTTGTATATAATATTTTAAAAATATATATAATATTTAAGTTATTATTTGTTTTATAGAGATTATTTTTTTTTATTAAGAATAAATATTGTTTTTTTTCCAGGAAAAAAATGTAATTTTTATTAAATAAGTTTAAGAAAATTATATGTTTTGAACTAGCATGTATGAGATGTTTTTACTATTGAACACAAACAGTCCAAGATTATAAACAATATTTACATAACAACACATATGAGATGCTTTCACTATTGAACATAAACAGTCTAAGATTACAAACAGTATTTACATAACAACCTGATCAAACAATAAACAAAAGTCGCAGAAGTCATAAGTCTATAAAATGGGCCAACCCAAAAAACTAGTAACTGCAAAAAAACAAAAAAGAAATGACCCGAATGATCATTTCGAGATGTTTTCCTCCCCTTCTATGAACGAGCGATGAAATATTTGGAAGAAAGCCCCTGCCCTATACTCTTGAATCAACCAGTGACCTCTAATCAACTACACAACCTCTTTGGATAGAAGATCAATGACTTCATTCCTTTCCCTGTATATATGAGAGCAGACAAAAAACTCAAACTGAGATTTTAAAGATAAAGCATCCTCCAACAAATCCTTGAGTGTGTGCAAGTGACGAAGATAGACCCCATTAATCCAATTTATGATAAGCTGAGAGTCCCCGAAAATCTGAATCCTGTGGCAATTGTGTTCCCTGGCGAAAAGGAGGAGGTGTCTAAGGTTGTTTAATTCTGCAAAGTTGTTTGTGCCTTTCCGTAAACCCACTTTAATTTTGAAGCAAATAGAGTCATTCAAATGAAAGATTGCCCCCCCTCCACATCCTTCTACTTGTGCCGAGCCATCGAAATAAGCCCAAGGCAAGCTTTTGTCTATAAGTTCAGGGCTAATGACCCTGATATTTTGCCGAACTGGATCCTTAGGAATCAAATTGTAAATACCCAACATGTGATTGCAAGAGACAACCCAAAGAATTGGCGACTCCATAAAAATCAGGGCATTTCTAAACAACCAAATAACCCAACAAACAATGAGGGGCAGATTTCTGACTTTCTGGGAGGCCGTAGCCGACCACCATTGTTTCCAGGCATCATTAATGTTTTGGCCTTCCCATTGAATATCAATAGAGAGCGCAAATGTAATGAGAGGCCAAATCTCAATCGACGCTGGGCAATGGAGAAAGAGGTGATCTGTGTCCTCAGCTTCAACTTTACAAATGCAGCATCGAGAGGGGCCCTACACCATACGTTTGCTCAAGTTTGCTTTAGTAGGAACTTTATTAGTGAGGATGCACCACATGAATAGACGAGACTTGTGGGGGGCCTTCAATTTCCATAAATGACGCCACCACCAACTACTCTCGTCCAGGACCCGAGCCTCCATAATCACAACGAAGCCATCTTTTGGGGTGTACTTACCATTTGGGGCCTTAGCCAAAATGAGCTCATCTGCTCTATCAAAGATTCTGATGTTGGCTTCCTCCAAAGCCCCCACAAACCAGAACCATACCCTGTGCCATATTTCCTCTAATCCCAGGTTCTCGAAATCCAACCATTGCAGCCTCAGCCAATCAGGGCGCCCCACCGCCGCAATGTGTGGTAACCGAGTGAAACCTGCCTCCATCAAGGTCTGTTGTATTTCCCATGGAAGGATGAGTGTATTCCCACTACCAACCCACGTATCCATGCCAATTCTAACCTATACACCATCGCCAATTTTCTAGGCCAAACCATCCTTGATAATGCTAAAGGAGTGAGCAATGGATTTCCAAATGATCGAGGCACCTAGAATGTTTTGGCAAGGGCTTCTAATCCATTCAGAAATGTATAGGGGGTAGATGTACTTGCTGTAAACCACCTCCTTCCAAAGGCTGTCTGAGCTTATAATTTGCCACCCCATTTTTGCCCCAAGTGCTTTTGCAAAATCCTAGGGTTCCTTCAGTCCCCACCCACCCCACTTTTTTGGTTTTTGGTTTTGCGATCTTGTCCCAACTGACCCAAGCAAAATTGTGCCCCAAATTTTGTCCCCTCCAAAGAAATCTACAACAAATCTACTGAATCCTACCAAGAATTCCTTTAGGGATCCTTGCAAGGGACATCCAATATACTGGGATAACGTCTAGCATAGATTTAGTCAGAGTGAGCCTACCCACTCGAGAGAGCCATCTTTGCTACTAGATGTTGATACATCTTTCAATTTTGGCTAATAGCCACGACTAGCTAGCAATTCGGTATGCATTTGGCTTCAACCTGAATCTTAAATACTTGATACTAGAATCCAGCTCCTGCCTGACAAAAGCAAAATGTTGGGTAGCAAATCTTTGCTCATTTTGCAAACATGAATTGAAAATGATAGTTGATTTGTCATAATTCGGCTCCATACCTGTTGCTTTACAAAACAGAGATAGGATGGACTTGAAACAAGAGGAGTCACAGTATGAGCCATTTAAGAAAATAAGAACATAATCTACAAACAACAGATGTGAGAGGAGAATCCTGTCAGTGACCGAGACCCCTCCCAGGTCTCCAGCTGAGCGAGCATTTTTTAACAACCTACTTAAACCTTCCATTATTAGAAGAAACAACAAAGGGGAAAGAGGGCAGCCCTGTCTTAGCCCTCTTTCAACATGGAAGAACCCCGATGCCACCCCATTTATGAGGATACTAAATGAAGCTGAGGTGAAACAACACATAATCCAATTGATAAAAGGATGAGGGAAACCAATGTGAGTAAGAATGAGCCGAATGTAGGATCAACTAACATGATCAAAAGCTTTGGACAGGTCAATCTTGGGGATAACAACCTTTTTGGAAAGGGATTTGATTGAGTGGAGGCCTTCTTGAGCAATAATTATTGCTTCATGGATCTAGCGGTGATGGAGGAAGGAAAAGTGTTCCTTAGAAATCATCCTGGAGAGAATAGGCTTAATACGAAGGGTTATGATTATAGAAATGATCTTGTAGACATTATTGTAGAGGGAAATAGGCGTAAAATCATCGAAGGTAAGGGGTTTGTCCACCTTCGGGATGAGGGCCAGGAAAGTAGAGTTGAAACCTTCAGACATCCTACCTGAGATTCGGCACTCCTCAATGGCCAATAGAAGGTCTTGTCTAATGAGGTCAAAGAAGCAATGAAGAATTCCATGGGCCAACCATCCGGCCCCGGGCTATTGTCCTTATTGAAGCATTTCATAGCATTTTCCAATTCCCCCATTGAAATCAACAGGTTTAAACCCTCTTCTTCATCCTCCTCAACAAACCTAGGCATGACCATCGCGACTCAGAGAATTTCAGCGATGGAAGTCCCTCTCAAATCCTTGTATATGTTAGAGAAATTCCAAACTCCCATGTCAGCAAGCTGAATGTATGAACTGGCCTCCCTTCCTGAATGATCCTTTAGTTCCTAGATCGTATTAATAGATTTTCTACCTCTGGCAAACTACTGAAATTTTTTTGTGTTCTCGTCACCTGCCTTTACCCATAGCGCTCTACTTTTCAACAATCAAGTTTCATCTTTCTGACACAACAACTTGATCTTCTCTCTCTCCAATTTAATTAATTGGTCTTTTGCTTCAAGGGATGCGTAACTGGTCAGCCCCGAAGACTCTAACTGTTTTAGATCCCCTTCAATTCTTTTTAACTCCTCGCCATCCCTTTTCTGCTTGGACTTAGCCCATATGATTGTTTTCTCTTTTAAGCAGACTAGGTTGTTTGCTATAACCACCACTGGCGAGGGACCAAAATCTAGATTGCAGTGAATCCAATTGTCCCTCACAATATCAAGGAATTTAGCCTCATCTAGCCAAGATGCATTAAATTTGAAAGGCGAGCTAGGTTTGGCATTATAATCCTCAATTTCTAAGAAAATCGGTGAATGATTAGAGTAGCCCCCCCGAACCCACCCATTGTCGAATGCGGTCTAAACGGTTCAGTTGGGGAGCCTTGATTAAGAAACAATCCAACCTTTTAGCTAATGCATCCACCCCCGTCCTGTGATTCCTCCATGTTGGCAAGATTCGTACCATGTCAATGTTTATTAGGTTATGGTCATCCAGCAGACCTTCAAAGAAGCCTATTAAATTGTCCGTCTGGGCTCTATGCCCCCAAGATTCCGCTAGCCCGAGTGAGAAATTGAGGTCACCACCAATAATCAGATTCTCAGCTTCCATAAAATCCACCTGGAGCAAGTTCTCCCAATAAATCTCCGTATTCTGGCAGGGCCCATAGATATTTATGATCCTCAGGGGGATATTAAGAGTAGAGGAGGAGATGTACGCCCCCAAAAAACCTTCTCCACCCTAAGCATTTGCTACCTTAATCGTTCCCATGTTGAAATCCATTGCACAACCCCCCGATCTCCCTCTTACATCCAGAAAAAAGAAAACCCAATCTGGCAGGAACTTTTGTAGGACTTTGTTGATAAGGTATCCGTCGCATAGGGTTTCTTGCAGAAAAAGGACATCCAAACTTTCCGACAATCACAATCTCTGGAGCGTCAATTTTTTGTCTGGGCTGGCCAGACCCCTGCAATTAAAGGATAGGCACTTCACGGGACAACCTTTGCAGGGTTCCTCTTGCTCTAAGGACTTGATCTATGGGAGTCTGAATACCTAAAGCCACTTTAATGCTAGCCCTCTTAATAGCTTTAGACAGGTGGGATTGTCTCCCTCGGGGGGCCTTTGGGGGTAAGGATGGATGAGGGCCATCATACAGGCCGAAAGAGTGCAGGGAGGGAGGTAATGAACACAGGTTATATCAGTGAGGGGCGCCAAAGGCCGCGTTTCCCTTGGAATCCAGAGAGTGAACATCCTGTTCACAGGCAGTAGGGGTATAGAGGGAGGGTGAAGGAGCATAATCCACATGATAGATAACGAGGCTCAGCTTGCCGACCTCAGGACCAGACTCGACATACACACAAATGATGAAGTAACAGAAAACAAACATTCGTTTGTAAATAGAGGATGGGGAGGAGAAGAAGTACCAAAAACAATGCCGAATCTCTGGAGTGCGCTCTGGTGATTGGAGCAGAAGAGGTCGAGGTGTCCGTCCCGGGTCGTGCCTCTCTAGCCACCCCCCGATCCTGCACCGCCTCTGTCTATAAAGCAATTGGCACAAAATCCACCCTCTTCTCAGTTTGGGTACTCGCCGAAGCAAAGGATTTTGGTGGACTCGGCCTCTGCTCGATTATCAAAATGCACGTTTTGTACAGGTGGCCAACCTCATGGCAACACCGATATCTGAAAGGGATACCCTCGTAGTCCAACTCCTACCATCTGATAATGTCCCCCATTTGGAAATGGTAACTCTCCACAAGGCATTCACGAGTATCCAAATGGACAATAATTCTGGTCATTGCCAGGTAGCAGGTGTCCTGATAAGATCTATCATGGCCTAGGTAAATCCCCAAATCATCCCTTATGCATCTGAATATGTCTTCTGCCCAGAACTGAAGCAGAAGCCCCAGGTGATGAATTCAAATCGTCCCAGCCCCCAAATTTTCCTTTTCCGGATCAAAGAGTGGGGACCAACGCTTTAGCAAGACGGGAGTCATTTCTAAATGCCAATAACGTGTCAACACCCAATTCACCTACTCTGGCTTCGGAAAAATAAGGGAAAACTGATCCCTAGACATTGTTAAAACCACTAGAAGTTGTTCGATCACATTACCCCATACCTCCACAATCCATTTTTTTAAACACCTCGGGGAGTAATTCCTACCATGGACCCTACCCACCAGCACCATGCTCTCTGTCAGAGCCACTTTGTCCATACCTATTCCTTCCCCAAAGACTAGCAAACAACCCCTCTCTCTTGTTTTCGACAATTTTGATTTCTTGCCGGCCTTAGCACTTGAACCTTGGGCTGCATTTTTTTGCGGTTCGGCCCCCTGCGGGTTTTCATCTGAGTCCGAGGCTCGATTTTCTTCCCTCTCAAACTCCCTCCTCGCAATGCCGTCAAAGAAACTGAGGGCTGAGGGTTTCCTAAAGAAGCTAAGTTTGGAAAGCTCTCTGTGCATATCTCCCAGCCTTTGACAAGAGTGTTCGCTGAATCAAATAGGTCGTGCACCAAACCACTTGTCCCTTCCAACGAAACCCCCACACTATGCAAAAAATCCTCGGCATGCTAGTTTTGGGTTGTCTAATTCTGAAGGTCTGATGACGACGGGATGGAAAGGAAAGGAAAAATTGTGCCTTCTCCCAAGAGTACAAACCCTTTAGTCACTGCCTCAGCTGGTTGAGAAAGACCCAATCCCTGCAAAGACACCTCCATGTCATCCATCACTAACTCTATAAGATTCACCTGTGTTTCCTGTAAGGGCGGTGACTCCGATTTTTTCCCAGCACTCGACATGGGTCAATCTTCCACCCAGATGTCTGAAGGGGTTAAACTATCTGAGGAATAATCAATTAGTTCCTCCTCCATACATCAACACACATTAATTGCAAAAATAACGTTGGGTCTTGGGAGGTTCCAAGAAAACCAGGTCAAAACCCTGAAGCCCTCTTTGAAACCCTGCACCACCTCCATTTACTTTGCCAAGACCGCCACGGGAACCATGAATACCCTGAGACAAAACGGTGATGTTCGCACCAACTGTTATCAAAACCAAAAACCAGAGTAAAAACAAAGGCCAACCACAAATCGCAATAACAGTTGGATAATTTACCACTCCTCACGGCTGCCGCAAGGAGACCCCATGTGCGCACAGTGACCATATCCTACTCCCCATGGAGACCCCCAGCCCAACCCTTGGACTATTAAGCTAAAACAATAAACCATGGTTCCGGCATCGAAACCCCTACTTAAGTTTTTTGAAAATCGTTGGAGCTCGGTCAACCATTTTTTTCTTCTCCATCGGTGTAGGGATCAATACTGAATAAATATTCTTTTGCTTGGGCTTTTATCTATATATATATATATAATATTCTTTAAAATTAGTTTATTTTAAATTTGTATATAAACAGTGAAATAATTAAAACAAATATTCCAACTAAATGTATATATAAAGAAAGGTATAACTAAAATACTTGTTGAATTAATGAGCACTCAGCTGACTTAAAACATGGGAGGACCCGGTCTTCTGCCTTAGCAGAGCATGTTGATAAGACGAAGCATCATGTATGTATTGAGGAGGCTCGTGTTATTTCTAGCGTTGTTCAATTTCATGTTTAGTCAATTTAGTGTCCTAAATTGCTTGCATAAATTATCAACTGAGGTTTGTAAGCTGATGAAGTGTAGTGCACTATATGTGCTTAGTTAACCCTTCTTACTTCGTTGTTTTGTATTTTTGTATTGTTTTGGGGGTTTTTGTTCTTCTATTTCTAATGATGTACAATCTAAACTGTGAGAAACTTAAGTGAATTTAAACTTCCTAAAGATGAACCAAGAAGTGAAGCTAGTCAAAATATAATTTAAAGAAAGGAAAAACATAGCATCTATCCTATCTCGTCATTAATCCTAAGTCATGAATCTATTTATTAGAATTAAGGGTGAAGTTGTAATGGATGTTGAAATAAATAAAGAGAATGAAATCAACTGAAGTACTTCTAGTTACTCTAACCTTCAATTTTTAAAGATAACCTTCTTGAGATGGGATACACGAAACTTTCTGTACTTTATGATCTAGAGAACTAAATGAAACATGTAGAAGGTAACTGATTGATTTCAACCATTGTGTGAAGTGAATGTTTAACCATTTAGTTTAGGATGAGTATCAACTTGAAATGGTGATAAAAAACATTCATTAACACAATGGATTGACAAATTTGTCCTAGAAAATAAATAACAAAACAATGAGTAAGCTAGACAACAGTGCATTCTCATTACTTCAACCTTACACTGTTTAGAAACAAAAGCATTGCCTTTCATTAAATGTGTTGTAAGAACAAGACTGCACAATTGAGTTTTAAAATTATGCTATTGATCGAAACTAAAATAAATCAACCTAAGTTAGAAATACTGCTAAAAGAAAATAATGAAATTGAAACTAAACAAAAAACGAATGGACAAAAAACCCCCTTCAGTGTAGGGTCCCTCTGCAACTGACTGGGTTGAGTTGCTAACTAATTACAAATACTCTCTTAAACGATCATTAGTCAACACACGATTTATATTATAGAAAAGAACGAAGTCCAAAATACAGAGCTGAAAGTCTAAACTTAATACATAAAATTCTTCAAACCCCCTCGGTTCTGTACAACCAGTATTTAAAAGGAAATAATCATAACTGTCTTTAAGGAAAACTAGCTATAGGTGACCCATACGTATTACAATAGAACTGTGTAAACGTCTGATCAACTATAGGTGACTTAAATTCAAGCGATATGTTTGCAACATAACCATTAACACAGGTGGCTCATCCGAGTTAATGCTTGCAACAGAACTATTAGATTTATTGATTAACCACGAAAGAGCAGACGAAGAGTCCTTTGCTTCCGAGTATCATATGTTTGACTCCACCTTTGACTACAATCTTGAGCTTGCTTTCTTGTCGATTTGGGTTGAGTGAATAAGATAGAATCCACGTGGAGACGATTCTAGAGATGCCCATGTTGATAGATTCTTCATTTGACACCTGGAACTTGCCAGACCACAGAAGTAGCTACGAAATACATAGTTAGCTATAGAATAGGCTGCGTTCTGTAGCTAATTTGCAAAAATTTATTCAAATAGCAAAAACATAAAAATATAACATGTTAATCATTTAATGCCCTCCTTAAGACAAAACCTATCATTTATCATTGATTGGGATCTGTAATCTTATGGAAAAGTAAGGGAAAGAAGTGAGAAAAGCTGTCAAGGAGAGGGTAATTCTGAAGTTCAACATACCCACACTACAAAATCATTGCATGTCCCCATGCAATTTTCCAAAAATGTGAATTCTCCTTTCCTATTGCATTTGCTTAGACACTTCTGCTAGTACATCCAATTTTCTTCTTTTGCTCTTCTTTTGAAGTGACTGCCATTCTGGGTTTCTTCATAAGAAGCCTGTATTTAAGGTTGATGATTGTTCTGTTCAATCTTCTATTCTTCCTCTTCAACTTCCTATTCTTCTTGTACCATAGTCCTAGATGAGGAATTGTATTATCATGAATAACCTTGTCTAATTTACTTTGTTCCCTCAAGGTTTCATTTTATTTCTTGATATGTCTGTTCAATATCTCTAATTCATAGATTTCCTGTTTGAGAGAGTCAATTAGAGGTTCTTGTGGATTGACAGAGGGTTCTGGATCCATTGAGGCACTTTTCTTCTCCAGTGATTCTATATAGTCATATATTTGTTACTGCACTGGGTCTATGCTTGGAGATCTTATGCTGGGGCTGCCTTCGAAATACTGTTCAGGAGAATTTTGAGGACTGTGTGCAGATGGAACATTATCAGGAGATGGTACTGGGGTTTCTTCTTCTAAATTTATGAACTTTTTCCCCTTTGATGATATCTTCTTTACCATACCTCGGAGTCTAGAGCTCCTTCTAAGTTGTAGAGGACTTACGTTCTCCTCCTTTGTACCCTTTTTCTCCTTTCTTATATTTTCTTTTCCCTTGATTTGTTTCCTAATCTCTGTCAATTCTTTAGAGATTAATTTTACATCATCTTTTTCTAATGAAGATTCAGGTTTGTTTCCAGTAGTTTCACCAGCTTTCTTTTTCATCTTCCCATTTTGCTTGATTCGTTTCCTGATCTCTATCAATTTTTCAGAGACTAGATCTTCATCATTTTTCTGTGTTGAGGATTCAGGTTTGCTTTGAATGGTTATACTGGTCTTCTTTCTCCTACTCTTTCTGAAAATACCTTCCTCAGGTGACTCTGGTGCCTCTTGGAAATAGTTTCTTATTAGGAAATTTTCCCAAGTATCTCCTATTCTTTTCAAATGAAACTCAACCAATATCTTTACCAACCCATGATGGTACATGGTTGTGTCTATGAATTCTATTTTTTCTGTACATTTGAAGCCATCCTTCTTAAATTGTTTAGCAAGAAGAAAGGAAGATTGATTTCTCCATTTTCTAGAAAGTTCATCAATAAACGTATATGGTAGACATACATGCACCCGAATCTCCCCTCACAGGTAATAAATTTCTATAATATCAAAAGCATGCTTCTCCATTTACTTTTAAGTGCTGAAATAGGAATTCCTTTTCTAAACATAGAGGCACCCATACCTAGGTTCTTGAGGATTACTTTCCACGATTCACTATGGAATTCCTTGTTTTTGAACCATCTTTCACCATGTCTTGGAAGTTCTGTAGCCTCTGTTATGAAGGATTCTGTTACTACAAACTTAATGTCTCCAATTTCTACTTTTGTACCATCAAATGATCTAGCAAAAGATTTTGTGATCTCTTTGTGAAAACCATCAAATTTTTCAATGAAGTTGAGCCATCCAGCCTTCTGCAGCATTTCCTTGAGTTGTGGGTATCCTTCCATATATTTTGCTCCTACTGGCTCTGTCCTGACAATGAGTCCCATGGCTTCTGTTTCGCAAAATTTCTTAACCTTTAGAATTACTCTCCTGGTCTATGAAATGGATTGACTGCGAGTATGATGAAAAATAACTACGGGTTTGCATGGAATAAATAGATGGTGAGGGTTTGGAGAGACGTGGACAAGTTAGTCACATCGTAGCCATGACCATTAACAGATGGAGTTATTAGGGACCGTTTAGGTACAAAGTATGGACAGTGTAGCGGAGATGTTGTATGATGAAGTTGTTATGGACCGTTTGGTATCAAGAATGGAAGATGTGGCAGAGATGTGGTATGATGAAGTGGCAGTCAAATCAAATGATGACTCGTTAAGGAGACATACAATTATCCATATTATACATGCCTTATGTTTTTAACTTGCTGTTTGAAATAAATTTTGCATTTTACCTTTAGAACTTAACCTTTCTACTTGATAACTCTTTTGGTGTTGATCCGTAGGTACCTTTTAGCATGTTTGGTCTCCAAAACTGGATTCTTCAATTTCTTGCATTCATGATTTATTTGTGAGCTGTACAATTGTGCCAAAGCTGATAAGTAAGTTGTAGCTGTAGAATGGAATCAGCTGCAGAATGTGAAAAGAAGGAAAAGTGAAGTATGGCTATGGAATATGAGTGTAAAAATGAAATGGAAATGGGTTATGACAGTGAAATGGAATGAAATGTAAAATAAAATGGGAAATAGGGTGAGATGGAGTAAAACTGTAAAAATAAAATGTAAATGAAATATGACAGTGAGATGAAATGGAACTGTAAAATAAAATGAAAACAGAATGAGATGGAATGAGACTATGAATTTGTAGACTCTGAACTACAAATGAATGTAGCTTTTTGTCACTACTTATTACAAAAAGGAAATGGAAAATATAGGATGTCAGAAATCTCTAATTTTCACCCTGTATTTTCTGTATAAGTATGCCAATCAATGATTGGTTTTCAAACTCATATAATTTATTTATTTATTTTTTATATATTTTTATTAGTTTTTAGGAAAAATAAAGGCTAAGTTACTGGAGAAGAAGAATTCTTCCTCACTAGCTTCATTTAAGAGTTATTATGGAAAATTTTAATGAACTCCTCTCTTGAAATTGGCTTCCGATATATTTTCAACCGATGACCATTCACAAGAAGAGGTACTTTTCTTTGATATATTGTCCTTATCCTTACTGCTCCGTTATTAAAGACTTCTTCAATCTCATATGGCCCAAGCCAATGAGTTTGAAACTTCCCTTGAAAATATTTGAATTTTGAATCGAACAAAAGTGTCCAATCTCTTGCTTGAAACTTCTTTTCCTTGATATATTTATCATGCCATTTAGCCCTTTGCTGTTGGAATATACTGGTTCTCTGAATTGCATCTTGGCTGATTTCATCAAGCTCATTGAGTTTCTCCAATATATGTTTCTGTGCCTCTGATAAATCCAATCCCAATTAGACTGCCATCTTGAAGGTTTTGATTTGAAACTCTATAGGAAACAAGACTTGTTTCCCATAAACAAGTTCATAGGGTGTATGTCCCATCGTGTTCCTCCATGTAATTCTATAGGCCCATAAAGCTTCAGGAAGCCTTTCTGCCCAATCTCGTCTATGTAGATGCACAATCTTAGTGAGAATTCCTTCAATCACCTTATTTGTAGATTAAACTTGACCATTTGCTTGTGGATGATAGGGGGTAGATTTCCTATGTTTGATATTGTAATCTTCCACAAGACTCTTCACCATTTTAGATGTAAATTAAGATCCCTGATCTATCACAATTTCTCTTGGAACACCAAAACGAGTGAAGATGCACTCAAAAAGAAAATTAACTACAATTTTTTCATTAGCAAAAGGTAATGATTTAGCCTCTACCCATTTAGAGACATAATAAGTGCATACCAATATGTACTTCTTTTGCTTATATGGGGGATTAATTGGTCCAACAAAATCCAAGGCCCGTTTTTCAAAAGGTTCAATGAGTACCTGAATTTGTAGTGGCATTTCATTTGAAGAAGCAGGTTTTCCTACCCTTTGGTAGCTGTCACACCTTTTGACATATTCTTTGGCATCTCTGAAGATATATGGCCAATAATATCCTAAAGAAAGGATTTTATAGGCTGTCCTCTTGTCAGCAAAGTGTCCACCACACTGTTCATCATGACATGCCTTAAGAATCTCAAAAATTTCATCTTCCTTAACACATCTTCTGATCATGAGATCTGGACCTATTTTATACAATTCATTAGTAATCCATGAGTATCTTGCACTTATTTGAATTATTTTTCCTTTCTCTCTAGGAAACAAATGTGAAGGCAATTTCCTTGTGACTAAGTAATTGGCAATATATGCAAACCAAGGGGTCTGAGTAGTCACTGCAAAAATATATTCATCAGGAAACTTATCTCCAACCAGAGTGTCATCCTTGATATTTTGAATTCTGGACAAGAAATCAACAACTGTGTTTTGTTTTCCAGGTCTATCTAACACAATAATATTGAATTCTTGCAAGAGTAATAGCCATCTTGTAACTTTGCCGTTAGTAATAGGTTTATTCATTAAGTATCTAAGTGTAGAGTGGTTTGTATGAACAAAGGTTTCATATCCTGTTATATAATGTCTGAACTTATTGATAGCATGAACAACAACTAGAAATTAATTTTCAGTTACAGTATAATTTAACTCAGTGGGAGTCAATGGCATTGGGAATCAAATCTTTTTGTCCTAATACAACTCCCAGAGTTGTATCTGAAGCATCTGTTGAATTGTGAAAAGGTAGTTTCCAATTTGGACCTCTCAAGATGGGTGCTTAAGAAATTTTTTTCTTTTAAAGTCTCAAATGCTAATTGGCAATCAGGATTCCAATTGAATTCACAATCCTTGCTGAGTAATTTTAAGAGTGGTGATGCTATTTTAGTGAAATTTTCTATAAATATTCTATAGTATCTTGTAAATCCTAGAAAAGTTCTAACATCCTTTTGACAATTTGGAATTGATAATTTAGAGATGACTTCAACTTTAGATTTTTAATGGCTTAGTGAAAGATTTGCTTCCTTACATCTTTTAACAACCTTTTCCAAACTTTCTAAAGCTTCAAATGTATTCTCATAGACTGTAAAGTCATCCATATATACCTATGCACAATCATGTATTAGATCAGATTAAATTCCTAGTACTGCTCTTTGGAATGTTGCAGGTGCATTACATAATCCAAAAGGAAGTACTCGGTAGGCATAGGTTCCCCATGGACAAGTAAATGTGGTTTTATCTTGATCTTTAAATGCCACCTGACTTTGATTATAACCACTAAAACCATCCAAGAATGAGAAATACTTCTTACCTGTTAATGTATCTAACACTTGATCTATAAATGTTATCAGGAAAACTAGTGTCCATTCAGAGTTGCCAGTCCCACTAAGACGGGTAGCTATCTTAGAAACAAACAATTTAAAGTCACTTGTGTTTTCCTTTATGAGTGATAGATGAGAGAGAAGCAGAGAGTACTAACCTCAATCTTTCGCTTGGCTCCTTACTTGTTTCCTCTCTCCCTTGATAGAGCTTTTGCCACTCCTTCCTCACTTGTCGCGCTTCAAAGAACACCTGTAGAGTCAAAGCAGAAAAATACCATCAAAGCATAGAGATCTATAACCATAAAAAATATAGGATCAGATGTATATTAACCATACAAATGCATACACAAATACAAGATTCAGAGATATACAAGTATATGGAGGAAAACTCAAATAGCTTTATTGATAGAAGTAGTAGAAGAGAGGATTACAACCAAGTTGTCTGATCCAGCGCCATCCTCCCAGCATGAAAGCCCTCTTCACCTTATGAAAAGCTAGATCACCCAACAATACAATGTTTCACAGAGAAACCAACAACACTTCTTTACAAATTACAAGATTCCAACCTTTGGATCTCTAGGCTGAGGGATCCATATATAGATATTTGCAGGTGGGTGAGTCAGCTTCTGGGATTTTGATTAGTGTCACTTCACTGATAGTTCTTGGTTCCACTTGGAGATTTCATGATCTCTTACTCATCCCTAGGCGAATTCAGAGAGGCAAGTGTCAAATGAGCAGTTTCTAGAAGATTCTCTGGGTTTCCACCTAGCAAACTGCCTCTGCCATTTGTCTACTCTCGCTCATCGCACCCTACATAAGGGCTTTCCAATATGCATCGCACCCCCCGTGTGTAATAGGTGAGATGCATTGCACCCTTAGCACTGAGTAGTCTGTATGGTCCAGTTTTGACCAGTTCTGAGTTTAGGGGTTTAGAAGCCCTTGGTTTATGGACATATGTGATTGGGGTTGCAGTGCCCAAATATGTCTATAACAATAAAGGGCAAAGGAAAATGATCTTTAAGGGCAATTTTATTCAATTCTCGATAATAAATGCATACACTCCATTTACCATTATTTTTAGGCACAATCACTAAAGGGGAAACCCATTGGCTGTCTGAAATTGGGTAAATGAAGTTTACATTCAACAGTTTTTGCAGCTCTTCTTTCACAATTTCCCTAAGATTTGGATTCATCCTTCTTTGAGGTTGTCTGATAGGTTTACAATTTTCCTCAATGTAGATGTGATGTATACAAGTCTTAGGAATAATTCCTTTCATGTCAGTATATTCCCATGCATATGCAGCTTTCATGTCAGTATATTCCCATGCATATGTAGCAGAATGTTGTTGTAATGTTTTGACTAGATTTTCCCGTTCTAATTTCTCCAAGTTATTGTTTATGTTCAATGTTCTCCCTGGAAAGATTTAAATTGTAGAGCTACCAAATTCTTCCATAGAATAAGGAGACATCTGCCTAGATGAAAAATATTCAGTATTGGATTTTTCTTGGAATTGATCATGTTCATATTCTGGAGATGATTCAAAATTGTCCATTATATTCAAGATTTGACTATCTTCACTAATGTATGAAATAGTGAAGAGAGGTAGAATGTCATTTTCATCATCAATCCATTCTTTGTCATCTATTTCTGTGATTGTTCTTGCTGGAGGATATAGAGTGAATTTCTTAGTTGAATTCCCATCAGAAATATACATGTCACCAGATCTACATCTAATGAAAGCATCAGCTATGGCCATCCAAGGTCTTCCTAATATAAGTGGATGTCCTCCTAGATTGTTCTTGGGGGTTAAGATCATAAAATCAACAAGGTATTTCCAAGAATATAAGGACATTGAAATATCTTCTAACACACCATCTGATTTGATTACAAATCTATCTTCTAATTGCAGTAATGTAGGTGTGTAAAGAAGATTAGGAAGCTTGAGATGTTCCATGGTTTATTTGCTCATGATGTTTATTATTGCTCCTAAATCAATCAATGTATTCAGAATGTCAACTCCATTGATATGTGTTTTCACAATTGGACTTCCTGGATCTACATATTTTTGTATGGCAATTTTTTCCATCATTACGTGTGCTATTTTTCCTACTAGGTGAATTCTTTTTGTTTCTTTTGTTTTTCTTCCTAGTGTCTTTTATGCTCAACTCCGTTATTGTTTTAGCTAGGATTGGAATCTCCTTAATGGCTTGTAACAAAGGGATTTTGATACAGACATTTTTCAATTCATCTAGAAAATCATAATTAGGCAACATAATATGCTTTTCTACCCCTCTATCAACTTGTAATCTTTCAGGAAAAGGAGGTGCAGAAGTAGATATTGGTTGCTCAATGATAGGAGTTGAGTTCATTGGTTCTTTCTGTTTTTTATTTTCAGTATTTTGGTTTTGGAGAGATGTTCCTTCAGAAATTTTGTTGGGCTGTAGAGAATCTTCTTTAGAATTGTCTTGTTCCTGAATAACTACAAAAGGCTTTTCCTTTTCTAATATCCTACCAAATCTTAGTTGAACATCATTGAGATCTAGAGGAGTGATAATATAAGTTGGAAATTGTTGTCCTTCCACCATGTAAGTATTCTAAGGATTTTTATTATTGGGGTTTGGTAATGGTTGGGCAGGTAGCTGATTTTGTTTCTGCTGAAATGGTAGTAAGAGTTGAGGATTTTGGTTTTGAAGTTGAGGTTGCTAGTTTTGTTGTGGGAATGGTAGTGAAAGTTGAGGATTCTGATTTTGAAGTTGTGGCTGCTGATTTTTTTGTAGAATTTGTGTGGGAGGATAATTATGATATGATGGAGGATATTGATAATATTGAGAAAATATTCCATAAGGATTTTGTATTCCTTGAGCCCAATCTTTAGATAGAGATTGAGATTGAGGCCAAGGCTGCTACCAATAATTCCAATTTTGTGGGGGCTGAAGATACATTTGATTGTTAAATCCCTAATTTTATGGCCCCTGCCAAGGTCTTTTAGAGACAAAGCAAAGAAATTCTGCTAAATTTGGAATTGTTTCTTCTTGAAAAACAGCCTTAAGATGTGGAATTGAAGGACAACCCTTGGTCTCATGGTTTTCTGAACAAATCACACAAGTCTCTATGATTTTTGCATCCAAAGGGAATTCTCTTAAAGCATGTTTTTTTCTGCATTTGGGACAGAAAATAGCTAAAGCATCAGCCTCGGTTTTATGTTTGTTTTGTAACTTAAGTGTGTCTATTTACTCACTAAGTCTCCCTAGAATATCTATTTTGAATTCATCCAGCATATTCCCAATTTATACCCTACTCACTGATCCAGTTGCAGATTTATTCACTCTAACAAGAGAAGGATCTCTTGGACCTTTCCCAGTTTTGTATTTCCCTCTTGAGAGATGAAAACATAATTCTCCTATGTCACTTAATGGGAGTTGAGAGATATCTCCCTTCCCCATCATGTTAAGGATATCTATCCACTCATCTCTGATGGCTTTTAATAGAAGAGATTTTAAGGTATCTTCATCTAATTTATCCATATTTTCTCTTTTCAAGTTATAGTTGAATCTCTCAATTAAATCCTCTAAATTTTCATCCTCTCTTTGCATCATTTTGAACACTTCATCCTTGTGATTCGTAGGCATGCAATAATCCAAATACCTGTCCAAAAACACTTTCTTCATGTCATTCCATGTTCTAATGCATTGAGTGAACCATGAACCACTTCAAAGCAGCTCCTTTCAACGTTGAAGGAAACAACTTAAGTTTTTGAGAGTATTATAAATAATCATAGGTTCTGCACAAGACTTCAAATTCAAATAAAAATGTTTCAGGATCTTCACTTTTTAACCCATGGAAATTTGGGAGGACAGAAGGTGAGATATTTTTCATTGTGGCATTTGTTTCTTCATCAACTATAGGGAATCCAAAAGAATTATCAATTTCCCTATTTCCTCTACCTCCTCCATTATTTCCTCTACCTTCTCCATTATTTCCTCTACCTCTACCTCCTCCAAATAGTGTGAATTCTCCATCCTCTCCTTCTTCTGCCATTATAGCTTCTTCAGAGTCAGTATAAGATTCAACCTGCGAGGTTAATTTCTATTCCTCTGGTTCCTCTATTAATGGTCTGTGGGAGAGAGGTTCTACTTCTTCTTCATCACTAGGTATTCTTAATTCTTTGTTGAAAATAGAAACAAGAAATGCTAAAAATAGCACTGCTATAAATAGCATTTCGGGATACATTCCAATTTTAGTTAGTCCCTAAACTAAAATTGTGAATTAAAATTCGAATTTGATCTTAGCAGTTGTTTGTAAAATAATTAATTAATTCATCTTGAGTTAATTAGTTGTAGAAAATCAAACATGAAGTCTATGTGAAGACGTGCAACAATTTCTCCATTGATTGAGGAAGTTATCCCTTGATTAAAGGAGATCCGAATGAGTTGTAATTAGTTAGCTCAGTTAACTGAGTTAAGTCCAGTTAGATTAGTTCAAATAGTTTGTTGAACTAATTGTGAGTTTAGTTAGTTAATGCATGCATGCATGTAATTGCTGCACTTCAGATAACTGAATATTCTCTCATAAATAACTCATGCATGTTAGTTCAGTCAGAGAACCAGTTGAGATCAGATGATGGGACAATGTACTATCAGTTGCAGGAATATTCCATTGAGGATATCTCTTGCATGTAGAAGGAATTCATTCCTTGGAGATTACGTAGTTACTTTTGATTTTGATGAGTGTGTGATGAGGCCAATACACATAGGTGGCAGCATTGGAACCCAAGAGAAACTGTGCAAGGAAATAGGTGGCTTGGAGGGCTGAGGGAAGGCATATCTTATGTCTATTCAGTCTGTGAGTTGTATTGTTGGATCGTACTGAGAGAAGGATAGCTTGTGAGCTAATGCTTTGTGTAATCTAGACATATTTCCACTTGTATGATAATACAGAGATTGGGGTTTTTAGCTGAGGCTTTCCCCAGAGTATTCTTCTGTGTTCATGTGTGATTGCTTTCTCATTCTCTGTTATATGTGTTCTATTTGATCTTGCTCAAATTCGATTAAGCTTCCACAAGTTTGTTTGTAGAAGTAGATCAAGTATTTTGCTTTAGTATATTGGAATATCAGGTGATCTACAATGGGAAATTCTACATTCTTCAACTAAAATATGCTCCCATGTGGAGGTGAAAAAGGCTACTCCTTCTATTAGAGGTACAAGATTTTCCTCCTCTAGGACTGCCTCAGTAGATGAAGTAGGAGATCCTCTTGATTGAATTTCTGACCTTAGAACTTCAGGAGTTCTATGGCTAGGAGTATGAGCTTGAGATGGAGGTGTATCTCTTCTTAGTCTTGGTGGAGTAGGTGGTGTTGTAGGAATGGAACTCCTGCCTCTAGCTATAAATCTACCCCTAGAGTCTCTTTCTCTACGCATATCTTTTTTTTTTTAATGTAAGAGATAAGGTTACCTAATTTACACTTCCCTGGCAACGACACCAAAATGTTTAGTCAATTTAGTGTCCTAAATTGCTTGCATAAATTATCAACCGAGGTTTGTAAGCTGATGAAGTGTAGTGCACTATATGTGCTTAGTTAACCCTTCTTACTTCGTTGTTTTGTATTTTTATATTGTTTTGGGGGTTTTTGTTCTTTGATTCCTAATGATGTACAATCTGAACTATGAGAAACTTAAGTGAATCTAAACTTCCTAAAGGTGAACCAAGAAGTGAAGCTAGTCAAAATTTAATTTAAGGAAAGGAAAAACAGAGCATCTATCCTATCTCGTCATTTATCCTAAGTCATGAATCTATTTACTTGAATTAAAGGTGAAGTTGTAATGCATGTTGAAATCAATAAAGAGAATGAAATCAACTGAAGTACTTCTAGTTATTCTAACCTTCAATTTTGAAAGATAACCTTCTTGAGATGGGATACAAGCAAATTTCTGTACTTTATGATCTAGAGAACTAAATGAAACATGCAAAAGGTAACTGATTGATTTCAACCATTATGTGAAGTGAATGTTTAACCATTTATTTTAGGATGAGTATCAACTTGAAATGGTGATCAAAAACATTCATTAACATAGTGGATTGACAAATTTGTCCTAGAAAATAAATAACAAAACAGTGAGTAAGCTAGACAACAATGCATTCTCATTACTTCAACCTTACTCTGTTTAGAAACAAAATCATTGCCTTTCATGAAATGTGTTGTAAGAACAAGACTGCACAATTGAGTTTTAAAATTATGCTATTGATCAAAACTAAAATAAATCAACCTAAGTTAGAAACACTGCTAAAAGAAAATAATGAAATTGAAACTAAATAGAAAAGGAATGGAAAGATAACCTCTTTCAGTGCAGGGGCCCTCTACAACTAATTGGGTTGAGCTGCTAACTAATTACAAATGCTCTCTTAAACGATCATTGGCCAACAAAGAAATTATATTATAGAAAATAACGAAGTCCAAAATACAGAGTTGAAAGTCTGAACTTAATACATAAAATTCTTCGAACCCCCTCGGTTCTGTACAACCAGTATTTAAAAGGAAATAATAATAACCGTCTTTGAGGAAAACTAGCTACAGTGGCCCATATGTATTACAACAGAACTGTGTAAACATCTGATCAGCTATAGGTGACTTAAATTCAAGCGAGATGTTTGCAACAGAACCACTAACACAGGTGGCTCATCCAAGTTAATGCTTGCAACAGAATTCTTAGATTTATTGATTAACCATGAAAGAGCAGACGAAGAGTCCTATTGCTTTCGGGTATCATATGTTTGACTCCACCTTTGACTATGATCTTGAGCTTGCTTTTTTGTCGATCTAGGTTGAGTGAATAGGATAGAATCCATGTGGAGATGATTCTAGAGATGCTCATGTGGCCGGATTCTTCATTTGACACCTGGAACCTGCCAGACCATGGAAGTAGCTACGGAATACACCGTTAGCTACAGAATAGGCTGCGTTCTGTAGCTAATTTGCAAAAAATTATTCAAATAGCAAAAACATAAAATTATAACATGTCAATCATTTAATGCCCTCCTTAAGACAAAACCTATCATTTATCATTGATTGGGATCTGTAATCTTATGGAAAAGCAAGGGGAAGAAGTTAGAAACGCTGTCAAGGAGAGGGTAATTTTGAGGTTCAACATTTCATCACCGGAAATTTAGGGAAGCCATTGAGATTGAAAAAAGGCCAAACAATCTCAATAGAGATGACGGCTGGAAAATTAGCAGTTGTTGGATCCCTACCCTCTCTTTCTAGCCGTTTCCCCCTGGCCCTGCTCCTTTTGTTATTCTCCCCCCTCGTTTTCTGGATTGTTGGTATTTCCTTTTTATCGTCCCTTTGATTTTTATTTTTGTTCGCCTGTTCTCTTTCCCTTCCTCTCGATTAATTTTGAAAACTTTATTGTTTGCTTAAGAAATAAAAATCCTTTTATAAAAACTTTCTTTTCCTAATTAAGTGATGAAGGATTTTTTATGATGAACTAACTTGCTTTGAAACAAACATCTTTCTCCCCATTGGTTTAGTTAATTTTTATCCTTGATCCCTTATTCAACTACCTTAATAAGTTATCCTTTAAGGAATTATTCTTATTATATTTTAGATAAGGCTTAAGTTTATTTTATTTTAATAGCTTTATCAATAAGATCGATTAATAGATTTAACAAGAATTAGTGGTCATGGTAATAAATATAACAATGCTAACTTACAATTAGATTTTTTATTTTTATTAACCCCTTTGATTAAATATAAAAAAAAATAACTTACAATTAATTAACTAAATATTTAATTATATAATTTTAATATAATATGAAATATTTAATTATATAACTCTTATGTATATTTAATGTAAACCCTTTTGATTCATATTAATTGAATATGTTACCTTATTTATATAGGTTTTAAACTAACTTTCCATTAACTATTTAATTATATGTAAATTTAATATTAACCCCTTTTAATTTAATAATAGTAAAACTAACTTACTATTAATTTACTAATTATTTAATTATGTAACTTTAATTATATAACTTATTTATATATTTAATATTAATACTTTTGGTTAATATATTACCTAATTTATATTTGATATTAAACCGACTTTCAATTAATTAACTAAATATTTATTTATATTACTTAAATATAGGTCATTCAGTAAATAATTAATTCCTATTGATTAATTTTTTTTTAAATATAGTTATGTTCTCTTGTCCTATCCTTTGGCCAGTCAAATATAGCCGTTAGCCAGTCTAGCTTACCAGTTCAATATATCGGTTGCATGGTCAAATATAGACGTTGGGTGTTCTGGTCAAATATAGCTGTTGGGTGTTTTGCTCTGACTATTTAACATGTAGCTTAGATCTGATTCTTCAACTTGCTTTGACGATGAACCACACTCGTTGGTTCGAAATGCGTCGACAAATGCATTCGAATGTGATTTACGCTGAAAATTCTTCTCAAAAAATAAAATACTTGTATTAACATGATTTTTTTTAATAATAATAATAATAGTAATAATAAAACAACATTTAAAATACATTTCAATAATTAATTATTTAATTTAAATTAATAATAATAATAATAATAATATATTATTAACCTAAAATAAAACAATGTTTTTTTTTTTAACAAGGTCAGATACTTTTATATTATAAAAAAGAGAAGGACTAGGTCCTTGTACAAACCATAGGTAGAAGGTCTATAATGGAGGAACCAAAATGGGAGCACAGTCCCTACCTCATCATTATAGCCTTTGTTTCTAACAGATTGAAAGAAGAGATACTTATATTGACGAACATATTGGCTGAGCAGAAGACAAAAGGTACAATACATAGAAGAGAGAAAGATGAATTGGTCACCAAAACTGATTTACTGATTCTTTCGGATAATGGCCCTTCTTTTTGCTGTAACGGGAGGAAGTTTCCCCCTGCTCACTTTTGTTCAAAGAGTTTATGTAATCCACAACGTCCTCGAGATGCTTACACTTGTCTTTCAAAGCCTCAATCTCCTCTCTCTGTTTGTCAATCTCTGTTTGTTTGTAATTATTGACATTCTTCATTTATGCTCGGAGTTCTTTGAGAGTCTGGATGAATTGGCCGATCATAAACCTGTTAGCTCGGCACAGGGCACAGCTGTCATTTTTCGTTACCTTTTCCAATGGATTACAAGACATTTTGACGAAGCCTGAGTGTCTCTGTTTGTTGAGTGACTGTGTTCGTGATGTTAGAATGGCCTGGTCGAGTCTTTCCAGAGCACCGATTGGGCTTCTAGCAATGACCTTTTTGAGCTGCCACCTGAATTGTAGTCTCTTGCTGGGGAAAGAGAGACAACTGAGTTGCTTCTGAGGGGAGAATAGACATATGCATATTCCAAGACTTCTTCGGTGAATGAGGAAGGCAATGAAGATCTGAAATTGGCAAAGCAGAGAGAAGGCACTGGAGTTGAGGAGCTTGCTAACAGAGAGAGTAAGAGGGACAATAGTTTTGATTGAATCCACGTAGGGGAGAGGATAGAGAGCTAACTACTGATATCGGGGTAGATAGACCAGGGCAATATAAGAGGGCCGAAAAAGAGGGCGCAGGGCATGTCTAAGAGTGGGAGGGGTGAGGTCCTCAGTGAGAGAGCTTGTCCCAATGAGGCCACTGCAATCAAACTCAATAGAGACAAAGCTATTAGATAAATTACAATAAACAGAAAGGACCTCGCTTATACCTCGTTTCGCAACCTGCCAGATGAGGAAGCTGCATTCGAAGTTGTCCTCGCTAGACTCAGAGAAGTGAGAATTTGCGCACTTTGAGCGATCTCTAGCCTTAATATCACATGAACTGTTTCTCTGATGAAACCTGCTAGCCCAATGCTACTTATATGCTTGATTGTTCACACTCTTCTCGTGTCTCTGCTCACTATTCTCGAGCTCATTCCTGCCACATTTATCATTACAAATCTCACCAGTGTGGGTGCTTCTGCTATTGATTTGACTGGAGCCTAACTTATACAAATCACTTGGACATATTTTTACCAAATCTGAGAACCTATGCGTATCATTCTTCTTGCTGAAGATTCTCCGCTCTGCTCTATGAGGATAAGATGAGATTCTATTGTCAGAGTTGTGCTGAACGATCGCCTGTTGCTTTTGTCTGTGAGATGTTGATGCCATTTGATTGATTTGTCTATCTGTACAATGCGAATTGGTACTGTCCAGAGGAGAGGGGAAATCATGGAATAGATTTTTCATATGTATCTTGATTTTCTTTTACTTTCCTGGCTCTCCGATTCACTGCCTTGTTGGCAAGGGAGTTGGCTGCTTGATTATAAGCTCTTAAAACATGCGTATATTTGATATTTCCTAGATGTTTGGTGTTGTCCAAAATTCTTTGTTTGATTCTATTTAAAGCCTGATTTTTAAATTCTCCTCTAGTTTCCATAGCAGCAATGATTATTGCTAAGTCGCCAATTACAACTGGGTCTTTGGCTTGGAATTTGTTGAGGATGCATAAGCCTAGAAACAAGCTATACGCCTCCGCTTTGTTATTTGACATGTTACCAAGACCCCATTCATAGGAGGAGATGACTTCTCCTTTCTGATCATAGATAACTCCCCCAGCTCCTACTCTGCCAGGATTATTTTTGGAGGCGCCATCAAATTTGAGAGTGTATTTCTTTTGATTTTGGATCCACTTTTCAATTTCCATTTCATTTCTCCTGAGCTTCCAACCTCTGTTTCTTCCCCTTGTTTTTGCTGGTAGTTGTTTCCTCACAGAACACACCAAAGGAATTTTATTATACCACTCATTTTCTTCATGCTGCCTATTATTTTGATCCACACTATACACTGTATTGGCGCTAATCATCTCTACCACAAGCCCCCACATTTTGGCAAGAATGAGTCCTGGGTTAGGATTTTTACCTTTGAAGATGCAGCTGTTTCTTGCAATCCAAATTTGCTAGAAGAGGACAGATGGGAGACATCTCCAAATGCGAATAATAGTCATTTTGTTTTGCTTTATATATGGATAGTTTTTCTCCCCGTTCTTATTTAGAGTTGTGAGCTGATCCAAATTATTGCTGGTCATCTCCAGGGGACTTATAATTTGCTTCCAATAGTGCCTTGCAATGGCACAATTTAAAAAGAGATGCTGACTACTTTCCTCCTCCTTCTGACATAAAATACACATTGATGGCCCTTGTATACCTTTTTTCTTGAGGTTTTCCGTAGTGAGGATCTTACCTTTTAAGAGGGTCCAAGCAAAGAATTTTATTTTTGGAAGGCACTCATTCTTCCATACTGCAGACCAGAGACTCCAGTTCTCAAGGTTGTTGTTGGGTTGGAGGAACTTATATCCGGAATTCACTATAAACTTTCCTCCACTAGGTTCCCAAACATAGCTATCTTGGATATTTTTGTTTATAGGGGCAGCTCCAGCCAGGGTAATCTTCATGTCATCCCACTGCTTTTTCAATCTATTTGGGAGAGGCAGATCTTTCTAGGTAGTCCAACTATTTTGATCCCAGTCTGAGATATCATACAGAGAGGTTATGTTTTTGTTGTCCATCCAAACTTTCAAAGTTCTGAATTGCTGGCTTTGATTCAGTGGGGCAGATCCCATGATTCTGTCTGTCCATATGGCAGTATCTTTCCCATTCCCCGGGCTCTTTGATATATGATATTTGATTTGAGGGATGACCTTTTTAATGAGTTTCCATGCTTGAGTGCATGGTTGCTCTGAGATCATTTCAGTGAGGATCTTTGAGTGCTGGCCATTGAGGTATTTTTTTAACAGTGCCTCAACCCACCAACTGCCTTTCTCAATTAACATTCGCCAAACAAGCTTGAAGCCTAGAGATTTATTTGTCAGGCTCGGAATCCTGATGGAGATACCTCCTTTTTCAAATGGGAGGGTCACTTGGTCCCAACGAACAAGGCTGAATTTTTTGGTGTCTTGTTTTTCTCCTTGCCAGAGGAAGCCTCTCATGATTAGTTCCATTTGTTTATGGATGCTGGCAGGAGCCAAAATTATAGCGTACTGATAGATAGGCAGGGCTGAGAGAAGAGATTTTATGAGAATAGTTCTTCTCGCTAGGTTTAACCACATCAACCCCCATCTTTGGAGTCTCCCTCTCATATTTTCTATCTGTTTATTCCACGCCTCTGTCTTGACCCCTTCCTTTGCCAGAGGTAACCTGAGGTAAGTGAAGTGTCCCCATTTCCGTTGGACCGGAATGTCCATAATTTGGGAAATCCTTTGCATTACATTTAATGAAACATTCCAAGTATAAATTCTACACTTTTTGTTATTGAGCAGCCCTCCTGAGACAGCAAGAAAGGCATCTAAGATTTTCTTGAACCTCCTAGCAATGATACTTGAGGTTCCTCCAATTAGGAGGGTATCATCCGCAAAGAGAGAGTGATTGATTTATTTAATCCCTCGAGCTATGCTAATGCCAATTATTTCCCTTTTATTCCTTTGAATTTCAAGCTGAATACTTAAAGTTTCCGCCATAATGATATAAAGGAAAGGAGAGAGTGGACAACTTTGCCTCAAACCTTTGGTGCTACGAAAGTAACGACTGGGCCTCCCATTGATCAATGGAGCTGTCCATGGATTTGAGATGCATTCCATTATAATGTTGATGAACTTAATAGAGATTCCGAACTTTTGAAGAACTGCCACTAAGCACTGATGGTTGACTCTGTCAAAGGCATTGGCCATATCCAGCTTGATGACCATGCCTTTTTCATTTCTTTGAATACTGCTATGTATGGCTTCCTGAACAAGAATCACGTTGTTCGTTATCTGTCGTTTAGGAACAAACCCACTTTGGTTTTCAGAGATGAGACTGGGCAGGATTTTTTTTAGTCTATTTTCCAGAAGTTTTGTAATGATTTTATAAGATGCATTACATAAAGAGATGGGTCTAAATCAGTCAAAAGAGAGAGGGTTTGGCTCCTTGGGGATAAGTGCCAAATGTGAGGCTTTGGTTTTTTCTCCCATATTGTATTTTTTAAAAACTTTTTTAACTATTATTACAAATTCTTTCTTTATTATGTCCCAATGAGTCTTGTGAAAGGCGATGGTAAAGCCATCTGGCCCTGGGGCTTTATCCGGATGCATGCTCCACGTCGCCTCTCTTATTTCCTCCTTTGTCACCTGCTTCTCCAGCTCACTATTTTGCTAATCACTGATTTTACTATTAACTTGCTAAAGGAATTCAGCGCTGTCCGGTTGTTGGTCTTTTGCTGTTAGAAGGGTTTTGAAATATCTATGGGCTGCTTCTTTGATTTCCTCCCTCTCCTTTACTTCCTTCCCTTCAGCTTGAATCTTGTCAATTTGGCTGCCCGCTCTTCTTAGCTTGAGGTTATTGTGGAAAAAGAAAGTATTTTTATCTCCTGCTTTTACCTAGAGACACCTGGATTTTTGCCTCAGTTCCTCCTCCTCTTGTTTATTTTGCCTATAGAGTTCCATAAATATTTCTTTTTCGTGGACATGTTCTTGCTCCGTTGCTTGCTGATTTTCATTTTCCTGACTCCATTTTTCTAGATTCTTTTGCAGCTCGACTTCTTTGTTTTTCTCTTTTAGAGCATTCTCCTTTGCCCAAATTTTTATTTTTTCTCTTAGATTTTTTAACTTGGATCCCCAAACGAAGTGGGGGGAGCCTATTACATCTAATTCCCAACGGTCCTTTATGATCTTGCTGAACTCGTCCTTGCTATCCCAATTTTTATTATATTTAAAAGGGATTAGCCCATAATTCTCCAACCTGTCTAAAATCAGAACCACAGGCTTGTGGTCGGAGGCTGTAGCATGAACAATCTTACTTTTGATGGATGAGAATCCTATAGCTATGCTCTCTTGGATCAAGATCCTGTCCAGTATTTCTTTGATGTTTTGAGTACCAGCTCTTTTATTGCTCCAAGTAAATTTCCCATTACTTGGAGGAATGTCCAAGAGTTTGTAGGCTTCTATGATTTCTTCCAGAGCTGCTCTAGAAGGGTCATTGAGGTACTTCCCTCCCATCTTTTCCTCAATGTTCCGAATTAACTTTAGATCACCTCCTAAAACCAAATTGTTTCTTTGGCTTTCTTGCACTTCTTTTTTTACTGATTCCCAACATAGTGCTTTGTCCTTGTAATGATTTGGAGAGTAAATGTTTAGCATGGTGTACTCTTCATTTGTGCTTTTATTTTTGAGATATGTTTTGACCCACCAGTTATTGAGTTTTTGACTGATGAGACCCCACTTCCCTTTGTTCCATAATGTACCAATACCTCCTGAGGCTCCAATAGAGTCTGTCGCTATTCCTTCAAAACTTTTTTGCTTCTTCATTAATTTTTGGAATTCTTGACTAGTCACTTTGGTCTCTTGGATCATGAAAATACCTGGCTGTTCTTGCCTTATTAAATCTCGGGCTGCGTTGATGTTTAGAGAGGAGCCCAAACCCCTGCCATTCCAAGAGACCAAAATCATTATTTACTTGATTTTTGATGAGCCCCGACCTTCTCCTTCTGTTTTTCTCCACTTCCTTTTTATTTAGTAAGGAAAGAGTCCATTGGTTGTTGGGTACCTGTAGCCATTTCTTTTGTTGCTGCCTCGTCTCTAATCTCTTTATTCAATTTCCTCCTTGCTTTTTTTGGTTGTTCTGAAGTATTGTTGGATTCTTTGACTTTGTTTCTTATGGGGATTCAATCTATGGTGGGTGGAGGGGATGGGAAGTTCTGGATAGGGGAATGGATGACAACTAAAGTTTTGTCTTGAATAGGAGAACGAGGGGATGATGGTTCTTCTTCTTCCAAGGTTTCAAAGGGATTAGATGTTGAGGGTGTTGGTTGGACCATGTTAAGGGGAGGAGTGGGGATTGCAGCAGAGTTTTCAAGGGACTATTTGGGGTTTGGACCAGATTGTTTGTTGTTGGTTTTCTTTCTCTTAACTTGTTCCCAGGTGCCTTCATTTGATTCTACATTCTCAGCAGTTTCAATTTGTTTTAATTTGTTACATCTATTAGCAAAATGACTGTATTCACGGCATACCTTGCATTTGAACGGAATTTTCTCGTAGTCCAGCTGCTGAATGTGAGTCCAGTGGTCCACCTTGATCTTTATTGCCTCCGGTAGGCCTTTCCCCAAATCCACTTCTACGCAGATCCAGGCGCAAACATGCATATTGTCTTTTGGTTCGCATCTATCAATGTATTTTCCGACTGCATTTCCGATTGCTTTGACCGATTCGTCTCCCCAGCAATGAAAGGGGAGATGAGGCAATCTGACCCAGATCGGCACAACATTTGGGATGTCCATCTCTGGGTCGAAATCTGGGGACCATCTATTCAAGTATAGACCTCTTGAATCCATAAAATATGGTTTGCTTCTGAATATTAGGTTCTGATCTTCTTTGGTTTTGAAGAGGAATGTGTAATATCCCTTGCCACAAAATCTTATTGCTATTTTCCCTTAGATATTGGTGCTCCAGTTTTTCTCCACCCACTTCTGAACCACTCTAGGGGAGGGCCACAGTCCAGTGAATTGGCCTACCAGTCCTCTTTCAGATAATGAAATAGTAGCTTTCCTGGGTAGACTTGGAGGTAAAGAGATTTCTGGAATGTCTGCCAATTTTTTGACAAATTTAGTTACTGTTGGCTTGATTTTTGGGGCACCGTTGTCTGAGATTAGAGAAGCAAAGGCAGCTGCTTGTTCCTCAGGGCGTTGCAGATGGGGTGAATCGTTGCCTTCCATGAGGGGCGAAAGAAGGGGAGGAACTATAGCAAAGCTTCCAGGAGGGACGAGGCAGAGCCCAGATAGTCGCGGGAATGCCAGGAGCCAGACGGGAGGGCATAGCAGCAGGAGCTGCAGGAGGCAGCAAAATCAGGGGAGCAAAGCTAAGTCAGAGCCTGCGCGTGTTGGATAGCTGTTGGTGACTTAAAAGAAAAATAAAAAAAATAAAATAAAACAATGTTTAAGATCCAATTAAATAGTTAATTATTTAATTTGATTTTTTATTAAATATTAAAAATTTAATAAATTAAATTTAATCACGAAAAACACAAAATAAATATAATTAATATCATATAGTCAAAAATAATAAAAATATTGATAATATATAATATTAACATTTTTAATATACAATTTCAATGAACAAATTTTACTATTTTAACCATATCTATTTAAAAAAGAAATGAAATTTTAAACCAAATCTATAAAACTACTTTAATTTACTTTAAACATCAAACAAAATTTACTTTTATTTTTAATTATTCTATTTTTAAATAGTTAAATGTTTAATTATTTAAAAAAAATTAAATATTTAGTTGAAAAAATTACTTTTATTTTTAATTATTTAGAATTATTCTATTTCTAAATAATTTAAATGTTTAATTATTTTATTTCTAAAAAAATAAATATTTACTTAAAAAAAATTAAAATATATTATATAATTTTTTTGAAATATAAGATATTTTAAGTGGATATTCCACTCATCATAAATAATAAATAATATATAAAAAAAAATAAAAGTTTAGTGAGGGAACTTATAAAATAAAAGTAATAACATAAAAGTCACAAGAGAATCATTTGAGACAAATACTATTATAAAATTAAATATTAGTAATAATAAATTAATTAGTTGTTATGAAAAAAATATTATAAAAAAAATCTTACATTTTTAAATCTATAAGTCTTTGAAAATCCATTTTAAAGACTATATAATTGACATTAGGCAAACCACTTTTTCAAATCTAAATATCTTATTTACTTTGAAATCCAAAAGTATTATAATAATTTCAATTGTAAAAATAGTTACAAATAGTTTATAAAATGGTTAAAAATAATATTTTTGAATATTAATTATTCAATACCTTAATAATTATTAGGATATGTTTCAATTTAACTCTTATACATTACCAACTTTCTATTCCAACAAACCTCTACCAAATTTAAAAAAGTCAAATATATTACCTAATTACTAATTACTTTTGTACTAAAATATTACACTTCTTTTATTTTATTCTATTTGTTAGATAAACCTAATGAAAAGTACAATAAATTAATGAAAAGTACAATAAATTAATTATTCACTTATTAGTTGACGTAAGTACAATAAATTAATTATTTACCTATTATTCATGAAAATACAATAAATAAATTAATCATTCATGTGATGTGATAAAAAGGACTAAAAATCAATTAACAAAGAAGTAAATATTGTAAAGTAAATCATTCACTCCTCATATTTACCATCTACCATTCAAAACCTCGTCGATCATTCTCTCATCATATTTACTATCTACCATTCAATATTTACTATCTACCATCTCGTCAATCATTCACTCCTCATATTTACCATCTACCATTCAAAACCTCGCCGATCATTCTCTCATCATATTTACTATCTACCATTCAATGCAAATCTTATGATTCCAACCTTTCACTCATTTGGCCATTATTGCATCGTCTTATCCTCCTCTGTTTTTTGACGGGACCCAACGCAGGTACCCGCAATGGACTCAGATTTGGTTGATTTCCTGAAAGGAATGGTGAAGCCAATGGCTGCTTTAGCAGTGCCAGCAGTTGCCGTCTTCCTCTCATATCTTCAGAAGCTTGAACTGGAAAGGGAAATGCCATATTCCATAGCAAGGGCCTTTCTCCAGCTCTCTGTTATTGGCTTCGCGTTGCAATTTATCTTCCTTCAGCAAAATGTGGGCTGGATTTTGTTGGCTTATTTATTCATGGTACGCTCTTGTTCCCTCTCTCACTTCAATTCTGTTTCTGTTTCTGCTCTGTTTTTCCTTTGAAAACAAATTTTGTGTTCGCGCTCTATTTACTTTTTTCAATGTCTTATACGGCGTTATCGGTTCCATGGATGAGGCTGATATTTGCATCAACTGGCGGATATTTCTGGATCTTTTTGTTTTAGAAATTGAAATGACATCAGAGCTCAGTACAGAAATTGCTAGACACCAGTGCCAATCAAATCAATTCACAGTAGAGACGCTTAGGCGTTCAGGCCCTAAGAACAGTCCCATAAAGTAATTTTCTGAAAAGATGTTCCTTATTAAGTAGAATGATATGCATTAAGAATAGATAGCCGTCTGTGAAAAGTTTTGAGAGTTAAGCAGAATGGTATGCATTAAGAATAGAAAACCGTCTGTGTGAAGAAATGTTGATGAAAAAGAAATTGGTTTATATAATGTACCAGTATATTTTCGGGATAAAATGTAAAAATTTACATATTAAATTTCTTCCATATAGATTTGACAATCAAAATTAGAGAAAGTCTAAGTTTTTCTAAATGAGATTTGTGATAAAAAAAAAAAATCCAGGGAGTAACTTACATATCCTGCCCATGCGTATGTTAATCTTGTCTCTTCAATATAGATTCTACAATCAAAACTACAGAGAAAGTCTAAGTTTTTCTAAATGAGATTTGTGATTAAAAAAAAAATGATCTAGGGAGTAACTTACATATCCTGCCCATGTGTATGTTAATCTTACCAATAAAATAGTAGCAAATGATTTCAACAATACCTCAAAAATACAAAACCATAGATTTTAAAGCTAAGGTAGTAGGATGGAGCTTTCATCTATGATTGGGTTTTCCTCCATATATTCGAAGTGCATATAGCTAGTGTCATCTGCAAGGCCTTTCTTAGACAATGAATCAGCTACATCATTTGACTCCCTAAAGATGTGTTGAAAGGTAATCTGATTAAAGGATTGCTTGAGGATATTGATGTGGGATATCCAATTACTAAGATTTGGAGGGAAAAAATTGTATTGGCTGAAACCCCTTCAATGAGGGACTTAGCGTCTCCATATACATGAATAGTATCAATAGACAATCTCCTAGAAAACCATAGAAGCCCCCAAAGCGCTAGAATCTCTGCCCGCATGTTTGTACCTGCATCTCCATTCCATGATATCTTGTAATGTAACTTGTGATATATCGTGAGCCATACGACACAACCATAGATATCTCTCTGCGCCGCTCCATCAAAATAATCAGAAGGATAATGTATGTCTTGAGGGATGAACTCTAGCGATATACCTTTATCCTTCTGTATGTGGACACTCAGAGTATCCATCCACATCCCAATGTTGAAAGAAATTCTGTGAATGTCAATTGGGGAGCCCTCAAATATATAACCAATTATGGCATGCCAGATTTCCTAGAAAGTGAAGAGGGAGTGGCCTGATATTTACCCCCACTCTTGATCCACCAACATAGACATTGTTCAATGGAGTAAAAGATTTTAAAAGGGATGTTATGTTGCAGTAGAATGCTTCTCCATACATGTAATGTCATGGGGCACTCCAATAAAAGATGTACATTTGTCTTGATCAAATCCCGACATAGTGGGCATCTACCAGGCCCATGTATACCTCTCTTTTAAACATTTTCCCAGGTGAGAGTTTTGTTGTGCCAAACCAGCCATGAGTAAAGAATTATCTTAATTGGGACATTTAGTTTCCAAATCTGATAGAACCAACAAGGATGAGAGGAGGAGAAATGTGTGCACATAATGAACCTATAGGTGTCTGCTACCTCCATTGAGTTACACCGTAACTTCCCTACCCAGGTGATGTAATCTCCCTCCTCAGCTCTACAAAGACCCGTCCATTTTAGTTCTTATATGTAGCCATTCCATTCCTTTGCACTGTGACCAACCAGACCAATATCCTCTGCATTTCTTCAAACATGAAACTTGCCTCTCCATCGAAGTATGACCTATTCCACAAAAAAGTAACCTCTGGATTGTAATCTAACCATGATTTCCTATGTGAGGGGATTGACATCGTCAACACCCAATATTTTATCAATACCAATAATGATGTGGTTTCCCTTGCCAAATGACCATATAATTCTCTTGAGAAACCAAACTTTAACCTTGTTGAAGCTAGGTAAGAACCAAATTTTATCCCAATGCGTCCTTCTCTAATCTAGTCATCAAATTTCTTATTTTATAGGTACTTTGAAGAAATTATATCTTTCCAAATACCCTCTCCAAATAGAGCATGCCATATTGATTTGATTTTGACTGCCCATCCAAAAAAAATTACATCCAAAATTCCCCATCCACCAAATTCTTTTGGAACAGTGATCTTCTCCCATTTAATAAGGTGGTATTTGTTTTTCATATCCGAACCTGCCCAGATGAAATGTGCCATGATGCTTTTGATCTTTGTAATAATGGTCGAGGTAGAATATATAGAAGTGCCCAAGACATCGATATTTGTTGGAGTATTACCTGTGCCAGTATGTATCTTCCTGGACGAGTAAGCCATCGATGGGACCAACAATATATCTTATGGAAAATTTTATCCCGAACCCATTGCTAGTCTGCATGCCTATAATTATTTGGCTTGAGAAGGAAGCCTAGGTAAGTAAAGCCTTCACACAAGGGTTGGGAGCGAAAATGAAAGAGATATGCAATACTATTAATCTCCTCATGATCACCATATGAGTACATGATTAAATATTTGTCTTCATTAAGCATCAATCCTGAGGCCTCGCCAAATCTCATGATAATATTGTGCAGAGTCAACCATTGTTGTCTCGATACCATCCCAAAAGTATGGATGCCGTCCACAAAAATATTGTGGGTATATCAATATGGTTTCCCAGATGGATACCACAAAAGAGGCCCGAAGATCGAGCTGCATTAATCTTTTGACTGAGACCATCCATAACCAAAATAAAGAGTAATGGAAAAAGTGAACATTCCTACCGTAACCCTCTCTTTGCTTTGAAAAAACTAGAAGGATAACCATTTACCAAAACAAGAAAATGTACAAATGTGACACAAGCTATAATCCATTCTACATTTTGAACCTCCAGACCAATCTTCGTCAAAATGAGGGGCAAGAACGACTAGTCTACACAATCATATGCTTTCTTTAATTCCACCTTCATGACCAAAGACTCCATTTTTTTTTTGTGGGTGGGATGTATAGTTTCATGTGTAGTAGCCACTTCATCACGAATCAATCTGTTATGCAAGAAGACAAATTGTTCCCAAGAAATATATACCAAGAGGGTAATCTTCATATGCTCTGCTATAATCTTAGAGATGAGTTTATAAAAAAAGTTACAAAGTGAAACACGTTTGAAATCCAAGAAGGAAGAAGTGACAGTAACCTTCAGAATCAGTGAAATAAAAGTGGATTTTATGGATCCAGATACAATACTAGAGATCCTCGATTCTTTGACCATATTCATAAGGTTTGTTCCCATCAAATCAATGAAATGGAGGAAAAAGTCCACTGTCCAGCCATCCAGGCTCAGACATTTTTCTTTTGCAAAGGATTTCAACACCCGATGAACTTCTTCAATTGTAATCGGGCTATACAATGCTTCATTTTGTTCCTCATTAAACATAAGAGGGTAGTCCATCATACCCCAAATTTGATCTTCAATATTAACACCCAAACGAGCCTGGTAGAAAGACTCAAAAAGGTGTACTGCTTCATTTTGTATCTCCTTTGTAGTGTATACATTCTACCCATTCCTCCCCTATATATTCCAAATAGTGTTAATATTTTTTCTGCGATTAGCATATTTATGAGAGAAGTGGGTGTTTTTATCCCCCTCGTGGAGCCATATAGCTCTACTTTTCAAGGGCCAAGTGGTTTCTTGTATCTGGAGAATGTGCCTCTTTCTGTGGTCCAATTCTTTCAGCGTCTCCAACATGAAGGTTATAGGAACTCCCCGATCAATATTTCTGCTAAGTCTTTCGACATCTTCAATAATAGCCTTAAGTTCTAGAGAAAGTGACTTTTTCTTTTTTCTTTCCCAAATCTTGACACGACTCTTGAGATATTGTAATTTCTCTAAGATATGTGCCATCGAGGATATATCAGTCTCCCTCGTCATTGAGTTTCAATAATTTTTTGCAAGTTCATTGAATTCCTCATCCTTCAACTAGATCCTCTTAAATTTGAATGGAATACCCAGGCGAATATGCTCCATCCACCATTATAGAACAATGGGAAGATGATCTGAAATAAAAGTCCTATCAACTCAGGACCTCAAATTACCCAATCTTCCGACTAAGTTCTCGTGTACTAAGAAGCAGCTTAGTCTCTTTCTGATATGGTCCTTTCTCGATCTTCCATTATGCCACGTAGGTGAGTGAGGGTTGGGTTGGATATCCATCACGTGATTTGTATAAAAAAGGAGATGTAAACGATCATCTATAGGATCCCTTCTACAACGAGCCCCCCAACAGTCCTCCCTGGATAAAGTGGCATTGAAATCCCCCGCCATAATGAGGGATCCAATCTTAAGAATATCACAAGCCTCCATATGGTTCCAAAAAGTAGCCCTATCCTTATATGGGGCATACAGGTTGAGAAAATGCCCTGTTTTTTTTTCTTTGCAAACAGGATAAACTTCATTGCAATGAGGTGTTTTGAATCATAATTATCAAACATTTTTTCTTGGTGGCATATAGAAAAAGGAGATTCAAAATCCTTGTTTTCTTAGAAATTTTGGCCCAATTCCAATATGAGTTTTTACCATTGTCATAGTTACAATTCTACCACGATCATAGTTCACCATAATCATAATTCCTTTCATTGTAGAAGTATGCTCATTGGGAAATTGTTCATCTCCGAATCAACTCAATACCTTAAAATCCTAAAAGACATTCGATCAATTAATATTATGAGAATATCTTGTCTTGTTTTGTAGGATTTTAAGTGGATTATTTTGAGTGACAAATTTCAAATTCCTTCGCTATATCCACCAAAAACCATCAAAATTGGAATGAAAAATGTACCATAATTTTGGTGATTTCTTGTTTTTATTTGTATTTTATTTTATTTATGCTTCTAACACTGTAATCACCATTCCTGTCATCGTGGAACTATGCTTCCAAGTGTTTTTCATGTCGCTGCATCAACATAAGCTAGAAACGGAGAAATTTGACTATTAGGAATCAAAATCTCTTCATAACACTCACAAGGACAAAAGTTCTAAAAATATAAAATGAAGGGCACACAAAACTCCACTTTCAGTAACAAATGGCCCTCTTTCAGTATATTTCTTAGCCTTGATCATAGTACCATAATGATCACAACCCTCTTCTTGTTTCTTTGGATTTGGGTATAGATAATTGGTAAAGATTCTCAAAACACCTTCCTCTTCTTGTTTCTTTGGATTTGGGTATAGATAATTTTTATTTTTTATTTTTTATTTAGATCTGGTTATAGATAATTGGTAAAGATTCTCAAAACACCCTCAGTGTAGTGAAATTGTGACTTGAATATTGTGAAAACACATACCATGATTATAGTTCCATGATAACCACAATTCTATGATGACCACAATAACTTCATGATAATAGTTTCCTTTATGATGACACTATGCCCTTGGGGATTTTTCCATCTTTAAAGAAATCCAAAATTTCAAAATATCTTAAAGTACACCTCATTGGTGAATGCTTTGGGATTTTTCCCATCTTTAAAGTGATACAAATTTCAAAATATCTTAAAATATACCTAATTGGTGAATGCTTTGAAAACATATTTTGTGGTGAATGATTCGAAAACATATTTTGTAGGATTATAGCATAAAATTTTGAGTGATGATTATCAAATTCCCTTTGTGTAGGATAAATGACACCTAAAACATTCTTTTTTGAATGAAAATTCTAAATTATATAATTTCAATGAAAATTTCTACCATAATCTTAGTGCCCATCATGATGGGACTTTTGGTGTTTTTGTCTTTCAATCAGCCTCAGCCTTATAATAGCTTAAAAAATACTAAATTAAATAAAAAAAATGTAGTGAGTTTAACAATTATGGGTAATTTTTTTATATTATATTTTATTTTAAATTTTTTATTTTTAATATAGTGATATATTTTTATATGAACATTTTTCTACATTCCTCTTGACTATTTATTTTGTACTTAACTGTTAATATTCTATTTTTGTTTTTATAAAAAATAAATTATATAATAAAAATAATTCAAATTCTAAAGATCTCAATATGTGCAAAATTGCAAAATTTGAAACCATTCGCAGGAAAAAGAAAATTTTGATATGCACTTTGCTTTTGTGGTTAGCATTCAAGTTGTCTCTTGACATAGTTCAGTTGCAACATGCTAAATAACTTTTGTGTTTGAAGTATAAAGCTACACTGCATCACAACTCAAATGATGTTTTATAAAATTAAAGTATAACCAAATGAAAATATTAATCTTCATTATTACATGCATGAAGTACCGTTTGGGCCAGAAAAACTTTTACGCTTGCCATGATTCATAGTCCATTGAAGGCAACCTCAATTGTGAATGAACTTTGAAGACCAAGATAGAAAGATATAATGTATTTAGGTGGTTTGTTTGTTTGTTTTTTTGGGTGCAAAAAGGAAAATTTAAAAACATTTGCTTGAAAATATGACGAATCGTCTTACTTGAAGAAGAATGAAAAAGAAAAGGAAAAGATGTTGATAGTGAAATTATATTGCATGCTTTATTAAAAGAAATATATGTACGTATAGTCAGACATGTTATATAGGTAAAATTGATGAAAATGTTAAAGTGATTTTAAAATAAGTATGGGAATAATAAATGTTAATGGTGAAAAATCATGTATGAAAATTAAAAATGTATTGTAGTTGTAGAATTTTTTTTGGAAAGTTATGTGGTAAAAAGTTTGTTTGTTTGTTTGTTTGTTTTTTTTGTTTTTGTTTTTTGGGTTGAATGGGCTTATGCAATTAAAATTATATTACTAAGGGTCTAAGTTTATAATGCTATTTTGTAAATTATATAATTATTATGTTAAAAGGTATATTATTGGTTAAAAACATAACATAAAAAGTTTTAGTATTATTTTAAGTGTGAGTTAAGACATTAGAGGGATAAATTTACTATATAAGTGTAGATCAATTTATCTCTAGATTTGTTATGTATAGATGAGTAACAAGTCTCTCGAGAGACTTGATACTTCTTTTTGTATAATAGATTTGGACTTAAGATGGAATTAGGATGGTTTTTAGTCTATGCCTGTGTATATATATGCATGTGTTCTACATGTCAACTCTATATTGAGCATGGAATGAATTACACATCTCTCTCATATCAAGGAGCACACCATTGAAATAGTCAAAATCCATCTTAAGACCAAAAATATTATGCAATAATAGGGATTGAATCCCTTGACGTGCAAATCATTCCTCAAGTTTTTTCAACCTAAAAAAGGTGTACACCTCAAAGGACTTGATCCCTATCTTCTCGTGAAAAATCTAAAGATAAGATGGATCTCTCTCTCTATATATATATATATATATATATATATATATATATATATATATATATATATATATATATATATATATATATATATATATATATATGTCATGGAAATACGCATCTCCCTTATATTGAGTAGTATATCATTCAAATGTTTTAACCATAGTTTCTTTTTTACTTTTAATTCTTTAGACACACACATTAAAAATTGAAGCTACATATTGAAATATTTTATTTATGGTCAACCTTGAAATATTTGTTTTAATGCCACATGTCAAATTCATGTTAAACATTTAAGGAATTATAGTAAAATGTCCCTCATACTATGTTGTAGAAAATTCATATGGATGCAATAACTACAAATCCATTATGTTCTAGAGGGATATAATCCCTCAAGGTTGCAAGCCTTCCCTCAAGCCTTTTTAATCTAAAAAAAGTTCTCATCTTGACAAGATTGATCCCTCTCGAGACATGATAGATACAAAATTAAGATGTATATATATATATATATATATATATGTACAAAAGTCAATTGGGTTTATCTCAGGTGGTTGGGAGGAATGATTGTTGTCCTCCCTACCCAGGTTCAATTCTCACAAGTGACATTATGCGCTTTGTTGTAATAGCTTCTAGCTTTCTTGTTGTGTTTGAGTAGTCCCTCTAAGACAAAAAATATTTACCAAAGAATGTATGTGTGTGTGTGTGTGTCACTTTTCTACACCATGTTGAGCATGCAAGGAGTTGCTCATCTCCCTCATACTAAGCTATAGGAAGTTCCTTTCCATGCAATAATTTGTGAGAGATCAAAAGATAATGGAAAGGCATTTCTTAATAGATAGGATAAAAATTAAATGTTGTGTGAACATATATTATGACCATCCATTTATTGTCATTGTGTTGGCCACCCATTTAGTGTCATTAATAAAAACACCCTTTGTCATTAGTTACAATAAGAAGAATTACCATAAAATATTATCAAATGATGATTAAGAGAAATTGTTGGAATAACCATTTTACTTATGTAATACTTCAATATGGGCCCAAGAAAATATGAATATATTCATGCTTCAAGTGCATCACAAGGAAAGGCTAAGGCCTATTATAGGATAATAGTACATAGAGCATGTGAGATGGTGTAACCTTGTGAAATAGGTATTGTGATTATGTTGTAATGGTTAGTATACTACCATTTGAGTTATATTGGTATTATTAGACAATAATAATAATAATAAGCACTTGGGGTCAACTACATCTTAGTAAGAGAGCTGCGGGGAAATGAGGAAACAAGAGGGGAGGTAGGGTGGGCCTTGTTAGATATATTATTAAGTGCCCCTTTGATTATCTTTCCAAACTTATTCCTCAAGGACCAAACTCTCAATGCAAGGGAGAATATAGATTGTGCAAGTTCTTTTGGGTGATTCATTTTATTATTTCATTTCTTCATTATTTCTTCAACCAAGAAACATCCAAAATTACTCCTCTATTAATTGTGAGAGATATTGTGTGGTAATTCATTATTTTTATGCCTACAATTGAAGGAAATCCTATGATAATGAGGCTAGAGTGACCCAAAGAATAGTTTGATATTGTTGTTTTTTAGTTAGCAAGTTAGTTGTTATCGTTCCAAGAGATAGTATGTTGTTGAAGGGAAGTGCATGGGATAAATAATGTTGCTATGAGAAACTTGGAATTGGAATAATACTATCCTTGCTATCTGAACGTTTTTAACACTCTCATACAAAATTTTGTAGCTACAACTCTTCTTACAAAAGAATAGATGGCTAGACTAGAATTTTGAGGGGTTGTTCTATAGAGCAGGGGTTGATATCTTAAGGTTGTGCTATAAGGAAAATACTTCTACAGTGGTCAAGATTTAGTTAAGTTCCTAGGTCTCTATACTTTAAATGAAAAATACCATATAAGTTGCAAGATGATTTAGTACTAGGCTGAGAGCTCTAATTGAAAAATACACCTTGGTTGCCTTATTGACTAGTTTAGGGGTGGAACCTAAATGAAATTGTGCCTAGTGTTAGGAGGAAAAATAATCTTATTAAGTTATTTCCCTAAATGCAACCATTAGTAAATAAGTAATATGTTATGCATTGTCTTGGAAATAATTGTGTGTATATTCGAAGGCTGATGTAACCATGAATTCATGCTATAAAATGAATGATTCAACCTCCATTGTGTAAAATGAGATAGAACCATGCAAAATGTATGGAATTGGAATTCTGAGCATTGGTGATGATGCTCAAAGGACAAAAGAATTGTAATTACCTCCCTATATGATGCTTTTATATGTATTATGTTATGTTCTTCACATAATAAACTGATAATATGAGATTTAAGTGTTGACATGATTATTTTGTAATTAGATGAGATGATCATTTTGTAACCCATGCATGTAGTTAAATATTTGTTGTACAATCTTGGGAAAGTGTTATACATGGATGTTTAATATTCCGCTACAATGTTGAGTTTGTATATCAATGTGTATATAAAATAAATCATGGGACTTTTGAAGTCAAGCTTTATTACCTCTCTATATGATACTTTTATATGTATTACATTATGTTCTTCACATAATAAACAAATAATATGATATTTATGTTTTGACATGTTTAGTTGTGTAACTAGATGAGATGATAATTTTGTAACTCATGCATGTAGTTAAATATTTGTTGTACAATCTTGGGAAATTGTTATACATGGATATTTAATATTCCACTACAATGTTGAGTTTGTATATCAATGTGTACATAAAATAAATCATGGGATTTTTGAAGTTGAGTTTGACTTAGAAATAAGAAATCCCAATTGGGAATGAAGATGAACTTTTAAAAGACTACCCCAACAACCCAAGGAGGTGGGTCCACATGTTCTATAGAATGTAATAGATATTAGCTTACAACACTAAGGTGTTATGGGTAGAATATGTGAAGTGTTAATGGAGTTCCACTATTATGTTATTACTATTAACAAAATTACCAGGTGAATTTAATATTAGATCATGTTGGAAGGGTATAATGATGAATTCAAGCATAAGGCTCACAAGTTTCAACATTCCTTGTATTTTATTATAGAGTAAATCTTGTATGGTTCTCAAATCTTAGTGTCGTAATCTTATGGATTGTGAAAATTCATGTGGCTTACTAAAGAGAGTTATGTATCCAATCCCTTGAGTCTGCAAGTTAGATTCCATTCGAGAAGCTCCATGCACGAAAATTCCATGGAGCATGGATGGACTTGTAAGACTTCAATGAAGTTAATGTTTAAGATCCCATGAATAATGAAGTGTGTAGCTTTCTAATGGGAAATTTAGCCTTCATTTTTTAATAGAGGAAGTTGGGAGTTATTCTTGTAGCAACCTATGAAGACAAAGATTCCAATAGTATGAGTGCATTGTGGAGACCCATTTTGGATTTCTAGATAAATTATTTAAATGGTTGTACCTCTAGGATTGAAATATGAGGATAACACAGTTTTCATAAGAAATAAAAATTACTATGATGCTATGGCAACAAAATGCAATTATAGGGTCTTATTATTCAAATTTCCAATGCAAACTTTAAATGTAAGGGTCTAGGGCTTAGGGGGTGAGTAATGTGAGATAAATCCAACATGGATATATAATGGTCATTCTCAAGAAGGTAATGATCTAGATTGTATAATTATATTATTTTTTATTTATAACGATGCTTTCAAAGTGGAGAAAGATGGAGGAATCAGTCACAAACTCATATTAACGACAGGTCCTAGGAAAAGCAGGGTTTGAAAACTTCTAAAGCAATTTTGAGGCATAAAATGGATTTTTTGGGGGTTGAAACATTCCTAGATTTAGCTTGGACCCTTGATGCTCATCTACACTCACATATATTTCCAATGGTGAAAATATCATGTCAATCAAAGCTCATATGAAAATTTATGACTCCCACAGGTTAATCTACTATGTTGATCACCATGGTACAAGAGTATGCCACATCATCCCTTATTACTCATGTATATGGGCTAACCATCTGCGGAATTTTAATTAGAGTCTAGAAGGTCCAAAGTGATAATTCTACTTAAGGGTTGAGAAATTCAAAACCCTACCCCTAGATGGATATTGGAATATGTTAAACGATAAGCCGCAAAAAGGAGTGTTGGTTCCATTCTATGTCATTGTATTTGTTTCATAGTTGACCAGAGCAACTAGGAATGGGAAGTTAGAGCAAAAATAATAGGAATAAGCTTCTATAGTAGCCTTACATGCCATAAATCTCGTGTAACTCCATGGAGAGTACATCATTCTTTATATGTGCATATTTCTGTACTAGAGAAAAGAAAGCAGAGTTGCTTCACATTCTCACTGGGTTCTCTCTCCTACAGGTTTCTTAGGGTAAATATTCTGATTATTTGTGGATAGTGTGTGCGTATTTTTTGTTTACTATTTTTTTCATTTCATTTATTTCATGCATTTAAGCATACAACTAGTAATCAAAGAATATAAGATCTAAAGGAAATTAACCATCATGGTATATATTACAGTATTTTCTTAGATCTATTATCTCAAATTGTTCTATTGAAATATCCATGACAATTTACAAATCATATTAGTAATATAGCCAAGTTTATTTTTGGTATTTGTGGGAAGTTGCAAAGGGTCGTGGAACCAACTTAAGTAGAAAGTCACAAAACCATAGTCATGGTTAATGAGTGTATTCATAATAACCCTCAAGATCTAGAAGAATAGTGTTTTGCAAGGTTAAAAGCATAGGGTGCTGACATCAACTATGATATGAACCTCCTCATAGTGGTTGTAGAAATTAAGATTGGAATGTTCAGAGAGGTTGCGGCTTTTAAAGAAATTGGATTAGATGGGAAATTGGGAGATAACGAAGAGATAAAAAAGGATTCAAGGAAATAATTTAAGAATGAGAATTTGAGTTCTAGTTCCATTAACACTTCATGGTCCCTATTAAATATGGAAGTGAAATTTAAAATTGAATCACTGGTTGCAACAACTAGAAGTTTATTTCATCATTCGCCATATAGATGAAGAACAAAAGATGTCATTTTTCATATTGAAGTTAGAGGTCCATGCTTAACTGATCTAGGTGGATGTTGGTGGCCCCCACCTATCCCACTTGGACCCCCAACACTGTCTCTTTCAACCTTTCAGTTTCCTTATTTGTAGCACAATTTACTATTTTTAGCAATTTTTCGGGTCCTGAACTTCCGGAGCCATTTTGAGGCCCTAAACGACGTCTTTTTTGGAAATTTGGGAGAAACATGGTTCTATGAACCAATGCTACTCTTCCCAAAGTTATAGTTCTTTGATAGATCTTTTCAATGAGCTATTGTACGCATCAAATAGAGATTGGGTGCCAAAGTTACGACCCCTGGAAGTTGATGTACCAATTTACCCAAAATGGGGCCCACAGTTTGGCGTTTCATCTTCTAGGGTTAGGTTTTTGGATGTTTAGGGTTTTCCATTGTTTCTCAACAATAAATAGGTCTTCGAGCCTCATTTTAACACAGTTCATAGGCATGTAGCCACCACATCTCTTCTGAGAGATAAGCTACCATCGCCCTAGCTGGCTTATTTCCATTTCTGTTTGTAAGTATATTTCAGTACTTTATATTAATGAAATGAAGTATTATTTCCACTGCATCTCTTTGTTTATGGTTATATCTATAATTTGTTGTGTTCCTATTTAGATTCAGATCAGTGGTATCAGAGCGGTCTTCTCTTTCTTTGTCTTTCTTTGCATGTCCCTAATGAGGTCAGGATATAAGGAGTTAGGGCTGGAACTCGTCGAACCTTTGCAAGACCAGCCTTGCAAATCCCGATGGTCACCCATGGTTGATGAAAAGAAAGACGAGGGGGCAGGAGATCCCATCAAAATCTTACTCGAAGAAGCCCTCGAGTGACAAAGGAGTGCGATGATGGACAATTTTGCCTAGATCCTTTAGCAGCTACCCAGAGGCAATGCATCGGCTTCCAACAGCTACTCTCGAAATGCCACACCATTTAACGTACAAGTTAATTTTGAAATCCCCATATCGAGGGTCAGATAGACGCAGATGCCGTAGATAAATGGTTAAATCTGCTAGAGGGTTATTTTTCTGTTCATGATTTTTCCAGTTGGGAAAAGACTATTGTCACTCTTCTCAAAGTAGCCCCCCACGTCAAGGATTGGTGGGAAACCTAGTGCGAGCAGAAGGATGAAAGAACGGTCTCACTATTTTTAGCCGCACCCATGTGGAATTCATTCTGGGATGCCATCAAGGAGCAGTACTAACCTGTCAAAAGCTACGAGGACAAATACATAAAGTGGACCACACTGCGGCAGGGAAGAGACCAAGATGTGCCAGAGTTCACAAACATTTTTCATACCCTTCACACACAGTTGGGTATCAAGGATTCTGAGCTACATTTGGTACTCAAATACTGGGATTGCCTACACAGATACATCTAGGAAGAGATGGAGTTCCTGAACATCTCCTCGCTCAGCATGGCGTACTGATACGCTGTCAAAATCGAGCAGAAGTTTAAATAGAAGAAGTGAGACTTTGGATCTGCGAATTCGAAGACCAAAAGACAAAGCCAGAAAGGGGAAACCCAAGACAACTCGTTGAAGCTGCAGGAAAAGAACAACACCACGAAGTTGAAGAAGGACACATGAAAGTGGTGTGAGTTCCACAAGGGTCCCACTCATAACACAAGCAAGTGTCGGACAAAGCAGTCGAATTGAAGGCTTCAGAATCAGATGCATGTTTTGACCCTGAGTCAGAACTCGACAAGGGGAATTGCAAAGGGAATTAGATCATTGACGCGAAGCCCAGCACCACTGTTGCTACCTCCAAGATCCAGAAGAATGAGCCCGAAGATCCAAAGGAGGGGGAGCTTCTTTTCCACTCACAAATGTGGGTGAAGGGTTCGCCGCTACAATTCATTGTCAGCCAAAAGAACCTCATTTCAGCAGAGGTCATGAAGCGGTTGGGCCTACCCACTACACCACACCCGCAGTCGTACAATATTGGGTGGCTTCACCAAGGATGAGATCTCGAAGTCTGCCAGCAGTGTTGCCTTCCCTACAGTGTCAAGCCCTTTATAGATGAGGTATCATGTGATGTTGCACCTCTTGATTTTTGTGATGTACTATTAGGCCAACCATACTTATGGAGGCAACATGCTGTGTATGAGTCAAGGCCTCACGCTGTTATTATCATTTTGGGTAATTCATTATACAAGATACCAGAGGTAGCCCCACCTACCGCCACCTCTTTGATCGCTACTAAGAAAGGCAGCAAGCTCATCTCCCATACTAGGAAATTAATTTTATTTTTGGTTCACTCCAAAAGTAAGGGGAAGATCATTGCCACATCCATGACTCCCGTGAAGGGTTCCTCACACAGCAATAGCAACAGCAGATGGATACGGTCATGAAAACAAATAGGAACATCTTCTGCTCACCCATAGGGACACCGTTGCACTATCAGGTACCACACAAATTTCAGGTAGGCAACAAAGTCTGGTTGCATCTGCAGAAAGAACGACTTACAAGAGCCTATCAGAAGCTCAGACCACTTCGACATGGTCCTTATAGCATTACCAAGGCTGTGGGAAACAATGCTTTGGAGCACAACATTCCTCCATTCCTTCACTTGCATCGAGTGTTCAATGTGGAACTCCCTCTACCATGCTTCCCACCATTACTGGACACATCAGAGATTGTAGAACAACTCACCAAGGACCAAGTTCAGTAGATGGAGGAACTTAATGCAATGGGGACCATTGCTTCCTAAGGGGGGAGGAATGATCCAGATGGATGTTCGTGGCCACCCACCTATCCCACTTTGACCCCCACAACTGTCTCTTTCAGCTTTTCAGTTTCCTTATTTGTAGCACAATTTACTATTTTTAGCAGTTTTTCGAGTCCTGAACTTTTGGAGCCGTTTTAAGGCCCTAAATGACATTTTTTGGGGAAATTTGCGAGCAACATGGATCCATAGACTGATGTTACTTTTCCCAAAGTTATAGTTCTCGGATAGATCTTTCCAATGAGCTATTGTATGCGTCAAATGGAGATCGGGTGCCAAAGTTACGACCCCGGGAAGTTGATGTACCAATTTACCCAAAACTGTGCCCATAGTTTGGCGTTTCATCTTCTAGGGTTAGGTTTTTGGATGTTTAGGGTTTTCCATTGTTTCTCAACAATAAATAGGCCTTCGAGCCTCATTTTAACACAGTTTAGAGGCATGTAGCAGCCACATCTCTTCTGAGAGATAAGCTACCATCGCCTTAGCTGGCTTATTTCCATTTCTGTTTGTAAGCATATTTCAGTACCTTACATTAATGAAATGAAGTATTATTTCCACTTCGTCTCTTTGTTTATGGTTATATCTGTAATTTGTTGCGTTCCTGTTTAAATCCGGATCATTAACTTGGTGAGAAAGACATATGAAAACACTTAAGCTTGAGGGTGATCCACTAGTAACTAGGTGGGGGGACTTCAAAACCCTCATTAAGTACCAATTTTACTCCATTGGGTATGTAGAGGATCAAAGGATATAATAGCACTACTTTAGGTAGAGGCAAGGGAAAAGTGTATAGCAGTACACCACTAAGTTAAAAAATATGGTCATCATTCTAGGATTCTATCCAAGAATCCAGATGCACTCCTTGAGCATTTAGGGTGCTTACATAGTCATCTACAAAAGAAAGTGACGCTTTTCAAGCCAAGGAAAATGGATGAAGCATGTTTGCAGGCGTACTATCTTGAAAACATAGGCCACAAGGAAGGGAATCCAAGTGGTTCCAAATAGAAAGAGCATTAGGAAGCTTCCAAGAATGGGAAGAAGAAGTGGAAAGGGGAGGGGTGGGGGGCGGGTTAATAAAAGAATAGCCATTACACATCAATGCAAAGATCCTAGAAACAATTGTAATGATTGCAATATTAATGGCCACATCGAGGAAAATGATGGAAATGACATTCATAGATGAACTTTAAAAACATAAGAAGGATGGAAAGAAAAAATAAATCTAACCACATATTTGAGCAATCAAGTTGAAAGCAAGTCTGATTTGGATGAGAAGATTTTTTGCACATTAATGCAAAAGGAAGTGAATTTGAGTATCCTTCATCATGAAGAAGAGGATATGACCAAACTCTTCCACATCAAGATCTAAGTCAATAAAACCATGAAAGATGCTCAATTTGACTATGTTTCACTAGCTAATCTCATAGTCGTGGATCTAGTTGGCATCTTGGATTGGATGTTCATGATCATCCAAGCCTATATCAATTAGGATGGGTAAACAAGGATGTAGAGATAACGTCAATGAAACAATATAAAATTAACTTTGTTGTAAGTGCTATATTTATTAATGAAGTGTAATCAGACATAATAGCCCTTGATGTATGTGGAGTACTGTTTAGAAGCCCCTACATGTATATGAGGGATGTATTCTTCATGCGGAGATCCAACCATTACAACGTAATCAAGGACGGGAAGTATGAAATATTTTAGGAACCCCACCTCGCTCCACCCCAAGTTTATATAAATAATAAATGGCTGAATCCGTATGATACATAGAAAATTTTTAATGCTACTTTATTAATAATATAACATGCATATACAATTTTTGAACTAATCTTTCACTAAGATATAAAATGGTGTAAAATCTTGGTGAATCTTTCATTAAATTATAACACTTCGTAAAGTTTTAGTGAATCTTTACTAAAACATTAATTTTTTTTGATAAAGTATAAAACCGTGTATAATAATAGGAAAACATATTCATTAAGTTAGAATATATTCATTTTACATATTTGTAAAAAAAACCCCTCCTAGAAAGAGCACTATAAGTATAAGGGATTTTGTTTGTGAGGGTTTCATATTATACACTATTGCATATCCATGTCTCACTTTTGATGATATTTTGCCACTAATTTCCTGCATGTGTTGATTTTGACAACCATATTTGTCAAGCTCAGGAGATATTCATCTTTGAGCTACCACTTCTATTTACTTCTATTTAGTTTATTTATTATTGATAATGAAAATTGCAAAATATAATCTAATCCTATGCGAAATACAAACTAAAAGTGGCATTCATAATCTTGATACAATTAGAAATTTCCAACTACACCAAAATAGAGGAATAATGATGTTAATAAAATAATAAGAATCACATCATTTGTGCAATTCCATTCATGGTTTCGTACACCACTAATGGAATGCCTATAACAAAATAAGGGTCATCTCAAGTATATTGGATTAACTTTACAATCTTGAGGTTCATCCATTTCTCAATTCTCATCTTGCTCCTCATCTTCTACATTTGAAATGTGATCTTTTCTAGATGGAATATTATTATAAGCCTCCAAAACATTATGCTCCATTTAGTATCAATTTTCTAATCCCTGAGTTTTATAAATGTAATTGAAAGATGATAATGTTGGAAGGCCAACATGGATACCATGCCAAAAATGTTTGATGTAAATATCCTATCAATTTTATTATAAATTACTAAAGCTGAATATGAGGAAATCCTATATGGATTGTAATGTATGAAAGGATAGATTTCTTGAGCAAGCCTGTAAGGGGGATTGGGAAGTTTCATATATTTCCTAAAATTAATGTTTTAATTGATATACTAACACCAAGAAATTATGAGAGGTTGAACTTCACAAGCATGGGCTATGTACCATACAATCGAGTCTTGATTGAATCTGTAGCCCAAGAAGGGACCTCATACCTCTCATTCATGGGGTAGCACTCGTGAGGATGAGAATTCCATTATAGCCATTGGATATAATAGAAATGGTGACACAAACTACTATTAGAGAGAGATTGATTGTGATGTTCCCTAACCCATCACATTTAGGCAACATGTAAACCTGTGTTTGGAAATTGGATGATAGAGGCCATGTTTGAATTATTTTAACTAAGGAAACCATTGAGGAGTACTTAATATTGAGTTAGGTAGACTGAGAGGAACTTAGTTGTTTGGTTATTTTTTTGCATGTGAAGAACTAAAGAGAAGGAGAATCATTGAGGGAATGTAGAAAATAGTGAAGGGATTTCCTTTTGTGTTGCGCATACCTTTAATGGCCATATTTTTCTATGTGATGAACCTAGACTTAATGCTTGAGTGGTTGCATACATGTTTCCTACTAGTGAATAAGAGTTACCTTCATAATCTACACCCTGAATTAACTCTTTGCTAAAATTCCATGAGTGAAGCATCCTTTCGACATTGGATCCAACCAAGGATCGCTAACTGTAAGAAACTTGTATTGTATTTGCAATTACGACTAGGTGGAGAGTGGCTATCCCTTCTTTAGTTTCCAACATGTTTAAGTGAAACAAATAAGTATATTAGCTTCTTTGTAAATGAAATTTTAGTGTTGATCAATGCTTATTGTTTAATGTTGTGCTAGTTTATTGTGCATCTATGCAATGGTAGGTTGAAATGTGTTGTGTTTTCTTGTTGAATAAGTATAATAAGTGAGCTAAATAACTAACATGGCTTGCTTGAATGTTGAACTGCATTCCTTTTATGATTATGAAGGTTGTGTTAAATGGAAGCCTTTCATTTATGTTACTTGAGATCATTGTGTGATGTATGTTCATGAATGGGGAAGTTACCTTTGGTTGTAATTCATGCAGAGTTATTGTATATCATGATGGTGAAAGTGAAGCTAGTATATTGGTAGGAGGTTAAGGCTCTGTGCATCTCTAGAGATAAGCTAGTAGGTGGCTCTCTCTATGGCATAAGCTCTAGAGATAAGGAGGATTGATGCACCTAGTTAAAGGTAGTGGGTTGTTTTGTTTAGAAGCTTCTAAAGAGCTTTGGATATTGGAAGTAATTTGGGTAGAATTTCTAGGCTTTACTAGAAATTTGGAGTTTGGTAAGTTTAGTCTTAGCCCCTAGTCACATGGCCAACAAGACACATGATCAAGAGCTAGTGTAAAGGGGACTTATAGGATACTGGGCTACTAGAGGGCTAGAAAATATACATTACATGAAAACCCTCACAATGGCATAACATCGGCCAATGAACTGACACTTGATAACATTGGATTTATTTCTAGGCATGTTAGATAATGACATTGGATACCGAAGTATTGACAAATATTGAAGAATGATGTCATGATGACATCATAAAGGATGGCATGACAATGTTAGGTGGACACATATCACCTAGATTTTGGGTTTTTGGCATGTCAATTAGGAAAATATGAGTGCACACATCACCATTTTCCACATGTCATTTGGCGATTGGAAATTGGGGGATGGTGTGGCAAGTTGAGTTGTCATATTGGTATATCAAGCTTTCATGAGGGTTATGCCTAGCAAAATTTCCTATATCACGATATCCCAGTATGCACACTAGTAGTTCCATGTGTCACGAATGTTAGCAACCCACACATGTTAGATGATGATTGCGTGTCAAAGAGTAAGATGGCATGTTGATCTAGCCACTGACCTATTGGCCTATCAATAGATTACAATGACTTGCAGTTATAGAGAATTTGTCAATATCTCTATATTTTGTGTTGCAATATTATTATATCAACATTTCATAGGATTTAATGCTATATCATCATATCAAAGGATTTAATGCTATATCAACATAATGATGGATTTAACCATATTAGCACATTAAAGGATTTATACACATATCAACATATTGGCGTTTCAGATATATCGACTTACAAGAATACCAAAAACCTCAGGGATTTGGACAAGACACATCTTATGGGAAATATCAATAAGGCAAGGCTCTGATATGACATACAAGTAACAGATGTGGACCAAAGCGAGAGTGAAATGTGGAAAACAATTTCCATTTGTATGCCATGTGGCTTGTACAAATACTGATGTGTCCTTTAGAGGGGTAAATCATCAAATGGACATATCTTCATGCCTAGAGATTAGAATGATATGAAATTTATATCATTGGAGATCTCTCAACAAATAGAAGACGGTGACATTATTGGAGTTATGATCTAAGATGAAGGAAGAAAGAGGTAATTGGATAACCCCATCTCCATAATAATCCTTGAAGATCAAGTCTAGTTATATCATGTAACTCGAAAGTGACATTAGGGGATTAGGTGTGCTACACTCCGTATCAAGTTCATTAAATATTATATCATTTACATTACAAATTTTCTACATGAGAAAATTTTGTTTAAAAAACATATGGGTTTTAAAATTTCGTTAAAAAGACATATTTGATACTTAGAAAATTAAATTAGAAAAATCTTACATAAAATGTAAATCATAAAATTAAATTAGAAAAATCTTACATAAAATGTAAATCATAACAACTATCTCATCAAATTTTAAAATATTTATATTAAAAGTAAAATTAAAAAAGAATAATTCTTTCATTACTCTTTATATTGTTTAATTTTTAATTTTCTTATCATTTTGATTTTAGTTCAAAAATATAGTTACTTAAGCAATGACTTTTATATTATTTGATTATAATATTCTCTTACTATATACAATTTTTTTTCATTATAATGTAAAAGCTAAAATGAAATGTAGTTAAATATTTATAAAAACTACATGAAAAATTCACCTATTTTTTTTTCTATGTAAAACTAATCTATTAATAAAAACATAATGTACAGTGAGGCACCGGCCTCTATAGGACTAGGTCAACCATACAACCATTTTAAACAACCAGTCTTGAAATCTAGACTGTCCCAGATGGGGAAACCAGTCTGAGAATGGGATAAAATTCGATTCATTCTGCCCACGTAGGGGTGACAGTTCTAGAACTCAAAATTTACTAACAAAATAGACCACTGTGAAAAGACTGTAAAATTCAAAAAGGTCTGCCAAAATTGACCACTGTAAAATTCAAAAACACTAGCCAGTATTAACCACTGTAAAACTAAAAAAACAAAACTCAGAATCCGAGCTAGACACGTGACCTGTAGCATGCAGCTGCAAGGTGTCTTAGGATGGCGGCTTTTCTTCCACGATCAGACACCAGCCATAATCTTCAGAGTCAGTTTCCGCTGCCTGTCTGCCACCTGCAGTGTCCTGAGGCTCATGGTCTTCCACCTGTATGCCTTTGTCTTTGCGGGTGGCGTTGCCTCCTGGAGTCTTCTGTCTGCTACTAGACGGATGGTCCATTTCTATCGGCGGGCGGCTAGAGCTTGGCTCCCCCTGGATATTGACAAGCAAAGGAGAGGCCTGGTGCGTCTCATGGCTGTGTTCTGGAACTACGCATGAGCCAGTGACTTCCCGGAAGTCCACCGTGACGGTAGCGATGATTACTAGCTAGTCCATGGAGTAGAGAAACCTGAATTGAGCCTGCTGGGATGTAGCAGAGAAATCCGTGTGCTGGGTGGTTCCACCGACACGTCGAGCCTCATGGGAGCCAGCTCGACCTCGGCCGCTGCGAGTATCCGGATATCTCCCCTGGAAGCGGGAAGAGGAAGGGCTAGGGGGTGGGGAGGCTAAAGGGGAAGTCGAAACAGATGGAGGCGAAGACAAGGGCCGAATGGCACTACCACGACTGCCACCTCGCCTACTTCACATGTGATGGCGTTGCCGCATGATTCTCTGGGTTGGAAGCCACAACGAGGAATGAGCCAAAGGAGCAGGGAGTGGGGTAAGAACAACGGAGGGAAAATTGTGTTGAACAGGTGAAGTCAAGTCCAGGCCAGAGACAGGGGCCGAGACCTCAATTTGCAGGGCGCAATGGAGGGACTGAGAGAAGTGCAGACCATTACCTAGGTCGACGCAACAGAGGAGTCTGCAACGTCTACCCGTAGCAGTGCGAAGGCTAGGCTCTGCGGCTGCAGGGTGGCAAGCGCAACTCAGAGGTCGAATGGAGAATTGCAGAGGGTATGGCTCCATGGTTCTGTTATTGCAGGGGATGTCTTGATCCTCCCAATGAGATGATGGCGCTGGCTGAGGGACAATGGTCTGCGTTAAATTCCCACAAGGGAAAGCGCAGGTTACCATGTGGTTCAACCACCTGCATGTCCGGAGGCACGCCTGACTTAAATGCTCATCTACCACCCACATCCGGGGAAAAATTCACCTAATTTAGCGTTACACTCTATCAGTAATATATTTTCACAAATTAAAATTATAAAAATTACATGAAAAATTCAACTAATTTAGAGTTACAATCTATCAATAATGTATTTTCACAAATTAAAATCATAAGATAATAATGTTTAAAATAAATAAATTTGAAAAAATTAATATTTTTTTTTTATTATTAATTTAAAACAAAAATAACTACACTCTATAAATTAGAAAACATCCATTTATAATTTTATTTCAATAATTCTATATAATATTTAGATTTTTTTTTTTATAATTTCCATTCCATTCAATAATATAGAATTATTTAATTTTCACCAAAATATATGTGTATCGAATTTTTTATTAGATAGATATTATTGAGTGTAAAGTTATAATAATGTTAAGTAAAGTACATAAGAAAATAATTGGTTAGAGATATTAACCCTTAAATATTTTAATTCACATAAATATAACTTAATGGTTTAAAGAACTCTTGGTACGGGTGTTTCTAATAGTAGCTACCCAACTGATCATCACTCGTGGATGTGACCTATCCATGATAAAATGCTTCAAAATTACTCTCGTTATTTTAGATCCAGGGTTCTGCGGCCAGGAAATAATTTGAGGAATTATACCTTGCTTTAAAAAGAAAACACAAGAATGATTTCACTACTAGAGATTGTCCTCCTTGCTTGTCAGTTTAGACTCTATCCACTCCAACAAATACACTATGCCAAGATAAGTGAAATCTTCAATCCTGGAATAAAACCAAAATTTCTCCAATGACATAGGTCAGAACAAGAGGAAGGGTGTCTAGTGAGGGTGGGATCAACTCCACCAAAACTAGATGGAGGGATTAGCTAGGGTGGGATCACCTCTACCGAAACTAATCAAAAGAGAAGGGGTCTTAAAACCCCTGGAGCCTCATGCTTGAGGAAATCATAGATATCCCAATGCAATAGATATCCCAATCCAATTTGATGATCCTAATTTGATTCCAACTCTCTTCTATTTATAGATTCCTTCATGGGCTCCCAAATGTGAGGGTTCTGAATGCAACCCATAATTTTGGGTTTTTTTCCGCATCCAACCCAACTTTTACACAATGTTTCCCCAACATTGAAAAATTTGGTTTTACCCCTTTATCAAAACTATAGTCTATAGGGTTGAATCAACTACTTCATCCTCTTGTAGGCAATTAATCCATAGGGGGCATTACAAAATCCCAACTTTAATTGAGGGTTGAGGAAGTCAAAACCCTATCACTATATGACTATTAAGCTAGATTAAGTATTGGGCCACTAGGAGTGGGGTTTCGATTCAATGTCATTATATTTATTCCATAGTTGAGAAAAGCAACTAGGAGTGGAAAGTTAGAGAAGAATAAAAGAGGGCTAATGTTTTATAGTAGCCTTATAGGTTACAGGTATTATGTTACTCCATGGAGAGTACCTCTTTCTTTGTATTTGCATAAAACTAGAATAGAGAAAAGAGAGTAGAGTAGAATCACCTTCTAATTAGGTTTTCTCCCATATGGACTTCCCAAGGTAAGTCTTGTGTTTATTTGTGGCTAGTGTTTGTGTATTTTTTTGTTCTCTATTTTTGTCATTTCAACTATTTCATATATTTAAGCATAAAGATAGTAATTAAAAAATCTAATATCTGAATTAAAATAACCTTAGAGTTGTGATGAATTGTTCCAATTGGATATCCATGATAGTTTACAAATCAAATAGAGATCCCATCCAGTAATAGATTACAAAACTTAATAAAACTTTTTGGAAAGAGGTTTTTGTCACCTCTAAGTGTTTGGAGAAATAATTTTGTAGAAACATTTTTGGAAAAAATGATATATTGTGCATATAATCCTTTATTTCTTTTTTGCTTAAGCGAGAGTGGTTCCTTCTTTTCATTTATCTAAAAATGATACATAATGTACATTAAAAACAAAGGAGGTGTGGCCCACATAAATGTCAAACCCACATAACCATAACCTTTGTTACATTACAATGCCAAGTGGCCACATAGATGACGAGGGCCCACAATTAATTTCAAAAAGCTCTCCGTAGACTGTACGATCTACCTCCACAGATCTAATGGTTGCAAATCATTTCGGGTGGCAAACATGCCCACCCCATAACCTCTAACTCGGACCTGATGAGCCCAATGAACTGAATTAACTATTATTTCAGGTCCGTTTGTGGAGATATCCCTCGATCACTTTACCTGCCCAAAATCCTCCATATTCACGCGATCTCAATGAGTTTGTGCGACAAGCATGATATTTAACCATCGAATTGGACCCGAAGTTGGATTAATGTTCCACCTAAGTAATTTTGGGTCCAATCTTTTGGTTAACTTTCTTGCTGTTATCCATGTGAAATGCATGGGATTGCTGCGATTTAGTCGACCTGTTGCCCTTTTATATGAATCCTTGTCCTAATTTATTAATTTGATTAGGGTCAATATTCTAATATTAATGTTATTAGGGGCCATAAATGTATCCTTGGCCCAACTAATCCTGTTTATATTTATATCATCTGGCCTAAAAACCATTAGTTTATATAGTTCCAGGAGCAAATTCCAGCCTGAAGGCCAAATGCAGACTTTGGAGGGGTCCTTGACATCCTACTCGCACTTTACCATATACTTCTTCCCCCTGTGGTCCCACATTCCTTTGTCTCCCTCAGTCTTCATCCTACTTATTTTATTTGCTCTGATGGAGCTCTCTGTCTAAAGTCACCTATCTGGAACATTCTTCCCTCAAATGTCCTTGGCGAACCCTTATCCTATCATATCTTATAATGCTTTTGGAGCAGAGCAGACCTTCGTTTGCCAAAATATCTGCTAATTTGTTGGTTGTTTTGCGCATGTGGATAAAACTAAGGGTTCTCATGTTTTATAGGTGGGATTGAATACGTTGATAGACTTGTAGCAACCTCCAATGTCTCGACACTTTGTCTGGTGCTGAGCCATTGCTAATTTTATTGACCAAATTAATGATCAATTCGGAATCAACTTCAATTATGATGCTATTAGAATTCCTTATCAGCATTTTATATGACCTACTTTCTTGTTTGTGACCTGGGGTAAAAGCCCTTGCAGTCCCAAATTTAGAAGAATCTGCTCATCCTGATAGTGAGGCTGGTTATTAGATAGGCTTCTTAAAAGGGTTCCTACAGTCTCTTTGAGCTGTCTTATGATTTGAGTCATGATGCTCTGGGGTGACCCAATCTTGTTCTTGAAGATTCTATTGTTGCTCTCTTTCCAGACATCCCATATTATAAAGCCTAGGACCAAAGCCCATGCTTTGTTGATTATTTCATTTGCAGAGAAATTTTTCCTCCAATTCTTCAAAGTACTCGTGATGTTGCCAATGTTCCTATCTGTTTATCCAAAGATTGAAGCCACCCAATTCCATAAGGTGGAGGTGAATGGGCATAGGTTGAGAAGGTGTTCCATAGTTTCTTCTTGTGATTCACATAGCTGACATCTAGATGGACTAGCTACTCCTCTTTTCTTGAGGTTTTCCCAAGTCATATTTTTTTTTATGCTGCACTACCACATGAACAGTTTAATTTTCATCCAGTTTTGGTTCTGCCAAAGGTCCTTCCATACCTTATGAGGGTTTGGGAAGTCGAGCCCCAGGGCTATTCGCTTGGCCTCTTTGAGGTTAAAGTTGCCTTCATTATTTTTGCCCCATCTTAGTTGGTCTGAAGATGTTGATTTCAAAATCTTTCTCTATTCCAGATGACTGAAAGAGCTTCTGCCTGGCCTTTCAATGGGGATTCATCAATGTAACCTAGGTTCTTCCATTTTATCCGTTTTCCATCACTTCTTTCCTAATACCAAAAATCATTTAGTTTGAGCATCCCTTTGTTGTCAGTTTCATTCTTGAGATTGAAAAATTCTTCTTTTAACAGTTTGGGTTCCTATTGTTAATTATCCTCCCAAAACCAAGAAAGGTTTCCATCTCTGATCTCCTATAAACTGTGTTTCTGAACTATGGCTCTATTCTCCCAAGATTTGTTCCAAATGTGGGAGCCTTTGATGAGCCTAGACATCGTAATGTAATCCATTCTTGCCAATTGCTTGCATATTTCTGTTTCCATAATTTGGCCCAAGGGGAAATTGATTCTCTTAGCCATCTCCACCAAAGTTTTTCCCCCAAGACTTTGTTTAGGGTTTCAGGGTCATCAAGTCCCAAACCTCCATGAATCTTTGGCTTACATATTTTATCCCAGGCTACCAAAGCCCATTTTTTTTCTTCCCCTTTGCCCCAAAGAAAATCCCTTTGGATATTTCTGATGTGTTGCATTACTCCTTTAGGAGCTGGAAGGACTGATAGCATGAAGATGGGGACAGTTTGTAGGATAGCTTTGTAATCACTAGCCATCCTACTATATTCAAAGACCTGTTAGTCCATTTATGGATTTTGTCCTGTAGTTTATTAGTAACTGGCTCCCAAACTACCTTGATTAGAGGTTTGTCTGTAAGAGGTACTCCGAAATATCTAGAGGATAGCATATCTCTTTGGTAGCCTAGAATTCTGGTAAGGTTTCTCTGAATAGCAATATCAATATTAAAAAAAGTTTTTTTTTTTATTTGCTTAGGCTTACCTCTGTCCCAACAGCAAAAGAAAAGTCGTTCAGGATTTGTTTGGAGGATTGAGCTTCCTTGACAGTAGGTGTACCCTGCAACATGGTATTGTCCACAAATTGTTGATGGGTCAAGGCATCCCCATTTAATGTGAGTTTGAGACCCTGGATTTTGCATTCTCCTTTGGCATATTTAATCGCATTGCCTAGCCCTTCCATCAGGAGAATAAAGAGGAAGGGTGAGAGTGGATCTCCTTGTCTAAGTCCTCTCGAGGGCTTAAAGGTCTTGGATGGTGAGCCATTAAGCAAGATTGAAAAACTTGGGGTGGTTACAAGGGCCATTACCCATCTTATCCAGTTATGATCAAAGCCATATGCTATCAATACTTCCTTGATGTAAGCCCAAATCAGCTTATCATAAGCCTTTTCTAGGTCAAGCTATATGATCATACCTGCCTTCTTATTGCTCTTAAGTGAGTGAACCACCTCGTGAGCCTGAATGATGTTATTAAGAATTTTCCTACCTCCACATATCCAGTTTGCTCCTTAGACACTAGAGTTGGGAGCAAGGGCTTAAGTCTGTTTGCAATTACTTTTGAAATAATTTTACACACCACTTTGCATAATGCTATGGGTCTAAATCTGTCTAGTGTGATAACATTCTTCTGCTTTGGAATCAGGGCTATGAAAGATGTGTTGGGCACCTCGAAACAATTTTGTTTTTCCTTGAGTCCACCACATCGAGGATATCTTGCTTGACTATTTCCTAGCATGCTTTGAAGAAGTCAATGTTGAAACCATCTGGACTTGGAGCTTTCCCATTTTGCATTTCTTTGATGACTTCGCTGATTTCCTCTTCACTCACTGGTTCGTTAAGATTATAATTGTCTTCTCTTGTCACTAGCGTAGGAATGTGCTTAGTGAAGTCCTTGATAGATTGAGATCTGTCTATGAGAGGCTCCTTGACTATGCCTTGGAAAAGCTCAACTAGAATAGTTTCTATTTCTTGGTGTGTAGTGAACTGTTTTCCTTGAGTATCTTTGACTTTTGAAATCTTGTTATGTGACCTATGATCCATGGTAGATTTTTGAAAAAACGTTGTATTCCTTTCTCCTTCTTTTAACCATTTTACCCTCGATTTCTGTTTCCAGAAGATCTCCTCTTACTTGCATAAACCCTCCCATTCTTGTTGAACATAGTTCACTTGTTCCTTACTCTCCTCACTGAAGCCCTCTAAAATGAGGGTTTGGTTAATTTCCCTTAGTTTCCTTTCTGCTACTTTTTTAGCTTCGAATAATTGCCAAATTCATTCTTGTTCCAATCTTTAAGCCTTTGTTTGATGTGTTTCAATCTCTGATGTAGAAGGAACATTTTAGTACCATGAACTTGCGTATCTTCTATCCACCATCTTTCAATATTGTTGAGGAAGTCAGGATGGGTAAGCCAAATGTTTTCAAACTTGAAAGGTCTATTTCTTGGAGTTCCTATAAAGGACGCTTCAAGTTGAATAGGCCAGTGGTTTGAGCCTCCAAAAGGAAGTATCATTACTACCAAGTTATGGCCTGTGAGGATGAGTTCCTCTGAGATAATGAATCTATCAAGTTTAGAGGCCACTTGAGACACTCCCCCCCTCTTATTATTCCAGGTAAATATGCCGTTACTTGTCTATGTATCTACAAGCTTCATGTTGTTTATGAAATTCTGAAATGCTATAGAATCTTTGCCTAGTGATCTGGTCCCCCCCTTTTTTTTTTTCTGATAGTGACCTGATCATATTGAAGTCTCCTCCCAGAATCTAGGGGATACCTGGATATCTTCCTCTTAACTCCTCCAATGAGGTTAGAAGTCTGAGTTTATCTTCCAGCTTTTGTGGACCATAAACATTTGTGAGTAGATAAACTTCCTTGTCCCCCAAAGGTTGGATGACCACTGATAAATAGTTCCTGGATGCTTTAGCGTCTAGGATACCCAGTTTCTGAGGGTTCCAAAGTGTGAGAATTCGTGCTGCTTCTTTGTATGCCTTAACTTCTATATATTCATATTTGATAAGCCATTTTCTATGTATCTCTCTTATTTTGTCTACTGAACATTTTGTTTCCTGGATGAAAATCATATCTAGTTTTTCTTCTTTCATTCTATTGCTAAGATTTCTTTGTTTCCTTTTACTTCCTAGACCCCTAATATTCCATGTTGTTAGCTTCATTAAGAAAGATTTGTAAATGAGTAACTAGTAAGGTCTTTCATCTTACCTAAATTGATCATGAGTTTTCCACACTCTATCAACAACTCATTCTGTTTTTTCCTACCTCTTTTCCTGCCTGGGTTCCTTGGAGCTAGTCCCGATGTTGCCTTCATTGTTTTAACCCCTTCGTTGTCCTGACTATCATAGTTTCTTTTGACCCTCGTACCTTTTTCCTGAGTTCTCCATAGGAATAACTGTTGCACTCTATTAAACTCCTCTTGAGGTAGCGAATCCATTCCTTTGGTAGTTCTCTGCTCCAGGGACTTTTCCAGATCTAGATGCTCCATATCTAGTATATCCTGCAGTTCATTATCCTCTGTTCCCACCTCGCTCGGGGTCATTTCTTGGTCCCTATCAAGTTCCATATTGTTTGGCAGATTCTCCATTTGTTGGTTGTTTTCAGGTAAATCCTCCCTGCTATCTTCCTTTTCCTTCTCTGCAGTGCTTTCCTCCACTATTTGGTTCACTTTATCATGCTCCTCTGCTTCTTCTAATACCTTGAACCTATTCTAAATAAACTGCTTTTCCTCATTGACCTTCTTCTGGTACTTTCTCCCTCCTTTACCTCTGCTCCCCACTTTGTTAAAGCTTTCAGTTTCTTTCCCTGAGGTTGCTTTAGTTCTACTTTCCTCTTTGTTTAAGGGGCAGTCTCTGAATAGATGCCCGTGTTCATGGAATTTGTGGCATCTGAAAGGAACATGCTCATAGTCCACCGCTTGCACCCATTCTTCATAAAAAACTTCTAGAATTATTTCATCCGGTAGAGCTCCATAAAGGTCCATCTCTACGCATATATGGGCAAAGGAGGTGTACTTTCCTCACATTGTGGCCTCTGATATTTTTTAAAAATGCCCTAATTTATTTCCTATGGCTTTTAATGATTCTAGCTGCCAATAATCTAGAGGTAGGGAATAGAGCCTTACCCATACCAGGACCGAAGTGAATGTCTCATGCTCTGAGATAAAATTCATCACCCAAGGCCGCATATAGAGGCCTGCAGCAACATAGAAGTAAGGCCATCCTTCAAACACCCTGTCTTTATCCTCTATGTTTGTAAAACCTACAGTAAAGAAACCCTTGGATCCATGGTGCAAATCTATATCCCCCTTAGGTTTCCAATGATTCTTTATCCATGCATTTAAAGCCTTCTCCGTTGGCCATAACCCCATGAATTTACAAATAACTGCACAAGTCGCCATGTGTTCCCTGTGCGCCTCTAGCGCTGGATCACTTAACATCACTCAGGGTGTGATGGTTGCCCTAGGCTTACATGGTCCAGTTCAATTTCTGGTGTTAGCAGTCTGATTATCTCCTCCTATTCACTTCTCTTGTTTGACTTCTTCCTGCATATCTTCTCGCCCCTGTGAGCTTCTATTTTCCTATTTCCCTCTTCCTAAAACCCTGATTTTAGTCCCCGATGGTTTCTTGAATTGATTAGAGACTACCTGACTGTAGGAGGGAGTGGAACTCCCCCCCTCTTGCCTCTCCATGGTACCCAACACTGATCTCCTGCTGCAAACCCTAGATCTACGTGTTTTCTCCTAGTGCCGATCGTTCGACTCTCCAGTTCAATCCCCCTAGGAAAAAATCCAATCCTTTATTTCACTATATCAAAGAAAAAAGTAAAATATGATTGCTGACCATATAAAAAAATTGTTAGAAAAAGGAAATGTGTTACCCATATTCTTGTTTTCACTTAGTTGATGCACATGCACATCACACTCATCTCTGATGTATCTTAGATATTAAATCCTTTACATACTAAATGAGAACTTCTCCACATTGTTGTATATATTATGTTGTTGCAAGGAGCTTAACACTTGTTGAATGCTTTAGATGATCTTCCCAAGTTCTAAGTCTGAATATAGGTCATTTAGGTATATGAACACATAATTGAAAGAATATAAAGAGGAGTGTTCATTGACACCAAAAACAAATGGTAAAAGCAATAATTTGATTGATTATATTCACGCAATAGTGTAAATATATAGTACAATCATGATAACCACCATATAACTATCATTGGTACTTAATTAAGAATATTATAAATGATGAAGGGGATTGGAATCAGGAATACACTGCTACATTATAGAGTTCAACTCATATTTACTTCAACAAAAAATACCCAAACTAGGTAATAAACTAGTACAAAAACCAAAATGTAAACAAGGTCCTTTAACTATTCAGGACATTGTACTCAATTCATTCATGCATTATAGCAATAATAATAGAGCATGACTAATATTAAACTTGTTAAATTCATAAAACAAAGAGGTTAAAAATAAACTAAACTCCAACCATTTAGCATTAAACTTTAAAAAGGAGCACCTAGCGCAAAAATTACAACAACATTTCACCTTAGCTCATGAGCCTACTTCCAACATTACAATTCGCTAGTGAACCCACAATTCCTTAAGGATCCGATGATGAAACAACAATGAGCAACCTCAAAACCTTTAGCTTTAGTCGATTTATACATGATTACATAAAGTGAAATATCATGGGATATATCCAGGTATGCAGTTACTATGGGAATTACCATCGACATACATGCTACAATTGTGAAACTAAACTAGAATAACACAAGGAAAATGATAAATTCAAACATAATCGTTCCCTCTCATTCGCTTAAGCATTGTTATTGATTACACAATTCTCCATTATGAGTTGAATTTTCACACTTTGACATAAATGTGCGATGCTCCAACGTGTTGTTTCTACTCCATCGTTCTATGCACACTTCCAAAAATTCCCTAGAATGTTGCAATTTTGTCAACCCAAAACTTGTCCCAACATGCCCCCAATACACACTTTTGGATTATCTAGAGCCACTTAGTCCTTTTACTATTCTGGTGGTCCCGGAAAGTCCCTTCCCTTGGTGAATTGATCTCCAATATCCATGTCACATCCTTTGACGTTTGTTGTAGCTACTTCTTCCCACGACATAGTCTTTATTAGATGTTGAAGCCCCTGTTCCTGCACAAAGCTATGCCTGCCAAATATTAGTGCATGAAAGGATGGTTCCTTTTGGATATTGTAATCCACATCCATTCAACAATTGCAGTATTTCTCTCCGAATTTTTTTCTCGGGTGCGTGCTATGGGTAGCGCCATGATAAATTTTCTGGCTCAATGATATGTCCCCATTTAGAATATCTCTCAAATTTGTCTCAAATTCGCCCAAAAAGGTTCATACACTCCTCATGAAACAACATTACTTTGATTGGAACTCCTTACATATCATACAAAGTATCCCAAATCTAAACCTTCAATGTTATGAAACCCTGCAAAACCTCCAACAATGCCTGACACTACATTGCCTCATAACACTAACTCTCTTCTTGTTATCACCACACCACATCACTCACTAGTATAATAGAATAGCAAGACTATTATATAGAAAAGTTGACACAATGTGACATCCCCACAATCCCTTCTCTGCGGATAGTCCACCTCACTGCAAAATGATGTGAATCACGTCTCTCCAGATCCAACTTATTGCGAGAATTAATGGAACTAGGTGGTGATTTGATTGGCATGTGGCTAGATCTGGTAGTCATCCCATCCAAGCAGATCATGACTATCACCTCCACACTTTTAAAATACCTCCAAGCTATCATTCTATTCACTGAAAGGCAAAGGAGATGATGTGTCATTCTCGAGCAAGCGTGGAAAACTTTGTGACACAATCTACATTGACTCTTTCTTATAATTTTGCTAGAAGGTCACTATGAACTACTGTAGTAACCAATGTTTTGGGTCATTTCCTTAGTTATTCCTATGCTTGACACTTGTCTTTTAATATGGTGTTCACCCCCAACATTGTGCATTTCTCATTGTTGTGGCTGTGGAAACTATACACCTGGCTACTACTTCTGCATAAAACTACTAATTCGTTCTAATCTGCAACACAAATAAAATTTAACGCTCCAACCATTTTATTTATTTATAAAGAAGAAGTCTAAAATATTCCTACTCAATGTTGCGCAGAAGATTGGTTGTCCCTCTACAATTTCAGTCGACTCCTTTTTACATAGCCTTCTAAGGGTTCACCATTAAGCTTCTCCAGTTGCACCGTGCCTGCATTTTTTACATTCTTGACCATATATGAGCCAAGCAAATGCATTTGAAGCTTCCTTGGGTGTTTCAGAAACTTATTGTCATAAAGAAAAATCAAGTCCCTCTATTGAAATTGTTTCTACTTGATACATTGACCATGTTAGGCTTTATCTCAAGCCTTCTGCACATTTTGATGAAAACCTGCAACCATTCGATCCTCCTCTAACTGCACCAATTCTTCAAGACAATTCTCTAGGGAACTTGATTTAGTCATAAGTGAAAAGTAGCTATGCGTAAACTAGCTACTAAAAACTCCATGGGAATCACAACATCCTGCGCTTACACCATTCTAAATGGTGTCTACCAACTAGTCAACTATTTAAAAGTTGTCCTATAAGCCCAAAGTATTGTAGGTATACTAAGGTACCAATCATTTCTATTTGCATGGAAAAATTTTGTTAGCGCATTCTCCAATAATTGCAAATCCAACACATCTCAATCCTAAAAATGTATGACAATCCAATATGCTATGTGAAAATGTTGAAGAATAAGGTACCTAGGCCTAAAGACCATATCTATAATGCTTAAAAGCTATATAAATGGACAAATATGTCATAAAAATACTCTTAAAAAATTACACAAAAAACTTGTTAGTAATCTAAATACTAGAATATCACAATTTTGTATCTTGAAAAATATTGGTATAAAAAATTATTAATATACAACAAGAAGTGAATGAAAACCTTGCTAAAAAATGGTTGAGAAGGAAACTAGGTGAACTTTTAGTACTTAGTCAAATCCTTGTACTAATATTCACAATATCCAAAACATCCTCAATATACTCAAGCTCCTCAAAATTGGTCTGTAAGCTATCATGGATATTCCACTAGATAGTTCGCAGTTCGTCACAACAGATTTGATTAAACTATATTTAAAAATCCAAAATCTACATTATAAGGGTTTTATTTCTCTTTATATTTTTGAATTTGTAAATTATTTTTAATTATGTATGCATGGAACCCCCGACCAGGATGCGAGCCAACTGGAGATCCGCATGGGGATCATAGCCATGCTTAATCGAATTAATGTAAGGACTAGTGGGTGACCTCTCCTACACCCTCACACAGACCATATCCTTAATGAAAAGAACAATAGTAGATCACAGCGGATCCACGACGCAAAGTTTGGCAACATTTTAAATCTCCAGGTGGTGGGAGTTGGGAAACATATGCAACCATCTGTCTGACACTCAACCTGGAGAAACAAGTATCTTAAGAGGTCTGAGACACTAGTTTTATGGTTAGTGGTGCCTGGAATGTAGGGAGGAAACTTTGTTGTGGTTTGTCCTGGCTCACAGATGGTGCAATTGGTTTGGTATGTTCTTATGCTTATCCTTTTCCTTGGGTTGGGGGTTGACATTAGTTATCCACCTTGCATTTGGAGGGGAAAAGGAACAATAGTGAATTGGAAAGTTTCTGTGATAGCATGTATTGGATTTCTCGACTATGTTATGTCGATCTCCGTCTTTTTTGGTAATTTTATATCTCGTATGGCCATGTTTAATGGGTTATGGGTTTTATTTATTATGCATGCTGAATCTGAGCTCCATAATTCTAAGTTTAATTTTAACTGGAAAACCCAGAGGAAGGTGCATTTGGGCAAAGAAGGGTCTACAGACTTCAGGCTAAGGAGTGCAGAAGGGTCACTATTAACAATCAAAAGGTGCATCACACTCTGGGATGGTTCTTGATTTTCTCTGAGTATTGGTTCGGGTTGTCGATTCATGGTGTGGTGCAGTGTAGTATGATGATGCATATGTCCTTCATTCCTCCTATTAAGTCTACATTTGATTGTCTGTTGCTTGTATGTATTGTTGTTAATCCATTTCCGCCTAAGTCACTTCTCTCTCTAGCCTTTGCATAGTGGGTTGGGTCTCGAGTGCGGGTAGGTGAGAGAAGTTGACGAAGGGTGGCCTGACATCGTCCATCATGTTGAAGACCCCTCTTGGTGGTGGTGCCTTTGGGCATGGAGGCTATGGTTGTAAAAATCAGGGTGGTAAGGGCAATGGAAAAGGTTCGATGTCTGGCAAGCCTCTATGCCAACATGGTAGAAAAATGGATGCTCAGATTTTAGAAAACATTGTTTAGGCCTATTATGAGGGGACCCCATCCCAGGTAAAGCATATGATCTCGACCTGGGATGATGAATTAAACCTAAACACTAATATTAAGCAGCCGATGGAGGATTGGAGTGGTCTGATCCCTGATCTTGGTTACACCTACGGTTGCCTCACTCTGTATAAACAGTGAGTTCACCTTTTTTGGCTCATGAAATGCATTGTTGCCAAGCAATGGATTCCTTTGTCAATATTGTTGCGAATGTAGACCTTGATCTTGGTCTCAGTGACATTCAAAAATAAATCCAATTAATTCAACTGCAGCTTCAACACGAGGACACTCACCTTCGCCGCTTTGAGGGCCACATTCCTTGTCTACCTCAATTTGAACTACCAGGCTCAAGTGTAAAAGATTCCACTCTGGTGGAATCTTCAGATGATTAGATGATGGAAGGTCCCATCTGTTGCTATTTTTGCTTATGCTTTGATGTATATATCGGGTAACATCTCTGTTTATCGTTTTATGCTTAGTAGATGGTTTCCAGACTATAAGTCCTACAAGGATTTGATGGACATACTGAGACTATTTAAGTTTTGGATAGCATATAATGCAGTTCGGTGACCAAAAAACCTGATTTCCCACTAGGCAGGTTGAGGTCACCGAATGTTTCTTATGTTTGTAACCTACTTGATTATTGAAATAAATGAATGTATAGGTACTGCCAAGCTTACAAAAAAAATTGTGTATGCATGGAAATTAAAATTATGTAAAAAATAGAGAACAACGAAATAAAAACTACAAACTAGGATTTGGCACTAGATATAACCTCATAAACCCTTTTTGGAGAAAACCCAGCTGGAAGGTGAGTTCACTCTGCTCTCTTTCTCTGAATAGAAAATGGCCATGAGTATAAAGAAGTATGAAATGTGGCTAGTGGGCTACTATAGTACACAAATAATCTTTTTGTGCTTTATATCCTATCCTTCACGCCAATTTTTTCTCATCTATGGAATAAATACACTCAAAAGGAATGTAACCTCTTTTTCCTCCTAGTGGCTCGATTATAACATAGCATGATAACCTATAAGTGTTTAGGTTTTACTACCTCAACTCTTAATCATAGTTATAATATGGATTCTTCTATAGTCTTCTTCATCATAATAGTGCTACCAACCCCTTTTCCATAAGTTATGGGGGATGATGCGGCATCCTCTCAAATTATGGTGGTGAAAAAATGAAGGTCAACTTCCGAGCGGTGTAACTTTTGCATATGGCTCCGATTGAGGCAATTATTACACCATTGGAAAGATCCCTATGTGTAGAATATCACAAAACGATGTGGTGCAAGAGCCGAAAAGTGTATCCACAAAAAATGTCATTTGATGTCTCAAAATGCTCCCAAAATGTTTCATACTACAATTTTCTTGTTGGTAAAAATAGTCCTGTAAGCTTATTCCTCTATTTTTCCACTATAATAGCATCGAGATAAATGACAAACAATATAATGATCAAATCAAAATAAAAAATACCAAATAATAAAATATCTTAATAAATATTCTTAAAAAATTAAATTAACCAATTTAAAACCCCTCCAAATTATCCATACTTCAAAAAAATAAAAAAACCAAATTCTAAATCAATTTTATAAATAAACTATAATCCTAAAAAAAACGCCCTAAGTAAATCATTAAAATTAAAATTTTACTTTAAACCTCAAATTTAATAATTATCATCAATATCTTTCCCGTAATTACTAAAAGATGAAAAAGTCCCAAAACTCATAAATCAATAACATTAGTATAACCTCTTTGAAAGTTAAAACGTAAAGTCATAATGTCTTTGAATCAGATTTAAAAGCCCAATTTTTAATTTCTACTAAATTTTCTACTTATATATAATATGTTGTTTATACTTTTAATATATTTAATTTCAATTTCTAATGAAATAATATTAGATTTAAGTGATATCATGAGGGCTTCAGCTTTTAATATTCCATTTCTCTTTCACAACCATTTAATAATCGACAATAAAATTAAAATTTATAAATATAGGTAATATGTGCGTGAGAATATATGAAAAATTATAGGAGAATTTAATATATATAAAGGATTATTGGATTAATGGTGCTCTATACTTTAATAAAGAGGTGATGTTTTAGTGATGTAAATGTTTATAAACATTATATATATATATATATAAAGTTATTAATATGATGTCATTTTTATAAGTTTTAATTAATATTCAAATTAAAACATATATAAATGTAAAATATAAAATATTAGATATAAAGCTTCAAATTTGATGAGAAGAAATTGGTCTGTCTGTAATGTAAAGTAGTTTAGATACAATTGTTTTTTTAACAATTTATTACCTTATATATTATTATTGGTATAATAATCAACAATATTGGTTATTATTATTCCAATATATTATAATAATAATCATCTTTATTATAAGCATTATTATATTAGACCTTACATATATTATTGATTATCTAGAGTGGCATTTTTTGATCATTTGGATGGAGCTGGAAGAGAGACGGGAACAAAGAGAAACAGAAAGAGGAGGGAGGTGGGACAGAGATGAAGGAAAATAAAGAGGAGAGGAGGGATAGGAGAGTGGGAGGGATAAAGACATGGAGTTGGAGGGGGAGAAAGAGGGAGGGAAGATAGTGACAGAGCTTGAGGGTAGAGAGAGAGCTAGTGATGGGGTGAGAGAGAGAGGTAGGTGGGAGAGAGAGGAAGAAAGATGGAGGGGTAGAGAGAGAGCCAGTGATGGGGTGAGAGAGAGAGGTAGGTGGGAGAGAGAGGAAAAAAGATGGGGGGGTAGAGAGAGAAGGAGAGAGCAAGAGGGAGAAAGAGATGGAGTTGGAGGGGGTTAGAGAGGGAGGGAAGAACAAAGACATAAAGAGATAGAGGTGGCGCGAGAGAGAGAGTAACAAGGGAGATATGGAAAGAGAGTGAGGGAGAGAGGAGATAAGGAGGGAAGAGAGGAGGAGTGGAGAGAGAGGAAAAAAAGGAGAATAGAGAGAGAGAGGGACACACATAGATGGAGGGGAGAGAGGGAGAGGGGGATAGGGAGAGAGGGAGGGAGATAGTGACAGATTTGGAGGTAAGCGAGAGAGAGAGAGAGAGAGAGAGAGAGAGAGAGAGAGAGTGATGGGGGAGAGACAGAGGGAGGTGGGAGAGAGAGGAAGGAAGAGAGAGAGAGAAGGAGAGAGAGGGAGATAAAAGGAAGAGACTAGGAGAGAAAGATGGAGGGATAGAGAGACAGAGTGATGGGGGAGAGACAGAGGGACGTGGGAGAGAGAGGAAGGAAGAGAAAGAGATAAGGAGAGAGAGGGAGATAAAAGGAAGAGACTAGGAGAGAAAGATGGAGGGATATATATATATATATATATATATATATATATATATATATATATATATATATATATATATATATATATATATATATATATATATATATATATATATATATATATTAACCATAAAAGAAGAGCAAGTACGACTTTTACAGAAGGTAAAAGAAGTTCGATTTGGAAAGTCATGAATATTTTCATTTTTCACTAAAATATATGCATTGATTTCAATGTACATGTTGATTCCTAAACCTATTTGATTGATTGCAATTCATGCATTGATTTTAGTGTAGTTATTTTTTCCTAATCATATTATGCATTGACTTTAGGGTAGATGTTGATTTGTAATTTTATTTGATTGCTTGCACTAGATGCATTCATTTTTGTGTAATGTTGATTTCTAAGAATTATTTTTAGAAAGTATAAGTTATTTAATTTGAAAATATCAAATGTTTGAGAGATTTTTAAGGTATTTAATCTATTTATACATTTAAAAATGCATTTTAGACAATAAAAATATCAAACTCACTAAAATTTATATTATCCCATTCTGAATAACAATATCATTTCTTTTATTAATTAATTTACCTAGCTAAAATATAATAGCAAATAAACCAGTTTATTTTATTTTTCAAATTTCACCCCAAAAAACACAATATATTATTCAATGTATAGTGTTGATAATTTGTTATTTATTATGGAATATGTGGTGCTACTTATATGATACTCAACACCTTATTCAATGAAAGTTGAATTAGTTTATTAAATGATCATCACAAGATTAGGTCAAGCTGGTCTTCAAATTATAGCTATAATATGTTTATAGATTTTATATCCATTATAATATATTTTATTATTTAATAATTAATTATTAATATTTAGAAGAGTTGAAAAAAGCGTGAATTTTCATTTAGGAATAACTTTTTTTGGCATTCTTTTTTATGCAGGTAAGTGTAGCTGCCTATACTGCAGGCAAGCGAGCAAAGAATGTACCATATAGTTCATATGTTGCAGGGGCATCCATTATGTCGGGAACATCCTTTACACTATGCTTGCTTCTTGTATTCAATGTGTTTCCTTTAACACCTAGATATATCATTCCAATAGCAGGAATGATGGTTGGAAATGCAATGACTGTCACTGGAGTCACCATGAGGCGCCTCCGAGAGGATTTAAAAAATCATCAGATCTTGGTTGGTCTATTCATTCATTGAAACTTACTTTATTTATTTATTTATTCTGCCTCTCAAATTACATTAAAAAAATTAATGAATGTCCATTGGGTATATGTAGGTAGAGACAGCTCTAGCACTGGGGGCATCTCCAAAGCAAGCTATATTGCAACATGTTAGAAGGGCTATAAAATTGGCCCTTTCACCTGCTCTCGATAATGCAAAGACTGTTGGGCTTATTTCACTACCCGCGGTAATGACTGGCCTTATCATGGGAGGTTCTTCTCCTCTCGAAGCAATTCAACTCCAACTTGTTGTGATGAATATGGTAATGGGCGCTTCCACCTTCAGTAGTATCATGTCAACTTACCTTGGTTGGCGGGTCTTTTTCACCAACACATACCAACTTAAAATAGAGGTTCTCATGGCCAATTAATATTCATTAGAAATTTAGAAACACTTTTTCCTTCTCGCTGGTTGGCTATGAAATAATTCATCATTTTCTCACAAAATTTAATGTTTATAAAAATTTTCAAATTGAATCCAATTTATTTGATGTATACCTCTAATAATTACCCAACACAAATCAAATTGTAGTCCACTTAATCATAATTAGCTATTTTGATTTTGAAAATAACATATCAAATATCAAACTTTGCATCTATATCAATAAAAAAATCCTTAACCTAATTTAACTATAATTATTACTATATCAAACTTTGCATCTATATCAATAAAAAAATCACTAACTTAGTTTTATTATAATAATTATAATTAATATAATTGTATATATTTAATTTATCTAAAATATTATTTTAATTTATTAAAAAAATTCAATAACTTTTATATATATATAGGCTAACCCTCATTATAACTCATGACCTTTTCAAAAAATCCATCACAATTAATCCAAAACCCGATGGGCATTTTGACTTTTAAACGTGTAATTAAACAATATTAATTTCAAACTTGAAAACTCTATATTTTTTTATTTTGTAAATTTTTATTTGTTAAAAACAAATAAATATATATTTTAATTGACCTATTTCTTCATCTTTACAACCCAATTAAACAATGCAACTATATTAAAAGTTGAAGTTTGGTAGAGTGAGGTTGGCTAACTTTCACAAAGTGTACTTACTTGAGGGTTCACAAGGGTAAGCCAATACAAACCCAAAAATAACTCATTTAAGAGTTCATAAGGCTAGAAGCAAATGCAACAATATTTATAAGTATTAAGCCATTACAACAATATTTATCAACACATTAGAGATCATCATGTCACTAGGGAGAATTTGAACCTAAGTGGAGAAAATAAGATACATTCCACATATAATCCCAATTTACTGACAATATAACTTAAAAATAATATATTTCTTTATTTTTATCATACTTTAATTAAATAAATATTGAATAGTAATTTACTCTCCCATAAAAGATAGAAAAATATATAAATAGTTACAAAAATATTTGCTTAATATTTAATATTAACCCATAAGTAAATATTTATGATCAACGTACAAAGTAAATCAAGAAGTAATTGCTATAGTCTTGGCCTTTTAAGAACATTATGAGTGTTTCATTCTCGATTAAAATAACAATAAACTTTACTTTATACATAAAGTAAATATAATTGAGCTAGGTGACCTTCCATCAATTAGGGGGTCCATTACGGGGACATGTTATAGTGTTCATAAATAAGTGTAAATTTTTAAATATTGGCTCAATTACTAATCGAAAGTTAAAAATAACAAAATTCAATTTATATTGTAATTTTTTTATTAATAAATTTACAAACAAAATTTTAGATAAAAATAATCATAATATACATATCATATTAAAATATATAGTAGCTATAAATTAAGATTCATTTTATAATATAAATTAAAATAATGATTATGTAACCATATTTAAATGTAATTACTAAGCATGTTAAAACTTAATACTTATAATATAAGAAGATTCTTGACCATCAATATTCACCCCTACATTACCATGAATATTATTAACTTGTAAATAAGCTTTGTTACAATATCACGACTTATCAATACCACATGCCCAGAAGCCATAACTCATTCCATGATCAATAAATATTTTATTTTAATTTAATTTTATAACATTTTTTTAGTTAAATGTAAAGCAAAAAGGTTATAATTACTTTTGCGATATATCAAAACCTCTCTTTTCCTTGTGAGAAGAAACTTGTATTTTCATTTATAGATGTAAAGGAAAATACATTTTGTATATACACAATTTTTTTTTTTTTTTTTGTGTTCTTCAAGGACCTAAACTGATCCTTGTATGGAAAAACTATCAAAACATATAATTAGAATCTCTATACCTAGAGCATACATTCTCAACCAATACATCACAGAGCATACATGAATACAAGTTCATGTTTTTACAAGTATTTGTATCATGAGAGTTCATACAAAGTCTGATATATATAAAAGATACAAAAATAACTATAGAGGAACCATGAAAAAGGATGCCTATCCATATAGGGATGATGGAAAAACTTGTAATGATCATCACCTCAGAACTCTATTACCATACATAATCTTGGATACATGTGCAAACCTGCATTAGAAAGACCTCCAATGACCTCGTTCCTCTCACTATATAATGGTAGCATGTGAAAGAAGTGAATAAGAGTTTGATACGATAAATCTCCTCCACAATGTTAACAACCATAATATTCCCGCAACAATGAGTCATATTAACCTAGTTGATAATTACTAAAGAGTCTCCAAAGCACTGAAGATGAGATACTCCTTTTTGAACAAAAAATTTAATAAGAGAACGACATGCATTAACCTTTGTCCAGTTATTTGTCCCCCTACCCAAGCCGATTTTAACATGAAAATAGTTATTTTCAGCTAAATGAAGAACAAAACCACCCTTGGAGATAGGTTCTTTCCCCTGAGAAGTAGCGTCAAAATAACCCCAAGGATTTGTAACGTCTGTATTTTCAATACAAATAGTCCTGCCATTCAGAGAAATCCTTGATTTTGGGAAGTGTGAAAGTATTTCTAACCCATTAGCAACTAATTTTTCCATATAAGATGCAAAATCCAAGAAAAGAGCTTTGTTATAGGCAATCCAAAAGCCCCAACAAAGAATAAGGGGAAGAACACAAAATGTAGAAGTGACCATGCCCTCAACCTGACATTTCCAAGTGGCCTCAAATTTAAAACTGACCCATTGATAACTTGGCCCCAATAATGTAAGGGAAGTATCCAAAACCCTCTTAGTGAAAGGTAAATATATAAAATTATGATAAGAAGATTCCACGTTATTCTTGCAAAAAACACACCAACCAGACCTGATTTTACATCTGCACTACATAATGTCCCAACTGGGTAACTTTTTGTCCATAATACACCAAACCAACAACTTAGATTTTGACAAACACTTGGATTTCCAAAGAACCCGCCACCACCATGCCACAACAACAATCTGATCATCTGTACTAAGGTCACGTAAATAACCCAATTTGGGAAAATTGACATCATCAGAAAATTGACCACTATGCTTGAAATATGATCGGAAAATTGGCATCATTAGCATACAAACAACCTTACTACAAAATAGTCAAATGTTTTAGGGAATTGATATGGGCCAAATGAGTAATATCCAGATCACATAGGTGATCGATAAGAGGTTGAGTGTGTATATGGAAGACCCCACTACCAGGCCACAAATCATAACCGAGGTGAACACTGGATCCATTCCCTATCTTCCAAGCCATACCCGAAGCCACCAATTCAAAGGAGTTAAGAACTTCTTGCTAGACCAATGAAATATTTTTTGTAGATTTGTTTTGAATCCATACCCAATTGTCCAAGGAATATGGGACAACATACTTATGAAAAAATCACTTAACAATAAGAGTAACCTCCAAACACACTTAACAATAAGATTTTTTAAGAAAATAAATATGTTTTTGAGTCCCCAATCACCCAGAAGGTTGGGGACAACCAATCTAATCCACCTAACCTATGGTAAGAAAAAATGATCCTTGAGCTTTCCCATCAAAATTTAAAGCAAATTTGTTGAGATTTCTCCAATACCCTGTTAGGGATCCAATCCAATGACATCCAATAGACTGGCATGGGTTTAAGAACATATCTTACTAATACCAGTCTATGAGCACAAAAAAACCCCCTGAAACACCAACATGAGTTTCTTTAATCCAGTTTACCCAACAACCACTACTAGTCGACTTTTTATAGCAATCTAGTTTCAAGTGGAAACCCAAATATTTAAAACTTGAACCCAAAGTCCAAATTTTGAAAAGAAAAATAGAGCGCATATATATGATCTCGTGCTCATCCATATTATGAAAAACAATGGAGGATTTCCTTTCATTAATAACCATACCCATCGCAGATCCAATCAAATCCAGGATCTCAAACAACTTACCCAAATCTCAACCAGATCCATTGCAGAGATAAGGACATCATCGACAAATAATAAGTGATTATCAACAACAACTCAATAATGACCATACCCTGAAAATCCCTTCGTATAAAAGAATTCTTTATCATAAGACTTAGCCCTTCAACAATAAGCAAAAATGAAAGTGGAGATACGGGGCAACCTTGTCGTAGACCTCCCTGAGCTTGGAAAAAGTTCAAGGCTGATCTATTTATCAAAACAACAAAGGATACAAAATTCAAACAACTCATGATCCAATTTATGAAAATTATATTAAAGCCAACATGAGTGAGGATGAGTTTAATGAAATACCAATTAACACAATCATATGCCTTAGAGAGATCAATTTTAAAAATAGCTCCCTTCAACTTCAATAATTTAATCTTGTGTAAACCCTCTTGAGCCAACCCAATGGGCTCATGTATTTGGCGCCCGACAAGGAACCCAATTGTTCTTGTGAGATAACATTAGAAAGGAAAGGTTTGATTCTACAAGAAATCACCTTAGATATGATATTATATACATAATTACACAAAGACATGGGACACAAATCCCCAAAAGAGGTAGGATTATCAACATTAGGAATGAAAGCAATGAAATTCGAGTTGAAAGAATGGAGAACCCGACCTCGACTATGAGAATTATTCACAACTTGAAGTAGATATTTGCCAATAAGATCGAGAAAAGAAAAAAAATTGAGCAACCCAACCATTAGGGCCGAAGCTCTTGTCTTTTGGAAGCTAGAGAGGAACGCTTTTAATTCCCCTTCAATGACACCCCCCATCAGCTATGATATGCTCTGACTTGAATCATTTATTGTGAATTTGTAATTATGTTTAAGTATGATTGCGTCTTAATTTTGAAAGACTTATTTGAAAATAGTTTATCAGTGTGATAAACTGATAAAGATTGAATGTAAATTTTGAATTTATAGTGATATTAATAAAATAATTATCTAGGACTGATGCTGGAATTACACTTGGTTGAAGAGTTATGGATGCAAGATAATTGTTGATATTTATTACCTCTCATTAAGTCCTAGGAATTTATTCCAAATGATTAAATTATAAATGATCAAGGAAGTAATTGATCATTAACTTCTCTAAAAGACAAGAAGCTAGATTGGAAAGTGGGTAAGTGGACCTCATAAATGAGCTAGTAACTACCTGCCACCCGTGGAGTGAGTTGAGGTAGTTACCAACTACGAAATAAATGGTAGAGAGGGTAATCCACTTTTGGTCACATTGCTGTAGAAGAATCACACAGAAGAAATTTGGTGAAAGGAAAATGAAAGAAAAAGTGAACTTGCAGAAATATATGCTCACGGGAATACTAATGAAAGAAGTATCGAAGGTTGGGAGAAGCCAAAAAATTTCAGTATAAGTTTTAGATATGTTTAATCAAGTCATTACCTTAAACTTTTATTTCATGAGAAATGTTCTTAATGATAAATGGAGTATTGTAATTTTTTGTTTTAATTTTCTATGGATTTGTGTATATTCTAAAATATTCATATAGAAAGAAAATTGCAAAGCAATTAATCTGAAGGAAAACTATTATTTGTTATGTACGTTTATGCATGCATCTACAATTTTTTGCATGCAAATATTATGAGGTATGTGCAAGAAATAAATATATATTTATATACTGAAATGAAAAACAAAAATCATTATACTTTAGAAATGTACATTGTATGCATATGTGCAAATAAAAAATTGCTGAAATTTTAGCTAGCTACATATTGACATATATTATGAATTAGGAAACAATAAAATACATATATTTTGTTTTAATATAGAAACTTGCATGGTTGTAGCATTGACACTGTTAAGACTTGAAATATTTAGACTTAGATATATATATATATATATATATATATATAATTAATTAATTAATTGGCAAATATAAATATGAGTCATACTAAGACTCACAATATTTGAAAGTAGTAATCAAAAGAATGATAAAGCTTGAAGAGTGACTGTAAGTCTTTGGAGAAAAAAATATTGATAACATTCATATAGTAACCAATTTAGCAGAGTGAAAACAAACAATTATATATATATATATATATATATATATATATATGGTTACTATATGAATGTTATCAATATTCTTTTCTCCAAAGACTTACGGTCACTCTTCAAGCTTTATCATTCTTTCGATTACTACTTTCAAATATTGTGAGTCTTAGTATGACTCATATTTATATTTTCCAATTAATTAATTATATATATATATATATATATATATATATATATATATATATATATATATATATATATATATATATATATATATAGTCTAGAAAATAGAGCAATTAAACTTACATAGGAAAATAAAAGTGAGCAGAGTCATCGTATGGAGAACTTGAGAAAGTAATAGTATAAAAGATAGTAATATAGCCTCCAAAATTTAATACATAAATGTTTTTTTGTATATGTTATTACGAAAAACAAAGAAATTTCTTTAATAAAAATTTAGGTCGACATAACCTTGTCAAGTTACCAATTGACATGAATTCTGGCTGAGAAAACCCATAAATAATTGCAATAATAGACATAAAAATTTGTAGTTTAAAAATATTCCAAGAAGGAAGTAAAATATTTAATATCTATAATGATTATAAACTCAGAAGACAAATCAATTAGATTCCTGGAGGAATAATCACGAACACGCAGAGAAATTAGTCCAAGGTTTTGGAATTTGTCGACCTTGAATTACGAACTTAAAATCTTCATGAGTAGAAAGGATACCCCATTGTATTACTTTGAAGGAAAAAGTTCAAAAATTTTACTTTATATGCTTTAGTATATGAGACAGAAAATGGTATACAATCAATATTTGTACATTGTTGTAGCTTTTTCTATCACCTATCGTGCAATTGCTTCAGAAGATGTAGACGCCTCCTAGAGATAACCTCTGGGTTGATAGCAGACCAGTGCCTAGGGCATCTGAGAGGAGTGCTTTTGAATATTATCAGTAGGTCTTTTTGCTTCACTCCATATTTCACGTAATTGGAAAAGGGATAATTTAGGGCTTGGTTCAATAACCCTTGATCAAGGTAAACTCAAGTAAACACATAAATATAAATACTGAGGGGGTACATGTGGCTAATCTCAAAGAGAAATGTCTTGGTTCTGGTGGTTGACACACATCCATAGGCAGCTTAATATTGGCGTTGTAGTAAAAATGAAGAGGAAGAAAGAAAGAATGGAATTCAATGCAGAGGGTTGGATACAACACATAATCCTAAGCAACAAGTTCCAACAGAAGTATGGAAGAATGAGGAGGTGAAAATGCAAAAATAGTGGAGCACAAATTAAGGTCTCATGCTCTGTACCTCATGGACACATTTATCACCAAACAAAAATTATTAAATTTGTGCACACACAGGTATTGCAGGCTATAAACTAACATAATTAAATATGTCATTTGCACAGGTATTGTTCACTACTTAGCAGCATAGATACATCCATAAATGAGAGTGAAACTGAAAACTTCATTACACTATTTCAGAAGAGGAAAGACATAACATGAAATGCTATACAAAGGGGAAACCATACTGTGCATTTCTCTGGTAGGAATCAACAAAACTGTTTCATTGACCTTGAAGATGGATTCCAAATCACCAGTCTGTTACATTTAACAATTGTATCAGCCCAAGGACCTCATGAACAAGAAAATTGAACCAAAATGGAACCACATAATTCTGTCATCTTGGGTGCCAAATTCTAGAACCCCTCTTAAGTGTTTCTTCTCTCTATTTATAAGGAGAGGGGAAGCATTGAACAACAGTCACAAAATATCTTAGTGAAGCTCCAACTATCTGATCGACTAGCTATCTCAGAGTGCGATGGTTCTGCTGCGCAAAATCATTACAATTAGATTTGATTTGTTGGAATTTCTAAGCCTAACTGTTAGAAACCCTTCATGTACTTTACTCATTTATTCCTGCCTACTTTTTCTGTTAATTAACAAGTTATTTACCATGTAAATACTAGAAATAAATACAATTACATGCTCAAAACATTAAAGATCATCAACTGAAGGAAAAACAAGCACACAAGCGACACCATTATTTTTGGACCAATGTCCTTGGAAAAACCCAATGCGAGAAAACCGGTGCAGCTATCTGAGGGTTTTATTATTATGTAGTTTCTGAATAAAATATGGGTGCCAAAACTAGCTCACCCAACAGAGAATAATCTTGGCAGTAGTACCTCTCTACTTGGAAGAAGATATTCTGGCTAAAACCCTGGAGGACCAATCCAACAACTCTCAGCTCCAATTTGCCCCACGAAAATGCCAGTGTCTTCCTCTAGGGACTGCGTCAGCCTCTCTATGGCTCAGTGTCACCCCTCCTTGCCCTGCATTAGCCTCTGGAGGCACAATGTCAGTCTCTAGAGCCTCTGCGTCACCTACGCTATCTCTCTCAAGCACTGCGTAACTCCTGACTGCCTCTGCATGGGCCCTGGCTGGGTCTGTGCCCCTCTGTCTCAGCTTCTGCACTACTTCTTTGGTACTCTCTCTACCTCTTTGCTTCTGTATTCACTACCCCTAAAATGCAATCTTTGATCACTCTTTCAACTTCGTCAGCAAACCCTGCCCAAAAAAATCGAAATCTCGATCAACTCGGTGTGTTCTCTAAGTGACCCTCAAGCCTCCTCTTATACTTTTCTCGTTGACAATTCAACGACTGAGATTAAGTCCCTAATCAATGAATAAGATCAACTCTGGCTTGATCCATGAATTTTGGACCCTTGTAACATAGTTTTGTATTAGTTCAAATTAATATTTTATTTTCCCTAAGTTTATACTTAGGGAGTCCATTAAAAATATTAATTATTTTAATGTCTCCCAAACTATTTAGAATATTCCCAAACCATTTTTGGGAATTGGAGATATCATGTGAGTTATCATCTCCACCAATTTTCGTGGCTAGAGCACATCCGATGCTACCCCAAATCAACACTCCCTCTTAGTGAGGACTGTGCTCTAGTAATACTCCTCACTAAGAATCACCCTGATCATCCGACATTGGTCCCTGTGGTGATGCTAGGCCTGATGCCAAACATCCTCTGCACTACTGCATCATGTATTGCTACCCATGTCCCTGTCACTACCACTGCTGCATCTATATGACAACCCCTCTCATCATGTTGCATCGTACTTACCATAGCACTGCCACTGCTAAGCATTGCAACTCAGTTACTGAGAAGTAAGTAACTGATCTCCCAACTTTGACATCTCTGTGACGCTAGAGACACCATTGATGATGAAACTCCCTATGTCACTGACAAGTTCCCCTTCTCTGACCTCTACACTACTGCAATAACTCCATGCATCTCGCAGTGCTGCCTCACACTGTCTTGGGAATCCTGCACTATAGCTCCTGTTGAGCTAATTTATGTTCCTAAACTAACACAATTATTTACTATCAATCCGGGTTGTTTATTCTTTGAGGCAAATTCACTATTTGTGAAGATCTAATATAACCAACCTTGAAATATAAATGATTAAAAGCTAAAGAAAATATATCTAATAACTCTAATTCAATCAGCTCAAAAGAGAAAACATTGAAAGGGTTCTTGAACTCAAGAAGTCCACTTTCACCTCAGTTATTACTTAATGAATTAGAGATTATAACCAAAAACTCAAGATGCATAAATCATACATGAAAGAGGCTCTTAACTTAAGAGACACTTAAAGTTTTCCATCATAACTCATTCATCTTAAGATATAAATCTAAATGGAAACAAACTATTTGCATGTAAACAAAAGAGACTAGTTCTAATTCAACATTTCATAGAGGGAATGCCCAACTTGAACACTTGTTTTCCAACTCAATTAGATGATGAATAAACCATTAACAAATGAAATCAATCACTATGAATAACCATAAGGCAATCTGAAATAAGACTTTGAAAAACTAAAGCTACCATCAACCAGATTTGCAATGAAATAAAACTAGTTTAACTTGGAAGTGTACTTAGCTTGGAGTGGGGGCCCTCCACCCTTGCCTTGCACACTTTTGAAGATGATATCAGAAGCTTTATATCAGTCACACATCCATGTATTGAGCAGCAAAAATGAGAGTAACACAAGTCTTCAAACCAAAAATATTACAGCATAAGAGTATCATAAGTCAATGTGTTGAGCCATCAAAGTGTGGCTCTTAAATAAGGAGTTCATGAAACCAACTGATCTATATTTACTCTAACAATATTATCTACTCTAAGCCACCTATCCAAGTCGAATCCACTCCTCTCATCCCAAGAAATATGACTAATATCATGGGATCTCAAAACTGCCCTACTTAGATGGGATTTCTGGATGACTAGTCATGATTGACTAGCTCCAAATAGGCATAATAAAGCTCGTTCTGTTGGAACCAAGCATAGGTGGCTTGGTCCTAGTTCCCAAGCTTTTCATTCATGTATCCCATTCGTGCTGAAGTGGCCTGCATCCATATCAACCATGAAGTGATTACGGGAATTTCTGAAATTGCCAAAATTGCACTTAAAATCAAACTTTTATAAAAACTTTAGAAATTGACAAATTAAAGCTAAATACCTGATTAGACATCAAATATTCATTAAAATGGAATGGATGGAGTGAAAATAAGGGATAAATGGATGGTTAGGTAAGTTTCTCAAAGCAAAATAAGATCAAAACTGAGGCCCAACAGCTCCCTTTGTCACTTCATCCGCATCTATCTCTACTGACATCCGCCAATACTGCTTCTCCTCTTTGGGGCTCCAGTAGCAAGGTATAATCCAAGAGATTGGGTACCTTGAGGATCCTGCCCCTCATTGCCTGTAGTCCATCTTACTATAGCTCGATGTCTCCCCACTTTTGTTCAAGTGGTGTGTGAGAACTCATGGCACAGTCATCATCTGTCTCCACTTCCTTCTCCGCCCTTGCGGGCGCAGCCCTGGTCTCAGAAGCCTCTCCCTTGCTCTTCTTCCTTGGACACTGGGTCACATAATGATCCAGTTCCTCACAGTGGAAGCATTTGACCTTGGAGAGGTCCTTCTTCTTCCGTTTCTCCTACTTTCCCTTAGATGCTAGGGCAACATCCACCTCCTCCTCCTTCGTGATTTTGAACCCCTTGCCACTGCTTCTTGCCTTGCTCAACCTTCTGATCTATTTTTGACGAAGAGCCACCCACATTTCCTCCCAATATAGAAGGGTCGCCCTGCCCAGTATGCTCTAGACAAACTCCTCCCAGTCTTCTGAGACTGTGTTCAGGGCTGTTCTCACCATCAATTCTTGATCTGGCATGGCCCCTATGGAACTCATTTGATCTCGGATCTCCTTCAATCAACTGAGGAAGGTGTCGATCTATTCTCCCTTCTGCATCTGGTATGACCATAGGTGATTTTCTAGTAGCATCTTCCTCTGCATAGAATTATGTTGATACAACTTTGTTAGGGCCTCCCACATCTTATTTTCCGTATTATTCTTGGAAATATGTGGTACTACATGGTCCTTGACCTCCTCAAGGATGATGTTCTTGGCCCTTGCCATTGCATCCTCATACCTATCGTTGTCAATCGGGTCAACTGGGACTGCTATTTTCCTCAAGGCGAATTGCTTGAGATGGTTGCTGTCTAGAACAGATAAGATTCTGGCCTTCCAGACTATGAAGTTTGAGGCTTCATCCAGTCTGTCCTGGACTCTTACCCCATTCACTACCATCTCACTGCTCCTCTACTTCCCTCTTGGAAGTTCTTGGTGTGAATCCCTCTGAGCCTCGATTTCTCTCCTGGAAACCCTTTTGCTAATGTCGAGATGCCCCCACTCTGATCATTAGTGCAGCTGCACCACTGATATAGATTCTTGGCTATAAATCCTTGGCAACAACTCCCTCCTCCTTGGTCTTGCCATGTTAGAAATTGTTTTGACTACAGTACCTCACCAACTTCACTCTGCAACTTACCCATAGCCTCCTAAGCCCTAGAAAAATGAAGGTTAGAGCTTCTAGGCTCTGCGCAATCCCGACACAAGAAAAATCCGTACCTCCTGGCCATGGTTTTCAATCCTTCATGATTGAGAAAGATGACTGGGCACTATGTAGGTCGAGTCCGCTCCCCTCTGCCACTGACTAATCCTCTTCCTGGCTCAAACTGGATGACACAAGCACTACATCACCCCTTCCTTGCTGCTTCTCCGCTAGGAACAACTTCTGTCACTCAGGACCACTGTTTTCTGCTACTACTACTCTGCTCGGCTCATGTTCTCAGTTCTCCTGTGATCTGCAACCACCCTTTGATACCATGTTGGAATTTCTAAGCCTAACTATTAGAAACCCTTCATGTACTTTATTGATTTATTCTTGCCTACTTTTTCTGTTAATTAACAAGTTATTTACCATGTAAATACTGGAAATAAATACAAGTACATGCTCAACACATTACAGATCATCAACTGAAGGAAAACAAGCACACAAGTGACACCGTTGTTTTTGAACCAATGTCCCTGGAAAAACCCAATGCGGGAAAACCCATGCAACTATCTGAGGGTTTTATTATTATGCAGTTTCTGAATACAATATGGGTGCCAAAACTGGCTCACCCAACAGAGAATAATCTCACCAGTAGTACCTCTCTACTTGGAAGCAGATATTCCGGCTAAAACCTTGAATGACCAATCTAGTTGCTCTCAGCTCCAATCTGCCCCATAAAAATCCCAACGTCTGCCTCTAGGGACCAGGTCAGCCTATCTCTGGCTCAACGTTAGCCCAATGTCACCCCTCCTTGCCCTGCGTTAGCCTCTGGAGGCACTACGTTAGCCTCTAGAGCCTCTGCATCACCTACGCTGGCCATCTCAAGCACTGCGTAGCTCCTGGCTGCTTCTGCGTGGGCCTTGGTTGGCTCTGCGTCCCTCTGTATCAGATTCTATGCTGTTGCTCTGGTACTCTCTCTGCCTCTCTGATTTTGTATTCACTGTCCCTCAGCTGCAATCATTAATCACTCTTTCAACTTCCTCAGCAAACCCTGCCCCAAAAAATCGAAATCTTGATCAACTCGGTGTGTTCTCCAAGTGATCCTCAAGCCTCCTCTTATGCTTTTCTCGTTGACAATTCAACGACCGAGATTAAGTCCCTAATCAATGAATATGATTAACTCTAGCTTGATCCATGAATTTTGGACCCTTCTAACATAGTTTTATATTAATTCACATTAATATTTTATTTTCCCTAAGTTTATACTAAGGGGCTCCATTATAAGTTCACGACTTTATTAATAAAATTAATTAAATATTATTATGATAACACTATTATATTGTTAATAACAATACAATAAATCCTTTCAAAACTCTAAATCTTGATGCAATCACTAGTAACCACAATATGGGGTCTAGGTTTCAAAAGTTGGGTGAAAAGGGTGGTCCTATCTATATATCTAACAAGATTATGCCTAGAGGTAAATTAATTAATACAAATCTAGTCCTAAAATGCAAGTGAAAAATTGTTTGAATAAGGAATTACTGGGGGGGGAGGGTGAATCAGTAATAGTGAGGTTTTTACAATTTTTACTGAATATGTTTTTAATTCTTTCCTCTACTATCTATTACTTATGAAAGTATTCATACATAAATAAAATGAGCAGCAAGATGAGACATTCACATGTACATACAATTCATCACATGAGCAACATACACATAATGACATCGACATTTTTCACGTGGAAACCCAAAGGGAAAAAACCACCAATCTGTTTGTTATTATGATGTAAAATTAAGCACCTACTTAATTACATCAGATGATTTGTAAGAAACCACTCATAGGAGGCGCTGACCCCCTTAGGATAGCAAGCGCCTACTTGCTGAGAGTCACCAACGTATTGATGCCACTTTTTACACAAAAATATCGTCACCATGAATATTTGCAGTCAGTATGGGTCTATCATCACTTGTACTGTCCTCCTAAGCAAGTCTAGGACCTCAGCTCTTCAAATCAAGCTTTGGAAGTGGGAGAAAGACATTAAAAATCAATGTAACTCTGGTTCCGCACTTTCTCTCATGGTCACCTGCGGTCCCGCACCTTCTGTGTACAAAAGCTGCGTACCTACCCGCTCTGTTCCTAACGATGCAGGTGCGGACCCCTGTGAAAGTCAAAAGGCGCAATTTTTATCTAAAAAAACTCACTTTGGGTTAATTTTAGAGTTTTCTAGAAGGAATTTTGACGTGGATTGTTCGCTCTGAGGTGGTTCATGCATCCCAAAAGAGAAGGAGCTAATCCCTTGACTAAAGGAGCTATCCCTTTGAAGGAGGGCTTTATCCCTTTGAAGGAGGACCTAGTAACTTCCCTCCATTGCACTATAAATACAGGCATTGGGGTGAGGACTAGGGAGGTTAGAAGCTGAACATTTTGAGGGTAAATGCTGGTGAAATTGAGACTCTTTGTTTGAGCTTGAGAGGAGAGATCACATACCTTTTGGTTCCATTGGAGAGTGAGTGAAACTTGTCAAGTAGAGGAGACATCTTGTTGGACCCTGGGAGGAGCTTGTACAGCATCAAGGCAAAGGTTGTAAGGTTCTTCTTCTTTTGAATTAATACAATCAAACTCATTTTTCTCAACAAGTATCTTATGTTATTTGTTTCATGGACTCCTTGACTTTCATGTTAAATATGTTTTATGCAATTGGTTTTTCAGGTGCTATTTAATGTGTTTCCCTTGTTTGTGTTTTCAGATTCGCGAAAAGGAGCTCATTTGGATCAAAGGAGCGAGGGCATCCACAAGCTTGCGTTGGACCAAAGGTAGGCCCTAAAAAACTTTGTTTTCTATTGTTAATTAAAGCATATTTAGAGAAAGATAGTGTCTGGTTGGTCTGCTTGTCGTTAGGTCTTCTTTAGATTCTAGGAAGGTCCATCTTGTCCGCAAGATCGACCCATTCCGCGTGACACAACTGTTCTACTTTTCTTACTATTTTCAAACTGAAAACATAGGCATTTACATACATAGAAATATACCACTATGGTTGGTTGTAGACTAAACTTCTTCTATTATTCTTCTAATGTTCCAAGACTCCTTTGGTCTTTCACAACTGGACTCTATCCACTTCTCACAGCAACCAATTCTCAACCCTCGGCCTTCTCTTACATAAGTTCTCAGTATCTCTTCACTTCAACTCAACACTTGACACAGTCCCACAGACTCCACACAGCTCAGTACATTCAACTATACTCTCTTTTCCCCATTTGCTTGATGGAAATCAGTCGTGTTTATCCTTTGCTGCACACTATTTAATGTTGTCTTTGTCACAAGTTTCCATCATTGTCTAAGTGTACCCATGTAGGGCTCCTCCAAGCTACTATTCATCGAATGGGTGAATTTTGTCATGGCATTTAAACATAAGGATGGGCTTCCAAGTTCTTCACTTACTCCCTGAGCAATCCTCCATACCGAGAATTTAATCTCAGTCAAATTTCCCATTCTAATGTGACTTCCATGCTTATTCAAGGCTTAACAGAGCTTGCCAGTACTTTGAGAATGGATTCTCTGTTCCTCATTTAATACTGTAAGACATGGATAGGAAACATGAGATGACCTCTATCTCTGTCTCAACGAACTTCTAAAGTCACAATAACTCCAACAACCAACCTTGTTTAATTCCATTAGCTGTCAAATCATCCAATCCTACAATGTACTCAAATATTATATCAGAGCTCTTACACATCAAAATCTTTTATTAATACATGATTACGAAATCGCAAGGTCCCGATTGGCCTTTAGCTCCTTATCACACTTCTCACCATGGGACTACTGCCTGTGACCGAGCACTTCAAACATAACTGTGTTGTATCAAAGCTCCACTCATCGTAACTTTTATTAAAAAATAGTTATGATATCTCACAATGTTGATGCCTTTAGCCCCTTAAAGCTTAACCCTTAATACTTTGTTCTTTTATATGACTGCTTCTTGTGACCATCGATATAGGCCTTGGGTGATACAATGTTAGAGACACCATCTCTCGTAACTTCTATTCAAATGATGTTACAAGGTCGTGATGTTTCGAGGTCTTTTCGTTTGGCACTTTCCTTTTTTTCCTCCATGGGACTCGGTACTGTAACCAATGTCTTAGCTTTTAGGTGCTAAGGACATATCTTTCTGTCAGGGGCCTATCTTCATTTGCTAATTCCTCTTCACCCTTGGTTTCTTAGACTCAACATGACCGAGCATCAAAACACCATTGGAGCCCCCCTTTCATCAGAACTTTCCTCATAGGGCATTTAGTTAGGAGTTACGAAACACCGAGGTCTGAAATTCTTCATAGCAACTAGGTGCTTAAGCTTGCTCCATGCCCTTGGTTTTATTAGTATCACATGACCAAGATCCAGTCCATTAGAGCTCCTTTATAGGAAATTTTCAAAGAAACATTTATAGTGGAGTCCCAAAATCCTTGACCTCCGAAATGTCGACCTCTGAGTGACGTCATAATGACATCATCACTCCACATGGCGTCTCCTTAGTGGTGACATGTGTCACCCATATTTGGCCCACTAGGCCACCCAAAATGCCTAATTTGCCTACCACGTGTCTTGCTATACAACCACATCATCTACCACCTTAGTCCCTTAGGACCAATAAAGTGCTCCCATGTGTCCACCCGGAGGAGAGAGAAAGGGGTCCATTGGACTTTAATTTTTCAACGAAATCATTTGTATTTCACTTCTTGGTATCCCTCGTCACTTAACACTATGAAATATTTTAAAGAATTCATTCGTTAAGAAGTTCTAAGGTTCCAAAACTCCTATATGCTCAGACTCCTACCGCTGATATTCTGATGGCCCTATGCTCTAAGGTTTCAATGGGTCCATCCTCTAATATATCCTGCTTCGAGGTTCCATGGCCCTATCCTCTATTATAGATTGCTTCAAGGTTCCGATGGCCCCATCCTTCCAGAAACCGGCTCTGAAATTCTGTCCTCCTGAGGTCGCAATGCTTTGATGTTTCAGCCTTCCGATATTAGGACCCTTTAAAAATATTTCTCCGAGGGAATAAGTTGCCAAGGTCCCGATGTACTCATTTGTTCCGAGGTTCTAATATCGGGCCTGCTTTATTAGATCAAAACATTCTTCATAGGGAATTTCATTGGAGTTCTGAAATCCTGATATCTAGTCTGCTGTCCTTTGATATTTCAGATTCCGAAACTTGACCCTACCGAAATTATTTCCTGATCATCCTCTGATATCGGGTCTCGATATTTCATCAGCCTCCAATACTTCAACCCTTTGAAATTTTGGCTTCCTGAGGTTTCGATAAGCCAACCTGCCTCGATATTTGGACCCATTCTGGAAAAACTTTGACAGTGAATAACTTTTGATCCTGATGGCCTTTCCTAGACTTGTTCATACTGTTGGAAATATATTTTAGATCACTTTAAAATGGAGAGGGTCTGATACAATAATGAACCCACTTGCAACCTAAAACATGATTCCAAGAATATGACCCCCTAATTCACCATAGTCATTCAATTGACATCAATGCCAACACACTCACAACCACTAGCCATCCTGACAATGCCAAGAATCCAACAAAAATATGAGTGATTACTCTTAATGTGAAGTTGTTAAATGATTTAAGTACTTAGAGATAAATTACAATGATATTCAATTTATAACAATGAAGTACTTAACAATGTATAATGACAATATTCACCAAAATAAAGTTCTCAATGAACTAGCTAGATGGTGCCATTCAATGTTGTCAAGTTTACCAATATCATGATTCACAATAATTAACAAATCCAATTTTTCTTAACACAATTAGTAGCTTTGTAGATAATAAAAATAGAATTCCAACTTGCCAATTAGATATAAAAGAGAAAAACTAAATTCTTTATGAACACAATTAGATTACTTCAATATTTCTCTTATCAAAATTATGATTAGACAAGTTCTTTAAGAGTGACTTAGATGAACAAGATTATAAATAGAGGATGTAAAGCTCACTTGCAAAAAATTATTAAATCCATAAAAACTGCTTATTCCACAATAATAATGAAGGTAAATGTATTCACTTGTCCAATAACCAGTGATAGCAATGACAAACTAGAAGTATTCCTTTAGAAACAATGACACAATAATAATATCTATCAATGAGAGAAAGAGAGCATTAATCCATAATATATTATTTAGAGAAATAAATCAACATTATCAATTCAATTATCCTTCTAGAGCACTTATGTTTGTCATTGAGAATGCAAGTAGTGATATGCAAGAATGAAAATGTATGCAAGAGATGAAAAAATACAATGAAATTCAAGATGGGGGATCAAAGAAGATGATGATTGCAATAGTAAGGAAAACACCAATTTCACTAGACGACACTTAGTCAAGATGCACAAGGATGCAAGGAACAAAATCTAACTGAAAAGAGATGATTGTAAACAATTTGACGCCACTATTTGTGAACTTGAACCCAAGGGATAACATACTTGTAAATCTCTATCAAATCTTATGTCAAATGGTTAGATCATATGGAGAATAAAATTACCTAAGATATCTCATACCAATAGAATGCTCTTATCACTGATAAATTGAATAATAGTTAAATATTTTTAGCACAATATAGAAGATAAACACATAGCTAACACATACCACAAATCAACAGATATAACAACACCATGAATTGAACCCCAAAGTATTTCTAATATGAGAAAAAATATTCCTGACAAAGTAGTAGCTTAGTACCAACATTACAAAATCACCTCACCCAAATTTGGGAACCATAATATAAATGGATTCCTTATATAGAGAAAACCCATCGAAGTGGAAAATAACAACGAGTTGGGTTGATCCTAGTCACAATAATCTTTACCATTGAAAATAAATTGATCATATTTTAACACCCCCCATTGAATTTTTATTTTTGAGGAAAAATTCTAATTTCTCTTTAAAACCATTTTTTATTAATCAAAAAATTGTTATTTTGGATTAATTTCCTAAAAAAATTGACTTTGACTTAACCACCAAGGTCCAAGGGCTCAAATTTTATTTAAATGTTCATTTTTCCCTTGGTGGAGGACCTTAAAAAATTAACTTCTTTTTGACCCACAATTTTTTAATTATTTTCCACTCGAAGAGAAAATAATTTCTCTATAATTATTTTTTGGCTCAAAATTAATTAATTTTCTAGCTTAGGATTTTTATTTAATTTATCTAGAAGAATTAATGAATTGACTCTAGAGGGGATTTAATTATTTTTTTCAACCCTCAAATATTTTAGCCCTGGTTTCTGATTGTAAGGGACCATGCACTAAAATATTTTACATTAGAATGATTACAAATTCAATCCTTGAAATGGGAAACACCTTTAGATATAGACCCTAAAAAATTTACCCAATTCTGCCACACAATATGATCTAGTATGAAACCAAGTGTGCTTATAATAACAAAAATTTAGCCACAGTGTTCTGATTACAAGGGACCATGAACTAAAATAATTCCTAAACACACTTTCACATCAGACTCGATAAATACTAGGACTCACCTAAGACATTACCAACAAATTCCACCCTAGCTTTGGGGTTATAATGGGAAGAAACATTTTCCCGATTATGCATTTTTACAAGCGAACATAATTTAGGGAGGTTAAAAAACTTCTTAGGATGAAATACTTTTCCAAAATTAGAGGCTTACCTAGGTGTTGATACATAATTAAATGGTCATAATAACATAATTTACAACAATTCTCACAAAATTTGGCTTGACAATGACAACTTCATGCTGGTAGATGACTTTGATCTCTGCAACCTTTTCTCCACTTAGTATACTGATTTTTCGGACTGTTGACAAAGTGTGGTTAACAAGTTGTATTACTCTTGTAACCTTTTCCAAATTCATATATAGTGACATATTTATGAGGTACACATGAATTTGTTTGTGCAGGGTGGTTTGTCGAGCGAGGTTCGGATGTCTGTTTTTCTTTCTTTAATGAATCATAAATATTTGGTTTCCTTTTGGACAAAACCTAGAGATAGGAACATCTTCTTTCTATTTGGTTAGCCACTATTTAACTTATAAAAGTAATTTCATATTTTAAAACAATGCATTTTTCATAATAGTTTCCTCAATATCACAATAATGAACCAGTGCTTATGTTAATAGGTAGGTAATCTCTAGTATTTTACATATTTTTAATAGAAATGTATGTTTCTTCACACGAGATTGGAATTTTTTGTTACCTCAGAGGGGACTGAAAAGAAGGATAAGAAGGATTTTAATTAATTTAAAATAAAGTCATTATCGTTTAAAACTATGGAAACAACTTTTTATGCCTTTGCGATGCTTTCAATATTTGAATAAAACCATTTGTTAAATTTAAAAAATGAAAAGTATTCAACCATTTGTTAAATTTAAAAAATGAAAATACCTTTGATAAGAGAGTTAATTTGTGAATACAAATATTTACTAAATATTTGTACAAGTTTTATAATTCAAATTTTATGGGAAAAATTTAAAGTTGGGAATTAATTATAAAGTTATATGATTCAAAGAAAATTATATATATATAATTTTATTTTTATTTTTATTTTGTGATTTGGAATTTGCAATTAGGCTAGTTTCATATTATTTTGGGTAAATTCCTACTACTACCACTACCACTACCACTATAAACTTTGCTTATGTATGCCCATTTTGTAGGCATGATAAGTAGGGAAGACTTGGTACATAACACTTCATTTTCATGACTCTTTCCAGTTGAACTAGAGATTTGAACCTATAATCTTCTAGTTCATAACACTTCATTCTCATAACATGTCATTTTCATGGAAATTTTGTGATTGAGCTACCCTTGGTGGGGTTTGTTGGATATTATGAGGTTAGGGTTTGGATGAAACCCTGGAGACAATTTTTTTAGATATGCAATCTAGAAACCCTAGCATGATTAGTGTGAAGATGTTCTAGTGCTAGAAGGGATAGTCTGAAATAGTCTTGTTTGATAATGAATTTGGTTGAAATATAATGAAGGAAATAATGTTATATGAACAATGGACAATCATGAATATTGAAGGTTGGTTCAAGAGGGAGATTATCACTTCTCATTAGAGATAAGTACCTTTCAGATTTATGTTAATTTTTTGTGATACTATTCTTATTTAGATTTATTGTTTTGACCCATTGTCTTGATTACTGCGTATACTTCCTACATGAATATTTAAGTATGTGAATACTTATAACCTCTAGATGATATGTGATAAGAAGATCCTTTTTTAGGATCATATAAGGTGTAGGAAAATAAGTGCTAGTGCTGGAAAAGGAAAGAGGCACTTGATGAAAAGTTGAAAAAGTAATCCAGCTGCCAATGTCAAATAAGAAGGTTCACATGTATCTGAATTATAACCACCCTCCTCCCACGTCTACCCAAGTAATCAAACAACCAAGGTAACCATGTTAAAAGAGGTTACTATGATAGGATTCAACCTTCTTGGTGACCTTAAGGAAATGGAATCGATGAAAACATATCAACCATACCTTACACATCAACAACAACACTCCTAGGAGGCAACCCACCCACTCTGGCATCCTGCCCTTGGGTCCCACTAAGGTTTTAGACCTCTTGACCTCTAAACACTCTCATTCTATGGGCATGCCAGCGTCTAGGAACCTCTGAATGCTCCCACAAGCCTGCATCTAGGGACTTTTCCTAGCAAACCTGTGCCAGCGTCTGCGAAATTTAAAACACTTTTCTAGACAATAATTTCATTCATTTCCCAGAAATTGCTGTAACTTCGAGAATCCATTAAAAACATAATGACAATACTAATAAACTAAAAATAAACTTCAGGATTAGGCTTGACCATCCCCAACTAGGATTGACATTATGTCAAATACTTAGCATCAATGCAATCTATAGGTCTAGGATACAAGACAGAACATGAATCACTGAAAACTCTTATGGAATATGACAAGAAGGATCACCACCTTCTCCCTTGAAATGTTATGACATTAATTAGGTCCTACATCCATCATTTTAACCATTAAAAGTAAATACATGAAGTCACCATGACATGAAATAGTCAATTAACCATGCTTATAACCAGCATAAAACCATGGAAATAAAAGTGAGATAACAACCATTAAATCCACATATAAACAAGGAAAAAAGTGAGAGAACATAACTTTTATCAACCATAGGAAAATTCGATAGGTTCAGGGCTTCCACGTAACACTCGACCATAGACATGACTGAACCAAATATTTCTTTCAGCCAGTACCCTCGTGCCATATTCCAAGCATGAATGTGGGATCTCATGGATGAACTGATTCAAAAAAAATCAAGGGAAGCCAGAGATTAAACCACCTCCACCCTCACCAAATCGTGATCACACCAAAACTGGTGCTCTGAGCATAAAACTGAACTGAACTTCAAATACCATACGAAATCAATCACTATCCTTGAGGAATTTCCTGTCTCCTTGTCTCTTAGGCTTTATCGCAATCTAATCCTAGACCACTAGGCCATAAATCAAGACACCAACATCTCAGGCTTTACCATAATCCACACTGGATCACTAGGCCCTAAATCGAGAATCCTCCCTCAGGCTTTATAGTTTATCCCGCCAAAATTGGTCAAGGGATTTCTAGGCCTTTGGGAATGTATCTTGAGACCACCTCCGCCCCAGATTCTGAAATCCATCAACAAATTCCAAAGATAATACTGAGATAAACTTCCCAGCACACCATGGCATCCATAAAAGGAAAGGCTAGGTTGAAAACCACTGTCATAACCTGGCAAAACCATGCCACCTAGAGAAAGAGAGCCATACACCAACATGCAAATCCATGCATGTCAAAAACAACTAGTAAATCACACATGCAATACGTTACCTACAGGTATTCCTGTTGAAGCTTCTTGATCCTCCTCTTCCTTCCTTGATCCTTTCTTTCCTTCCTTATCCTTTTCTTTCTTTTCCTTCCTTGTTCCAAAGCTAGTGTCCTCCATGAAAACTTTAAGTATCCAAGAGTGAGAGAGAGAGAATAATGAGAGAGCTCTAAAACTAAACTAAAAAAAGTTACCAACTAATCCTCAAAAGCCTTTTTATTAATGAGGTCTCTATAGTCTTCATTTTCCATTATTTTCCTTCATTTTCCTCCACACAAGCAACTTGTGACCTCTCACCTTACTTTTCTCCTAATTTCCTTTATTTTCATAAATAAATGTGCTAAAAATGCCTTTTTTCCTTTTTATACCTTTGCCTTTGCCTTTGCCAATTTCCTTTAGCCATAAACACATCCAGTTATGCCCACTGGGATTTCTTTTCCCAATATTCAACTTGGAATACATGTCCCTTGCCCGTGGTTTTATTTTTTCCTTTATTATCTTTTATTACATGGAATTTTCACGAGGGATGTTACAAAACCCTCCCCCTTGGGGAACACTGTCTGTAGTGTTAAACCACACCAAGACCTCAACAAAACCGCTGAAAAGAAAACATACTGCCCATGGAGCTTTATAACTTAGCTCATTGCAGTATTTATAATGAAAGACCTACTCAAAAGCAAAACATCATGACAACATGAAAAGATAACAACCATACTGCTTATTAGAGCTTTATAAATTAGGTCATGGTGGTATTCATATCCATATATATACATATACCAAAACATCAACAAAACATATTCCAAACATATAGTAAACATCAAACCAAAACTGCTTTGCCTCAACCGACAAATAATGAAGGATACATGGCCCACATCTAATCCGCCATCTCCCATGTAGCTTCTTCAGGCTCAAAGTGTTTCCACTTTAATGAGGCTCATCAATAGGTCAATTATATGGGATTAATGCCACTCTCTAGCTTATTCAAATCAACTTTTCTCACATTTCTTGACATATTTTATTATATTCTTCTTAGTGAGAAGGGTAAAGGTTAGATGCTATGTCATGTGGCATGATGTGAATTAATTGTAATATTTACATCATTTTTGGGCTAATTAAAGTGTAGGAACTCGAAATAGACAAGAAAGAGGGATTTTAGGAGGTTGGGTCTCTCTCCTTAACTTCTTAATCACTCGAAGATTCCTCCACTAGATCTCATCAACTCATCATTACAAGTAGCCAAGTCCATCAAGTTCATTAGTAGCCAAGCTAGTGATAGGTGAAGACAAGTCAATCTTGAGTTTGGGAGCCAAGCCTCCCTAACTTTAAGGAATTTGTTGGTAGCTTCAGTTGTATAAATAAGAATGCTTAGGGCCTCATTAGGATTCAACTTTTTATTATAGCCAAGAGGCAATTTCGAGCTAAGATATTGTGACTGTTATTCTCATGTTATTTTTCATATGTTGGTGATAATGAAAAGGGTTTCTTTGATATAGAACTGAGTTGAATGAGAGGGATAAAGCTCTTGGGTTAAGGCCCAACCCTATCAACACAGGTTCCTCTTTTTGTACATGTATCCTTAGATTAGAATCATATATTAGTTGCTGAAGTTATCTCTGTTTTGTGTAATTTACAAGTCTTTGAATGATTGGTTAGTTTTGATTCCATTAGTTGGAGAAGTAGATCAATATTATAGTAGTGAAAAAAAATACTTTATAAAATCTTGTGACATTGGCCTCATCCTCAACTCCCTAATGGGATCATGGTTTGAGGGCCCCACTCTCACAACCCCAAAAACATATTTATCTCTTGGTTATTACATAGCTTTGGATTTCTTGTTGACTAAATCATTGTTAATGATTTATTAGAAGCATATACAATTATCATTTTAGTTTCTTGAGTTTTCTGTAGATTAGAAAACATTCTATTCCATAGATTTAATTCATTAGCCATCAATAAATCAATTTCTCAAATTCAACTAATATTTTCCACATTTACATAAAGTTGTGCATAAATAAAGAAATGAATATGTGTTGTTGCAGGAGTTGTTGATATGTAGGGAGGAACTCATTCTACCAACCTCATATAAGTTTTCTCGACCTCTCGCGAAAACCTACCAATCACCAATTCAGATTTCTGTTTTGTAGCCATTGTGGACAACCACCTTGAGAAAATCCAACCATCCTGAAGAGTTGGGCTCACTCTTGGGTAGTTTTCACCTTCCCCATACCTTATTCCACCATCATACACCTTCCCAACACTTCCTTTCACCTTCCCTACCTTCCTACAACTTTTAGCTAAGTTTCCTGTAGTAAACCAGGACATCCTGTAGTAACTACATGAAATCGTGTAGCAACTATAGGAAACCATGTAACAACCTGTTTTAGAATGTTTTGGGAAGAAATGATGATCAGAACCTAGGGTAGGCCTTCAACTTGACCTCCATACCCCTTAATGCCATTTTTGACAAGTTGTCCCATACCTTCCTCCCCTACAAAAGATTAGTTTGTTTAGCTTAATATTTACATTTCTAAATTGAAAACCAAAAGACTCTTTTCTGTAATATTTAGCTAGTGAATCCATACATCAGTCTTAAAAATGTTAGGATCATTTCCATGCTTACTTAGTCCATATAACTAGATGATAGAATACAAGGTTAAATTAGGTCTCTTCTGCAAGTAATGTGTGGTAATTCTTAGCTAGGTAATTTCATGTCATTCTATAGCACTTTCTATTCAACATTTTCATTTCCTTAACATAGGCAAGGATTTAATTTATGAATTAAAGATAAATTTAGCTTCAATATCAGTAGTCAACCTCCTTCTAGTCAATAGAAGACTGGTTTGAAAAACCCTAGTGGTCTATCGCCCCAATTGAGAAGTGAGAACAAGAGTAGACCATTGCACCTGGTGTGCATATAGCACTGTCACCTCTAAGTTTGTACAAACCCCAGGTTGATAAAGTAAAGTTGGTCACCCTAGGAGCTGCAACATCCTTGCTGAAATACTAGGGCCATTACTTTTTGGCGCCATTTCCAGGGAGGTGTCTAGGTAGATGCAATTCTTGCTTTCCTTTTCTTTTGCATTCAATATGTAGTTGGAATTTTTTCTCTCTTTCCATTGTGTAAGTAGTTCCATTCAACAAATAGTTTCAATTTATGCTTTCTTTCCATTCTGCAAGTAGTTCTAAAAAAACCCTAAAAGAAAAAAAACAAATTTCTTTCATGCCTCGTAGGAGTAGAGACAACTTAGGAAAATTTTTGCCAAATAACCCCCACACCATCAAACAACCAACCTTCCCTATTCTTTGGTGGTTGTGATCTAGAGGACCCATTAGGAGAACAATCAGAGATCTTTGAAGAGCCTATTGGGGAAGAAGAAGAAGAAACCATTCCACCAACCTACACCATGGCTGAAAATAGAAATGGGATTGAAAACATAAATGGAGCTGAAAATAGAATTGAGGGTTATTTTCCCATTAGAGAAACCAATGGAGATTCTAGGATGAAAAACATGAGCCCCTTTTCCCTTCCTCACTTGCATGGCTTAACCTCAGAGGAACTTGATACCGTTTTGTCTGAGTTTGTTGTCATCTGCAAAACTTATGATTATACCTCTGATGACTAGAAGTTGAAATTGTTCCCATCCACCCTTAAGGATGCAACCTCGCGTTGGTTCATGGGTTTACTTGGGGACAACATCACTACCTAGGCTCAAATGCAACAAGCCTTCACAAACAAGTACATGGATTATTGTAGGTCCAAAGACACCAAAGAGGAAATATTTAGAATGACCTTGGGAGATGATGAATCTTTATAATATTATGAGGAGAGGTTCCAACTCAACTACAAAAGGGCTAGATGCACCCTCAATCCTAAATCACTCAAGATAGTCCTTCTTAGAGGGCTCAGGGAAGATATCCTAGAAACTTTAAACATGCTGTCAAGAGGGGACATCTACCAGTTAAATATTATGATGATATCAAGACAATTTTCAAAAATCATTCTAGTGAAGCCATAAATAAGGGTAGGGCTTGTCAAGCTTTGGCTAGTTTATCCTCCTCCAAAACATCCATCAAAAGTGAGATTGGGAATATGTTGGAAGACTTTAAGAGTGAAATGTTGCATACCCTTGCTCTACAAATTGACACCAGGCAAATCAAGAGGAAGTAGGAGGAAGCAAAAGGAACCTTAGTTGTCTTTTACCCTAGATGCACCAGGAGGCACCCTAGAAATTAATGTCCATTAATATTATAGATATCTACTCAGTCTGTGAGGAGAACCACTCCATAGACAAGTTCCCTTCTCTTCCTGGATTGAAATTTGTGTATCAAGGAATTGAAGGGGTGACTAAACAACTCTAATATATCAACCAAAGGAGGCCTCAAGGACCTCGACCATACTAGCAAGGCATGCAAGGGGCATCCTATTCATATTACAACCCTAACCAGAATGCATCCATTCCCCCTTGGTGTCCTCCTGCTCATCCTTCATGGTCCACACCTTCTCCCTTGTATTTTCACTTCAATACCATTCCCAACTGGCCAATCAATAATTTGAGCCATATGCTCCCCCACAACCTTAGTGGAATGCACCATCAGAGGGGTGGAGGCCCCCATACAACAATTCTCTAGCCTTATTTCCTCCACTTCCATCTCTGCCATAACTCCTTTACCCTGCTCCACCTAAGCAACCTCAGATTCCTGCTCAGCCAAATATGAACCCAAACAACAAGTAGGCGCAACAGGTCTATAGTAGAGAGACATCCTATCCTGCCTATGTTGTAAATTCAAGAAATCAACCTCAGGTCTGGAAGATTGCTTCCAGATAATCAAGCTCCATCTCCACCTGAGGAGCTTGAAGAGGAAAATGAAGAGAGTGTTCCTCAAGCCAATCTGCCGCCTTTTCCTGAGAGATTAATCCATCCTAGCCAACATACCCTAGAAGAGACCAAACTTCTGTGTGAATTGAAAAAATTGTGTGCTAAAATCCCACTCCTCCAAGCTATCAAGGATGTCCCCATATACAACAAGTTGATGAAGGAGAAATGCTTCAAACATCCTAGGAGGATAAAGAAAGACACCCCTACCATTAATGTCATTGGACAACTGTCTGACTTAATGTTGGGGACACTGATTTGCCTGAAGTATCTAGACCCTCGAAGTCCTGTGGTAGATGTGCACATTGATGGTATTATTTTCCCCCATACCTTAATTAATCTTGGGGCTGCCATCAATGTGATGACAAAGGAGACTATGTTTATACCTAGATGCTATTATAGGAGGGGGGAAACTTGATGAAGATGACCCGATTGATCAAATCCTCCAGAATTAGCCCCCCAACACCATGTCTCTTAATGAGTTAGTAAAGAAAGCTAAAGATAACCCTTGGATTGATTTGTGCCTAGCTGACTCAAGTCCTACTCATGTCAATATGAAATAATTTGGTCTGGTTATAACATTGAAAATCGACCCCTCTCTCTTTGCACATCAGGAAAAGGAGTTATGTGACATGCTAAGAGAGCATCTGGATTCCTTTGCTTGGAGTTATAATGAAATGAAGGGAGTGCACCCTTTGGTGTGTACTCACCACATTTACATCAAGGAAGGCAACAAGTTAGTGCACCAACCTTAGAGGAGAATGAACCCAACCCTCAAAGACATAGTTAAAGAAGAACTGCAGAAGTTGTTGGATGTGGGGTTCATTTACCCCATCTGAGATAGTGAGTGGGTATATACTCTAGTTCTGGTGCCAAAGAAGAATGGAAAATGGAGGATTTGTGTGGACTATAGAGAGTTAAACAAAGCCACCAAAAAAGACCATTTCCCTCTACTTTTCATTGATCAAGTCTTGGATGGTCTTGTAGGAAAGAAGTTCTTGTCTTTCCTAGATGGACTCAGTGGTTACAATCAGATCTAGATCAGCCCAAAGGACCAAGATAAAACCACCTTCGCTTGTCCTTGGGGTACTTTTTCTTATAGGGTCCTTCCTTTTGGATTATGTAATGCCCCTGCCACTTTTCAGAGGGAAGTTCTGAGCATCTTTCTAGAGCTAGCCCATGACTCTGTAGAAATCTATATGGATGATTTTACTCTCTATGGGTGTGATTTCCTGGAGGCTCTCTCTATCTTGGGGAAAGTATTAAATAAATGCATTGAAATGAAACTATCCCTTAGTCCCGAGAAGTGTGAGTTCTTGATGAATGCAGGGACTATTCTAGATCACTCAATATCTTAGGAAGGACTGCAAGTGGACCCAAATAAAATTGCTATCATAAAGAGGGTCCCTACTCCTTAGAATCAGATGGATGTCAAAAGATTCTCGGGCTTAGTTGGATACTATAGGATATTCATAAATGATTTTAGCAAAGTAGCGTCACCTTTGTTTGGACGATTGGCCAAGGAATCTGAAATTTTCTAGTCAAAAAGCTACCAAGAGGCCCTAGAAACCTTACAGGACAAGTTGACTACTGCACCCATACTCTGAGGCCCAAATTGGGCTCTTCCTTTCCACATCCACGTTTATGCCTCTGAAAAAGCTATAGGAGCAGGTCTAGGCCAAAGAGATGAAAATTTGCCTTGTGCCATTTATTTCGTCAATAAAAATCTATCTAAGGTTGAATTGAACTATACTGTGACTGAAAAAGAGCTCCTAGTTGTTGTCCATCGTTGAATAAATTTAGACATTACATCACTGGTTACTAGAACTTTGTACATACTAACCATGCTTCAATTAAATATTTGATGAACAAGCCTGATGTGAATGCCAAAATTATTAGATGGTTGCTTTTATTACAATAGTTTGATCTAACTATCATTCATAAGCTCGGTAGAGAAAATGTAGTTGCATTTTTTTGTCTAGACTTTATTTGCCTGTAGGTGAGGAAGGAATGGTTGATGACAACTGCCAAATGAGAATTTATTTTCTATGTCATTTCACTCTCGATGCTTTGCTAACACAACCAACTACTTAGTGGCTACATAGTTCCCTCCAAATTTTTCCTCTAAGGAAAAGAGCATAATTATAAGAAAGATCGCCCCATTCATTTGGATTGGGGGCAATCTCTTCAAGCTAGGCCCAGACAAAATTTTTAGGAGATGTGTCAGGGAGAAAGAAGTATTTGAAATCCTTCTGGCCTATCATGATGGGATTTGTAGAGGTCACTTTGTAGCTAAGAGGACAACCTTCAAGGTACTGCAAGTTGGATACAACTAGCCCATTCTCCACAAAGATGCAAAAAGATACACCAATCGATGTGACCCGTGCTAAAGAATGGGGAAACCTACTCCCGGGGATGAAATTACTTTGTAACCTCAAGTGACTCTTGAGCCATTTGACAAGTGGGGCATGGATTTAATTAGGCCCATTGATCCACCATCAAGGTAGAAAATGTACAAAATTGTGTGCACTGCTTATTTGACAAAGTGGGCTGAAACTAAGGCTGTCAAGGTAGCAATATAAGAGAAAGTGGTTGAGTTCTTAAGGGAAAATTTATTTTACAAGTTTGGGTACCTTAGAGAGCTAATCATTGATCAGGGTGCTCAATTCACCTCACACCTGATTGAAAATCTGTTGAGGCAGCATAAGATCAATCACACGAAGTCAACTGCTTATCATCCTTAGGCCAATGGAAGGCATTCTTAGCAAGGTTGTAAGCACTAGAAGGAATTATCACCAAGGTTGTGAGAAACAACAAAAAATAATTGGCTGACAGACTAGTGGAGGCCACTTGGGCCTATAATACAACCTGGATGACAACCACGGGCTTCACCCCTTATGACTTGGTCTAAGGGAAGCAGGCTCTGCTATCCATTGAGTTTGAGTACAACACTTTGAGAATGGAAACACATTTGGATTTGGATGTCACAAAGGATTAACAAGAGAGGCTGCTCTAGCTCAATGGTTTCGATGAATTCAAGATTCAGGCCCTCCTACACACATAAGTTACTCAAGTACAAAGAAAGGTTTGGCATGAAAAAAACATAAAAAAAAACATCAAAGACAAAGTTTTTCAAGAAGTTGATTGGGATCTACTATATGAATCTAGGTTCAAGGACTTCAAAGGAAAATTGATGACCAGGTGGTTGGGCCCATATCTGATAAAAAAGTACCATGTCAATGGGGCTGTGCAAATAATGATCATTGATGAAGAAGGTAACCCCTTGTTTGTCAATGGATACATATTGAAAACCTATAAAAGACCTCTGTCAAGGAAAGAGTTCATCAGTATCATCATTAAGGAAGTGGATATCCTTGGAAGTGTCTCAACTTCCAGAACACCGAATTCTTCAAGACTGTTTCTATTTTTGAAAAAAATGAAAAAAAGAAAAAGAAGAAAACAATAAGGGACCTAGGTGAAAACCTCCATGAGGAACCTGAGGCCAACGTTTGGGTTGAAAACCTCCTTAAGGATACCCAAGAGTGAAAAAAAAGGAAAATAAAAATATCCCTGGGTGAAAACCTCCCTTGAGGCTCCTAGGGCAAGCAAACAGGTTGAAAAACTCCTTTGAGGCAACCTGAGTGTCTTTCAAAAAAAAGGAAGAAAAAGAGAAAAGAAAAAAAAAACAAAATTCCATGGCAGGGACCTCAAACTTGCCCACTAATAAAACTATGATTTTTATAGGTTTTTAAAGGAAACAAGGACTCAAAGTTCAGAGGGAAGAAAGCCAAGCATCACCCTACTCTTCCTCCATTCACTTCATATCTCCCATGCCTACTATGTATCCATCATCCATCCTCACTTCCAGGCATCACAAACTATTATTTATTCAGTTTTCTGACTTCTACAGGGTTTTTTGTAGTTACTACAGGAGTTTCGTGTAGTATTACACGATGTCTTGAAACACTACATGAATGAAATTTCGATTGGAAAATGATGATGCAGGCCTATTCTAGGTTGAAATAAGGGACCATACACCTCACCACCTCTCACCCAACACCAACCCATGACCATACCAACCTCTGTGTCCATCAAAAACCACTCAGAAAAAATAAAAAATAAAAAAAAAACAAATAAGATAAAAAGAGAGTCCAAGGGTCATGCAATCACTGGCCTCATTTACCTACCACTCCATCTCCTCCATTTCCATCCTTTCAATCCTACATCGCCACCCATTCCTCCTCCAAGTGAAAAAAAAACAAAAAATGATGAAAAATGAAGCTACATGATTTCCCGTAGTAACTATAGGAAACCTTGTATCAACCTGTGTTCTCACAGCAACAGTTTCTACATGCATTCTCCTTCAACACCCATGCAAGAAAGATCTCCTTCACCCCTATAGAAACTATGAATCCTATCGAGAGCTCATTAGTAGTAGTAGAGACCAATCACTTGGAGACAACAATAATGAGGACAACCACATCAACAGGAAGACATATATAGAAAAGTGACCAAGGAAAAGCACTTACCTAAACAAAAAGAAGCACAGCAGGGTCACCCTCCAACATGCATCAACCAAGCGAAGAAAGGCACAGGTATGGAACCTCATCCAAATTATTCCTGAAGTACAATATCATAAAAGTGTAGGAATATGAAAAAGTTTGATTTTATAAACTGGAGGTGGCCAGTTAACTTGGCCACCCTCAACCTGAAAACAAGAAGTGAACTCGCAGTTAGCAGGACACATGCAAATATCACATCAAGAAGAATGAGTTGAAAAGTTGGTTGAGTTAAGTTGTGTGAGAGTGGGTAATGCTTACGAGGGGAGGCTGCATGATAACTAATAGTGGGCCAATGGTCCCAAAGAGGAAATCTCGTACACTATCAATGAATACAATGCTCCAAGGAATTGAACTTAAATAGAAAACATTCCAAACTCTCATGCACCCTTTGTTCATTTAGAGATCAAAGAAGACTGAGACCACCTTGGAGAGACATTGAGGAGGCAAACCTATTTCATCCACTCTACATGAATAAAAACTATAGGAACAACTACAAGAAACATAGGGAGCTACAGGAAACAATGGAAATTCATAGAGAACGTTGAAAGGGGGTGCCTAGGGTCTAGATGCTCATAAATTCTCCTCATCCAAAGCATCACAATGAAAGGTAGGTGGCCCATATCTTGTATGATTTGAATTGATAGATAGGAACAAAAAAATATAATTTTTTAAGTGATTACAATGGTCTTGGGAGTTTGAAAAGAATTGTGAACAATTTAAAAGTTGTGTGGAGATAGAAAGAAATTGCAGCCATCCACCACTATTATAAATTCTTAGTCACCCTAAAAACTAAGGCTAGACTACCAAACTCCCTACAGTCAGCGAACCAGAAAAGAGACATGACAGGAGGGTTTAACAGAAGGGAACCCACAGAGACATCTAGGATACACCTCCATCCCCCTGTGGTATAAATATTTAGAAGGCATAACTGGTTGGGATTCTTTGAGTTGCTCAGAGGGTATGATGATGATGTATCTCAAGAATTTTCCATGGCACTTAACCCTCAGGCTAGAATCAGTGTTACTATTGTGGTAAGAAGAATATCAATTACAATTACTGCTAAAGTAATTAACAGAATCACTACAGTTCATCAAGGGATGCCAGGGAGAAAGGAGGATAAGGTTGCAAGAAATTTTGTGACGAAAAACATATTCATAAGGGATGAAGAGACAATTGAGGACAAATATGGGATAAGAAGGGAAAGCCTTCCCTACCCTTGGAATGAGGTGAGCGATCATATTCTAAAATATATCTCTTGTTAAGGGAGGCTCAGTATAATCTATGGCTATCAATTTAGACTCCTCCATGAGTTGAAATTTGGAGAGGAGATACCCATTGAGAGAAGACTTAGTGGACCCTACTTCTTGCTGCAATCAATAATATACATGAGCCTAAAGGTCCAAGAGGTAAAACATAAGAAATTGGAACACCATGGAATTATTAAGCTAATACTAGAGGATGCCTCGAGCCAACTAAGAATCCACATTCAATGGTCCACATTTAGAGACATGAAAAGAGAGGTTGTGATTGAAATACAATCCCTTGAATATGATAGGGGAAATATCTCTAGTTTGAAGAGGAGGCAAAAGAAGATGAAGAAGAACCTAAAGAGGAAGAAGAAGAACCAAAGGAGGAAGAGGAGACAGAAACAATGAAAACATAGGAGGAAGAAGGAAAAGAATAAGGATAAGAGGAGAAAAGTGAATAGAAAGAACATAAGGAAGAAGCAAGCCCTGAGGAACACACCAAGGGAAGGGAGGAATCTCCAAGGTTATCTCCTTAACCCACTTAGAAGGAGGTAGTTGCTACCTTGACTTCCCTCAGCACATGTATCAAGACAAAAGGGAAAAGATAGAGGTAGACTCCCCTCTATTTCAAAACAAGGAGGAGCACTAGGATCAAACAAGGGAAATTAAAAACACCCACCAAGACTCCAATCATAATTGAGGACTCACCAAAAGAGAAAGAAATCTAGTTTCGCTGGAAATAAAAGGTGAAGAGGGCACATCAAAACAAGCTTTCCCAAATTCTCCCATCACCTATGTTAGGAGGCATGTCACCAGATCATAATCAAAAAATCAAGACAAGGCACGTTTGACCCCATTTTAGAAAGGAAAAAGGCTTCTACAGGATCCTTGGACAGTCCTAGAGGAAACTATGTCAACACTACAGGAAACACAAAAAAAGTAATAGGAAGGATAACAAGGACAAAGGGAATACAAGAAAGCAGCAACACAAGTGTAGGAGGGGGTAGCTTCTTTAAAGACATATAAGGGAGAGTCCCAAGAGCTGCAGGAACCTAGCCCATAGCCTAATTTGAGCTCTTATTATAGATTCATTCAAGGGGGGAGAGTAATACGACATAAATTTTCCATCCCTCTCTTCTTTGAGCTTGAGAAAGAGAAAGGAAGGACACATCGCTCGACGAAAATCACCAAATCAAAGAAGGTAGAGGATGTGGGAAATATGGAAGAGAAGCTACTAGAGATGGGCAGAGATTTGAGTAAGATAAGAGACAGGGAACAAATTATGAGATCTCAACTAGAGGAAGAAAACACATGGCTAAGGAGGCAGTTACAAGAAAAAGAGAGCCAATTGACCACCACAGCAAGCCTCTCCATGGAGGCACTCAAGTGCAGGATGCCACCAAAATCATATGCCTTGTACCTCAAATATCAATGGTTGCAATTTCAGATAAAAACAATGTAAACTTTGAAACGGGAACTATAAACTCAAAACGAAAACTCTGGCCAAAAAACCCCAAAAAAACATCAAAAACAGTGCTAAAAACGAAAAGTGTGTATACTGGAACGATGCTTTTTTTTTAGGTGTCAATTTTGAACGTGTTTTAAAAATGGCAGTGACTACGAAATTTACTACGAAATTTTCGTGCAAAATATAGCTTCAAAACGAAAGTGATGATACTGGAATAATGATTTTTTTTTTAGGGTCAATTTTCAAACTTTTTAAAAAATGCTAATAAAACCAATTTTTTATGTCTCAAACAAAGTTAATTTTTAAGGAAAAAACACATTAATGTTTCTGGTAGAATATCATTTTTCTTTCCTAAGTATAAATTTAACATGTTTTCAACCACAACATGCTAGATACAAAAGAAATTGAAATTTTTTCAACTATAAAATTAAAAAACCACGACATTATGAACAAATTATATCACTGAATGAATTCAAAAGTCTTTATTTGTATACTGAATAAAACAGACATTATATCTCTAATTTGATATTGCATTGTAGATATTTAAACAATAAAATTTATCATACTTAAGACATAATCCAACAACATAAAAATTCTTCATAACTTCTCATTTAACAACATATGGAAAACATTAATTTTATTTGAAGATATGATGCATACATCAGTTATATAATTTGTCTTAAACAATTATTCAAAATCACTCATATTTTCTTGCACACCATCACAATTGACATCTTCAGATGAGTGACTGGATGCTGACGAAGATGTTCCATATTCTTCTCTTTCATCAACTAGTGCCCCATCTGAGTCCACATGCATGCCCAACATTCCAGGTTTTCAAAAGTCTTCTAGATCTACGACTGGTTTCAGCAGACTCCCATGTCAACAATGTTCCTTCTGGTAACAACCTTTTCAGAATCTCTGTCGTCTTGAAGCGAAGAGTTCCTCTCTTTGTTAAATTGAAGTCATAAACTAGTATGTCAACGTCCTCCAATTGTAATATGTCTGTGCGGCGACGATTTATATTTGTACCCTTTCTTTTTCTTTTTCCACCATTTTTTTTGTCAACTACCATCTCTGGCTTATACACACCATTGAATGGGTGTGTATTTGTGGCATACCAATGTACTTCAACACTTGTAACATCCTCATTTTCTGTAAAGACCTTTATAACTTTAGCAACCCAAAATGGATAGCCTTTGGGATCTCCATCTGCTAGCACTGCAATCATGCAACCCTCCTTAATATCATGTACTGAACCCCTATAAAGGTCTTCCATGGCTTCACGTTGTGCACGAGATCTTCTGGAACCAATATACATCTCTCTTTCCATTACCTGTGAAGAATTAATAATACCTTGAGTTTGTTGCTGTTCAACAATGTTTACTTCCTCTTGTTCATTCGACACATTTTGTGGCCAAATAAATGGATTTTTCAAAGGTATATCTTCATTGGTTGTTGTTGAAATGATATCACTTTGATTATTGAAAAATGACTCCCACCAAACTGAATCAGCAATGTCAAAGTACTCATATGTATATCTAATACATCTTTTAATTTCTTCTAGGCAATCAGAATAATTTATATGTCTATTCTGTCTGCATGCATTTTGAACTTCACCAACTGATTGTAATAGCAATATTTTTGATGCAAATATTGGACGATCTGGAATGAACTTCAAAAATTGCAAACCTGATGACGGTGCTTGTTCCGTAGTAGTTGAAAACTTCTTGCCCCATATTAGTGTTTTCCCATCAATTTTTTTTATACGAAATTGATGTTGGAAGCTAATATCATTAAGTTGTTCAATGCATTTCCCCTCACCATATGATCCTAGAATAAACCTTCGCATGTCAACAGTTTCTTCCAACACTTCAAAAGCAGGCTCTGGCATGTATGATTTCTTAATACATTCAATTAGTGATGGCAAGCTCCCAACTTCCTTCCTCCTAAATGTGACTGAAAAACGACTGAACATCTGATCAATATGGTCATGAGTGTGCCCAACAAGAAGGAAACCAACATTTACCTTTTGAAAAATTCTCAATTCAACAAGCATGTTTAGATACCCAAAAACAACCTGATTTTTGTTTTCACGGCAAGTGTTGTCCAATTGTAGATACAAAACTTCAGGAAGATTACCAGACCAATGAGAAATCACATCATGAATTATGGTTATGGTCAGATTTGCATCATTATGAATATTTGGAGCTGTGAAGTACACCCTTGGCAACATTTTCCCATTGAAGACCATACAACCGACCAAGTGAAACTGAATAAAATTTTCCTCTTGTAGATTTTTGGGTGTGCGAACAAAATGTGCTAAAAGTGTTTTCTTCTGGTCCATACCATCAATTATCAAACCCAAATATTTATTTGGATTATCATAACACTTCTTTCGATGCTTGTACAACTTCTTCCTATCATTTTTTTGTTGTTCGCGATGCTCTTGAAGTTCTTTGACAATTAAATCTACACAACATAAAAGAAATTCATTAAGAAATATGTTTTCATAGTTGATGACTATACAATTTTAAAAGTAAAAGTTATGAACACTTACCTCTTTCTGAGCCTTCACATTTGTCCCTTTTTGATTTAAGAGAAGCACATGTACTGCAAATCCCCATCCTTGTCTTCTTAGGAATACGAACATTATTGAATTCTTTCTTCCATATCTTCACAAAATATTGATATGTAATAAATTGGCCCTGTCCCTCAGCAATTTCTGCATATTCTTTGTATAAGTTGTAGATTTCTCGTCTTGAAAAATTATCTCGAATATGTATTGTCTCTCTATTTGGCATACACTCTCCATGCTTTGAAAAGAAATCTTTCATCCATGACATTTCAGTATTTGATAATGGCCCAAACTGTCTTTTATAACGTACTTCTGAATAAAATGTGGGATCCTTTTCCAAATTTTCTTGAATTCTCGAGAGACGAAAATTCCCAATTGAATGAAACATTTTGAAAGCTTTTCTACACAATAATAAATTCCTAATATGATAATCATAACCTGACAATGTAGATTGCATGCAGCCAACTAAATATGAGTTTTGCATGCTTTTATTCATTGACAAATATCTCTTCCTGCTTTCTAATGCAAATGTGAAATCCATACGTTTCAAGCAATTTTTTTGGCAACATTCACTTGAAATGAGAGCGTTGATAGAACTTCTTCTCGCCAGATATTCTGCTCTACCCCTTGTATAACTAGAATAGTTTGCATTGATACGAAAAGGTCTGCTCCTACTCCTCGATACAATATTTCTTGGCAACATCTCCATCATTGGATCATCATTTTTATAAGGATTTTCATCATCATTAAGAGGAATGCTATCCACACTAAGATCAGCTCTGATTTTCAAATTTTGACTGAGAGGATACCCTTCATCTTCCCCTTCTTCAGTGCTACTATCATAGTCTTTAGAATTCAGACTAAATGGAAAATCTGACTTGATGTTTAATGGATATTCTTCCTCATGTACATTGTCAGTGCTACTCTCATAGTCCATAGAATTAGGACTACGTTGAAAATGTGGCTGTTTACTTATTGAAGATGCTACATCCTGTTCTTTGTCACTGCTACCTTTATACTGATTAGAATTAGGACTAACTGCATCATCCTGTTATTCATCACTGCTACTCTCATAGTCCTTAGAATCAGGACTAAGAGGACATTGTGATACTCCAATCTTTTGAAAATCATCATCCTGCGCTTCATCACTGCTGCTCTCATAGTGCTTAGAATCATGACTAAGAGGACGTTGTGATACTCCAATCTTTTGAAAATAATCATCCCGCGCTTCATCACCGCTGCTCTCATAGTCCTTAGAATTAGGACTAAGTGGACACTTTGACACTCCATTCTTTTGAAATTCATTATCGCACTCATCATCACTGCTGCTCTCATAGTCCTTAGAATTAGGACTAAGTGGACACTTTGACACTCCATTCTTTTGAAATTCATTATCACACTCATCATCATTGCTGCTCTCATAGTCCTTAGAATTAGGACTAAGTGGACACTTTGACACTCCATTTTTTTGAAATTCATTATCACACTTTTCATCACTACTGCTCTCATAGTCCTTAGAATTAGGACTAAGTGGACACCGTGACACTCCATTATTTTGAAATTTGCCATCATGCATGTCAAAACTGCTGTTCTCATAGTCTTCAGAATTAGGACTAAGTGGACACCGTGACCCTCCATTCTTTTGAACTTCACCATCACACTCTTCAAAACTGCTACTCTCATAGTCCTCAGAATTAGGACTAAGTGGACATCGTGACACTCCATTCTTTTGAACTTCACCATCATGGTCTTCATCACCGCTGCTTTCATAGTCCTTAGAATTTGGACTAAGTGGAATCTGTGACTCTTTATTAATTTGAAATTCTCCATCCCCTCTTTCATCAGTGCTGCTCTCGTAGTCTTTAGAATCGGGACTAAGTGGAAGAATTGACTTTCTATTCATAGTGGAGGAATTCCCGCTATATTCATCAATATGAATAGAGTTGTTACGCGATGAAGATGCAACAGAAAATGTCATGAAAATTGTATCTCAGACAACTGGAATGACTCAGCTATGTAAGACACTTTATAATCCATCTCAACTGTGATGTGAAAAAGGTAGCTTAAAATGAACATGATATCAAGGTTACTCTCACTATAATTTAGTAAGATATTTCCAAACTAAACTACAACGGAGTCTGCGATGGATCATGGTCAAAATGAAAACGTTACACTAAAAAGGATAACAAACTCATTATGTATTTACAAGATTGGAAGGGAGTATCTCAAGAAAGATAAACCTCATTTTAAAACTGACTATTTCTGATTCTGGAGTTCACAACTAATATATCAATATGCACATGTTAAGAATCACCATGATTGCAATCAACATGACTCTAAACATGTCAGGAAGTTCCAGATGACAGTCAATCACGGAAAGTTGGTACAATAACGAGCTATCAATGTAAAGAAAGACCAGCAAGATCTTGTTGAAGATGGTGTATAAATCGAAACTTCACCATCAGAACAATCCATCCCTTTCAAATAGAAGATGTTGAATGATACAAATGGAGTCTCCTAAGAATATTATATAGCTTAAAGAATGAAATATTCCCTCCAAAATTATTCCCTCCAAAAAATTTCGCGAAAATATTTCCCTCCAAAAATTTTCGCGAAAATATTTCCCTCCAAAAGTTTGTTAGATTTATTTACCTTTATTATTTTATTCTACAATTGATTGAAAAATGTAAACTAATTTTTTTTATGAAATCAATCACTGAAATTCAAATTGTAAACTACAACTTCTATATTAATTATTCTAATAGTTAAAGTATATAATATTTACTAAACAACTATTTTTTTTTTTTTTAATTTTTATAATATATTCTAAAACAAATTAATCCCACATTCAATCCATTGTAAAATAACTCTACAATATTCGCTCTATAATAATTTAAAACAAATTATCCCACATTAATCGTACAGAAAAACATCTTCGTAATTTCACTTATATATTAAATTTCGTTATCACTATTACTTACCTCACATCCAGGTTTTCTGAAGTTCGTTGAAAGACTTATGAATTTGTGGAGCAGCTATATTGCTATCAACAACATATTCAACGAAGAATTATCGCAATTGAAAGGTAAGTTCAATTTTTTTTTCAAAATTTTCATATTAAATTAATTTAACGAAGAAGATTTTTTTTTTTAAATTAATAATTTTTCCAAGCCAAAATAACAATTATGTCAATCGTGAGCATGGTGGACCCAATCAAAGTCAATCACCCAATAACCGTGGGTAGGCCGTCGTCGTGACCCCTTCCCCCAACCCATTACCGATCTTTCCCATTCACCCATGCCCTCTTCCCCCTTCTACCCTACCCATGCGCCAGCCCTTGCCACCCCCAACTCACCCACCCATGCACCCTTTCCCCAACTCTTCCTTCCCTACCCCACAACTCTCCTCCCCATAAACCAACCCCCTAACTCCCATTCCCCTCCAATCTCAACTCCTCCCCCCCTTCCTTAACGTCGGCCCCATGGGCCCCACACCTAACTCCTTCCCCCTCTGTTTCCTTACCCGTGCCCCCTCTCCCTCCACCTCCTTCCCTCGCCACTCGCACCCCCACACCCTAACTCTGACGCCCCTGGCCGCCGCACCCCACGCTATCCCCCATCCCCCCCTTTCCGACTGCCCCCTATACCCCCCTCTCGCTCCCCGCACCCCATCCCCCATACACCCACCCCCACCCCCCTTCCCCCCGCGCCCTATCCCCCCTACCTATTCTGCCCCCACCCCCCCCTCCCCCTTCTGCCCCTGCCCCCTCCCCCTCCCTTCTGCCCCTACCTCTACCCCCCCCATCCCCAGCACCTACCCTTACCCCCCCCCCCACCCCTACCCTTACCCACCCCTCCCATCCCAACCCCTACACCCTACCCGCGCCCTACCCCCCCCTACCCTTACCCCCCCCATCCCCTACCCTTACCCATCCCCACCCCTACACCCTACCAGCGCCCTACCCCCCTACAACCCCCCCCCACCCTTACCCATCCCCCCCCACTACCCCCTACCCTTACCCCCTACCCGCGCCCTACCCTTACCACTCCCCCCCCCAACCCCTACCCTTACGCCCCCCCATCCCCCTACCCTCCCACCCGCGCCCTACCCCACCCCCCCCCATCCCCCCTACCCCCTACCCCCCCCCCACCCCTCCCCCTCCCCGGCCCCTCCGCCCACCCCGCCCACCCCTCCCCCTCCTCCGCCCCCTCCCCGGCCCCTCCGCCCACCCCGTCGGCCCCTCCCCCTCCCCCGCCCCCTCCCCGGCCCCTCTGCCCACCTCCCAGCCCCCCCGCCCCCTCCGCCCACCCCTCCCCCTCCACCCACCCTGCCCTGCCCCCAGCCCCCTCCGCCCACCCCGCCCTCCCCCGGCCCCCTCCGCCCGCGCAACGCCACCCCCGGGCCACCCTGCCCCGCCTGACCGGCCGGAATCGACCCGTCGCCGGTCGGGTGGGGCGAGGCGGCCCGGGGGTGGCGCTGCGTGTGTGGAGGGGGCCGGGGGGAGGGCGGGGTGGGCGGAGGGGGCCGGGGAGGGGGCGGGGTGGGCAGAGGGGGAGGGGAGGGGGTGGGGTGGGCGGAGGGGCCGGGGAGGGGGCGGGGGAGGGGGAGGGGTGGGCGGGTTGGGGGGTGGGGGAGGGGTGGGCGGAGGGGCCAGGGAGGGGGGGGGAGGCCGAGGTGGGCGGGGGAGGGGTGGGCGGGGTGGCTGGGGAGGGGGAGGGGTGGGGGAGGGGGAGGGGTGGGCGGGTTGGGCCAGGGAGGGGGAGGGGGCGGGGGGGGGGAATGGGGGGGGGGGGGGGTAGTGGGGATGGGGGGGTAGGGCGCGGGTAGGGGGTAGGGGGGGGTAGGGGGATGGGGGGGGTAAGGTTGGGGGTGGGGGGGGGGGGGTAGTGGGGTGGGGTGTTAAGGGTAGGGCGCGGGTAGGGGGTAGGGTATAGGGGTGGGGATGGGTAAGGGTAGGGGATGGGGGGGGGGGGGTAAGGGTAGGGGGGGGGGGGGGGGGTAAGGGTAGGGGGGGGGGGTAAGGGTAGGGGCGGGTAGGGTGTAGGGGGGGGGGGGTGGGGGTAGGGGTAGGGGCAGAAGGGGGGGGGGAAGGGCGGGGGGATGGGGTAGGGGTGGGGGGGGGGGCGCGCGGTGTGGGGAGCGGTGGGCGCAGTGGGGAGGGGCGGCCGCGGGGAGGGGTTGGGGGGTGTAGGGGGTTTGGGGGGATGGGGGGGGGCAGGGGTTAGGGGGGGTGGGGGGTTAGGGCGCGGGGGGCGAGGGGGCGAGGGGGTTTTGGGGGCGGGGGGCGAGGGGGGATGGGGCATGGGAGTGTGGGGGAACGGTAGGGGGTAGGGTGAGGGAAGGGGAGGGGGGGGCTGGGGAGGGGGGGAAGCTTAGGGGGTTGTGGGGGGCGCGTGGGTAGGGGCTCGCCCATACTTGCCTAAATGTCCATTTAGCCTCATTATCCCTCACCTGACCTCCCACTCGCCCATCGACCAGCCTGCCCGTTAGAGGTGGCTGGGCAATTCTGATTATACAAATAAAAAATTTATGGTATATTTTTGTTATTAATTTAAGTTAATATGTTTTTTTATTTACTAATTTATGTGTTTTTTTATAGGAAAATGGCATCAAGAAAAATTTCTGTGAATCTTTCTGGACCAAAGAGTCTTAAAGGTGTATCTTCAAAAAACATTGGTGAACGAACTCCACCTGAGCTCATGCCTACAAATATTTCAAGTGCTTTAAGTGATAAGAAGCTAATCTCAGATTGGAAAAGTTCAAAAGAGGTGAAATTTCCATCAATAGTCTGGTATGTGAAAGAAAGAGAGAGCACAACTGTGAATATATATCTATACATTGATATACCCCATAATAATGAAAATTTGGAGGTGATGGGAAGAGTCATAGATATGTGTTCGGTACCAAACACTGAAGTTGTTTACGTACTTACAAAAGCTCCCAAGTCACATGAAAGGATTAAATACCGACTATCATATTCATTATATGACACGAGAGAGGTATCTACAAAGTTGTGTAAACAAATCGTAAATGAGATGACACAAACCATCGTAAGTATTGTTATTTGTATTTTTATTTTGCGTTCTGGAAGTGTCTCGCTATATTTTTTTAACTTTGTTTATATTAACATATGATATTTTGTTTGGCAAAATTTTGTTGAACGCTGTTCAATTAGGTTGGAAGGCATTCATTTCATAGAGCATGATATCATGAAAGTTGTCAGCCATTTTTACTCAGTGTCAGAAGGAGATATGGAAAACATGGAAAATGTAGTAATTGACGATGCTACAAAACTACATCCAAAGAATTAGAAAAAAAGGAACAATGTAAACTATGAAACGGGAACTATAAACTCAAAACGGGAACTCTGGCCAAAAAACCCCAAAAAAACATCAAAAACAGTGCTAAAAACGAAAAATGTGTATACTAGAACGATGTTTTTATTTTTTAGGCGTTAATTTTGAACATGTTTTAAAAATGGCAGTAACTACGAACTTTACTATGAAATTTTCGTGCAAAATATAGCTTCAAAATGAAAGTGATGATACTAGAATAATGATTTATTTTTTTTAGGGTCAATTTTCAACATTTTTAAAAAATGCTAATAAAACCAAATTTTTATGTGTCAAACAAAGTTGTTTATGAGGAAAAAAAACACATTAATGTTTTTGGTAGAATATCATTTTTCTTTCCTAAGTATAAATTTAACATGTTTTCAACCATAACATGCTAGGGTGGGCGCCACAGCGCGACTCGTCACCTACCTCTAACCCCCTTCTCGACACCCTTACTACCTTCACCCACAACCCACACCCCTGACCCCTTTAATCTCTACCAACCCAACCCAACGCCTGCCCGAGCGCCCTCACCCTTCCCCCTGCCTGGCCCGGGCGCCCTCTCAACCCCAGCCCCCCCAACCCTCCCAACCCCCCCCCCCCGCCGGCCGGGAAGCCTTGCAACCCTCCCCGCCCGGGCGCCCACACAACCCCCCGTGCCCAAACCCTCTCAACGCCCCCCTCCCCTGGCCCGGGCGCCCTCACCCGCCCCCCGGCCCTGGTGCCCTCACCCACCCTCACTCGCCGACCCACCCGGCCCGGGCACCCTGCCAACCCCCCCCGCCCAGGCGCCCACACAACCGCCCGCGCCCCAACCCTCTCAACCCCCCCTCCCACCAGCTCGGGCGCCCACAACCGCCCCGCCACCCGGCCCCGGCGCCCTCACCCACCCCCGGGCCTGGGCGCCCTCACCCACCTTCACCCGCCTGCCCGCCCGGCCCGGGCACCCTCACCCGCCCGCCCGCCAGGCCCAGGTACCCTCACTCGCCCCCTCGCCCGGCGCCCTCACCCGCCCCCCCCCGGGCGCCCTTAGCGGCCCGAGCGCCCTCACCCGCCGGGCCTGGGCGCCCTCACCGGCCCGAGCGCCCTCACCCGCCGGGCCCGGGTGCCCCCACCCGTTTGGCGCCCTCACCCGCCCCCCCCTTCCACCCCCCCCCCACACCCGTCTGGCACCCGCCTACCAGCCTGGGCGCCCTGACCCACCCTGCCTCGGCCGCGCCACCGCCCGGCGCCCTCACCCGCCCGCCCGCACGGCGCCCTCACCCGCCTCACCCGCCCGGGTGCCCTCACCCGCCCGCCCGACACCCTCACCCACCTAACCCAACCGGCGCCCTCACCCGCCTCACCCGCCCGGGCGCCCTCGCCCGCCCGCCCGGCACCCTCACCCACCTCACCCGCCCTCACCCACCCGCCCGCCCGGCGCCCTCACCCGCCTCACCCGCCGGGCGGGCGGGCGGGTGAGGGCGCCTGGGCGATTCCCGGAATCGCCCTGCCGCACAGGCGATTCCCGGAATAGCCCTGCAGCCCGGGCGATTCCGGGAATCGCCCGGGCGGCAAGGCGATTCCGGGAATCGCCCGGGCGACCTCAACCGTCCGCCCGCCCGGCGCCCTCACCCGCCCGGCGCCCTGCCCTCGCTCGCCCGTGCCCTCACCCGCCCGGCGCCCTCACCCGCCTCACCAACCGGGCGGGCGGCGGGTGAGCCCTGCCGCCCGGGCGATTCCCGGAATCGCCCAGTCGCCCTCACCCGCCCGCCCGCCCGTGCCCTCGCCCTCCCGGCGCCCTCACCAGCCTCACCCGCCCGTGCCCTCGCCCGCCCGGCGGGTGAGGCGGGTGAGGGCGCCGGGCGGGCGAGGGCGCCGGGCGGGCGGGCGAGTGTGGGCCCCCGGGCGATTCCCGCCCTCACCCGCTCGCTCGCCCGTGCCCTCGTCCGCCCGGCGCCCACACCCGCCTCACCTGCCCGACGGTCGGGCGGGTGAGGGCGCCGGGCGGGCGAGGGTGCCGGGCGGGCGGGCGGGTGAGGGCGCCCGGGCGATTCCCGGAATCGCCGGGCACCCTCACCCGCCCGCCCGCCCGTGCCCTCCCCCCCGGCGCCCTCACCCGCCTCACCCTCCCGTGCCCTCGCCCGCCCGGCGGGTGAGGCGGGTGAGGGCGCCGGGCGAACGAGGGCACGGGCGGGCGGGCGGGTGAGGGCGCCCGGGCGATTTCGGCAATTGCCCGGGCGGCAGGGTGATTCCGAGAATCGCCCGGGTGCCCTCACCCGCTCGCCCGCTCGGCGCCCTCGCCTGCCCGGTGCCCTCACCCGCCCGCCCGCAGGGCGGGTGAGGCGGGTGACGGCGCCGGGCGGGCGATGGCGCGGGCGGGTGGGCGGGTGAGGGCGCCCGGGCAGCAGGGCGACTCCCGGAATCGCCCGGGCGCCCTCACCCCCCGCCCGCCCGTGCCCTCGCCCGCCCGGCTCCCTCACCCGCCTCACCCGCCCGGCAGCCCGTGCCCTCGGCCCGGCGTCGCCTCACGGCTCCGGGCGGACGGGCGGGTGGGGGGGTGAGGGCGCCGGGCGCCCGAAATCGCCCGGGCGCCCTCACCCCCCCGCCCGCCCGCCCCGGCGGCCCTCACCCGCCCGGCCCGGCGGACAGGCGGGTGAGGGGCCCGCCCAGGTGCCCGGGCGTCGGGGCGGGTGAGGCGGGTGAGGGCACGGGCACGGGCGGGCGGGGGGTGAGTGCGCCCGGGCGATTCCCGGCGGGTGAGGCCGGTGAGGGTGCCGGGCGGGCGGGCGGGTGAGGGCGCCCGGGCGATTCCCGGAATCGCCCGGGTGCCCTCACCCGCCCGCCCGCCCGTGCCTTCGCCCGCCCGGCGCCCTCACCCGCCTCACCCGCCCGTGCCCTCGCCCGCCTGGCGGGTTAGGCGGGTGAGGGCGCCAGGTGGACGGGCGGGTGAGGGCGCCGGGCGATTCCGGGAATCGCCCGGGGCCCTCAGGGGGCCCGGGCGATCGCCGGCCTCGCACCCTCTCGCCCTCAATCGCCCGGGCGCCCTGCCCTCGCCCCCCCGGCGCCCTCACCCGCCTCACCCGCCGTGCCCTCGCCCGCCCGGCGGGTGAGGCGGGTGAGGGCGCCGGGCGGGCGAGGGGCACGGGCGGGCGGGCGGGTCAGGGCGCCCGGGCGATTCCCGGAATCGCCCGGGCGCCCTCACCGCCCGCCCCCCCGCCCGCCGGGCGGGTGAGGCGGGCGGGTGAGGGCGCCGGGCGGGCGAGGGCACGTGCGGGCGGGCGGGTGAGGGCGCCCGGGCGATTTTCGGAATCGCCTGGGCGCCCTGACCTGCCCGCCCGCCCGGCGCCCTCGCCCGCCCGGCGCCCTCACCCGCCCGCCCGCCCGCCCCGTGACCTCGTCCGCCGGCGGCCCCTCACCCGCCTCACCCGCCCGGCGGTCGAGGCGGGTGAGGGCGCCGGGCGGGCGAGGGCGCCGGGCGGGCGGGCGGGTGAGGGCGCCAGGGCGATTCCCGGAATCGCCCGGGCGCCCTCACCCGCCCGTTCGCCCGTGCCCTCGCCCCTCTGGCGCCCTCACCGCCTCACCCGCCCGTGCCCTCGCCGCCGATGGGTGAGGCGGGTGAGGGCGCCGGGCGGGCGAGGGCGCCGGGCGGGCGGGCGGGTGAGGGCGCCGGGCGATTCCGGGAATCGCCCGGGCGCCCTCACCCGCCCAGCGCCCTCGCCCGCCCGCCCGCCGGGCGTGTGAGGCGGGTGAGGGCGCCGGGCGGACGAGGGCACGGGCAGGCGGGCGGTTGAGGGCGCTCGGGCGATTCCGGGAATCGCTCGGGCGGCAGGGCGATTCCGGGAATCGCCCGGGCGCCCTCACCCGCCCGCCCGCCTGGCGCCCTCGCCCGCCCGACGCCCTCACCCGCCAGCCCGCCGGGCGGGTGAGGCGGGTGAGGGCGCCGGGCGGGCGATGGCGCCGGGCGGGCGGGCGGGTGAGGGCGCCCGTGCGGCAGGGCGATTCTCGGAATCGCCCGGGCGCCCTCACCCGCCCGCCCGCCCGGCGTTCTCGCCCGCCCGACGCCCTCACCCGCCCGCCCGCCCGGCGCCCTCGCCCGCCCGGCGCCTCACCCGCCCGCCCGCACGGCACCCTCGCCCGCCCGGCGCCCTCACCCGCCTCACCCACCCGTGCGCCCTCGCCCGCCCGCCCGGCACCCTCACCCACCTCACCCGCCCGGGCGCCCTCGCCCGCCCGCCCGCTCGGCGCCCTCACCCTCCTCACCCGCCCTCGCCTGCCCGCCCGCTCGGCACCCTCACCCTCCTCACCCGCCCTCGCCCGCCCGACCCTCGCCCGCCCTCGCCCGCCCGGCGCCCTCGCGCGCCCGCCCGGCACCCTCACCCGCCTCACCTGCCCGTGTGCCCTCGCCCGCCCGCCCGCCCGGCACCCTCACTCGCCTCACCCGCCCTCGCCCGCCCGCCTCGCCCGCCCTCCCTCGCCTTCCCAGCGCCCTTGCCTGCCCGCCCTCACCCACCCTCGCCCGCCTGCCCGCCCGCCGCCGTTACTCGCCACACCCGCCCGCTCGGCGCCCTCACCAGCCTCGCCCGCCCGCCCGCCACGACGCCCTCACCCGCCCGCCCGGCGCCCTCATCCGCTTGCCCGCCAGGTGCCCTGACCCGCCCGCCCCCCCGCACGTGCGCCCTGACCCGCCGGCCCCCCGGGCCACCCTCACCCACCCTGCCTCAGCTGCACCCCCCCGGCAGGCGGCATGGCGATTCCGGCAATCGCCCGGGTGGCCCTCACCCGCCCGCCCGCCCGGCGCCCTCACCCGCCTTGCCCCCCCAGGCGCCCTCGTCCGCCCGCCCGTCCGGCGCCCTTGCACGCCCGACACCCTCACCCGCCTCACCCGCCCGGGCGCCCTCGCCCGCCTGCCCGCCCGGCACCCTCACCCGCCTCACCTGCCCGCCCGCCCTCGCTCGCCCGCCCGCTCGGCGCCCTCGCCCGCCCGCCCCGCGCCCTCACCCGCCCAGGCGCCCTCGCCCGCCCGCCCGACGCCCTCACCCACCTTACCCTCCCGGGCGCCCCCGCCCGCCCGCCCCGGCGCCCTCACCCGGCTGCCCGCTCGACCGGCAGCCCCCCCCACCTCACCCGCTTGGCGCCCTGACCCGCCCGCCCCCCTGCCCGGGCGCCCTGACCCAACCTCCCCCCCCCCCGGGGCGCCCTCACCCACCCTGCCTCGTCTGTGCCACCCGGGCGGCCCCCGCCCCGGCCCGGCAAGCGGCAGGGCGATTCTGGTAATCGCCCTGCCGCCTGTCGGCGGGGGCGCGGGCCGCCCGGGTGGCGCCTGCCTCGGCTGCGCCACCCGGGTAGCCCGCGCCCCCGCCTGGTGAATCACGTGTGGCAAAAAAGGCAAAGGAACCCCAACCACCATTACATGGAATGTTTGGAAAGACATACATTGGGAGTTTCGCAGACATCAAAGACCCATTAGAAGAGGAAAATGAGAAAAATGAAACAGAAAATATTGTGGAAGAGGACAATGATGAAACTCTAGAGGACAAAGAGTTTGGATTGCGTGACATTGTTGATTAAATTTAAGTTATGCTTGTAAATCAAGCTTTGCAATGTTTTGACTTTGACATTTTATGAGAAGAATAAACACTCAATTATGGTTGTTATACGTTCAATATTGGTAATATGTGATTTTTGCATTGATTTTTAAGTTAATCATTATTTTTTGAAAAAAAAAAATGATTTTTATTATTTTTTTGACATGAAATTCATAGAAAAAACTATTATTTAACCATTTTTAGTTAAAATTATCGTATAAAAATTGTGATTTTGACATGTCAATTCTAACAAAAAATTATCAAAACGTGTAGTTTTTTAGTTATATTTATGTTAAAAATGGTTATTTTTATGTCCATTGTTAAAAAATATTGTTTTTTAGAAACAATTATTTCATGTCGATTGAAAAATTAATTAAGGATGTATAAATATGTAGAATATCGAAAAGTCTAAATATCGACCTTCTAATTTAAAAATGCAAAACAGTAAAAACCTCACGATTTTTTTTTTTTAAATTATAATAAAAAACAAGGAAATGTGAAGAAAACGACCACTTCAAAAATTATCAAATTTACTAAATAATTATTTACATTTTATACATTAAAAAATTTAAAGCCAAAAAACAGGGCTTTTAAGAAAGGAGTGTGATGCAGAATGCTCACTTTTTAAAATCAGCATGAAAATCACTACCATTCTAAAACGTGATGTACATAAAAAAAACTAAAGTGCCAAAAACTATGCTCTAGAAAAAACATGTCCGTTCTGCATCACCCATTTTCAAAATCAGGTCACTTTTTAGCTATCTCTACGAAACGGGTAACAGTATCAGTTCCCGTTTCATAGTTTACATTGTTAAGGCCTCTGGTGGATAAATATAGCAATGGTAAACAAGTTACTTTTGAGGACGATGAAGTTGAAATTGAAAATGAAGCATGTGTTGCCATTACTGAAGATGACATTGGAACTGAGGAAGGTCGTAAAAGACCAAAAGTAACAATGCCCAAGAATAGATCTCTTGAGAATGTTATGACGAAAAAAAGTAGAGTTGAAGATCTTGAAGTAGTCATTACCAGCAGTCAAGAACCTAGTGAAACTTCAAAAGAAAGCAGAGAAATCATTACACCAGGAGCTGATTTAGATGATGGCATAATCGAAACAAAACAAAATGCCATTCGACAGAATTTGACAAAGAGAAACTTAATTGATGGTGGTCGTACATTTCAGTTAAATGTCAGACAAACCTATAAGGCAAGTGAAGGACAATGCCAATATCAAGTCAGAAAGCCACATCATCTGCATGTTCACAACTTGAAGACATTGATGAGGTACAATCCATATGCTCATGTGGTTAGTTATGTGCTTCTTGTTGATCCACTTCAAGTTCCCAACAAAGAAGAATTTGATAAGTCAAAATGTTTTGAATACAATTATTATGTGCTTGGGGGGAACCATTCTGTTGAAGCTCAAAGACAATTGATGGAGGAATATCCTAATAACCCACGTTTTGAAACAATGAAATGTATCATTTATGCTGGTTTAAATGAAACAGAAGCAAAGTTAGTGGCATGGGATCATAATTCAGATAATGAATATAGGATGTCTATGACTTTGATCCAAAAGGTTAGATTTATTCATAGTGAATTCCTAGAAAAATGTGGTGGGGATAAGATGAATATTACTGCAGATTTCTGAAAGGAATGTTGTATGGAAATAGGCTATCAAATTGAAGAGAAAGCCAATTCAAAAGGTGGAAAAGACATCAGATATAGCGATTTATTCAGAGGTGTTGATAACATTTTCCAATTGGCATTTAGAACTGGAGATATTTAGAATTTGATTGATGACATTTTTAGCATGTGGGAAGACATTGGTATTAAAAACCAGAGGGTCAAAAAGTCTAAGCCATTGATATGTAGCAACAATAAATCAGCTCCTGAACTGAAGCAACTTCCAGACGATATGACCATCACGCCTTGGAGGGCGATGCAAGGAGTGAAAGATGAAAAAATTGTCAAAAAAATATTATCTCGTGTGAGGTCAGGGGAATTATCATTGGAAGAAATGTCTGAAGAATTTCAAAAGTAAGTTTGCTGAATTATTTTTACTTATTTCCAGGATTATAGTTATCTTTTAAATAAAACATGTTGTTATTGGTAGTATTTGTTATACATATCATTATATTAACTTTTTCTTACTTTATCTATGCAGTCACAAAGTTTACATGAAAATTCAGGAACAAATGGTTAAATTGTTGAATGAAGATAGTTGGGATGATGTTGTACGCAACTATCCAGATTCAAGTTCTACATCAACATTAAAAGCTTTTTATCTTGCATTTAAAAAGGTAACTTGATTTATACATTCAATTTTAATCATCTATGTACTATTTTTAATTTAAAACTTACACATACATTTGTTTGTTTGGTAAAAGATGAGGAAAGAAGATAATGGAGCACCAGACAGTTTCAAGACTTTTATTGAAAAAATAAAGATTGAAAGACTGAGAAAGCAACGTATTAAGAATGTTGAACTTGATCCAACTCTTAATCATTTCATTTGGAATGGGCTAGACACTATTCAATATCAAGTAATACAAGGCGACTGTGAAGACATTGCTAAACTCGTACCAAAAAGGGATTATGCCCTGGTTATTGCAGATATTCCCCATGGTTTCAATATTCCAAACATTTACTATGATAGTGACCCTTATACTTATCAAGCTTTTAATAAAGTGGTGGTGGGATTTATGGAAGTGACGTCATCACCATTATGGAGATTTGTGACATTTCATTCAGACACACAATTGGCAATGGTATTGTCAAGCTTCAAGGGGAAAACAAATTCAAGGATGCAGCTTACATGGTAAGATGTTTAAAGGTATATTTGATTAATGTTGAAAAATTAATTTATGTACAAGTTAATTGAACTTTTACTATTTTATGTTACAGGAAAAAGTCAAATCTTCTTAACAATGAATATCAACAATTTATAAATGACTATGAATTCATTCATATTGATAGTTGGGCAAAAGATGATAGCCATATGTCTATGATTTTTAATCGGGTGGACAGAAAGAGTCATAGCCAAATACTGACTTATGATGCTGTTGTGAGAAAACTAACATATGAAGACAAAGAAACGAAATGAGAGATAGTTAACATTTATTAGAAACCATAATTATTGATTAACTATCTTATAGATATATGTTCAAATGAAGGAGATTGGGTTCTGGATTTATTTTCTGGCTCAGGTAGGTTTTGCCACATGGAATTGAATTTCGATATGTTCTTTTTTTTAATTAATATGTCATTGTACTAATTTACTTCATTATTTTTTTGTGCTTGATAATTAGGTACAACACTAGCATGCTGCCTTCAAAAAGGAAGAAATTGCATTGCAATTGAGAAAGATCCATTACAATGCAATTTCATTCAGCAAAGAATTAATGCTCTTCAATTTCTTCCAGATGCAATGCAAGAAATTGGGTTGAAGAAAGGGGACTTTAGTGAATCACGTGTGGCAAAAAAGGAAAAGGAACCCCAACCACCATTACATGGAATGTTTGGAAAGACATATATTGGGAGATTTGCAGACATCAAAGACCCATTAGAAGAGGAAATTGCGCAAAAGGAAGCAAAAAATATTGTGGAAGATGACAATGATGAAACTCTAGAGGACGAAGAGTTTGGATTACGTGACATTGTTGATTAAATTTAAGTTATACCTGGAAATCAAGCTTTGCAATGTTTTGACTCTGACATTTCATGAAAAGAATAATCAATGAATTAAAGTTGTTATGTGTTCAATATTTGTAATTTGTGATTTTCGCATTGATTTTTAAGTTAATTATTATTTTTTGAAAAAAAAGTTGTTATTATTATTTTTTTGACATGAAATTCATAAAAAAAACTATTATTTGACCATTTTTAGTTAATATTTTTGTATAAAAATTGTGATTTTGACATGTTAATTCTAGCAAAAAATTATCAAAACGTTTAAGTTTTTTGTTATATTTATGTTAAAAATGGTTATTTTTATGTCCATTGTTAAAAAATGTTGTTTTTTAGAAACAATTATTTCATGTGGATTGAAAAATTAATTAAGGATGTATAAATATGTAGATTATCTAAAATTCAAACTATCGACTTTCTAATTTAAAAACGCAAAACAATAAAAACCCCACTAAAAAAAAAGTTAAGATAGAGAACAAGAAAATATGAATAAAATGACCACTTCAAAAACTATCAAATTTAGTAAATAATTTTTTACATTTCACACACTAGAAAATTTAAAGTCAAAAAATAGGTCTTTTAAAAAAAGGGTGTGATGCAGAATACTCACTCTTTAAAATCAACATGAAAATCACTACCATTCTAAAACTTAATGCACATGAAAAAAATTAAAGTTCCAAAAACCATGTTCTAAAAAAAACATGTGTATTCTGCATCATCACTTTTGAAAATCGGGTCATTTTTTTGCTATCTCTACGAAACGGGTAACAATATCAGTTCCCGTTTCAAAGTTTACATTGTTTAAAGACATTAGCACAACATGGGACTATGCCTTTCCAAGACTATAAGCAGTTCATTGAACTATGTGACAAGAGCACCCTAGAGCATAAGGCTAAGATATCTGAATTCTATTTGCACAACCTGGCCTTAACAAAATTGAATGTGTGGGACCCCAATGCAAAGTTGGGGGACTTACAACTAATGGCCCTTGCATCATGGAGGATTCATGAGGAGGCCAGAGTTAAGAAGGTGAATAGGGTGTTGGAAAGAGAAAAAAGGGAGCCCATTTACATCAAAGCAGAACAAATAAATTCAATGGCTTCCATTAGCACCCACAACATCATCTCCAATGATCCCTAGCTTGCACCAGGATACCTAGCTACACAAGAGCAAGCAATCACACATTTTGAGAACACCTTGATATTGCTAGGGAATGAAAGCCTACAAGCATGCTAAAGGATATGGGGCACCCTACCATACATCCTAAGGATCAGGGAGTATCATTCCCCTAAAAGGATGAGAGATGAACTAGAAAGGACCCCACTGTATAAGAATGCACTACAGAGGCTCAAAATCAATTGGATTGGTTTGAAACTTAGTCCACCCTTACTATTGGGTATGCTAACAGGTAGAAAGGAGGAAGAGGAGAGAAAGCAGTAGGAGGAAATATAGAAACATGCAGGGTTTTATCCACAAGAGGAAACTCCATCAACAGAGGCCTGGGTTGTCAAAAAGGCCACAATAGCTATGAAAGATATGGACATAGACTAAGGTTCTCAAAGGATGAGCAACACTTTCAGTAGGGGGTGATGATGAGGCTCATCAATAGGTGACTTATATGGGCCTTAATGCCACTCTACAACTTATTAGAATCAATGTTTCTTACATTTCTTTACATATTTTATTATATTTTTCATAGTGAGAAGGGTGAAGGTGAGATGTTATGTCATGTGGCCTAATGTGCATTAGTTGCAGGATTTGGAGAAGTTTTGGGCTAATTTAAGTGCAAGAAATTGAAGTAGACAACCAAGAGGTATTTTAAGAGATTGGCTCTCCCTCCTTAACTCTTGAATCACTCAAATATTCCTCCATCTGATCTCATCAGTTTGGAGTTACAAGCAGCTAAGCCCAACGAGTTCATTAGAAGCCAAGCCCATGAAAGTTGAAGACAAGTCAATCTTGAGTTTGGGAGCCAAGCCTCCCTAATTACTAATTTTAAGGAAGTTTTTGGTAGCTTCAATTGTATAAATAAGAAGGCCTAGGGCCTTATTAGGATTCGACTTTTTATTGTAGCCAAGATAAAATTTCGAGTTAACATATTGTGATTTTTATTCTCATGTTATTTTTTACATTTTTGGTGATAGTGAAAAGTGTTCCTTTCATCCAGCACTGAGTTGACTCAGAGGGGTGAAGCTATTGGGTTAGGGTCCAACCCTAGTAGAGGTTCCTCTTTTTGCACATGTATCCTTAGATTAGAATCATACATTAGTTGTTGAAGCTAACTCTGTTTTGTGTAATTTACAAGTCTCTGAATGATTGGTTAGTTTTGCTTCCATTAGTTGGAGAAGTAATCAGTGTTAGAGTAGTGAAAGAAAAGACTTCAGAAAAGTTTGTGACAATGGCCTCATCTTCATCTCCCTCATGGGATCATGGTTTGAGGACCCCTCTCTAACAACCCCAAAAATAGATTTTTCTCTTGGTTATTACATAGTTTGGGATTTCTTGTTAAGTAGATCATTGTTATTGATTTCTTAGAAGCACCTGCAATTAAAATTTTGGTTTCTTGGGTTTTCTGTAGATACGAAAGCATTCCATTCCATAGATTTAATCTATTAGCCATCAATAAATTAGTTTCTCAAATTCAACTAATATTTTCCACATTTACATAAATTTGTGCATAAATGAAGAAATGAATATGTGTTGTTGCAGGAGTTATTGATCTGCATGGAGGAACTCATTCCACCAACCTCATCTAATTTTTCTCCACCTCTTGCCAAACCCTACCAATCACCAATTCAGATTTCTGTTTTATAGCCACCGCGGAGAGTCAACTTGAGAAAATCCAACCATCCTGAAGAGTTGGGCTGACCCTTGCATAGTGTGCACCTTCCCCATACCTTATTCCACCATCATACACCTTCACAACACTTCCTTTCACCTTTCCTACCTTACTACAACTTGCAGCTAAGTTTCCTATAGTAAACTAGGACATCTTGTTGTAACTACAGATCCTGTAGCAACTACAGGAAACCCTATAGAAGCCTATTTTAGACTGCTTTGGGCAGAAAAGGTGATCAAAACCTAGGGTAGGCCTTCAACTTGATTTCCATACCATTCAATGCCATTTTTTACCAGTTTTCCCATACCTTCCTCCCCTGCAAAAGATAAACTTGTTTAACTTAACATTTACATTTCTAAATTAAAACCAAAAGATGCTTTTCTGAAATATTTAGCTAGTGCATGCATACATCAGCCTTAGAAATGTTAGGATCATTTCCATGCTTACTCAGTCTAGATAACTAGATGATAGAATGTAAGGTTAAATTTGTGTTAATTCTTAGCTAGGTAATTTCATGTCATTCCATAGCACTTTCTATTCAACACTTTCATTTCTTTAACATAGGCAAGCATTTACTTTCTGCATTAAAGATTACTTTACATTCACTATTAGTAGTTAGCCTCCTTCTAGTCGATAGAAGACTAGTTTGAAAAACCCTAGTGGTCTATCGCCCCAGTTGAGAAGTGACAACAAGAGTAGACTTTTGCATCTATTGTGCATATAGAAATGTCACCTCCAAATTTGTCTGAACCCTAGGTTGATAAAGTAAATTTGGTCACCCTAGGATTTATAGTATCCTTGTTGCAATATTGGTGCTCATCACACTGCACTTTAACCTGCTCTATGTCTCTGTTTCTAAGCATGAGATGCTTCTACTGCAATACGTGATGAGGCTTTGACTAGAACTCTCCTTCTTGCTCCAACTTCAATAGAGACCAATCAATAACATGATCAAAATCCTTTATATACCTTTTAAGAAATGAAATATGGAAAACATCATGGACTTTCACTCTTGGAGGTAGTGCAAGTCGATAGGCCACTGGTCCAATCCTCTCAAGGACCTCAAAAGGTTCATAATACTGTGGTACCAATTTGGCACATGATCCAATCCTCGAAGAGCTCTTCTTGGGATCGATGCACAAATACAAATGCTTACCAACCCGAAACTCCTTGAATACTCTGTGTTGGTCCGAATAACTATTTTGTCTATCTTGTGTTGCCTTTAGATTCTTCTTTATAACCTACATTTCCTTTTCCATGTCTGCCGACATATCCAATCCAATAAGTACCCTTCTCATTGGATCACTCCAGCTAATGGGAGAATTACAACTCCGTCCATACAATGCCTTGAAAGGACTCATCCTCAATGACTCCTAATAACCATTGTTGTATGTGAACTCAAACAATGGAAGATACACCTCCCATTTTCTCTACTGGTGCATCATGTACATCCTCAGAATATCCTACAATATTCTATTGACCCTATCTATTTTCCACCTATTTGTGGATGATCAGCTGTACTGAAGGAAAAATGTATACCCAAACCTGCAAATAGCTCCTTCCAGAACTTGGAAGTGAACTTTGCATCCTTGTCTGACACAATATTCTTGAGAACACCATGTAATATCACTATATATTTGATGAAAACCCATGCCACATCACTAGATGAATATGTAGTCTTTACTGGAATGAAGTGCGCTACCTTGCTCAACCTGTTGACCAAGACCATAATAGAATCAAGCTATCTCACTATCCTCAGAAGAACTATAATGAAATCCATGGTGCATCATGTACATCCTCAGAATATCCTTCAAGATTCTATTGACACTATCTATTTTCCACCTGTTTGTGGATGATCAGCTGTACTGAAGGAAAAATGTATACCCAAACCTGCAAATAGCTCCTTCCAGAACTTGGAAGTGAACTTTGCATCCTTTTCTGACACAATATTCTTGAGAACACCATGTAATATCACTATATATTTGATGAAAACCCATGCCACATGACTAGATGAATATGTATTCTTTATTGGAATGAAGTGCGCTACCTTTCTCAACCCGTCGACGAAGACCATAATAGAATCAAGCTATCTCACTGTCCTCAGAAGAACTATAATGAAATCCATGGAAATGACCTCCCATTTGTATTCCAGAATCATAATAGGCTATAGTAGACCACTTGGATGTTTACATTATGCCTTTGCCTAGTGAAAATCTAAACATCTAGCCACGAACTCTGCCATTTCCTTCTTTAGATTCAATCAATATTATAACCTCTTCATTGCCATCAACATTTTCTAATATCCTAGGTGATCCGAGTATGGATTCATGTGAAACACCCTCAAGATAAGCTTATTGAGCTCATTGCCATTTGGCACATAGATCCTATCTCTGAATCTCAACAAACCATATGCCATGAGACAATAGTCTGCATCCTGATCACCTATACCTATACCTGTACCTATACCTATACATGTGCCTATGCCTACACCTATACCTGTACCTGTAATTTGTTGTAACCTATGCATGATCTCCATGTACTTATCATCCTGTTGTCCTACCTATAAGATCCTATCCTATAACTCTGTCCCATAAGAGCTCATAACTTCTATATGATTTACCTGTACCTTTCTTCTAAGAGCATCCAAAACCTGATTCTCCTTTCCTTTGATGTTTTTTATCTGATAGTCAAACTCACTAAGGGTGGCCAACCATCTAGCTTGCATAGCATTTAGATTAGGTTGGTAAAAAAAATAACTCAACCCACTATGATCGCTCAACAATATAAACCTCCTGCCAAGAAAAGAGTGCCTTCACATATTCAATGCATGTATGATCACTGCTAGCTCAAGATCATGCATCAGACATTTATGCTCATGCTCATTCAATTTATGTGATTCATAGCACACTACCTATCCTTATTGAATGACAAATCCACCAAGTCCTCTCTTTCAATCATCTATACACACTACATACTCCTTTTTTGGATATGAAATATTTAATACTGGTGATGTGTCAACAACTGCTTGAGGTACTCAAAAGTAGCTACACATTCTTCCATCCATTCGAACTTCTTACCTTTCCTCTGCAGTGATGTGATGGGATATGCAATGCATGAGAAGTTACTGATGAACCTCCTATAGTAACCTACTAATCCCATGAATGATATCACTTCATCCACATTCTTAGGAGCTACCCACTCCATGATGGCCCTTATCTTTTTTGGATCTACTGCTATCCCTTCCTTGGAAATGACATGTCCCAAGTAATGCACCTTTGTTTGAAAGAAGTTGCACTTGCTAAGCTTAGCATACAACTCATGCTCTCTTAGTAATATCAACACTGCTACTAAATGCTTGTTGGCATTATGGCACAGATTTGGAGCTATGGAACAGGTGTTGTCCTGGTCCAGGTGGATGTTGGTGGCCACCCACCTATCCCATTTGGACCCCCACAACTATCTCTTTCAGTCTTTTCAGTTTCCTAAATTGTAGCACAGTTTACTATTTTTAGCAGTTTTTTGGGTCCTGAACTTCCAGAGCCATTTTGAGGCCCGAAACGACGTTTTTTGGGAAATCTGGGGCAACATGTTTCCTCCCAAAGTGGTAGTACTTGGATAGATCTTTCTAACGAGCTATCGTACGCGTCAAACGAAGATCGTGTGCCAAAGTTATGACCCCGGGAAATTGATGTACCAATTTACCCAAATGGGGCCCACAATTTGCGTTTCATCTTCTAGGGTTAGGTTTTGGGATGTGAAGGGTTTTCCATTGTTTCTCAACAATAGATAGGCCTTCGAGCCTCATTGTAACAGAGTTTTGGAGAATAGTTCAGAGGCATGTAGCCACCATAGCTCTTCTCAGAGATAAGCTACCATTGCCCTAACTGGTTTATTTCCATTTCTGTTTGTAAACATATTTCAGTATTTTACAGTAATGAAATGAAATATTATTTCCACTGCATATTTGTGTTTATGGTTATCTCTGTAATTTTTTGTGTTCCTGTTTAAATCCGGATCAGTGGTATCAGAGCAGTCTGCTTTTTTCTGTGTTTTTCTTTGCATGTCCCCAACGAGGTCGGGATATAAGGAGTTAGGGCTTGAACTGGTCGAACCTTTGCAAGACCAGCCTCGCAAATCTCGACGACCTCCCATGGCGGATGAGAAGAAAGATGAGGGGGCAGGAGATCCTGTCAAAATCTTGCTCGAAGAAGCCCTCGAGCGGCAAAGGAACGCGATGATGGATAGCTTTGCGCATATCCTTCAGCGACTACCCAGAGGCGACACATCGGCTTCCAACAGCTACTCTGGAAATGCCACACCATTTAAGGTACAAGTTAATTTTTAAATCCCCATCTTCGAGGGTCAAATAGACGCAGATGCCGTAGATAAATGGTTAAATCTGCTAGATGGGTGTTTTTCTGTTCATGAATTTTCAAATCGTGAAAAGATTGTTTTCGCTCTTCTCAAAGCAGCCCCCCACGTCAAGGACTGGTGGGAAACCTACTGCGAGCAGAAGGATGAAAGTACAGGCTCACTATTTTCAGCCGCACCCACCTGGAATGACTTCCAGGATGCTATCAAGGAGCAGTACTACCCTGTCAAAAGCTACGAGGACAAATACATCAAATGGACCACACTGCGGCAGGGACGAGACCAAGATGTGCCGGAGTTCACAAACATTTTTCATACCCTTCACACACAGTTGGGTATAAAAGATTCTGAGCTGCATCTGGTACTCAAATACCATGGCTGCCTGCACAGATACATCCAAGAAGAGATGGTGTTCTTGAACATCTCCTCGCTCGGCGCGGCGTATCGATACGCTGTCAAAATCGAGCAAAAGTTCAAACAGAAGAAGCAAGACTTTGTATCTCCAAATCCGAAGCCCAAAGGACAAAGCCAAGGCGGGGTGACCCAAGACAACCCGTCGAAGCCGCAAGAAAAGAACAACACCATGAAGCCGAAGAACGACACAGGGAAGTGGTGTGAGTTCCACAAGAGTCCCACTCATAACACAAGTGAGTGTCGGACCAAGCAGTCATTGGTGGCTGAGTTGAAGGCTTCTGAATCAGATGCATGTTCAGACCCTAAGCCAGAACCCGACAAGGGGAATGGCAAAGGGAAGCAGATCATTGATGCGGATCCCAACGCGACTGTTGCCACCGCCAAGATCCAGAAAGATGAGCCCGAAAATCCAGAGGAAGGGGAGCGTCTTTTCCGCTCACAGATGTGGGTGAAGGGTTTGCCGCTATAATTCATTGTCGACAGTGGCAGCCAAAAGAACCTTGTTTCAGCAGAGGTTGTGAAGAGGTTGGGCCTACCGACTACACCACACCCACAGTCGTACAGTATCGGGTGGCTTCATGAAGGATGAGATCTCGAAGTTCGCTAGCAGTGCCACCTTCCCTATAGCATCAAGCCCTTCACAGACGAGGTATTGTGTGATGTTACACCTCTGGATGTTTGTGATGTATTATTAGGCCAACCATACTTGTGGAGGTGACATGCTGTGTATGAGTCAAGGCCTCGTGCTGTCATTATTTCTTTAAATAATTCATTATACAGGATACCGGAGGTAGCCCCACCTAATGCCACATCTTTGATCACTGCTAAGAAAGGCAGCAAGCTCATCTCTCAGACCAAGAAATTTATCTGTCTGGTTCAATCCCAAAGTAAGGGGAAGATCGTTGCTACATCCATGACCCCTGCAAAGGGTTCTTCCATTCAGCAGTAGCAGCAAAGGGATACAGTCATGACAGAACACAGGAACAACTTCTCCTCACCCACAGAGGTACCACACAAGTTTCAGGTGGGCAACAAAGTCTGGTTGCATCTGCAGAGAGAACGCCTTACCAGAACCCATCAGAAGCTCAGACCACTCCGACATGGTCCTTACTGCAGTACCAAGGTTGTGGGGAACAATGCTTTGGAGCACATCATTCCTCCATTCCTTTGCCTACACCAAGTGTTCAATATGGACCATCATTGACCATGCTTCCCACCATTACTGGACACATCAGAGGTTGCAGGACAAGTTCAGCAGATGGAGGAACTCAACGCAATGGGGACCATTGCTTCCTAAGGGGGGAGGAATGATCTAGGTGGATGTTGGTGGCCACCCACCTATCCCATTTGGACCCCCACAACTGTCTCTTTGAGTCTTTTCAGTTTCTTAAATTGTAGCACAATTTACTATTTTTAGCAGTTTTTTTTGTCCTGAACTTCCAGAGCCGTTTTGAGGCCCTAAACGATGTTTTTTGGGAAATGTGGGGCAATATGGGTCCATGGGTCATGTTGCCTCCCAAAGTGGTAGTACTTGGATAGATCTTTCTAACGAGCTATCGTACGCGTCAAACGGAGATCGTGTGCCAAAGTTACGACCCCGGGAAATTGATGTACCAATTTACCCAAACGGGGCCCACAATTGGCGTTTCATCTTCTAGGGTTAGGTTTTTGGATGTGAAGGGTTTTCCATTGTTTCTCAACAATAAATAGGCCTTAGAGCCTCATTGTAATGGAGTTTTGGAGAATAGTTTAGAGGCATGTAGCTGCCACATATCTTCTCAAAGATAAGCTACCATCGCCCTAGCTGGTTTATTTCCATTTCTGTTTATAAACATATTTCAGTATTTTACAGTGATGAAATGAAGTATTATTTCCACTGCATATCTGTGTTTATGGTTATCTATGTAATTTGTTGCGTTCCTGTTTAAATCCGGATCATGTCCTTGATGGCAACTCTCTTTGGTAACAGATCTCAGTTTAGGATTTCAGAATGAAGGAAAAGACATATACGCAGGTTCATCTAGACGAAGATGCGTATACACGCAGGTTAGACGTTTCAAAGGCGCATATGCGTATACACACACTTTCATGCAAGGAAAAGCGCATATATGTTGGAGAACTTACCCTCGGTTCGTGGTAGTTAGTCCTTGGTATTTGAACCTATGGTTTTGGACCATGGTACCTCGTCAGAAGTGTTGATCCCAAGTATTGGGTCCGTGGTATTGGTTTATTATGGTTTTGGACCATGGTATTGTGGAAGGCCTAAAACTATAAAAGGGGAAGGATATCATGTGGAAAAGTATCATCTGAATTATTATTGAATATCTGATAAAGTGCTAGATCCGGGATACTGGAAATTGGGTTATGGTGCAGATCTGGATGAAGGAGGAACCTTAGCGCAAAGAGAAGGATAAGTTCTATTGATGGATAATAATCTTTTTTTTTGATCTGTTATTTGTGGCGCTTGCTTGATCTATAAAACTAACAATCTGGGTTATTTATATCTGAAAGAGCGAATTATCCTTTATAGATCTGTACGCAGGTTCAGAGAAGCGAAGGCGCGAATATACGCAGGTTCATTGAAGGAAAACAACGTATACGCAGGTTGTTCCATACGCAGAAGCGTATGCACGCAAGTTTTAGGCTATTAAAGTAGCATATATATTTTGAGTTGTGATCTTACTGCTTCTGTTTATTGCTGCAGTATTCTGGGTTCAGAATTTGGTGTGTGGTTACTGTTACTATGTTCTGGGTACAGTTGTCAGAGAAGTGTTTACTTGATTCAGTGCTAATTGGGGAAAAGGAGATTGTTTGATGTAGATATACTTGATGATTGATTGATGTTCATGGATCCAGTCTGAAAATTTATGAAACGTGGTCCCTGAAAGAAAGAGAAGGTTGTAGCCTTCTGTAGGCCAGCACCTACGTACTAGTATCTTGGCTAGTGCAAGACCTAAGGGGGTTGTAGCTCCCTTCCAGGAGAATCTGGAAAACGAGAGAGGGTTGTAGCTCTCTGCAGGTTGCAGCCTGCGTACTGGTAAAGGACTGCACCAGTACAATTGTAAAAAGAAGTTTCTAATTAAAGAAAAGATAGAGATGAATTGCAGCAGGTGGTTTTCACCCACATTAGGTTTCCACCTTATATCTTGTGTTCTTGTGTGCGATTGTTTTTTTGCTCTGTTTTACTGGTTCTGGTTACTAGTTATTTGCTTCTGAATCACAGATTAACAATCAACATCAGAAAGATAAAGTAAATTAAAAAGTTTGCATTATATACGCGGGTTTTCTTCTGCATAGTTGCGTATATACGTAGGTTTAATTAACTGAAGTAGCATATATCATTTGATTTTGAAAAAGAATATTTGACTTGATAATACTGATTCACCCCCCTTCTCAGTATTATTTCCAACAATTGGTATCACAGCAGGTTCTTCAGAAGAAGCTTGATCGCTTGAAGAAAGATCTTGCATCATGAGCAACTACGAGAGGGAAGCATCAATCAGGCCACCGATTTTTGATGGGACAAACTTCGTTTATTGGAAGGTAAGAGTTGCTGCCTATCTTCAATCTCTTGGTACAAAAGTATGGGATATCATAGATACAGGGTATACTTTTCCTTCAGCAACTCCTACAGATCCGGCTGAGAAGAAGAAATATGAAACAAATGCAAAGGCGGTCAATACTCTATTAGGATGCCTATCTCAATCAAAATTTGTCAAGGTAATGCAGTTTAAATCTGCAAAAGAGATATGGGACAAGATTGTTCTGAGCTATGAAGGAGATGATCAGGTAAAACGAGCAAAACTTCAAACCCTCAGGATTCAGTATGAAAAGCTCAGGATGTATAATGATGAAAGTGTGGCTAACTATTTTCTTCGTGTAGATGAGATTGTTAATTGTATGAAAAATTTGGGTGAAGAAATAAAAGAGGCTGTTGTGGTTGAAAAAGTTCTAAGATCTTTGTCCCCTAGGTTTGAATCTAAAGTTTCTACAATAGAAGAAAAAGAGAATCTACAAAGCCTTAAAATGTCACAGCTGCACGGAATTCTAGTTGCTTATGAAATGAGGAAAGGAGGTCCATTAGACAGGAGAGAAGCTATCTTCAAGGCTTTAGGCAAAGGCAAGTACTACAAGTCAGGACACGTGTCAGAAGAAGAAGAAGAATCAAATTTTGTCAGAAATCTTCAACGGGGTACTGGACCGTTCCGAGGTAAGTTACCTTTCAAATGCTTTTCTTGTGGAAGAGTCAGTCACTATGCTGCCAAATGTCCTCACAAGGATAAGATTGACAAAGGGAAGGAACCTATTAGATGGAACAAGAAACAAAATGCAACTAAGAAAAGTTACTACACTCATGAAGACAGTGATGGCTTATCAAATAGTGACGAAGATGAACGAGGTAATGATTATAAACTTTTAATGGCTTTTGAAGATGATGATTACATGGATGCTATAGATGTGGATGACTTTTATGAAGAGATTTCTAGACTCAAGACATGTTTAGAAGAAAAGAATGTGATCATTGGTACTCTGCAATTTCAACTTGATGAAAAAGAAAAATCTCTTGAGAAGTTAGAATGTGAAATTGTTGGCCTTAGAAAAGAAATTAAGAAAACAAAGGTTCTTAATCTTAATTTTGTTAAAGGATCTGAAACTCTGGATGAGATTATCAATGTACAACGTTCTCCACTAATCAAGACAGGTCTGGGTTATAATGGAGAAACATCTCAAGCATCCACCTCAAAGAGTTATCTTGATGCAGCAAGGAGGAATGAGCAAAATCCCAATGGAGATCATCAGGTAAAGCAGGGACGAATTACATCAAGAACAAATAGTGACTACCAGGTAAACCAGGGGCAATCCATCTTAAGGGTGAACAAAAGCTACAACCAGCCACAGGTAAAAACTTCTCAATTTGCTTCAAGAATGGATGACAATAGAAATTACAATCATTTGGCTGGTAGATTTGATAATCGCACAAGTTTCTTCAATGGCCAATGTTTCTCTTGCCATAAATTTGGTCACAAAGCAGCTCAATGTGTTGCCTATAAGACAATCATGACTAGAGAAGCTAAAAAACAAAGAAGTATGACCAGGATTACGAAAAGGACCTATAAAAACTTTTCGACCCTTGAAAATGAAATTGAATGTTCTATTTGTAATAACTTTGGTCATGAAGATTCTGAATGCAGGAGCAGGTTTCGGCAGACAAAGGAACAAGCCTCAAGCACCCGAACATGGAGAATAAAGGAACCACAACCAGAAAGATGTGGGATAGATTTTTATGCAGAAGGACAGGAAAATCTTTGGTACATCGACAGCAGATGTTCGAAGCATATGACAGGTGATAAAGAAAAACTTGAATCATATACTGCTTTAGAAAAGGGTAAGAAAGTTTCTTTTGGAAATGATACCCCTGCAGCCATAAAAGGAAAAGGCACTGCTCAGCTGAAAGGAAAGGTCAAAGTTGGAAATGTTTTGTATGTTGATGGCTTGAAGCATAATCTACTGAGTGTCAGTCAGATGTGTGATCAAGGAACCGAGGTAATATTTCGATCAAATGGATGTAGCGTTCGTGATCTTGATACAGGAAAAACAGTGATCAAAGGCAGAAGAACTCCAAATAATCTATACATATTTGAAGAAGGACAACAACAATGCTATTTGATCAAGGATGATGAACATTGGTTATGGCACCGGAGGTTGGGGCATCTAAGCTTTTCACAAATAAGGAAAGCATGCAAATACTAGGCAATTCATGGTCTTCTAGATATCAAAATTCCAGACAACACCATATGTAAATCATGTCAGTTTGGTAAGCAAACCAGAACTAACTTCCTTGAGAAGGAAGGATCAGCCAGCAGGCCTCTTGAACTAGGCCATACAGATGTATGTGGTCCATTTAGGACAAGGTCACCTCGAGGAGAAGAATACTTTATATTATTCATTGATGACTTCTCCAAGATGGTTTAGTTGGGACTTATGAAACACAAGGACGAAGCATTCGAAAAATTCAAATCTTTCAAAGCCTTGGCTGAAAACGAATCAGATCACAAAATTAAGTGCCTCAGGTCCGACAGAGGTGGGGAGTTTACCTCAAATGAATTTTTCGATTTCTGTGAAGAACATGGAATAAGAAGGGAATTATCTATAGCTAGGACTCCTCAGCAAAATGGAGTGGTGGAAAGGATGAACAGAATGGTCCAACAAATGGCTCATGCTATGCTTGATGAGTCTGGGACTCCCGCAACCTTCTGGGGTGAAGCTGCATTTGCTACGGTTGTTATTCTCAACAAAACAAATGTCCGAGTGAACAACACTCAAACTCCTCATGAGCTCTGGTATGGTGAGACTCCTTCGGTAAAGCATTTCAAAATTTTTGGGAGCAAATGCTATATTAAGAACACTGATGAATAGCTTGGAAAACTTGAACCTAGAGCAGATGAAGGCATTCTCCTTGGTTATTCTCCCCACAGCAAAGCATATAAGTGTTACAATAAAAGACTTGGAAGAATTGTTGACAACATTAATGTAGTGGTTGATGAAAAAGGATACATCCCTAGGCAAGTAAATCATGAAAATATCGAAGAGGATGAAGACTACTCTCCAAATTAGACAGATGATGAAGAAGAACCTCAAGAGGCACCGGAGGAGCAAATAAGGATAGAAGAGAAGACTCCATCGAGGTAAGTTCAAAAGAATCATCCAGAATCTCAGATTTTGGGGCAGAAAGAAGCAGGTGTACAAACAAGAAGAACAATTGCAGAAGCCTCAAGCTATTTGGCATTGCTCTCCTCCACTGAACCACAAAATGTAAGAGAGGCATGCAAAGATGAATGCTGGGTCAAGGCGATGGATGAAGAACTTGAGAAGATCGAAAAGAACAAAACTTGGGAGTTGGTTCATAGAACAAAAGATAAGAATGTCATAGGGACAAAATGGATCTTCAAAAATAAGTTGAATGAAAATGGGGAAGTAATTAGAAACAAGGCCAGACTTGTGTGTAAAGGGTATGCTCAACAAGAAGGAATAGACTTCGAAGAAAATTTTGCTCCCATTGCTAGAATTGAGGCCATCCAAATGTTCCTTGCTCTCTCAAGCTTTCAGAAGTTCAAAGTTTTTCAAATGGATGTGAAATCAACCTTTCTGAATGGGGACTTAGAAGAAGAAGTGTACATTGAGCAACCGGATGGTTTCATCCTTGGGAATGATCCAAATCTTGTATGTAGACTAAAAAAGGCTGTCTATGGTCTTAAACAGGCTCCAAGGGCTTGGTACTACCGTTTGGACAAATATCTTCATCAACAAGGTTTTTCAAAAGGATCAACAGATAGCAATCTTTACATAAAATTGAAAATGACAAATTGCTAATACTTGTTGTGTATGTAGATGATATTATCTTTGGCAGCAATGAAGAAGCTATGAGTCAAAGCTTTGTCTTGGTGATGTAGAAAGAATTCAAAATGTATTTGCTTGGAGAACTGACATATTTTCTTGGTTTGCAAATCCAACAAAATAAAGGCGGTATCTTCTTGTCTCAAACCAAGTATCTCAAGAAGATTTTGAAGAAATATGGCATGGATGATGCAAAACCAGTATGTACCCCCATGGTCACAGGATGCAGCCTCAGTGCAAATGATGAATCAACAACAGTGCATCAACCAACCTACAGATATATGATTGGAAGTCTACTTTATTTGACAGGTACCCGACCAGACATCATGCATGCAGTGGGAATAGTTGGAAGATTTCAGGCAAATCCAAAGGAAACTCATCTTCAGGTAGTCAAGAGAATCTTAAAGTACCTTCAAGGAACTCAAAACTATGGCTTATGGTATCCTAGAGATACAGATCTCACACTTCATGCTTACACAGATGCAGATTGGGCCTAAAGCGTGGATGACAGGAAGATCACAAGTGGTGGTGCATTCTTTATGAGTTCCAGATTAGTATCTTGGTTCAGTAAGAAACAGAGTTTGATTGCTTTATCTATAGCTAAAGCGGAATATGTGGCTGCTGCATCTTGCTGCACTCAAATTCTTTGGATGATGCAAACCTTGCAGGATTTTCAAATCACTTGTATACCATCGATCTCCATCTTATGTGATAACACAAGTGCAATCAGCATTTCAAAGAACCCAGTCATGCATTCAAAGACCAAGCACATATCGATCAAGTATCACTTTCTCCGAGAACAAGTGTTGGAACAAAAGGTCAAATTAAGGTATGTTGCTTCTAAGGAACAAGTTGCTGATATTCTCACCAAACCACTGCCTAGAGAGACATTTGAATACCTCAGACAGAAGCTGGGAGTAGTTGATGCATCATCTTGCTGTTAAAACTTGTCTGTTTCAGAGAAAAATGGGTGTACGCGAGTTGAATGAGGAAGATCCGCGTACATACACCGATTTATACAGGTGCAGTCGCGTATATGGAGTTCTGAAGAAAATTAGCAAGGACAGACTCTGGTTGAAGAGAGTCTGATATGGGTTTGACAGAGACCATCTGGCATAGGTTCAGGGGGAGTAGATAATCTTCTAATAATGCATTGTTGGCATTATCTTAGAATCTTTTGGTTCTAGTTCACAGCTGTTGTTGGTTTTAGGTGGAACAAAGGCAACGGGTGAACAGAAGGAAACCTTGGTTGCTGATCTGAATAATGATGGACAGATGCTGTTGCTTGTGACTTTCATAAGTCTTGTTCTAGAGAATTCGTCTCTATGTCATGTATCTCTTTTTGTATCTCTTTTATGGTGTCAAGGTCATGTAACGACCTATTTTGGTTTTCCCCACTATGCCTGGGATGAACATGTAATGAACTTGGTTGTCATATGTAAATTTCTGATGTATCCCCACTTGGTTGGGTGATGGATGTATGTATTGAGTCTTTTGGTGATAGGAAGGTCTTTTATGATGTATAAGTCATGGTTCTTCTTAAAGAACATCTTTTGCAGAACTTGCCTACAGTCAGCGGGAGCATGGTCAGCATAGCAGGGTAGAAAGTTCAGCATGCTCTCAGGGGGAGCACAACCCTTTGCCCTTGATAAAAAAGGGGGAGAGTGACTTTGAGGATTTTGGGTTGCCATCAAGTCCAAAGGGGGAGATTGTTGGCATTATGGCACAGGTTTGGAGCTATGGCATAGGTGTTGTCCTTGATGGCAACTCTCTTTGATAACAGATCTCAGTTCAGGCTTTCAGAATGAAGGAAAAGACATATACGCAGGTTCATCTAGATGAAGACGCGTATACATGCGGGTTAGATGTTTCAAAGGCATGTATGCGTATACACACACTTTCATGCAAGGAAAAGCGCGTATATGTTGGAGAACTTACCCTTGGTCCGTGGTAGTTAGTCCTTGGTATTTGAACCTATGGTTTTGGACCATGGTACCTTGTCAGAAGTGTTGATCCCAAGTATTGGGTCCTTGGTATTGGTTTATTTTGGACCGTGGTATTATGGAAGGCCTAAAACTATAAAAGAGGAATGAGATCATGTGGCAAAGTATCATCTGAATTATTATTAAATATCTGATAAAGTGCTAGATCTAGGATACTGGAAATTGGGTTATGGTGCAGATCTGGATGAAGGAGGAACCTTAGCGCAAAGAGAAGGATAAGTTCTATTGATGGATCATAATATTTTTTTTTGATCTGTTATTTGTGGCACTTGCTTGATCTATAAAACTAACAATCTGAGTTATTTATATCTGAAAGAGCAAATTATCCTTTATAGATCTGTACGCAGGTTCAGAGAAGTGAAGGCGCGTATATACGCAGGTTCATTGAAGGAAAATAACGTATACGCAGGTTGTTCCATACGCAAAAGCATATGCACGCAGGTTTCAGGCTATTAAAGTAGCGTATATATTTTGAGTTGTGATCTTGCTGCTTCTGTTTATTGCTGTGGTATTCTGGGTTCAGAATTTGGTGTGTGGTTACTGTTACTGTGTTCTAGGTACAACTGTCAGAGAAGTGTTTACTTGATTCAGTGCTAATTGGGGAAAAGGAGATTGTTTGATGCAGATATACTTGATGATTGATTGATGTTCATGGATTCAGTTTGAAAATTTATGAAACGTGATCCTTGAAAGAAAGAGAAGGTCGTAGCCTTCTGTAGGCCAATACCTACGTACTAGTATCTTGGCTAGTGCAAGAGCTAAGGGGGTTGTAGCTCCCTTCCAGGTGAAGCTGGAAAACGAGAGATGGTTGTAGCTCTCTGTAGGTTGCAGCCTGCGTACTGGTAAAGGACTCCACCAGTACAATTGTAAAAATAAGTTTCTAATTAAAGAGAAGATAGAGACAAATTGCAGCAGGTGGTTTTCACCCACATTGGGTTTCCACCTTATATCTTGTGTTCTTGTGTGCGATTGTTTTTCTGCTCTGTTTTACTGGTTCTGGTTACTGGTTATTTTCTTCTGAATCACAGATTAATAATCAACATCAGAAAGATAAAGTAAATTAAAAAGTTTTCATTATATACGCGGGTTTTCTTCTGCATAGTTGCGTATATACGCAGGTTTAATTAACTAAAGTAGCGTATATCATTTGATTTTGAAAAAGAATATTTGACTTGATAATACTGATTCACCCCCCCTCTCAGTATTATTTCCAACAATGCTCAACATGTTCTTCCTCATTTTTAGAATATACCAGTATGTCATCAATGCATACAATAACAAACTTGTCTAGCTAAGGACACAACACACTATTCATCAAACACATAAATGTAGCTAGAGCATTAGTCAAACTGAATGGAATTACAACAAACTCATAATGCACATACCTGGTCTTGAATGCATTCTTGAAGATATCCTCTTCCTTGATCCATACTTGATGGTATCCCAATATCAATTTGATCGTAGATAACATTGTTTCTCCCTTCAACTAATCAAACAAATCATTGATCCTCAGTAATGGGTACCTTTTCTTTATTGTTACCTTGTTCAACTACCTGTAATCAATACACAATATGAGAGTACAATTTTTCTTCTATACGAACAACACTGGTGCAGCCCAAGGCAATACACTTGGCCTAATGTATCCCTTGTCAAGCATATCCTTTAACTACAATTTAAACTCTACTAGATTCAAAGTGCTCATCCTGTAAGGTGCCTTCGATGCTCGTGATTCCCTTGGTACCAACTCAATAGAGAAATCCACTTCCCTGTGAGGAGGTAACTCTCAAATCCCTGCTGGAAACACATCCTGATATTGTTGCAATACAAGGTACCTCTTAATACTTATGCATCCTCAATATCTTTTCCCTTGTCACTAGATATATGTACTGCAAACATCACACAAACTTTTTGGTAACTACACTTAGCTTGCATAGCGGTAACCATCCTCACTGATGTAAGCTTTTTCTTCCCTGTAAATTTATCTTTTCCACACTATCATCCACACACTCAATGGCCTTATCGAATCAATGCACTTTGGTCTTGTGAAGGTACATCCAATCCATACCCAAAAGCATACTATATGATCCCAATGGAAGTACATTCAAATGTGCTACTGTAGGAATACCACTTAACTCAAATGCATAAGCTCTTACCCAATGGTGAACTCTCTTCTTTGTACCTATAGCCAACTGTACCAACCAAGATTCTGCATGCACTTTTTTTCTCAAAACACACTTATCCACCATGTCAGGATTAATATAACTATAGTTAGATCTAGGATCAATCCAAATAGAAACAATTTGATCACAAAGCTTACTCTCCATCTCAAGGATAGATGTCTGATGATCGTCTTTCTCGTTTTCTATAGTGCATAGATCCAATGAATGCTATGAGCAACATCACCAACCTTATGTGCCTCCTAAGTTCTATAGATCTACAGTCTACCACCCTAATACTGTGAACTATCCCTCTTACGATGATCCTTTCCATATATCCAACACTGGAATGCTTCTCTACCACTACCTCTAACCTGCTACTCTTAATATCCCTTCCTCATTGTATTGAACTTCTTATAAGGGACTAAATTTTATTTATCACTTGCTTCTTTAGGTCTTCCTCACTTTGGTGGCCATTTTTCTTTAGCTCTCTCATTTCCATTCAAGTCACGCTTAGGCTCAACTTTTCACTTCGATTGCTCATAACAATGTTTAAACTTTCGGATGGCCTCCTCCAATGATCTAGGCTCATCGAACTAAATCCAATCTCTATATGATATTCACAGTCCACTGATGAATCTCTAAACCTTAGCCTTCTCCTCCTTGAGGTAAGGCACATATCTCAATAACTCTAATAACCTGCTAGTATACTCATCATCTATCATGGAACCCATCCATAACTCATAAAACTCCTTAGATTTGTCATCAAAATATCTATCTGACAAATAATTATTCTTGAAGAACCTCTCAAACACATGCCAAGTCAAATCATTGTCATGTATACCTTTAAAATTCTTCACATCTCCCACCAAATATTTGCTTTACCTTTGAGACTGAAAGTGGCTATCTTTGCTTTCATGTTTTATGAATACTCATGAAATTTGAGGAACTTCCTCATACCAAGCAACCATGCCTCTGCATCATGAGATTTATTCAACTCTCCATCAAAGGTAGGCGACTTTTCTTTCTTAAACTCATCCATCAAGTATCCCCTATCACTCCTCCTGTAACGATGATAATGATGACGATCATGATGCCTATGTGAACTAAAACTAGAGTCATACCTATGTCCATCACCTCTCCTATCCAGAGTTTCCAACAACCTACCATATTTGATCCTGTCATCTCTATCCGACTTGTGATTGCCATAAGACCTGCTTCATAAGCCCCATTAGCTCTATCCTCCTGCTCATGGCCGATCTGAGGTGGTCCCTATCATTGGAATTCTGACAAACTCTGAAGTAGTATTGCGTTAACCTCTGTTTGTTTCTCTTTTTCTTGCATGATTTTGTCATTTCCCACCTTACAACTCTTTATTTCTTCCTTCAAGATTCTCAATGTATATTCCAAATCAGAAGAGTTCCCAACACCACGTTGCTCATCTGATTCATAGGGAGATTCTTTGTAGTCTACCATCTTGCTATCCATTTTGATCTCTTTCCTACAAGGCATACTATGTCATCTAAACCAAATCACAATAATTCAATGTACCTTAGTATACTTCAGGGAGGATATCTTGTGTGCAAGATCAACAAATTAGTGTAATACATGTACAATATAATCATGAGAGCATGTAAAACATAACACATAGGCATGTAACCATATGTCCATCATTCTAGATAGAGTCTAGTCATTAATGCATGACCATATCAACTACACATGCCATGACCTCATGCATGAAAACAAAAACCATATGATTTTATACTGATCGTACAAAAACATAAACAACATGTACCCAATCATACACCCATGACAACATAGTTGAAAAAACGACATTCTTATTCTCATGGTGACATCACTACAACCATGACCAATACCATGTATATGAAACAAGCATTCAAGGATGACTGACACATGTTCAACCAACATGAATTCATAACCAACACACAACCCATACAATTTGAGGGTTGAACCATGCTTTAATACCAACCTGTAACCACCCTCCTCCCACATCTACCTAAGTAACCGACCAACTAGGGTAAACATATGACAAGAGGCTACTATGATAGGATTCAACCTCCTTGGTGACCTTAAGGAAATGGAATTGAAGGAAACACATCAGCCATACCTTCCACATCAACAAAACAATATCAGGAGGCAACCCAACCACTCAGGCATCCTTCCCCTGGGTCCCATTAAGTTTTTAGACCTCTTGACCTATGAACTCTCTCATGCTATGAGCATGCTAGTGTCTAGAGACTTATGGATGCTCCCACAACCCTGCATACCTACGTCTAGGGAATTTTTCCAATAGACTTGTGCCAGCATCCGCGGAATTTAAGGCACTTTTCTAGCCCATAACTTTGGCCATTGCCCAAAATGCTGCAATTTCTAGAATCCATTAAACACATGATGAAAATACTAATAAACGAAAAATAAACTCCAGGACTAGGTCTGACCATCCCCAACCAGGACTAACATTCCTCCAAACACTTGGCATTAATGCAATCTATAGGTCTAGGATACAAGATAGAACATGAATGTCTGAGATCTCTTATGAAACATGATAAGAAGGATCACCACCTTCTCCCTTGAACTGTCATGACATAAATTAAGTGTTGCATCCATTATTTTAACCATTACAAGTAACTACATGAAGTAACCATGACATGAACCAGTTAATTAAACATGCTTATAAACAAAATAAAAGCATGGAAACAATAGTGAGATAAAATCCATTAAATCCACATATAAACAAGTAGAAAAGCAAGAGAACTTAGATTTTATTAACCATAGGCAAATCTGACCAGGTTTGGTACTTTCATGTACCACCCGACCATAGACATGGATGAACCAAATATTTCTTTAAGGAAGTCACCCTCGTGCCATATTCAAAGCATGAATGTGGGATCTCATGGATAAACCAATCCAAAAAAAACCAAGGGAATCCAGAGGTTAAACCACCTCCACCCTCACCAAACTGTGATCACACCAAAAATAGTGCTCTGATCACAAAACCGAACCAAACTTGGAATGCCATCTGGAATTCCATATGGAATTCATCATTATCCTTGAGGAATTGTCTATCTCCTTGTCTCTCAGGATTTACCGCAATCCAATCCTCTATCACTAGGCCATAAACCGAGACACCAACCTCTTAGGATTTACCACAATCCACACCAGATCACTAGGCCTTCAACTGAGACTCCTCCCTCAGGCTTTACCATGTGTCCTACCAAAACTAGTCAAGGGATTTGTAGGCCTTTGGGAATGAACCTTGAGACCACCTCCGCCCCAGATTCCAAAATGCATTCAGCAATTACAAAGCTCAAACTAAGATAAACATCCCAACACACCATGGCATCTAGAAAGGGCAAGGCTAGGCTGAAAACCACTTTCATAACTCGACAAAACCTTGCCACTGGTAGAAAGAGAACCATACACAAACATGCAAAGCCATGCATGTCAAAACCAGCTAAGAAATCACACATGAAATATGTTACCTACAAGTATTCCTGCTGAAGTTGCTTGATCCTACTCTTTCTTCCTTGATCCTTGCTTTCCTTCCTTTCCCTTTTCTTTCTTTTCCTTCCTTTCTCCAAAGCTAGAGTGCTCCAAGAAAAATCTAAGTGTCCAAGAGTGAGAGAGAGAGAGAGAATAATGAGAGAACTCCAAAAATGAACTGACAAAAGTTACCAACTAATCCTCGAAATCCTTTTTATTAATTAGGCCTCTATCTTCTTCATTTTCCATTATTTTTGTCCATTTTCCGCCTCACATGCAACCTGTGACCTTTCACCTTACTTTTCTCCTAATTTCCTTTATTTTCATAAATAAATGTGGCAAAAATGCCCTTTTTCCTTTTTATGCCTGCTAGGGTCTTAATATAGGTTGATAATTTCAGTCCCTCTTACATTTATTGTCAATTCAGGGTCTGTCTGGTTATTTCAAGGTTATCATGCAAGTTCTATGTAGGCCACAGGTTCCCTACCCAGTATTGAGAAATTAAAAAATACAAGGATCAAAGAGTTCTAAATCAATCCAACATAAATTAACAAACCAAATAACAACAATCTTAAATATCATCAACTCTGAGTAACAACAATCAAGAGTAAAAACAATTCAGAGTAACAACAATCAAGAGTAGCAACAATTTGGAGTAACAACAATCAAGAGTAACAACAATTTGGAGTAACAACAATTTAGAGTAAGAATAATATGAAATAAAAAAAAGATAATAAAGCAAAAAGAAATGAAGCAACAATCATAAAGCATTAAATATATAAATAAAAATCATACATATCTACATGAATCCTATCCAACAACACTTGATTGAAAGTGTGGGCCCAAATCTCTGATTAGGGTCGTGGCTGAAACTTATAGACTACACAGAATTACAGTATGACGAAATTGTAATTAATTCATAAAAGAAATTAAAAACTAAAGTTTTGCTGCTACATGCCAAAGGAAAACCTTCAATATCTGAGATGCTCTCTATGTGTTATCTCCCCTTTTCTCTCTGATTTGTGTCTTTTAAATATACAATCAAAAAAGGGAAATTTACAACAATATGATTACAAAATTATTTCCCATACCATTTATATTTATTACGAAATCTCAATAAGCAAGATGAGATCTAAGAGATATTTCCATCATGATTCACCAAGAACAGTTTGAATCTAGTGTTACAATTGGTGCAATTTGGAAAATGGACACAACATAAAATCTATGAAAATGTTCTTTGAAGAACCTTGCTTTTCTCTCAATCAAAACTAAATTTTGGAAAAATGCTCATTAGAAAACTGATTTGGTCCGTTCTGCACAAAACTCATGTCTCAGATTTTCAAGATTCTTCTTTGTCTGCCTGAAACGTCCAACGAAAAACTATCCCTTTTATCCCAACAAATTTCTGAGTTGGAATATTTGATTATGAGCTAAAGATCAAATTTGCAATCTGGAAGAGATCTTAAAGGCTAAAATGATGAGTGATGTTATAAAAAATTCACTAATAAACCATCATTGGAAAAATCATGCATAATAATCATCAATTTATTAAAAATAAAGGAGAACAAGTATTACTTATCCACAAGAGCATAAATAATTATGAAATGGAATTATATGATGAATTATGATAAATGGAACCATAGAAATGGATGTTAAGAAGTGATAATAATAATGATAAATTAGTTGTCCAACATCTTCCCCAAACTAAACATGTTGCGAGTCCTCATGCAACCCAATTTCTTTGTATTAACCAAGCTGTAATACAAAAATCTTCACCCCAACTCATGATATTGATTGAACAATAGGCTGCTTCCCCAAATGCTTCTTTAAAACAATAATTATTAAATTCTAGCAATGTTAGTGAAGCTGTAACAATTTTCAGATTGACTTTCAACCATATGTATATGAAGTTGTAACAAAAATGTATATGAAGTGTAACAAAATATGGTAGAAGTAACAAAAAACTTCATTAACCATTTTATCAAAAACTACAAATGAGATCTTGTTGAAATTTTGCAAGGAGATTTCTACTATATTAATACCTCTTCACTCCAGAAATCAGAGCTATATGATCCATAGATCCTGATATATAATTAGAATGGATGTAGGTGAGAGTGCATGATTTCTAGAGTCTTACAAACTAGTTTAGCTTGAAACTTTCTAGGTTTGTTCATTTTAATGATACCTTCTTGCTCTCCAAAAATCACAAGAATCTAGTTGATAGTTTTAAGAATATACATAAATCAATTTATGCATTGTATAAGTGAAATTGAATTCCTTAAATGAGGAAGAAATGAGAAAACATCCATCATGCATATTAGCTCCTCCCCCAAACTGAACACGTTGTCCTCATGCAATACACTAGAAAACAAATTGTGGTGGTTTCTATTTGAAATTCTTGCTTGATGTATAACAACCTGGAATAAGGGAGGTTTTGAGAATGAACAAGGATATTGATGGATGATAAATAATATTAATGTCATGGTCATGATAAATAAATTAATGAAAGTAACACTACCCCACACTGAAAGCTTTTGTGTTGCGGGAAAAAAATGGAAAGTGGTAAAGAAGGGGAAATAATGGTTGAAAAATATGAGTGAATAATTCTCAGTGGTTTTTCATGACATTCTCCTAAAATTTTAATAAATAAAAAAACTTATGCTATTTTACCTGAAGTTTTACCTCCATAAAAATGTGGAATGGCATGTATGGAATGATATTTGTTGAAGTTGATGTAGGCTGAGCTAATGTTGAAAGTGATGCGAAAGGTGGAAGCCATGCAACTGAAAGAAAGTAATTAGAAAGTGTAGTAGGGTTTCTTTCCCCTAAACTAATTAATTTCCCTGTAATCAAGATTTATATAACACATATCATGAGTATGCTCAATCAATAATTCATCACCTCAATTACCTCATTATATATAAAAGTGACATAATCATGTTGTGAATGTCATGAGATAATAATGGATAAAAAAGGAATATAAAAGAGGGTAAAATGACAAGAAAAAGATTTATTCCCTAGACCCATAAGCTTTGGCTGTTATGAGCACAAAAATTATGATAATTAGTTATCTCAGTCTTTGCTTCTCAAGGTTTGACCAATTACCTGGGATTCAAAATCAGAATTATGCCTCTTTATCCTACCCCAAAATAATAGTAGTGTTGTTAAGCTACGAATAAATGGAGATTGATTGGGCGAAGCAAGTATATTTGGTTAAAGATATGAAACTTGTAAAATAAAGGAATGATAAATTAGATAATACAAAATTTCAAATATCAAATATCCTAAAAGTTTCATCCGTGACATGTAAAGTGAACATTTATAACTCAATAATAGATATAAACCATAACCATCATCATCTAAGGACTGATTAAATATTACACCATGAACCATGCGTTCTAGCAAACCTTATATATGCAACAGTAGGCTTTATTAGAAATTAGTTTTGAGAAAACAAGGTGACCAAGTAGATAGCATTATTGAATTAACTTCTATAACATAGGCATGGACATTTCTGCTAGCAGGCATCCATAGCCTCAACAAGGATGCCTTTTTAGCCCATTGAGATGCCAGTGTCCCATCTATTAGAAATAAGTATATAGTTATAAAACCATTTCAATTTACTTAGATGTCTACTAAATATCAATTTTCTCACTTGGTAACCAGTTAATAACAATTCCATTTATAGGAGCTAACAAAAGTGAACAAGTCAGCTCACGATGAGACCTCTTGTTCTTTAGTTTTATGACCGAAGGCCATTACCCTGGCCTGGTGACCAGTAGTGGTAATGCCAATTTATTAGGACCTATGATCATGGTAGGTCAGCTTGTGATGAGACCTCCTATCCTCCAGTTGACTATTTATGTTTAAAATTCAACTATGGTTATTGTTAATCAACAAAATATTACTTAATAGATGGGGTGGCAGGTCAGCGCCTTAAGAGCTAAGGATGGCGTAAAAAGTTTTGTAGTAACTATTTTCAACTTGGGTAGTTTTTATTTTCAAAAACTAATAACCTTCAAATGACCATTGACAAATATATTTTGCTTTGTTAATATTGGGGTTGAAAAATAGTTCATTAGATAGTGACAAAAAGATATAAGTACAATTTTGTGGCCATCATCATAAATTTTACAAGGTTAGGGACTTGAGAAATTAGGAAAGTTGAAAGTTCACATGATGAAATCATATTTGCATAATTATTCCTTAAAAATAAATTATTTTTATAGATAAAAAATATAAATTGACTACCCAATCATTATGTCAAAGAGGACCTAGACCATTAAAAGTATTTCTCATCCACCAAGGAAAAAAATAGATTGGAGATACCTACATGTGTTGTATCAAACGTGAAAATTGGCCAATAACAATAGCTGTGACTGAAGTAAAATCAACTGTAATTGAAGGAAAAACAGGGTAAAAGGGTGCTACAACTGAAGTAATAGTGGGGAAAGGGAAAAAGAAGGCACTGCAACTAGAGTAACAACAGGGAAAGGGAACAAAAGGGGTCTGCGACTGGAGTAGCAACAAGGAAAGGAAAAATAAAAGGTGCTCCTAGCAAGGTGCCATGGAGGAGGATTGGTCATCCAATAGTCATATTCACTTTACAACATAATGAGGAATTAAGAGTGAATCATTCTTGACAAGACTTACCATAAGATTTTTTTGATATTAGATATGAGGAAACCATATACTTGATAAGACTGGGGAACAAAAGGATAGATGTGGAGCAACGTCATGAAACTTAAGAACTTCCTTCTTTTATTTTGAGAAAAAAAAATGTGACCCTTAAGTAAACAATACTTGAAACATAAAAACATAAGAGAAATCAGAAAAGAAACAACACTTTATTGAAAAACAATAAATAAATAAATAACTTAAGTTACAATGGTTGTAATTTTGGTTGTGGCAATGTTGTTTCATAAGGGAATCATTAATCTGTTTCCAGGAACAACAATCTGTCAATGGTGAATGAATGGAAAAAAAATGATCTTTTGAAAAAATGCTTTGGTGAAAAATACTTGGATCTTCAAATGGAAATCAATTCCCCATTCTCATGTTATAAATCTGTTAAGTCATGTAAAGTCTTCATGTTGTTTTCCCTGTGTTGGTGAACAATAGAAAGAACAATTTTTCAACAAGCTCTTATGATCCAATTTTTTAGATAATGGCACCTAGAAAGACTCAAAATCATATCATATCAAATTTATTAATAGATTCTTGGATGAAATGTCATTTTTTCATTAACATTGTCTTCAAGAATCATTTTTTTATTAAATGAACCTCCTTTAGTCTCCTTGGACCTACAAAAAAACTGAGCATCTAGTTGTAATGAAACATAAAATCATGGAATAAGAGAGGTGTGTGGGCTCTCTTAATCCAAGGAATATTAAAAAATAACAAATAATTAATCGGTAAAACAAATCCATGGAAAGATGAAAAAAGCAAAATTTATTTGTTACCTGTGGGAGAGTAGTGGTCGACCATACTAACGAACAATGTTTTAATCATTAATCCTTTGTTTTTCATCTGATTTGAATGATTTCAAAGACAAATGGAATATAATTCAAATAGATATCACTAATAGAAATAGGTTTTAAAAATTTCATGATATGATATGTCAAATTTACTTAGAACAACCTGCATAACAAAGCCATTTTTCGATTTCCCAACTTAGACCATCAGTTGATATTTTAAGCATAAATTTTTTGTTTGATGATAGATTGAATTGATTAAAATTAGATATTAAATTAAATTCATGTAAATATTTCCAATCGAAACAGGTTTTGAAGACATGAAGAATTGATGGGTAAACTATGTCAATGAACAACAAAAAAATCAGGGTTTTAAGAATGTTGATTTGTGATAGGTAGTCAATTTTTTTTCCATAACTTTCTCATATAATATCAAAATCAAGTGATTAAAATTGTGTTGTAAACTATATTAATATACCAATATACCATAGAAATATGCTTCCAAAATCTAGTAATTTAGCCCTCCAAAAACTGATTGTCCCAACTCTATTCCTAAGCTGCATACTAGACATCATGTTAATGTTTTGATCATAATGTTTTCGTTTCAAATCCAAATTGAGTGATTCAAATTAGATTAGAAATTCAATATAAAGGGATACTCAGGATAGAAACAGTTTTTTAAAATATTCCCATTTCGTCCCTCAAAACATGACTATCACGAATGCGTTTTTAGTAATTTCATCAAGCCCACACACCATAAGATATGATAAACAAGAATTTCTTTCCAAAATGATGATGAATGTTTGTAGAAATATGTTTTTCAATATAATATGTGTACGTATTATAATAAATTCAAAAATATACCACTGATATTGATTTACACAGCATATTGCAGCAAACACAACTCTTTTTACATATAAAGAAATTTATTTATTTATGTACTTATTTATTCTATTTTCTACACTAACCTACTCTACCTTGAAAAATAATATATACTTACGTATAAGAGTGCTTCCAGTGCAACCATTTTCGAAATAAGGCCTCATGTATGGATATACTCGAATTTGAAAAATGTATGTTAATAAATACTAGGGTATGAGAGACCAACTTCCCCGTTAAGGATGGTGCCAAGAATTACTGAAGTAGGGAGTGATGTTGCAAGCAAATGACAAAGTGAAATCAGTCTTGAATATAGTCTTGGTTACCTATAGTTATCATATTGTGAATTTCTTCAACTAGGTTCTATATTATGTTGATCCTTCCTTCGTTGACCTTGACCTGTGAGCTTTGGGGGACTTTCTTTGCCCCTTGGATTTGTTTCCCTATTCATACAATCTAGAAGCAGAGAATTAGATTAAAAAATAAAAAAAAAATCTAAAGCTCGTGTCCTAGAAAAGGGTTGGTACAAATATCACCTGACCATGATGCGAGAGTGGTTCCTATAAGTAATAAATAATAATGAAACAATCAAAGCGATCTAATGCTCGGGTCATGGAATAGGTTTAATACAAATTTCACCTAACCAGGACGAGAGAGCATTCCTATGGTCAATACTGGTTGTACTTTTTCACCTTTGATAGACTCCCCAACAATGACGCCAAAATATTGGGGTCTTAATACAGGTTTATAAATTTTGTCCCTCTTAAATTTATTGTCAATCCAAGGTTCATCTGGTTATTTCAAGGTTATCATGAAAGGTATATGCAGGCCATAGGTTCCCTACCTAATATTGAGCAATTACAAATTGCAAGGTCCAAAGAGTTCTAAATCAATCTAGTAGAAATTAACAAACCAAATAACAACAATATTAAATAACATCAACTCTGAGTAACAACAATCAGGAGTAACATCAATTCAGAGTAACAACAATCAGGAGTAACAACAATTCAGAGTAATAATAATCAAGAGTAACAACAATTTGGAGTAACAACAATTCAGAGTAACAACAATTTGAAATAACAGAAAGATAATAAAGAAGCAAGAAATGAAACAACAATTATAAATCATTAACGATATAATTAAAAAGCATACCTATCCACACAAACTATATCCAACAACACCTGATCGAAAGAGTGGGCCCAACTCTCCAATCAGGGTCGTGGTTGAAAATTATAGACTACACAGAATTACAGTATGATGAAATTCTCATTAATTCATAAAAGGAATTACAAACTAAAGTTTTCCTACTACACGCCAAAAGAAAACCTTCAATATATCATCTTCTCTCTATGTGTTATCTCCCATTTTCTCTGTGATTTGTGTCTTTTAGCTATACAAACAACAAAGAGATTTTACAACAAAATGATTACAAAATAATTTCCCATACCATTTAGATTGATTACAACAACTCAATAAGAAAGATGATATCTGAGATATATTTCCATCATGCTTCTGCTAGAACAAGTCGAATCTGGTATTGCAATTGGAGAAATCTGGAAAACAACCACAACAAAAAATCTATGAAACTATGCTTCGAAGAACCATTCTTTTCTCCCAATCAAGATAGAATTTTGGAGAACTGCTAATCAAAAAACTGATTTGGTCTGTTTTGTACAAAACCCATGTCTCATATTTTCAATATTCTTCTTCGTTTGCCTGGAATGTCCAATGCAAAACTATCCATTTTATCCCAACGAATTTCTGAGTTGGAATATTTAATTATGAGCTGAAAATCAAATTTGCAACCTTGAAGAGATCTTGGAGGCTAAAATCATGAGTGGTGTTATAAAAAATTCACTAATAAACCATTGTTGGAAAAATCATGCATAATAATCATCAATTTATTAAAAATAAAGGGGAGAAAGTATTACTTATCCACAAGAGCATAAGTAATTATGAAATGGAATTATATGATGAATTATGATAAATGGAACAATAGAAATTGATGAAATGGATATTAAGAAGTGATAATAATAACGATAAATTAGGGGCCCAACAATGCCTTTGCAAATTTCCTTTAGACATAAACATATCGAGTGATGCCCACTAGGATATCTTTGCCCAACATTCAGCTTGGAATTTATGTATCCCTTACCCGTGAGTACTTTAAGCCAACACCAGATATGAGCACATTGATATGTTTTTGATCTACAGAGGGTAGGGTTGATTAATGACAATGAGTCAACTCTCCCCCCCGTGCAAGCGCACACATTGAGGAATTGAGATGGAGGTCTCTTGGGGTCAAGGGATCTCTAGACAATAAGGTATCACCCCTATATGTTACCCATATGCTCAAATATGTTTCTCCTGTATCTTGGTCTATGAATAGTATACCTTAGTTGGCATCCTATCCACAAGATGGGCTTGTTGGGAATAATTCTCCCTGTCTAGCCAACGAGTTGAGAGAGTGCTTGAAGGTGTACAACCTAAGCTAATTATGATGCAGGCATTCTATCACACGACTCTTAAGGGTCATTATTGGAAAGAACAATAGGAAAAGGGATTGATGAGATATTTTTGATTGACATAGGGTGGAATATGTTCTATCCTCTATGCTATGACTCATATTTCTCAACATACAGTGGAATATGGTTGCTCCCTTATGATATGACTTGGGGTGAGAGTGTCCCATAGGACCTTCCTCATTGTCATTAGATTCCAGGTTGAGATTGAGCTCCTTAACATGATTTTAGGTTGAGATGTGTTCCCTGATGTCTTTGATTGAGATAAGTCCTCTGATTCTATTGGTGTGAATTGAGGGTGGTAGCTTAAGCTACCCTCTGATGTCAAATTATTCTTCTTTTTACATTCGAGTATGCTCAACATATGAGAAAATTCTATCAAGAGATAAGTAGCAATAAGCATAGATGAACTGAGATGAATAATGACACTATTTGATGACAAGATACTTGAGTTAAGACATGATTTGATGAAAGGATACTTGCAATGATTACTTGATGTAGTTGGAATTTCTCCCTAGTTGAGAGGGAGTGTAAATTGGATAGCTTAGTGAAAAAGTCCAATCATGGGACTAGATTCCTCTTTTTGAGATGACTAATATTGACCATTGAAGTGCTCTATTTGGACAAAGGGAAAGTGTATTTTTGAATTAAAGCCCACATATGCATAAAAGAATAGGTCGACACAAAAGATAAATTGGACACCCATGGATGGCTATAAATACATGTCAAGTGACCGTCATTTGGACATCATCATGATCATTCTTGTTTCTTTGGTTTGGCTTGCACATGTGTAAGGAGGTTCAGTGAGGTGGGTTTGTAGAAATCCAAAATCACAGGGTCTGAAGCTCACATGTGAGATCTAGGGTTTTGGTTTCTAGCCATAGGCATGCTTCAGGAAAATTTGAGTCACAACCATAGACATGCAAGCTCATGCGTGAAGTTGGAGGGTTTCAACCACACGCACATCACTCTATGCATGTGGTTGGAAGCTAGGGTTTGAGTTTTACAGTGGACCAAATATTTTGTCAATTGATCATGGAGTTTGGCAGTTGACCATATACAGTGACCATTGACTGCGAGCTTCTAAATTAGTGTTTTTTATTATTAGCATTGTTGGGTTCATCTCATGGATTTCGTTTAGATTATTTTTTTGGATAGGATTATGGTTGAAGATATGGATCATTGTACTTGTTGAATCATTCAATGAAAATATAATAAGAAGAATAATTTGAAATGGTTTCCCCATTGTGGGTTTTTCCTTGGTCTCTGACCAATCCTGGTGTCTCTATGTGTAAATGCATTTCTTCTATTGTTCCTTTATGTTTCACTTTATTGATGACGATATTGTTCTTTCTATATAATTGCATATGTTGTTGGATAATGTGGGAAATAGAAATAATGTTATGAGTTATGGGGCGAATTCCATATGTAAATGATGAAATGAAATTATCTAAAGCATAGAAAAATATAACCCTAAGAAGATTGAACAAACTAGCCAAAATAAAAAGTCCTAAATAAAAAACAAGTGTAGATGAATTTATTGACGCTAAATTTGATAGCACTACACCACTTAGTTGGGTTAGTGCTCTAGCTAAAAATCAAAGAATAATGGAACAAATTTCTAATAAATTCATCAATTCTGATGACCACCTTATCACATTACAGAACGTGATTTATGACAGAGGTAATAAAAATTTTCAAATTGAAACAATAAAGGTTTATAGTAAAAAGGGTACTGATCGAATACAGAGGGATATTGATGTGTCTGAAATTGGAGCCATCGGGATCATAAAGGTGCATCAAACTATTGACGAGGCACAACCGCACTTTGTTACACAACATGAAGCAAAAAATATGAGCCTGAAAATAAGAATAAAAGAACTACAAGAAGCTCTAGTAACACTATTACTGAAAAAGGCACGGATTTCTAAAATAAAACAATAATGAAATGCACATACAAGGGCAAAGCACAAGACACATAGTAATCATAACATATACATATGAGGAAAAAAGGTCCAATACACTTATTCTAACCCGTGACTTACTATTAATGTCACTTATACTACAACTATATTGTAGTAACGCTCGTTGAATTATTGCTTCATATTTTACACCACTATGTTATTGATAACTAAATTGTTGTTTCATATTTCATGAAAATATACTATTAGTCCAACCAAATGCATGTAATTTAATACCCGAGGAAAGACTTATTTTGTGATTTTTATTTATTTGGAGAAAAAGCAAATGAGACATGTGCTAGAATCTTATTTTATTACGATTATTATTATTTTCTAACATAAGAAAAATATTAATGAATAAGAAATTATGTTAGAGTATGAATTCTCTTAGAAATATATTAAGAGGTTAACATGAGAGATTAACCTCTATTTGTTAGGGAAAACATTCAAGTAGTTATGAATAAAGAGGCAAGAGGAACAAAAAGGGAAAATATAATTTTTTTCCTTTAGTCTATTGGCTGAACGTGGGGTTCAAAAATAGGAGAAAGAGAAAAAATAGATTAAGATAGAAATTGTAGGCCACCTATATCTTTACAGGGTTGGAGAGAAATACCATGTGGTGGAACTTGAACCATATAATGTGGGAGATAAATATAATATTTGGATAACCCCTACGGGTGGGAGATAAAGACTAGTAAAACCAAATAAGGGTTTGCAGGACATTGCATAAGGTGTATGAAGCAAACATGTTCCAAGAAAATCTTCTTGGTTTAAGGTAATAGTTAGAGGAAGAGCTCCGGGGGAACTATTTGCACAAGTTGGTTCAAGGTTGGGAGGAATGTGGAAACCTCTGAAGGAAAATAATATGAGTATTTAGCCTTGGCTTGCTTGTGTAAGATGTATGAATTGTGGATGAGGTTAGCTAATATTTTTAATCACAAGTTCTAGAATTAATTGAGAAATAGAAGGACGTTATTGTTGGAACTAATTTTGTGATTGAAAAGAAAATAGAAGAAAGGAACAAAATTTAACTGAAAGAAAATTCTATGTTTGCAGATGAAGATAAATATTGGGTTTAAAAGTGAATTTAAAATGAGTGTGTCTGATTTAGACCAAATAGAAACATAAAATACCTCCCTTCTAGTTTGACTGAGAATATAATTGTTATTAGTATAACAATGTATTCTTAGTAAAGAAAGGAAACCATTCAATATCATCTATTATTAGCTATTATTTACTAATATAATGGGCCAAGTTTTGGCTATATTCCTGAGTTGAACTCCTAAAAATTCCCAAGAATAAATTATTATCCTTAAGGTTTGTAGAGTCGGTTTTAGGCACTCGAGAGAATAGGATGCAGAGAGTTGATAGTGATTTCCCATTATACTTAACCACAATGGCCTCTGGAATATGAAAAGTATATAAATATATATGTAAGATTAGTTCATATACTTGTATGTACATTGTAGAGGAATATTTTAGATGTAATATGTATAGATATATCTTTCCTACACATTTCTTGATAAAGAAAAACAAAGGCATTGCATAACTGTAAAAAAAATATGAATTAGAAAACATTAAGTATATAATATTTATCTGTGCATTCATAAAACAAAGAGTCAAACAAGAGTCTTATTCTTCAGTTCCATTTGTAGGTAAAGAGAACTCTATATTTCAACACCAAGATTCAGTTATCTATTGTAACAATAATATTTTATAAATGCACTGTACAAATAATACCCATATGGGTTAAAGTGTAGTCTTTGAGGAGGGGATTTGAGGCAGGATGCCTTAAACATTTAACAAAATAAAGAGAATTAGAATCATTGAAAAAAACTAAATAACACTTAAGCATTCAAGTCTTAGGGAAGTGATAACCCCTTTTTCTTTCTAAAACCCTAAGGTCCGAGAGGTTTTCCATATTTAAATAAACATATATATAGTAAAAGGAAAATAAGTAGAACATAGAGAGTCTTCAAGTAAGCATCCATTCATGGTAGTGTAAATTATTACACAAACTCTTCAATAAGATGTAACAAAAGTTAAATGGGTCATAACTGCTATAGTATCTGGCAAATCCCCAAAACCCTAATACTGCGAATAGACCCAATATAAGAATGGGAATATATAACAACTTAGCCAAGTTATGATATTAACATCTATCCATCATAAACAACTTGGGAGAATAATTTACAAAAATTAGAAACTGGAACCAACACACTTGTTCTTGAAGAGAGGTAAACAACCTTCGTGAAGTCCTTTTCACTATAAATAAAGTGGTATACTTGAAAGTGAAAGTGGGAAACAAACATGAGTCATTCAAATTATATAGTATAAATTTAACATATGAGCATAGGGTACCAGATTGAAAGGATCACCTTACCTGTAGAGTAGTTGGGACTTTTTACTCTTTTCAATTGCATCTTGCAAAAGAGAAAAGGCAAATTTAGAAAATGGTAAGCTACAATAATTAATTTTCTCAAAAGAAGTAACAAATAAGGGTTTCATCAAATTTATACCTGAGGGTTTATCCATCCTCAACCTTGGAAACAACCATTTGTGTCTAGTGAGGTTAGAGCCAAGGCATTAGTATTGAGAAGAAGAATGAGGTAACCCAAAATCCATCACCCCCATAAAGGAGAAAATATTGTAGATGCATTGTGGAGGTAAAAAATTGAAACAAATTCCACCAAGACACTGATAAAAATTATAAAATAAATTGTAATTAGAATGATTGTGAAGAAATGCATCTACCTTTTGAGTTCACACCATAAATCCAGAAGCCATGGAACTTATCATGTCTAACTGAAAATGCTTGAGAAAATTCATAAAGAAATCCATATCGAACCAGCCGTCAAAGGAATAAACGTAAGGGTTTGGAACTAGAGAGATGAGCTTTCCACCTCTATAAAGAGAAGTGCAAATGAGACAGTGTCTATAGGTGGGGGTAGGTCATTACCTTAATCCCTAACCATAGTAATCTATGTCGTTCCTTGGCAATCCTTAAATCTAGATTGTTGGTTTGTTAATGTAACCCATTGCCACATGGGAGATGGGACAAACCCCTCCATGTATGGAAGGCCTTGTGAACAAATAACGAGCTGTTAGAAAATGGTCATTTTGTATTGGATTATGTTGAATCAAACAACCATAACCTATGATAAATGAAGATCAAATGTAAAAAATATAACCATTGTATATAAAGCAAGCTCACTATAATCCTTTCATGGTTGGGAAAACCTGTATGGTTAAGTATTTTGAAGCATGAATGTATTTTTACAAGTCATGCAATGGGTATCATCAAGCTCTAAATATAAACAAAGTCATGAGGGAGAACTTTGAAGCAACATGTAGAAAAAAATAGAAAGAGTGATAACATGGTTTGAATTTATTTTTGATCAAGGCAATAATTACAATCCTAGTGATGACAAAAGATGACAAGTTTTCTTTCAAATTTATATTAAAAAAAAATAAACCCATCCTTACGAAAAAGTTGTTATATTTTACAATTATGATTTATTTGAGCATGTAAATCTTTGTTAATTATTTTTATGATACATTACGTATGCTACATATGGTACTCGAGCAAAAGGTACAACATAATAGCCTTTGAGCTAATCACATTGTTACTAATTTAGTAATGTTGGTGTATGCATAGAGAAGGAAACATGTCAAATCATACAAAATGGATGATCTTGTTGTAGCGGCTACAACCACCCTCCAAAATTTTTCCTTAGCCTGTTTTGGAGCCTCCCTACCAACCTTCACAACAACTTGCCTTGCTTCGTCAAGTCCTCAAGCTTCAGTGTCTTTCTTGCTCAAAGGTAGCATGTCGATCACAGTTTGAAATTTTCCCTTCACAACTGCTCACCCGAACTTGGTCCAGATGTAGGCTGAGAAGCTTCCCCTTTAAAATTGTGCATTCCTGGAGGGAAACCAACCTTTCCCTCTAGGAATTGCACAATCCTCTCTGACAATCTACTAGTCTCCAGGATTGCGCAATCCTGTTAGCCAACCCTCCTAGTAGGATTTGTGCAAATTTTCCCTTCAATAGGCTGTTCAGCCCAGGATTTGAACAAATATAGGTAGCAGTCAGCTATCGGGCCCAAAAATTGTGCAATCCCCTTGGGTATTCAACCTAGCTTACAGTCAAGAATGCACATTTTTAACCAACAGTTGAGCATTCACTTGCATGAGAAACTGAGTTGACCGGTTCCCTCCGAGACTGAGCAAAATAGACTTGCATGCATGGCTTGCTTCTCCCAAGGCAACATGCAAAGGAATCCCTTGTTTCAGGGATCTATGTTTGGAAGTTGGAGGTTACATGCAAGGAACAATTCAGAAACCTCCCTCCAAGTGTCGCTTCCCCTAGATTTGTGGTATGCGCATCACAACCTCGATGTTATAAAAAATCATCAACCAGATGCTGTAGAGCTCATTCTTCACATCAACCTTGTAGCTTTGACATCCCACATCACATCTAGGAGCAGCCAACACATTCAACTCTACTATTTTGGGGTAAGCTCGCTTCCCATGCATTGTACTACATTTCTGTCGCTTTTTGTGTATTCACTTGTGTGAGTGATGTTTGCTTGATTTCTTTGAACGCCTGTTATCGTTTACATATATTCTAGCTTGTCCTAGTTCTGTTTCATTTTTCATTGCTATCTCACTGCTGTCACATGCATGAAACTATTTTGCACGAATGTTCGCCCAACCAGCGAACGACCTCACCCACATGCATGTTGATTTCTTTGCTAAGTCTTACATTCATGTTTTGCATGAAATTTTTATCACTTCTACTATCACTTAGTGTCACCATGCATTTCATTGACTTACTTGATTTCAGTTGCCCGTCGGAGAGTCGGGCCCACCTTGGCCCACTCTTTGCCTTCACGAAGGATGCATTGCTTAATCTGGAGAATGAAGGCTCACCTTCCTCCCCATATTTGCACATTTTGGCCTAGCATTAGCCTCCTGGACTAAATTATGCATTTTTGGAGGTCAGTGGCTGCTTGGACCAAAAAATTGCACAAATTTGTCCCTGGGCCAATAGTCTTTCCCAGCTGGAATCATGCATTGTGTAATCCCATCAGCCAACTGCCCAAATGGATTACACATTTCACAGTTCCAACAGTCAGTCAGTCTCCTAGCAGCCTAGACTGTGCCTTGTGCAGTCTTGGCAGTCAGTCTCTCGACCGAAATTGCGCAACCTTCATGATCATTCACCCAGGTATGTTGCAAGTCAGTTCTCATGTTCATTTTGGATTTTTACTGACATATTGCTTGGTATGAGTGTTTCCATGTCTCCAGGTATCACAAGTGTTCATTTGCCTCTCATCAGTACAGGTACAATGGTTTCCAAGAGAGCAGACGTGAAGACAACATTCATAGCACGATTGGGGATGCAGTCGATCAAGTGTCCACGGGCTTACCTACTCATGAAGACATCAATTTGTTCATGGAAAAGGACATCAAGTAGCAGCATCACAGTGAGAAACATCATGAATAGAAGCTGAAGGCAGCATACCAAATGTAGCGAATGTAGAAAATGCAAAGAACACAACGAATGCAAGAGGAAGGTTGTTGACAACATAGAGGTGGAACAAAGTTGCAAGATCAAGCAGATCCACTGATAATGAAAGAAAATTTGGAGACTGAGGCTATGAAGTGACAACGTGACATGAAGATCATGCAAACACAGAAGATGGAAAAAAGAAGGAGTTGCATGTGTTGAAGCAGCAACTCATGAAGAACATGAAGCTGCATAGATAGTCTAATGAGTTGCAGCAGGAACAAAAACAACAATGGGTGCAATATGCACTCATGGATGAAACTGTGCCAGTACGAGTTAAGGATCTATCCCAATAGTTGACATAGAGCAAACATGGTGAGCAATGTTGTTGCTTGCATGCAAGGGATTCAACAACATGCATGTTGTTGAGCACATGGATGCAATCCAACCCATTCAACACACTCACGAAGCAGAAGACAAGCAACAAGTCCGACTGGGGCTGAAAATGTACTTTGGAAAATTGATGCGCATGACCACCAACACACACTTGAATATCAACATGGACACTATGCATTAGTGTGTTGCTGGTTCAACCATACCCAAGAAGACCATGCGCATGTTAGCAGATGAGTTGGATGAAGGGCTGAACCAATGTAATGGTTGTAACAGAGGTAAGAGTTTGCTTCAAAAAGATGTCACCATGAGGTGCATGCACATCATCATGGACAACCAAGCTTGGAATCAACTCACCACCTTCACCATCACAAGCATGTCAAAGAGTTGGTCTCATCACAATGGGCCGAGTGTTAGTGATGTCTTGCAAGGCTTGCTCAAGCCATGTTGTATCACATGAGTACATGTGCATTGTAATGTTGAGTCATGTCAAGTGTAAGTCGAGTGTCAACAGTTGGATGTAACAATCATAAAGTAGGGGAAGCATCATGAGTGTAGTTGAATTGTCACAAAGGGGAATGTCAAGGGTCACCCCACCCTTTGCTATAAGTAGTCCCTCATAACTCATTGTAAGGGCTTTTTGTCAGCCAAGCTTCTACTAATATTATCTTGAAGAAGGCTTGGATAGTATTGTAACGTGCCTTGGCTTCTCCACTACATGGAGCTAGTACATCTCTTTGGAGGAGCAAGCGGATGTGGCTGTAACGTTCCACTGATGGGGCTAGCAGGTTTACATGGTGTATTGTATGATTGTGGCTTACACTTCTTTATATAATAAAAGGCAGCACATTTTCATGCATATGTTATTGTAGTTGGACTGCTCTGGTTGCCTTAATGAATCATATATGTTGTTTAACTTACGTACTTGTATATGAACTGATTTCTATGCAATTATATGAATCTTGTTGTTAATGTGTTGCACATGTTGTTAATGCTGTCATCGTCTGTGTCGACTACTCTGCCAGACATCAGACAAACCTTTCTCTGAACCTTGTTATATCAACCATCACACTTGTCTCGGATTGATTCGTAAGTGATGTTCATGTTATCTTACCTTGTATGTTGTGACTGCCACATTCGTGTCAACTTCTTTGCTGGGAGATGTGCATATCCTTTGTTTTGTGTGTTCCTAGTTGAGTTGAGACTGATCACTTTCAACCTGGAACTCACCTTCACCTTCTTCTCCCTTTGAAGTGTTGGAACCTCTCATACTCATTCCTTGAATAACTGCATTAGTCACACCCTTGCTACTAAAAGAGTTATCTTACTTGCCTCTGTGCGACATCGTAGTGAAGGAATTACCTTACGACCCACTGTTGGGACTCTTACACCAAATGGTTTGAGGTCTAATTGGGACTTCTTACCGGGATCCCCTTGACATGTTGGTGGGTCTAGCACTATCAACATTTCTGGTGCTAGAAGGAGGGCCTCATGAAAAGCAGTGTCCTCTCATCCACTTTTGATCCTTTTCATATCTTTCATGGAGTCTTGCATTCTTCTTCCCCCAAGGTTTTTTTCGAATTGTGAAGATGTCACCACCTCGGGGAAGCATTTCGATCTCTTATCCACTCACATGTATGATGGTGAAGGTGAAGTGGCCTAGAATGAGCACTTACATAACTTTCTTTCCATGATTCATGAGGAAGATGAGTTTACTGACGAACATGCCGATTTGCTGCTTGCATTCACACTTTGTGTATCTCCATTTCGTTGGGTGCTCAACCTATCGGATGACGTCGTGCACTCATTTGAGTACTTTGTGATCTTATTGAAGACAAGTTCTATCATTTTGATCCAGACCATCTTGATTAGAAACTATTACAACAACCGAGGGCTCCGAATATAATCCGTTATTGATTTTTGGCAGTGCTTCCGTGACTTACAGTTTCAAGCTCCGAGGAGCCAGATGAAGTTCGCTTATCTCTGGGACTGGTTCAAGTACTGTCTTAAGAAATATGCCCGTTCCAAGAGAAAGCTTGATGTCAAACCTCACTCAACCTTCTTCTTTTATGGAATTGCGCAATCCCATATGGGAGCACACACTATCCTAATAGACTGTCTGCCTCCCTCTCATTCAACAGTTCCCCCATCACCTAGTGATGCCGAGGATCATGTTTGTACACCTGTTCAACCTTCACACCCTCTCAACATCACTCCACTCAATTTTCACGTAGATTTGGTTGTGAGTCCTTCGAGTTCTCATATGCATTCTTTTCTTCGACCATCGTCTTCGCACTTAGGTGATCCTCTGGATGATCTTTTCTTGTGTTCATCCATTCTAGACTCTTCACTTGTTGCTAACGAGGAACAACCCATTGACGATGTTGGTGTTGCAAAACCAACATGTGCTGTCATTCATGGAGAGTATGAGTGGGAGCTTGAACATCAACACTCGGTGAAGGATGACTCCCTTCCGTCCGAGCCCCCTCCATTCTTTCCTAGCCTCTGTGGTGAACTTGCCATCCATGATTTTGCATGTGTGTCTTCATCTACAAATGCATCGACTGTTGATCACTTGCAGGGATCACTAGATGCTAGTACATTATTCGACAATGGAGAGGATAAGTTACTCATTGAAAATCCACTTGATCCTTCATCTATCTTTTGTGGAAACACAGAGGATGAGTTCGTTCGCTTTTCATCTACCCCTCTGTTTGATTCATCTGATCATGAGGATGTTGAAGAATTCATTGATTTTTTTGATCCTGGAATTCGTGATCCATTTTCTTCTATTTTTTATCACGATCATGAATCTATCGCAGTTGATCTTTTGAAGCCATCGGTGTATGATGATCTACCTGATGATGAAGTTGAGACACCCAATACTGTCGAGGCATTTTAGCCCAAGTTGATGGTTATGTCAGGTCCTTGCTCTCTTGGGGTTAGTCTCACTTTCGATCATGAAACTATTCAATCACCCAAGGCTCCTCATCGCTTATCGATATGCATTGAATATCCATATCACACACAGATCACACTTCGTCCACTCGAACAGCACGATCCCATTTCTCATGCATTGGAGGAGTCTTACATTGCAAGCACTCATGTGCAACACAATTTATCTATGTTTCTTTCGTTTTCTTGCATGTCTAAGTCAAGAGTGTGCTTTTGCTTCAAAGTTGCATGTAGTGTGACACAACACCATATAAGTCCATGGACTATCCGTCATGCACATGCACTCACTATGTCCTGTGGACACTTTGAAACATGAAGTGTCAATGTCTTCACTGTTAGATGTTTCTTGAATGTTGGTCCACACAACTGGGTTACTCGTGGATCAAGCCTTCGCCCACATGGGTCTACCAATGCGCCGGTGGCTGCATTGGAAGTATCACTTCACGTGATCAGACCCATGAACCGTTAATGTAGGAGTAAGAGTAGTGTTTGCTTTCAGTTGTTTTCTTGCATGCTTATTTTCTTTCATGCTTAGTTTGCTTGTTTTTTTGCTTACTTTGCTCTCATTTTTGCTTCTGCTTTTGCTTGGCTTTGTTGTTAGTTCATTCACTTGTTTTGTTCGTAGGTTAGTTCACATGAAACCATGTGTAACTCATGAAACACACTAGGTAAAGTATAAGAGGGTTTGTACAGCTATCGCTACTTGGTTATCTATCATCTTTCCTCTATATGATGAACTTGTTTCTCTTAGTCCATGATACATTGAAGGAAAATACGTACTCTTCAAAGTGAACCTTGGTGTAAACATAACGCTTGCATGCTAACTTGTGTCACCTTCTCTAGTCGATTGTTTTTGGGTTAACCCTTGTCAGCTCAGTCAAGTAGAGTAAGGTGAGGGGGAAAATATTAATAGGCATGTTAGAGATACATTAAACTACTTTTTTGCTAGAACCTCTTTTTCTCTCAATAAGTCAGGATCTGTCTTCCACCTCTGAAATGAATAAGTGCTATGCACAGTGAAAATGAAAAATGAAAAAAATGAAAAGTCAAAAAATTCAAAATTCAAAATGAATAAGGCAAAAGAAGAGAAAGACTTCCTACACAGGGAGGCGATGCAAGTAACTCCATTGGGGTACTCACTAGGCTTGTTGGCAGCGGAGCCATGCTTGTGTTCCTATGTGACTCCATCGAGGTACTATCGAGGCCTGCTGGCAGTGGAGCAACACTAGAGATGAAACTAAGACTTTGACGACTATACTGCTTGTGCACCTATATACCCCTCAACCCCAATCGAAACAACTATGTTTCCTTGGCTTGGAATGTGTGTCAATCAACCAAGGGCTTGGTAGATGCTACATCTTACAATCAAGTTAGTGTGAAACCAAGATGAGCTGAAAACTGAACAATACTTCCGGAGGTGTTAGACTCGCTTTTCACGAACAAGGTCCATTCGGAGAGATGGAGTTCTACCAGTGTGTCGCCAAGTGTTGTAGTGGCTACAACCACCCTGCAAAATATTTCCTTAGCCTATTTTGGAGCCTCCCTACCAATCTTCATAGCAGCTTACCTTGCTTCGTCAAGTCCTCAAGCTTCAGTGTCTTTCTTGCTCAAAGGCAGCCTGTCGATCACAGCTTGATATTTTTCCTTCACAGACTGCTCGCCCGGACTTGGTCTAGCTGTAGGCTGAGTAGCTTCCCCTTGAAAATTGCGCATTCCTAGAGGGAAAATAGACTTTCCCTCCAAGAATTGCGCAATTCTCTTTGACAGCATGCTGGTCTCCAGGATTGTGCAATCCTACCAGCCAACCCTCCCAACAGGATTTGTGCAATTTTGCCCATCAACAGGCTGTTCAACTTAGGATTTGCACAAATTTGAGCAGCAATCAGCTGCTAGGCCCAAAAATTGCACAATCATCTTGGGTATTCAGCCCAACTTACTGTCAGGAATGCACATTTTTCTCCAGCAGTCGAGTAATCGCTTGCATGAGCAGCTGAGTTGATCGGTTCCCTCCAGGACTGAGAAAAATAGACTTGCATTCATGGGCTACTTCTCCTGAGGTAGCATGCAAAGGCATCCCTTGTTTTAGGGATCTATGTTTAGCATTTGGAGGTTACATTCAAGGAACAATTTAGAAACCTCCCTCCAAGTGTCGCTTCCCCTAGATCTGTGGCATGCACATCACAACATCGATGTTACCAAAACTCATCAACTGGATGATTCAGAGCTCATTATTCACATCAACCTTGTATCTCTGACATCCCACATCAAATCTAGGAGTAGTCGACACATTTGGCTCAACTGTTTTGGGGTAAACTTGCTTCCCATGCCTTGTGGTGAATTTTTGTCACTGTTTGTGTATTCGCTTGTGTGAGTGCTATTTGCTTGATTTATTTGAATGCCTGCTATCATTTACATATATTCTAGCTTTTCCTAGCTCTGTTTCAATTTTCATTACTATCTCACTGTTGTCGCATGTATGAAACTGTTTTGCACGGACGTTCGCCCAACCGGCGAATGACATCACCCACATGCATGTTGATTTGTTTGCTAAATCTTCCATTCATGTTTTGCATGCAATGTTTATCAGTTTTGATATCACTTAGTGCCACCATGCATTTCATTGAATTACTTGCTTTCAGTTGCCCGTCAGCGAGTCAGGCCAACCTTGGCCCTGTATCTGCTTTCACCAAGGCTACATTACACAATCTAGAGAAGGATGGCTCACCTTCCTACCCAGATTTCTGAATTCTGGCCTAACACTAGCCTCCTAGATTGAATTGCACATTTCTGGAGGTCAATGGCTGCTTGGCCTAAAAATTTGTCTAAATCTGTCCCTGGGCTAGTAGTCTTTTCCAGCTGGAATCGCGCGTTGCGCAATCCCGATAGCCAACTACCCAACTACATTACACATTTTTCAGTTTCAGCAGTCAGTCAATCTTCCAACAACCTAGACTGTGGCTTGTACAGTCTTGGTAGTTGGTCTCCCGAACTCCTGGCTGAAATTGCGCAACCTTCATGATCATTCACCCAGGTATGTTGCAAGTTAGTTCTCATGTTCATTTTGGCTTTCAATTAACAGATTTCTTGATATGAGTGTTGCCATGTCTCCAGGTATCACAGTTGTTCATCTGCCTATTATCAATGCATGTACAATGGTTTTGAAGAGAGTAGAGATGAAGACACCATTCAGAGCATGCTTGGGGATGCAGTCAATCAAGTGTCCATGGGCTTACCTACTCACGAAGACATCAAGTTGTTCATGGACAAGGACATCAAGCAGAAACATCACAATGAGAAACATCATGAACAACAACTGAAGGCAACATACCGAATGCAGCGAATGCAAGAGGAAGGTTGTTGACAACATAGAGGTGGAACAAAGTTGCAAGATCAAGAAGATCCACTGATAATGAAAGAAACTTTGGAGACTTAGGCTATGAAGTGATGGCGTGACATGAAGATTGCGCGAAGGTAGAAGATGGAACAAAGAAGGAGTTTCAAGTGTTGAAGCAACAACTTAGGAAGAACATGAAGCTGCACAAACAATCTAATGAGTTGCAACAGAAACAAGAACAACAATGGGTGAAACATGCATTCGTGGATGAAACTGTGCAATTACGAGTTAAGGATCTATCCCAACAGCTGACACAGAGCAAACATGGTGAGAAATGTTTTTGATCACATGAAAGGGATCCAACAACATGCATATCATTGAGCGCATGCATGCAATTCAACCCATTCAACACACTCACCAAGGCGAAGACAAGCAACAAGTCCAACTGGGGTTGAACATGTATTTCGACAAATTGATGCGCATGACCACCAACACACACTTGAAGATCAACACAGACACTATGAATCAGTGTGTTTCCAGTTCAACCATACCCAAGAAGACCATGTGCATGTTAGCAGACGAGTTGGATGAAGGGGCTAAACTAATGCACTGGTTGCAACAGAGGCAAGAGTTCACTTCAACAAGATGTCACAATGAGGTGCATGCACATCATCATGAATGACCAAGCTTGGCATCAGCTCACCAACTTCACCATCACAAGCAAGTCAAAGATTTGGTCTCATCACAACGGGCCGAGTGCCAGTGATGTCTTGCAAGGCTTGCTCAAGCCATGTTGTCTCACATGAGTACATGTGCATTGTAATGTTGATTCAAGTCAAGTGTAAGTCGAGTGTCAACAGTTGGATGTAACAATCATAGAGTAGGTGAAGCGTCGTGAGGGTAGTTAAACTGTCACAAAAGGGAATATAAAGGGTCACCCCACCCTTTTCTATAAATAGTCCCTCGTAACTCATTGTAAGGGCTTTTGGTCATCTAAGCTTCTACTAAGATTATCTTGAAGAAGGCTTGGATAGCATTGAATGTGCCTTGGCTTCTCCACTGCATGAAGATAATACATCTCTTTGGAGGAGAAGGCAGATGTGGTTGTAACGTTCCACTGATGGGGCTAGCAGGTTTACATGGTGTATTGTATGATTGCAACTTACACTTCTTTATATAATAAAATCCAACACATTTTCATGCATATGTTGTTATTGTAGTTGTACTTCTCTGGTTGCCTTAATGATATATGTTGTTTAACTTACATATTTGTATATGAACTGATTTGTATGAAATTATATGAATCTTGTTGTTAATGTATTGCATATGTTGTTACTGCTGTCACCGTCTGTGTTGACTTCTCTGCCAGACATCAATCAAATCTTTCTCTAAACATTGTTATATCAACTGTCACACTCATCTCAGACTGATTCATGAGTGTTGTTCATGTTATCTTACCTTGTATGTTGTGACTGCCGCATCCGTGTCGATTGCTCTGCTAGAAGCTGTGCATGTCCTTTGTGTTGTGTGTTCCTAACTGAGTTGGGACCAATCCCTTTCAACCTGGAACTCACCTTCACCTTCCTCTCCCTTTGAAGTGTTGGAACCTCTCATACTCATTCCTTGACTCAATACATCGGTCACACACTTGATACTGATAGAGTTATCTTACTTTCCTCTGTGCGACATTATGGTCAAGGCATTACCTTATGACCCACTACTGGGACTCCTACACCAAATAGTCTGAGGTCTAATGGGGACTTCTTACCAGGGAGATCCTCTTGACATTTTGGCGGGTCCACCACTGTCAACAGATTGTCAAGAAAGAACCCAGATAGGGGAAGAATAAATTTATGTCCATTTTAGGAAGCATGAGCAAATATTTGCAAGATGATTGCTATATATGGCAAATAATTTGCAGAGAAAACTGATAAATTTGTGAGAAGGACATGAGAAATTATTGAAGGCTAATGTAACATAGGAACAACTTATCAAGAACTTAATAGAGAAGTCCAACCCCAAGAAAGTGGAAACCATGAGGAATGCGGAGCACTAATGGGATACCTTTAAGCAAAAGATTGTGAAGAATGTGGCAGACAGTTAAGAGGAAGGGCCAAAGGAAGTGGAGGAACATAGTTCCTCAAAAATGAAGATTAAATTAGAGAAGAATCCTATAACATAGTTGTACGAATAAATTAGGAAGATTTGAACACCAAACTTCGATGGAGAAACAAAATAGGTCGTTGAGGCTTGGTTTCTTAACATTAATAAAAAATTTCAAGTATATGATTATTCTTTAGAACTAAAAGCTAAGTTGGTCCACTATTAGCTATAGGGAAAGGCATCCCTATGGTGGGAAGAAATAATGACACTACATAATCTAGAAGGAAGAGAGGTTGATTGGGAAGAATTCAAATGTTTATTTAAAGAAAAATATTTATTAGTGTTATTTTGATGATAGAGTCAAGGAATTTCATGAATTGAAATTGGGGAAATGATAATATATGAGATGGTTAATAAGTTCACACATTTATTGCATTATGTACCCTATATCAAAGAGGATAAAGAAAAAAATAATTATTTTTAAGCTTTCTACCACTGTCATTAAAGGAAATAATTGAGCATGATAACCCGAAGACCATGGATGAGATGATCAGAAAATCTCAAATATGTTATCAACAAGCCAAACAAAAGAACAAAAATTTGAAATTATGGTCCAACAAGAAAAAGCACCAGATGGCTTAAGGAGGAAAGAGTAGAAAATATGGATCCTTTAAATAGCCTAGGAAAAGTAACTAGAACAATAGTTGGAATAAAAGTAGCATTCATCCAATAAGAATGCAAAACCAATCTCAAGTTGGGACCAAACAAGTAGATGTCATTAAAGGGGGTAATGGTAAAGATAAGGAACCCTTAACGTGCTGGGGGTTTGGAGAGACTCGTATATTGTGAAATTTTCCCTATAATACCCAGTCTATGCAAAATTTAAAACACCTTCAAGAAGATTCTACAATTCATGACATAGCCATAAATATACCATGTATTAATGTGGTGTTGGAAGGACACCAAGAAGAACGCCAATCCATAATGATGGAAATTAAAGACACTATCTTCGACCAAATTATTTATGTATTAATGGATCTTGCAACAATCTTAAGTTTTGTTAGCCCTTAGTTGGTAGAGAAATGTAAAATTAAATCTAAGAAATCTAAGAATTCTTGGTTGGTTCAATTGGCCATAGCAACAAAAAGGAAAGTTACAAGTTGGATTAAGGCATGTCCAATAGCTCTTAATAGAATTTAGACTATTATGGATTTAAATATTTTACCTATGGACTCATATGACAGCTTGATAGGAATGGATTGGTTGGAAAGGCACTGATAAATTACAAATTTCTTAGAAAAAATTGTTACCTAGACAATTGAAAATGGAGAAGTACAAGTTATAAGAGGTATAACCAAGCATGTATCCTTATGACAGATATCAACCTTGTAGCTGAAAAGGGTTGCAATAAAGGGATGTTAACATTTTTCCATTTAGGTGGAATATCACTCTTTAAATAAAATTGATAAATCTATAAATGAGTTAGAGGTCATCCATGACTACCTGGATGTATTTTTAGATGAAATTCCAAGTCTTCCCCTAAAAAAAGAGATATAATTCTCTATAAAGATGATACCAAGGGTAGTTCCGATGTTAAAATATCCATATCCAATGACTGTACTTGATCTAATGAAATTGAAGATATAGTTACAGGAGATGTTTAATAAGGGGTATATCTAAACTAGTGTGTCACCACCAGGTGTAGTGGTTTTGTTCATAAAAATGAAAGATGAGAATTTTAGATTATGTATTGATTACCATCAACTAAATAAATTGACTATTAAAAATAAACACCCTCTTCCAAGGATATATGATTTATTCGATCAAGTAAGACGCGTGACATTATTTTAAAAAATAGACCTCAGATTAGGATATCACCAATTGAGTATTGAGGAGGAGGATATATCGACGACCACTTTCCGCACAAGTTATAAACATTATGAATTTACGGTGCTACCATTTGGGTTTATTAATGCACTTGCTATTTTCATGTTCCTAATGAATAGTGTGCTCAAAAAGTTTGTGGACAAATTTATGTTAATTTTTATAGAATATATATTAGTCTACTCTAAGACTCAGGAAGAGCACAAAAAACACTTAGAAATAATGTCACAGACCTTGCGAGAGCATGAATTATATGCAAAATTTAATAAGTGAGAGTTATTTCAAGAAGGTACAATATTTGGGGCATGTAATATCCAAGGAAGTAATATTAATGGTAGATCTGAATAAAGTGAAATCCATCTTATATTAGCTAGTTCCAAAAGATGTAACTGATATAAGATCATTTATGGGTATTATCGTGTACTATCGTAGTTATATAGAGTTATTTTCCAAGATATCACATCCCATAACATTATTACAGAAGAATGGTCTAAAATTTGTATGGACACAACAATGGAAAGAGAGATTTTAAAAAATAGAACACCTTATAAAAGTAGGTCCCATATTAAAAATATTTGATTCAGACAAGGAATTTGTTTTATGCACATATGCATGTTTAAAATGCCTTGAGGGAGTGCCAATTCAAGAGGGGTAGGCAATAGCTTACAAATCCTGGAAATTAAAGGAACAAAAAAAGAACTATATACTTTATCATTTAGAGATGGTAGTTATAATTCATGCCTTGATGATGTGGAGACATTATTCTGTTCGCAAGAAGTTCACCTTGATAACGGATCACATAATTCTGAATTTTTTTTCAGCTATCCTAATATTAATGCCAAGGAGGCTAGATGGATGTAATTCTTGAGTATTATTTTGATATCAAGAATATAAAAGGAAAGGAAAGTAAAGTGGAAAATGCAGTGAGTCATAGTTTAAAAGATTTGTGCGAGATAACTATCAACATAAGTGAGACCAATTTTTTCCGAATTAATAAAAGAAACACCATTAAAATATCATAATTATGATCTAATTCATAACAATCTAAGGAATGGAACCACTCAAGAGGAACAAATGAAGTATGAAACTAATGGGGAGGGGGTGTTGGTTTATAAAAATAGACTTTATATCGTAAATGAATATGAAATTAAATGATTAATTTTGATGGAATATCATAAGAAGCCATATCTAGCACATCCTAGGTATCAAAAAATGATTTGTGCATTGAAAAACGGGTTTTTATAGCCAGGTATGAAGAGGGACATCATAGAATATTTGGTAAGGTGTCAAGAATGCCAACTGGTAAAAATAGAACACCAGCACCCAACGAGGTTGTTAAATCCCTTACCTCTGCCAGAGTTGAAGTGGGATGTGATTTCATTGGATTTTATAATAGGATTACCTAAAACTTGGAGACAACATGACTCTATCATGATGGTTGTGGACAAGTTAACTAAAGCTACTTATTTCATTATTGTGCAATATAATTATAACGATGCACAAGTAGTAGAGGTATTTATGAAATAAATCTTTTGACTTCGTGGCATACCTATGATAGTGATCTCAGACAGAGACGTGAAGTTTACCTCAAATTTTTGGAAGGCCTTGCTTACTCGGATGGGTATGCAATTGAATTTTAGCACTGTGTACCATCCACAAACTAATGGACATGCAAAAAGTGTAAATAAAGTATTGGAAGACATGTTGCGTATATATGTTATGAATCAACCTACCCAATGGGAAGATTATTTACATTAGGTAGAGTTTGCATACAATAATGTTTACCAAGTGTCGCTCAAAATGAGCCCTTTTGACGCATTATGTGTCAATTTAAACATTTTAGAAAAGTGTAGCAAAAATACTTTACTTAAGTCACTGGTGAAAAGTGACCCTAACAACAAAATGTGGCCACTTTTATGCCTTAGATATGCAAGAAAAGCAATAAAACACCGCAAGAAAATATTTGATGCAAACCCAAAACATATAAAAATAGTAAAGAAAAGTCCAATAACCAAATAGAAGTACTTTAAATGAATAATATTTTATTGAAACACCTGGTGAAGAAGATTTACAACATGGGTCTGTAAATCCCCCTCCATGGGATGGGTCCTTTTGATGTCCTTGTGCTTCATCGATCTTGTTCTTCTCTCTCAAATATGCAAAAACATAAAAGAAAGATGGAACTCAAGAGGGAGCTCAAATGTTGTGAGATGATAATAGTGGCAATGATAATGATCATGGTTAATAATTAATGGAAAACCATTCTTTTTATAACAAAGTATTGAGCTAAACCAGGAATTGGAAAATAATAAAAAAATATTGACCAAATCTGAATCCAGCCATTGAGAATACTTTATTATATCTTTTGGAGTGGGAAAATATATTCAAAATGGTCAAATATCTTTATTTAGAAAATGGTTGAAGTAATTAACAAATAAAATGATTTATTAATTACTTTGTGAGAATTAAGAAAAGTGTGAATTTGAAATAATTATTAAATAGTGATTTAAAATTTATTCTAAAAATAATAATAATGAATAATAAATAAATAGTGATTTAGTCAAATGTCACAAGGAATAATTATCAAATATTGATTTAATAATTATTCCTATAGAATATTTAATAAATATTGATTTATTTAAATATTCGTATGGGGTTTTTCAATTTTAATGAGAAATAATTTAGGAAAAATGGTTTGCTAAATTGTTTCCTATTGTGAAAGCTATTTTACTATGGTAAAATTACTCCTACATGGTATATTTCAATCCACCTAGTAAGAAATGGCCAGATGATCATTTTTTAGGCGATAAGAAATTCCCCCAAAATGTACAAGCATGAAGAGAAAATTGTATGACCATGATACATTGTAGGTTCCACTTTCATGAGATACCAAAGGGGAGTCTGAGAGAGAGAGAGAGAGAGCGAGCGAGAGAGAGAGAGAGAGAGAGAGAGAGAGAGAGAGAGAGAGAGAGAGAGCTGAAGCGAGACAATGAAGGATTGATAATGGAGGGGGAGAGACCTACCAATGCGATATAAGTCTCCTTTTATTTTTGTAGTACATGATCTCAAATGAGATGGGGGAGGCATACCCATACTTTTCAAGATAACTAAGTACAAATAAAAATGGTGTGCCAAAAATTGTGGGATTGGGATAAAAAGTACATGATACATGATATGCTGGCATCAATGGACCGAAATGTGGTACAATGATACAATGAGTCCCATCTACATAATATGCATGGAAAATAAAAGCCAAGAATGAATACAATACCATTTGTTGATATAAGTACATGAGACAATGCCACCCAAAATGACATGATGAGGGGAGATCACAACTAGAGAATCCCTATTGAATAGGAAAGGGATCTGAAGATCTAAATGGGCTGTCTAAAGGAGACATGCATGTTGTGGGTGTTGCAAGAGGCTAAAATCGAATGAGTCAAATCTATGGAATTGCATCTGAGCCTGGATCATAATATGATGACATCCGAGCATGTGGGGGGATACCCGAAGGGCCACCCCCTCATGAGGTCTAGAACATCTCACACACACCCGAGAAATGTTGGTACAATCTACTAGATCACTGTACCATCAAGCATATGATTATCCATCAGCAATAATGAGTTGGAGTTGAGCACGCGAGAAAAAACAAGTCCTAGGGAAGTGATGATTCCCTCTACTTGATTCAAGGAACTGGACAGTGATGAAGGGTGTAACCAAGGCATACCAGCATCTAAACCACTCTCCTAGAATAAATGTGTTGAAGTCGACAGAAGAGGGCCCGCCAGAGTTGAGGCAATGAGGATTCCTCAATAAAGGCACACATACCATAGTAATATGATTGAGAGACTAACTCCAGGGATGTTGGAGGAAGGAAACAATATGAGTAGTGGACTGATGACTTCCCTTGTCAAAGCATAATATGCATGGTTGACTTGGAAGTGATTGACTCTATTCCCATGGTGATGGTCGATTACCCAGACGAATGCTTTTCAAAAATGAAGAAGTATAAATGGTTGCCAAATATGAGCAAAATGGGATGAATGTAATGCAAATATGGGTGGACATTGCAAATGGACTCAATATGACTCGGAAGAGAATCGATGGATGAAAGGGTGACTCGACTTTGATGCTTTAAACATGGGTGACTTGATTATGCTACCACATAGGGGAGGCCTGGAGGGGACCATAAAAACTGGAGTAAATAATGGTTACTCATGATGAAAATTAACACGTGAGTTGAAAAGTGCAAAGGTAAAGTGGTACCACAGTATAAGAGACTTATATGAATACATTTTATTTTAATAGGTGGAAGAGTGAGACCTCTTGGAAAAAATGGCTTCCTGGTGAAGTTTCAAATTTCCAAAAACAAAGAGAGACCCATTATAGAGCTTGGTGAGAGATTTCCAATGGTGCTGACGGTTAGTCAAATTGAGCTATGGGTTGGTCACAATGGGAAATGGAAAAAATAGGGTTTTTCCTATGAAAGGGATTCTTTGCCCCAAATCTAATTCATTTGCATAGTGAGTTCTTGGAGGATTTGGAGGGGAGGAGAAGGCCCTAAATTGTGAGGAGATCATAGCAAACAAACCGACCATCAAAGCTTAGATATGAAACTTTTAGGTAGGTGTCCTTACTTGTAAAAAATATGGCCTTAATGCTTCTTAGAAGGATGGTCCTTGGTGGAGAATCAAGGTAAGAAATGAATACATGAAGGAACTACTAGAGAAAATCAAGGATCATCCCCTCCCACCAATTCAAACATGGGGATTGGGTGGTAAGTGTGGTATCACATGGAGTATAATATTTGAATATATGGTATCTAACATCTACAATATGTGATATGGCTTACTAGAGAGGCTGGTAGGACAAACTATCCAAGGGATGAGAGGAAATTTCAACCATACCTAGATCGTTGGGGTCTAGGCCAAGACTGATATTGACCAAATGAGAAGGTGGCTACAGGGGGGTATCATGCCCCAAAGCATGATATATTCTCCCCCAACATATGATGACAGAGGGGACTGATCAGGTGGGAATGATTCCCCCTATCTAGATGAGTTTGTGGAGCGCCACTGTGTTCTAAGTGCTCAAATAAGGGATTTACGAATTTGACCCAACTGACACAAGATCCACTAGAGGATGATGATGAAATGTAGGGGGCATGGGTGACCCCAATTTTGTATGGATGTATGTAGCATGCTATGGACATGTCGAATGTATTTAGAATAGTGGACTGTAAACACATTTTGATGATGCGGTTAACCATTTGTTGTTTATGTTTGTCTTCCTATGAGAAGAATGTATGATGAGTGCAGTATGAAAAAGGAAATTGTGGATTACCAGTCTCACTTGGCATTGCATATATGAATCAAATGGACTAAATTTATGGGTTCACATACATGGTGCACCATACCAAAGGGTGGCTTTGGATATAATGAATTGATGCTCAACTAGACGACACTGTTGTGGAACAAAAATAATGTCTAAGGGAGTGTGTTGTTGATGTAAGATGGAGGAATGATGAAGTGGATCATCCCTATGGTGATCTAGAGTGATATTAGACTCTACAAGTTGTTTAACATGGGGAAGAATAGTGGTACGAGAATCAACACTATTAGATGTACTAGGAGGGTTGGGGAGAATTGCTTCTCCTAGACTCTCAAACATGGATGCCCCCTTACCGAAACATTGTGTGACAATGTAATGACCACAAGGTGGATGTGGTTCAAATTCTTGGGTTTGAAGTAAGAGGTGGTGGAACCAATCAACATCACCATGGATGAATTATTTGGACTCCAAAACATATTGATCATGGGTTTCGTGTGGAAGGGAGTATGTGCGATGGTGCATATCATCCCAAGGATGATTAGGGGTAGTCATGAATTCCATGATGTCTTAATAAAAATGCAATATAGGAGGACAAGAGGAATAAGGAGCACATGATGAGGAAATAATGGAGGCATCTTCATGGGATACAAAGTTCACATGCACATTGTCAGAATGGTTGGGGAGATGACTAGTAGATGTGACATCTACCAATGTTAAAACCAAAGTGTCTTCTAAGGTAGGTTTGAAAGAAACACAACAGGAAACTCGTAAAGAGTCTAAATATATCAATCCCATGGATGAATACAAGTAGATAATAAGATAGGACCTATTCGTAATCTCGACATTAGGAGGAGAAATCACGATGGGTGGTTGAGATACCTCTTTTCCTAGCGATAAATTGGGGCTAGGACTTGCAGGTAGAGGAGATGTGGAAGCACTACTAGAAACATCTAACTAGTGAAGCACTTGAAGTGTACCGCAAAAATATTTGAGACAGGGACAGAAATGGGATTAATGACCATATTTATCACACAAACCACAACGGTGATTTGTGAAGAAGGATTTTTTCTTCTTGGTTGACTCAAGTAAGGTGACATGGACCTCGGGAATTTTAGAGTTAGGAAAGGTATCAGAGAACACATAATATGAGGGAGCTCAAGACAATTATTAGTGGTATTTCCAACAACATCGCACAAAGAACACAGGGGAGAAGGATTTGGAGGTTTAGGAGGAATGGGAGTTGCTTGAGGTTTCTTTTCTTTGATTCCCTTTTGTTGGGATTTCCCCCCCTCACCAGATGCTTTTAGAACATGAATGTTGGCATATTGAGGTTTTTTTAGGAACTGAAGTAAAGGATATAACAGGTTGAACTAGAGTCAAAGATGTGGTCAGGAGGAGTGTTTGTAGGAGGATTAATGGACCAAACCGGGATCCCCAAGGCAATGTTGGGAAGAGTCAATGTAGCCATTATAGGGGTAGAAAATATTCATGGTGGTGGGAACAAGAAAGGTATATAACCAGAGGGATAATGAATTGGAGGAACTGCTCCTAGATGAGAAAGACATAGGGGAATGATTCCGGGTTGAAAAGGACTAGGAGAGATACCAATAGAAGGAAACTAGCTTGGAGGAAGTGTACCTGATGGATGATTTGAGTTTGGAGCAGGAGGTTGTGGAAGAGATGACTACTAAGAAGGTGTATGAGACCAATTTCCTGCCGCCCGTGACACTTGAGGAATGTAAATGATGGAAGAGCTAGGCTTATAAGGAGTAGGGAATGGGCCATAATAAGCCCCAAGCAACATGGAATATTTCTAGACTCCATAAGAAACATCGATAAAGGTAGGGAAGTAAAATTTCCAGTCAGATGAGATATTGGTTAGAGGAGAGATCTAAGACTAAGGGTCATAGTAATTCAACTGATCGATAGTGATGATAATTCCATTGTGAGGAAAGCACATCGTGTGAAAGACAATGAATGCAATAGCTGACATGGCATAGGTGTAACTATGACCCAACAAAATATTATAATCTAATGGGGCATCAATGACTTCAATATCAATTAAGGTTGTCTTGCTAATAAGAGTAATGTGATAATTGTGATATAAACCAAGTGGTTGCGAGGGGTGACCAGCCTAAGCATGGAGAGTGCTGGTGGATGGGGACAGGTCAGGGGAACCAAGTTTCCTCCAAACACTAGTAACCATCACATATGTGGAAGTGGCATAATTTATGATACACTGTTGGATAATGGATTTTTTTATGGAGATTGGTATTTGAAAGGGAATAGATGAAGGAAGGGCAGGATGCTATTTTTTTTCAAAATCAAAGAAAATCATATGATCATCAGAAAGATCCACAACACCAAAAAAAGATAGTAGAGCTTTCAATTGGGATGGGTACATATGGAGGACTTCCAACATTGACATGGCAATAAGAGACTATGCCAAGTCATCTACTACGTTATAGGTATGGGTGACTTTAGAAGAAATCACGTTTCAACGTAACATACATTTGGGGATATTGGGAGGAACCTACACCTTAGGAAGAGGAATATGTAAGGTATGATCTGGGGATGATTAAGGTTCAGTGGAAACTTTAGGTTGGGAATTAGTCGTTGCATTTATAGGGGGCTTGTCATATTGGCGCGATCAAATCTTGAGGTTGACTTGTTCCCTCTTGACTTCATAGAATTCATCATGAGGATCTGGTAATTATTTTGGCCATATTGTGAAGGTTGATGGGCTACATTACCCTATTTGGGTTGGGGAACGATATATCATTTATGAGGAAAATGATTAGTAAGAATATCTAGTTATGATGAAGTTGGAGGGGAAGGAGGTGGAAAAATAGACTGAGGTCCTCTAGAAGCAGCTGCTTGAGCTTCCCATACCTAACGCAATTGAGGTAAAATGGGACATTCATGAGTTTAATGCAAAATATTCTGCAACAAGCAAAAGTTTTTCTCGTTCGAAGAGACTTTTCTTTATTGGGTTGTCCGCTCTATTTCTGGGTTGTGGGATTAGGCTGGTCACCCTTAGGGGCATTATGTTGTGGACCTTGGTGGCTGTTATTACCTTGAGATGGTTGGTTCCAGTTGCCCTTTCCCTTATTTATTCTCTTGGCCTTGGGAGGATTGGTTCCACTCTGATGAGCATACACTTGACATTAAGGAGGTATTTCTATTGTGGTAGAGGTGGAGGAGACATGGGAGGTTGAGGAGCTGGTGCTGGCGGGGCTTGAGAACTAGGTAGTGCATAAGGATAGTAAGGATTCACAACAACATTTAGATAACCATGTGGAGTAACATATGGCCCTGACATTTACTTATGCAAATGGGGATATGCATATGACGTGCTTGTTCCTTGGTAAGTGTTGACACGTGAAGGATTAGGAGGGGGATAGGTGTAAGCGAAATTGTGACCCCTATGGGGTTGACCATAACTCATGGGAGGTTGAGGATATGGTGGAGGTTGAGTGTGTGAGATATATTCAATGATATCGTTAGTAGCATGAGATTCCCTCGGTGCATTAGAAGCATTAGGTTGAGGCACATTGATAAGGACAATATAAACATAACCTAACTGTGCATAGATCAGGTCACATTTCAAGGATATTTGGAGCACTTCTTCCTTAAAATAAGGGAAGTGAGAGGCGAAATATTTACCTATGGGGGCCAAAAGCATTCTAAGGAACCAATTCATATATACATAGAATTTGAGCTCAGGGTCTCTACACATGCTCCTCATTCTGCACCATTATTGGGCATGGTTAGAAAGGTGGGTGGAAAACGTTTGAGGAAGAGAAGTCAAGAGTTCAGTGCATGTGTTGTAGCATAGAGGTAACTGGAAGTAGGAAAGAAAATATTTGGTGAGAGTCATGAAGGTGGAATGGGAGGCATCGGGTTTAGTCCACATACCACTTGGACGTAGCTCTAGTAAGGGTTCATTAGAATAGACGAAGACAAATGGAGTCTTCAGTGATGAAATTTAATGATCACCACATGTGAAATGAGTGAACATGATTTTTCGAGTCTTCTCTAGGATTACCTTCGAAATTGGGGATGTGATAAGGAATATTGGTAGGCATATGAGGCCAATTGGGGTTATGGAGAAGAGGATTGTTGATGAGTTGGCTGAAATAAGTGAGGCTCAAACCAACCATATAAGGGAGCAAAGGAAGATTAGTGACTGTACTGGTAGAGATTCCACCTATGGGTTACTTTGGTTACCACCTTGGTTTTTCACACCCACATTGGTGCCTCACGTGCTGGGAGTACAAGGTTCGAAAGACGTGGATTCAAAGGAAGGATGGGAAGAATGAGAAGAACTAAAATTAGAATGGGGACTTGATGGATGAATCAGAGGATGAAATCGAACTCGATGGGAAGGATTAAGATGTCCTAAAGGAAGTTGGGGACGAAGGCCACAAAGTCTCCATGATAAACGCCTAGGGGGCACAATGATTTTAGGACAAATATGACTCAATAGACTAAAGGGCGATGATAGGATAAAAAGAGAAACAAAAAAAAGAAGCAAACACCTAGTGTATTGGTTCCAAGTGTAAACTAATTATATTAATATGCTACTCTAATTCAAGCAAACAAATCCTATCAAATAAAAAATGACCTCTAGCTTGTAGGTGATCTAAATCCTCAAACAAGTCTTAGATCTACTATTTCAAGTGGCCTTCCAAGAGACTTCTTACTTGATGGAATTTGATCCTCGCAAGTAGAGTTGTCTATAGAAAGGTGGGGTAGGGAACCCAATACTGTACACAACCAATCCTATAGGGTGTTTTCCTATGATTGGTCACTATTTTTACCTACATCCCACTAGGTTAGTCAAGTCTTAATCTTATTGGTGATCAGCCAAAGCACGGGATTCCTTTCCATGGGTTGGGTAGACCCAAGGAGAACTGCTCGCACGATGACCTAGCCTAACTGCCTTTGAATCGGGTTTCTGATGCACTCAGGATTTGGACCATGGGATGGTGAACGATTTTAAGCTCCCTAATATGTTAACTTCTATGTATCAATGTAAGTGATAAATGGGTGTTATTGGAATCCTATACCACCAATCCGACACCTAACTACAAATATTGTTTGGCCCTAGTGTCCAAGTGGGTTTAATCTATGTGAGTTGAATTATTAAGCTCTCATTCAATTAGGGTGTGTACGTGTGTGTGAAAAATGTGTTCAATGTATGAGTTAATTGAGCATGTTTTATGATGCCATGTGATGTTGAAAGTAAAATGCTAAAAAAATGTAAATAATGCTGAGAATGGACAATAAAATAAATAGTCAATTCAAGCACACAAGCCCCCACACAAAAAGGAAAACAAACATCAAATAAATAGGTGGAAAACAAGTTTCTCAAAGACAAACTTATGGCCCAAAAGATATAAGGTCAAAGGGACTAGGATCTAGATGTAATGATCTGATATGAATGATGCAGAAAACTAACAAAGAACAGAGGGTAAATAGCTAGTAAAGGGCATACAAATGGCTATAAACTGAAGGGTACACAAGGGGATCCTATGTAGGAAAGTCAACACTAGATTCAAAGTGGAATAAAGTGCTTCCAAAAAACTGTCTAAAGGGATTGTTATAACCTAACAAAAATATTGGAAAAAAGTGGTTGAAACTACTGCAATCTAGCCTGCTCACTTTAGAAACCATTTTCCTAACTAATGGAGGTTTACTCTAAACTCTAGGGGGATTTTCCCTTCATTAAATAACAATTTTATAATTGGATCTAGGCTTAGGTGTGACATAGGAAAGATAAGAAACTCTCCCGACACAAAAAACCTGGAAAAATTCTGAATTTTTTTTTACTAAAAATTGCAGAACATAGGTACTAACCTTTAAAGTGTGTATGGATGTAGAAAAAGACCTGAAAAATTTGTTGGGACGCAGAAAAGAGGCCCAAAATTTTGTTTTATTACTGCAACTCTCGCTTGACAGATCTCGCCCAGATTGTGCCATCTCCTACTCGGCTGGTACCTGTGACTTGTGGAAATATACGAAACCCTAACATAAAGATAAAATTTTTCAAAAAAAAGGATATCTAAAAATAGAAATTAAGAGGCTAAAAATAGATAGAAAAACATTAAAGAGGGTTGAAAGAACAGTCACTAAGGATTTGACTTACTACACGAGTGGAGTCGCCATTTGTTAGTGTAATATTTCATGAAAGTGTAACAAAAACACTTCAATTAAGTCATTGGTGACAAGCGACCCTAACAACAGAATGTGGCCGCTTTTACGCTTTAAATCTACAAGAAAAGTAATATAACCCTACAAGAAAATATCTGATGCAAGCTAAAAATATATAGTAGTGATAAAGAAAAATGAAATAGCCCAATAGGACTTCAAATGACTAATATTTTATTGAAACACCTAGTCCTTTTGATGTCCTTATGCTTCAACAATCTTGTTCTTCTGTCTCAAGTATGAAAAAACCCAAAAGAAAGATGGAACTCAAGTGGGAGCTCAAACGTTGTGAGATGATAATGGTGACTATGATAATTATCATGGTGAAGAATGAATAGAAAACCCTCTTATTTATAACAAAGTATTGAGCTAAATTAGGAATTGGAAAATAATAAAAAATTATTGACAAAATTTAAATCTAGCCGTTGAGAATACTTTATTATATTTTTGGAGAAGGAAAATATATTCAAAATGCCCAAATATATTTATTTAGAAAATGACTTAAGCAATTAACACATAAAATGATTTATTAATTACTTTGGGAGAATAAGAAAAGTATGAATTTGAAATAATTATAAAATAATGATTTAAAAATTATTCAAAAAATAAGAATAAGGAATAATAAATAAATAATGATTTATTTAATTATTCCAAGGTGATTTACTCAAATGTGACAAGGAATAATTATCAAATAATGATTTAATAAATATTCCTACATAATATTAAATAAATATTGATTTATTTAAATATTCTTATGGGGTTTTTGAATTTTAATGAGAAATAATTTAGGTAAAATGGCTTGCTAAATTATTTCCTATGGTTAAAGCCATTTTACTATGGTAAAATTACTCCTACACAGTATATTTCATTCCACCTAGTAAGAAATGGCTAGGTGATAATTTTTTTGGGTGATAACATTGAGTGGGACGAAATGTCATGTTCCACTGAACTGGTGTAGACAAGAGGATAAAATCATATGAGGACTAGATCAATTATATGAAATGGAAGACATGGTTAAGAGAACCAGGAAAAAATTAAAGGAAGCTTAGGATAGGAAGAAGATTTATGCCAACTTGAAAAGAATCCGTAAAGTGTTCCAAGTGGGAGAACATGTTTATGACCTAAGAAGAGTTCCTTGATTTTATGAAGTTATTCCAAATTAACCTGTCAATTTTTCGGTTCATTTGAAATATTTTCTAGAGTTGGGCTAGTGGCCTATCAACAAGCATTACTAGCTCATATTGGAACTCATAATGTGTTTCATGTATAGTTTTAAAGAAGCGTATACATGACCTAAAACATTTAATTGATTGGAATGTCATACAGGTAAAAAAAAAGGAGAAATCTAGGTTGAACCGATGCAAGTTTTAGACTAGAGGGAGATTATACTCTAGAATCGAGCCATCACCCAAGTTAAAGTGAACTGTAAACACTTTGGAGATGCAGAGGCAATTTGGGAAATGTAAAATGAGATGAAGAATAATTATCTTATGTTGTAGGCATAAAGACCGATACTGGTTACTTATTTTCTGATTTTTATTTATTTTGAGAAACAAAACGAGACATGTGCTAGAATGTTATTTCTTATGATTATTATTATTTATAACATGATAAAATATTAACAGTTAATAATTTATGTTAGAATATGGATTTTTTAAAAAATATGTTAAGAGGTTAACATGAAAGATTAACTTTTAGGGGAAAATAATTGAAGTAGTTATGCCTAAAGAGGAAAGAGGAACAAAAAGGAAAAAGATACATTTTTCCTTCTTTCTGTTCATTAAACTTGGTGTTCAAAACAAGAGAAAGAGAAAAAAAGATACTAAGACAGAAATTGCATACCACTTAGAATTTTATAGGGTTGGAGAGAAATGCCCTGTGGTGGAATCTAAACCAGATAGTGTGGGAGATAAATACAGTGTTTGGATAACCCTTACCTATGGGAGCTAAAGAATAGTAAACCCAAAAAATAGTTTATAGGATGTTTCATAGGTCTGAGTAACAAAACATTTTCTAAAAAAATCTTCCTGGTTGAACTTGAGAGTTAGAGGAAGAGATCATGGGGAACTGTATACACAAGTCAGTTCAAGAATGGGAGGACTGTGGAAATCTTTGACATATTTATGAAGGAAACTAAGATAAGTATTTAGTATTGAATTTCTTGTGTAAGCTATATGAACTGTGGATCTGGTTATATAAGATTTTTAATCACAGTATATGGAATTAATTGAGAACTAGAAAGATGTGATTGTTCGACTATACCTTTATGATTGCAGGAAGATATAAGATAGGAACACAATTTAAATGAATGAAAATTGTATCTTTGTAGGTGAAGATAAAGACTAGGTTTAAATGTGCATTTAAAAATCAATTTGTCTCTAGTTGAGACCTAATAAAGAAATGGAAAATACACCCCCTCGAGTTTGATTGAGAATAGAACGTTTTTTAGTACAACAATATCTTGTTATTAAAGAAAGAGAAAGATTCAATATAATTTGTTATTAGATATTATTTACTAATATAATGGGCCAATATTGGCATTTATTCCTGAGTTGAACTCCTAACATTTCTTGAGAATAAATTATTACCCTTTGGGTTGGTAGAGTGTGTCTTAGGCACGGGAGAGAATAGGACACAAAGAGACAATAGTGATTTTCCATTACAGATAACCATAGTGGCCTCTCGACTATATAAAGTATATACATATATATGCAAGAGTAGTTCATATGCTTGTATGCACATTGTATAAGAAGATTATAAATGTAATTTGTAGAGGGACATATTTCCTAAACATTGCATGCTTGATAAAGAAAAACAAAGACATTACATAATTGTAGAAAAAAGTGTGAACTAGTAAACATTAAGTATAGAATATTTATCTACCTATTCATAAAATAGAGAGTCAAACAACATACTTATTCTTTAGTTCCATTGGCAGGTCAATCCAACTCTATATTTTAGCACCAAGATTTAGTTATTTATTATAACAATAATATTTTATAAATGAACTGTAAAAAAATTACTCATACAGGTTAAAGTCTAGTCCTTGGGGAGAGGATTCTTGGCACGGTGCCTTAAACATTTAACAAAATAAAGAGCAGCAAAATCATTGTAAAATAAAAAAAATTACATTTATGTATTCATGTCGTCTTGGGGAAGCGATAACCAATTTTTCTTTCTAGAAGTGTAAGGGCCAAGGGGCCTCCAACTTTAAAGAAAAATTAGTACAGTAAAAGGAAAAAACATAAACGGTCTTCAAGTAAGCAGGCATGCGTGTTAGTGAAAATTATTCCACAAACTCTTCAAGATTATAAAACAAAAGTCAAATAGGTCATAGCCACTATAGTATCAAACAAAACCCTAAAACCCTAATACTATGAAAAAACCCCGTACAAGAAAGGGAAGATATTAGAAACATAGCGTCTTAGCTGAGCTTGGAGATTGAAATCTATCCATCACAAACAACTTGGCAGAAGAATTTATAAAAATTAGAACCTAAAACCAACACCAATGTTCTTGAAGAGAGGGAAACAACCTTGGTAAATTCCTTTTCACTATAAGCAAGGCAATATAAGGCAATATACCTGCAAGTGAAAGTGGGAAATTACCATGAGTCACTGAATTTCTGAAGTATAAATTTAATATATGAGCGCAGGGTACCAAATTGAGAGAATCTCCTTACTTGTAGAGCAGTTAGGACTTTGTAATCCTTTCAATTGCACCTTGCAGAAGAGAAAAGGAAACTTAGAAAATGGTAGAGTAAATTAATTAAAATACTAAGAAGAAGTGGCACATAAGGATTTCATCAAATTTATACTTGAGGGTTTGTCCACCCGCAACGTCAGGCTCCCTCAAGGGGAAAATCTTTTAGATGCAACGTGGAGGTCAATAAATGTAACAAATTCCACCAAAATGCCGATAAATTCTGTAAAAGAAATTGCAGGGAGAATAATTGCAAAGAACTACATATACTTTTTGAAGTCATGCCATAAATATAGAAGCCATGGAAATTAGTGCTTCTATATAATTTTTTTTTGAGAAACTTAAAAAATAAATTCATATCAAACCATTTAGAAAAGAAGTGAAAATCAAACCATGCTGAGCTCTCCATCTCTGTCCAAAGAGTGAAAATCAAACAACGCTGGAGGGAAGGGGGTAGGACGTTATCCTAATCCCTGACCGAAGTAATCTACACCGTCGCTTAACAATCCTTAAATCTAGATTGCTTGTTTGTTAACATAAGTCTTTGCCACATGGGAGATGGGACAATCACTCCACGTATGGAAGGCCATGTGAACAAACGATGTGTTGTTAGACAATGGTCATGGCATATTGGTTTATGTTAAATAGAACTACCATAACCTATGGAAAACAAAGATCAAATGTCGAAAATATAACCATTGTATATAAAACAAGCACGCTGTGTAATGATACAAATAAATGTAGAGAATTACATTAAGAGCTTATATATATCATTAAACTTTATAAAGTTGTAGACCAAAAGGTTAGCACATATAATGGTTATTATATACCATTAGGTCTATAATTTAAAAATCACTATAATCCTTTCATGGTTGGGAAAACCTGTATGTTTAAGTATTTCGAAGCATGAACATATTTTTACAAGGGCTGAAAGATACACACACATGAGAGTAATATAAGAAAATTTGAGCTGGTCATGCAATGGGTATCATCAAGCTCTAAATATAAAATAAGTCATCACGGAGAACTTTGGAGTAGCATGTAGAATAAAAATAAAGAGTTCTAGTAGGATTTGAATTGATTTGTGATTAAGATTGTAATTACAATCATAATGATGATAGAAGATGGCAGATTTTTTTTTAGATTTAGATAAAAATAAAATAATAATTTATGACAAAGTTGTCATCTTTTACAATTATGATTAATTGAGCATGTAAATCTTTTACAGTTATTTTATTGATACATCCTATATGTTACATGTAGCTTTGAAACTCATAAAAAAATAAATGTATATATTTTAGGCAACCAAATGCATGTAACTTAGAAAACTAAGAAATTATGATTCTAGTTGAAACACATTGGAAATAAATGTTTTGCAAACAAAAACTAAAGCATTAAAAACAAAAAAGTATAATTTAATTACCATTTTGAATCTAGCTAAGTTTTACAGCTCTTTGTATGATATTAAATGGCTAATGCACTTCACAAATATTTTGCAAATATTTTGCAGGAAGTTATATGAGTAATGTATTGTGTAATTGCGGCTCTACATCTCCATGCCAAGTTTTATAAAATGACTCAAAAACTGCCCCCTCTGTGATTGAGACAACATATTAAATGTTGGAGTATAAACACTATTGCAAATCGATAGTGGGATTTGATCATCAATACTTTTAAATGACTAGATTACAAATTTTTCTATTTTAATTAAATTCTGATCTTCACTCTTCGGATTCAAGTTAAATGTTGCTTAAGCTCTCCAAGGTTTTGTTTTTAGTTAATATTGGTTTTAATTAGATTTTTCTTGGAATCTGCCACTTTCCATCATTCCTATTTTTTAATTAAATTTTCACTTGGAACAAATCTAGTGACCTTATTTTTTACTACTAAGTACATATATAGTCTCAAATAAACATGCCATTTTCCCATAATTATATTTCTAAGAATTTTGAATAACAAGAAACATATTCTAGCCCCAAGGGATACCTCAACGGGTCGAATCCCTGTTGTTAAGTGTCTCGCCGATCTGGAGGTCACAAGGTCAATTCTCCTCAACGCCCTTGGGGTTAGGCCCTGATTGCCTCATTGACAGGATTTGATTCCCTTGTGGGTTGATCTGCCCAGATTTTCCTTTGTGAAAAAAACAAGAAACAATTTCTATTCTTTATTATTACTTGTGGTCACACATTTGTCCTAGGCCACTTGGACTTATTTTTTGTATTTTTGAAAATGCTTCTACACTTTAGACCTTGTAAGATTAAACTTACCACTCTAGATAAATTGTATTTGGAGCTAAAGTATATGAAAGGAATACATATATGGAACTAAATTATGTGTGTAATTGTTGAGATAAAAGGGTAAGTTCCATTGGTTTGCACAACATGGTGCACACGACTCATTTAGACAAAGTTAAAAGTTGGATAGAAACAACAAGTTTACATGAATTTATTGACACTAAAGTTGATAGCACTGGACCACTTGATTGGGTTAGTGATCCTTCAACTAAAATTGAAGGAATAATGGAACAAATTCTAATAAAGTCATCAATTTCGATATCGCCCTATCACATTACAAAATGCAAGTTATTACAAAGGTAATAAAATGTTGAAAATGGAAACAGTAAAGATTCATAATAAAAATGTTAATGATCAAATACAAATGTATATTGATGTATTTGAAATTGGAGCCATCGAGTGCATAAAGTTGCATCAAACCATTGGTGAGACACTTGCACACTCTGTCACATAACAATAAGAAAACACTATAATCCTCAAAAGAAGAATAAAATAACTACAAGAAGCTTTACTAACACAATTACCTAAGAATGCATGGATTTCTAACATACAAAAATATATAATACATATACAAGGACAGAGGACCAGACACATAGTAATCATAAATATACATATGAGGTAAAAAGTCAAATACACTTCTTCTAACCCATGGCTTATTAGTAATGTCACTTACACTATAACTATATTATATAAATGTTCCGTGAATTACTACTTCATATTTTATGGCATTGTATTATTGATAACTAAATTGTTAGTTCATATTTCATAGAAGAATTTTGTTAAGCCAACCAAATGCATGTAACTTGAAACTCATAAAAAATTAAATGCATATTGTAAATCCAACCAAATGCATGTAACTTGAAACTCATAAAAAATTAAATGCATATTGTAAATCAAACCGAATGCATGTAACCTAAAACACATAAACTAACAAATGCTTGCAAATAGATGGAAATAAAAGCAAAAAAAACCAGGAAATTGTGATTAAGGTTGAAACATATTAGTAACAATTCCGTTTCAAACAAAAAAACAAAGCACTAAAAAGCATACAAATATAATGTACTTAGTAGTTTGAATCAGCTAAGTCAGACTTACAACTCTTTGTATGAGTTTAAATGACTAATGCATTTTACCGCTCTTTGCAGGAAGTTGGATGAACCTAAAACACAAAAACTAACAAATTCTTGCAAATAGATGGAAAGAAAAGCAAAAAAAATGGAAATTATGATTAAGGTTGAAACACATTAGTAACAATTTCTTTTCAAACAAAAAAACAAAGACTAAAAGCATAAAAATATAATGTACTTAGTAGTTTGAATCTAGTTAAGTTTTACAACTCTTTGTATGATGTTAAATGACTAATTCATTTTACAGCTCTTTACACGAAGTTGGATGAGTAGGCTATGCAATTGCAACTCTACTTCACCATGCCAAGTTTTATAGAATGAATCCCAAATTGCCCCCTTTGTAATTGAGACACCTTGTTAAATGTTGAAAGTGAACAATGGGCTATGCAATTGCAGCTCTACTTCACCATGAAGTTTAATAGAATGAATCTCAAATTCTCCCTATGTAATTGAGACATCATATTAAATGTTGAAGTGTGTAAATATTGTTTCAAATCAATAGTTAGATTTGATCATCAATGCTCTTAAACGATTGTATTACAATTTTTTCTATTTTAATTAAATTATAATAGAGTGACTTATATTCTTTATTAAGAAAAACCTAACAAGAATAACATATATAAACTTGATTAAACATGTCATTTTGAATTATTTTATTTTTAAACCCCAGAAAATTTATTTATTTATTTTATATGTCATGTCTAACTAAGTAGTTAATCTTTTCAATTATTTCAACCAATTAAAAAAATAAAATTTCACTTCTTAAAAATAAAAATAAAAATCATTTATTTTGTTCACAATATTATCATAAATATTATACTTAAAAAAAAATAATATTATACTTTAAAAAAAATAATAAACCCTTAAAATTTTTGGTTTTAATTAACTTTTAATTTTCACTTGAAATAAATCCAATGATGATAATTTTTTTACTAAGAAGAACACGTAAAGTCTCGAATAAACCTGTCATTTTTCCATGATTATTGACACCTATTTTGTTTCTGTTTCTTATTATTAGGCATGGCCATGAAATTGTCCGAGACCACTTGGTTTGTTTGTTTTTATTTAAAGAAATGAAATAGTTCCTCTAACTAAAGGTAATTAGTCTTTTTATTTGTTTAACCAATGAAAGAAATTAAAATGATTTATTTTATAGTATAATTAGTCTTTTTAACTATTTCAACTTATCAATAAATTTGATTTTTTTTTTCAAAATGGTTATGGGATTATTTAATAGAAATAGTTTATATGACTTTTTTATTAATTTTCACCAAATATTCACCAAATAAAATATATTCTTAAAAATTTAAATGAACAACGGTTATAAACACAATATATACCTCTATTGCTTGAGCTCCACTCCTGAGACAATAAACTGGAATTTCGTTTCTTAAAAAATATCATTTATTTTATTTACGACATTCTCATAAATACTACATTTTATAAAAACATTATAATAAACACTACCAAATTCTATAAAAATTGAAAATCCATTTCTACATATGGTTTTTGCTTTTTTAAAATTTTTAATATATACCTAACCAGTACTGAAAACTTAAGAATAAAATGTATAAATTTAAATTGTGATTAAATTAAAGTGAAAACCTAGTTATTAGTTTATTTTTTAAATGCTCATTAGAACGTTAAAAAATGCTGTAATTTTGAGATCCATAGAAATTAGGATGGAAATCTTTTAAAATATTGTAAATATAGTTACACAGAAGGTGTCTCTTTTTAAAATTGTTTAGGCTAGGGATTGTCTATTTTTTCATCTCTATTTGAAATTTATTCATTTGTTGTTTTGACATTGGTGAAATTTATTTTAAGAAAATAAAAGAATTACACATCTTATTGTAAAATGGGCCATTTGCTAAATTAGATTTTATTATATATAAAAGAATGTTATAAATAATAATGAGGAACTTATCATGGAGGAAATGCTTAGAATTGGAATAATCTCAAATTCCTAGGAAATTGGTGGGTGGGGAACCACATGGTACAAATTGGTGGGTGGGGAACCAATTTGTGTGTGTTTATTTGTTTGGATTTGGATGGTATGTTTTGAATGTTTATATTTTTATATGTGTATGTAATTTTTTATTAGTAATTAGTTGGTGATGAAGAAGTGAGACAATCTTGTTAATACATTGCACGAGGATTGATATTTCACATCTATTTCATTTAATTTTGGGTATCACAACATTTGACAACTAATTAATTCTAAATAATGTTCCTCCAAGAATTACAAAATAAATCTTGAAGAATAGTTTTAATAATTAACTGTGTCAATATTACTCTTGAAATAATTTGTTTCTTTACTAATGTTTGAAATAATTTATTTCCTTTAACAGATATAGATTTTTTATTTTTTATTTTTATCTATAGTCTATTTTGCAAAGTGTATTTTTGAATTTTTTAATGAGTGGCCAGATTTAAATAGTGTTCCTCTCAGAATTACAAAGTATATATTGAAGAGTAGTTTTTATAATTTACTGCTTCAAGATTACTCTTGAAATAATTTATTTCTTTTCTGATGTTGTAAAAAATTTATTTCCTTTAACAATATTTTCAATGATTTTTTTTAATCTACATTCTATTTTGCAAAGTCAAGAAATAATGTATTTTTTTAATTTTTTTTAATGAATGGTTAGATTTATAAGAATATTTTGATTTGTTTTCATGTCTATAAATATATATTTTCTTCTTATAAATATTTTTAATACATTTTGTATGCAATTATTTATTAGTAATTTTGAATATATGTAATTGTGTATTAGTAATTACTTGGTGATGAAAATGAAAACAATATTGTCAATGATTAATTTGCACTTTGCAGGATTATTAATTATGAACACCTTTTTCATTTTAATTCTAGGCATCACAACTTTTGAAAGATAATTACTTCTTAATACTGTCCCTCTACCTATTATTAAATATATCTTGATTTTCTTTTAATAATATACAACCTCAAGATTAACAACATCTAATGCATCTAACACAAACAATCAAATAGGATTAGAAACATCTAAACTGAAATCAATGCATATAATGCAAGCAATCAAATGAGATTATAAATCAACATCTACACTTGAATCAATGCATTAGTGAAAGCCATCAAATATTACTAGAAATCCACATCTACACTGAAATTAGTCACAAGAAATCAAATAGGATTACAAATCCACATCTACAATGATGCATCTAGTGAAAGGAATCAAATATAATTAGAAATCAACATCTACACTCAAATCAATGAATTTAGTTCAAACAATCCCTCCCTCATAATTGTTGTTTTCCTTTAATAACCAGAGAAATTTGCTAATAAACATCTTGATTAGAGGGTAGAGCACTAGTCCTCCATGGCTGTCACTCATTTCCCTTTTTAATAAAGTGAATAGATGCATAAGGTAAACAACGAAATCTAGTGGGAATACATGTTATAATATTGGAGTTCACCCTCCTACTTCCCACGAGATTTAATCCTCTTCAAAATGGATCTCTATTGGTTATATATATGCATAGATCATGTCTAGTTTTCCTTTTTTAACACTGTATTTTTGAATGCATAAATAGATACAATGACTTGAAAGTTTACTTGGACACTTAGATCGTGTAAAATACACGACATAAATTTGCAATTCCAACAAATCTTTACTAGAAAAAATTTAAATTTAAATTTAAAAGTGGAATTAATGGCTCCAAATTGATTTAATTTTTTCAAAGGGAAATACCTAAAATTCTCAAACAAACCCTTTTCTTTATGTTGATTGCAAAATATCATGGAATCTCAAAATCACTTTAGTGAAAGGTACTCTTTATTTAATCTCATTATCAAGACACACTCACTTTAGTCATTTCATCTATGAAATTACATTTTTTGTGCTTGAATGCCCAATAAAACTTATGCTAATGTTTCTCCTCGTTACCTTACATGTTATAACTTGGATATATTATATATATAAGATTTTGAAATAGTGTTATTTTTCTATAGCAATTTTGGAGTAATATCATACACATTTTCAATTCAAAAACATGTTCAATTCGTTTGAATGAATATTTACACATTTAAAAGCGACTGCTAGTTTTATTTTAAATTTCTTAGTTGAAGGAAAATGCCGCCTTCCCATCCTAAAATATTCTAATTCGAATTACTTTGCAATTATAAACGTTTACTTCTATGAATTTTAAACCTATTGTGTTCTTACTCGTCGAGTATCTCGGTGATTTTGAAATATGCGAAGGAAGGTCGTCTTTTTGCAGAACAGCTAGATTGTGTCATTTTACACGATAAAATAATAAGTAATATAAATGAACCCAAGAAACGGATCCACAAGTATATATTTCATATATGATAGACATGGAAATAGAAAAATGTCGTATACCTAAAGTTCAAATATGTATAAATAATGGACACATCGGTCTTCCTTCGACATAAATCCGAAATCTCATTTACATTCCGCTTGCGTGTTTGGATTCTTTTCGAGGCACAGTACATCACTTGGTCGCATTGGGATCTGCCTGCATTTAGCAAAATATGGAGCGTGCAAGAATTGAGCAGGTAACACAGCAACTATGGGGGCGGCGAATGGAGCGGTTAAGGTAGCTCCAACGAGAGGACGAGGCATCGGTTGAGTCAAAGTCGCGGAAAAGATTACACAAAACATTGCTGTTAGCGCCTGAGGAGAAGGAGAGAAAGGAGGAACCAGATATAAGGTCATGGTGGCGCCAAAGAATGGAGTTAGAAGAGAGAAATCGAATGTCTGCTTTCCCAATGCAAGACCTAAGGCAGGTTATAAGGCAGCTGCTCAGAGAATCCAGAGTTATCGGAGACATTGTCAACGATTTCCTTCCATGTGTGGATTTGAATGTAAGATTCTTCAATAAAGAAACTAGCTTGGGTGATCATGTATGCCGTGATGATGTCCAATTCGAACCTCTGGACATCGAGTACAAAAAAATCAGCTCCGAGACACTGACTGTAACGATGAACGCCACATACGTGTGTGTAAGTAGTTTTAATCCTCTTTGCACATTATCCTCCTCCCTTATAATGTTTCCATATTTTATTAATCATATCAAATGAAAATTCACATGCTAGGTTATGACGGAACTTGGAACTGCCTGCGAGTCTTTGCTCTGGTATGCTCTAATACTCCTCATCTCACATCGAATTTCTCAGTATAATAGCGCCGGGAACCTCTTAATCTAATAACTCCATTTATCGCTACTCCTTACAGGCTGACTACCGTTTCTGTTTATGTAAACCCATTTACTGATCAACTAATCGGAGGTATCATGATTTTCTTTCTTTCTTTGGCGTTGAGATCGATCGAAAGTATTCTTGGTAATGCTAAACGTAATTATCCATATTGATGAGTTTCCTTGTCGAACATCAGGTCTTGAATGGCCGCCTTTGGTTCGCTATAGGCCTCCAACTTCCAACATGATAGCATTCATAATGTTCAAGCAGAATGAATCTCATGACAGTATAACTCTGCGCTTCATGCGCGACATCTTTAGTACTAGATCTTTTGCTACTATTAATCATTTTGGAGAGCCGCTGGGTGCTGCTTTTTGCTACGTCAGGGATTGAGCGACAACCAGAACTATAAGAATGCGACAGTGCCTGCCCGGATATGTGGAAAGATGAATTAAAATGATTGAATCCATAAGCTAATTGACAATTTCAAGAAACGTCTGGTACGGAGATTTGCCGTTTGATTATGTGAAAATCCAATCCCTATCAGTTTCCTAAGCCATTTTTGTGGGCTGACATCCAGTATAAGATCGGAGCAGTCCACACAGTTTTAGTTTCTTGGTGGGAATTCGGCAATTTCTTTTTTTGTTTCGTGGTGAATTTTCACGGTTTGAAATGTGCTGTATTTTGGAATGTACAAATGTATCAGAAATTACAAAACACAGACTTACCATTACAAAAATTCGTCCCCAAATGTACGGTTCGATTATTTTCGTTGTTATTATATTTTAAATTTTTTCCGCTGTGTTTGTACGTTGAAGTCCTCTTTAGCACTGTGCAAGAACGGAAATGAATAAATATCAAAAAATTTATCGTATCAACGAAACTGGTTCACCAGTAGCTCAAGACGGATAAAGTTGTAATCATTTTTTTAAGAATATTGTAATATATAAAATTATGATTTATTAAATTTGTTTTTATTGGAAATTTAGTGTAATACATATATATTTTTTAATGAATGAAATGCGGTTATTATTTTATAAATGGATAATAATCTAATGAAATGTGATTTTTATTTTGTAAATGGATAATAATTTAATGAGTTTTTATCAATGAGAAAATTGTGATTATATAAAATTGTAGTGAGTTTTTCGGTAAGAAAATTGTGATTATATAAAATTGTTATTTGTTAAAAAATTGGGTTATTTATTAAGTTTGAAATTAAAGTTAAGAATATACTCTTGTCATATTAAGTTTCTAATTTATATATCACATATATATATATATATATATATTAATTATTTTAAAAGTTTGTTTTTTCTATCTACTTCTGGATGTATATATATTAATTTTTTTTAAAAAATAAGTTTTTTCTATCTGCTTTTGGATGTTTTTAAGTGTAGTTGGGTTACATAATGTTAAAATCGAAAGTGACACCTAAGTCTCCATTATAGATTTTGGAAGTTTAATTGACATGAGAAAAATCAACATATTAACTTTAGTCATCTTAGTTTTTTAAAATATTTTAATATAGTGATGACACATTTTGGAAATTTAATTCAAATGCGAAAAGTTAAAAAATTAACTTCACTCATGTTAACTATAATTTTGAATTATTTTGAGATACCCATGTAATCAATATGGTCACCCTTCTTCTATTACAGTATCCACTAAAAGACGATTAACACTCGCAAGAATTAATTATGGATTAATTTCCAAAAGGTAAATACTTGCGAACAAACTCGGGGTAAAGGAAAAGTTGAAGCGAGGAAGATATTTGTTGACCATAATGTTACCTCCATGCACAATTCAATATGCAAAAACATTGTTCTGTTTTAGATGTATTATTATTATTTTAATTTGGTTTAATTGGATTTATTGGGAAGGATATAAAATAAATATTATTTCATATTTTGAGATATAATATGTTAAATTATATTTATATAAAATATATTATAATATTAATGAAAAATATTATTATTAAATTATTTTAAATAATATTTTATATGATATTTATTAGTATAATTATATTAGTAAACGTGGATAGTATATGTTAAAAGTATTATTTTATATTTATTAAATTTTTTGAGATGTAAATCTTTTTTGTGTGTTCAAAATTTGAGGAAAGGTTTGTATTTTGAGATATTTGATTTTTCTAGGGCTTTGATAGATATGAGGTTAAGATGGATCTAGGTTGGTTATATAATACTATATAATATCTATGTGTCTCGTTCTTATTCCTTCTTACTCCCCCTTCATCTCCATCTCTCTCTCTTCCCAAATTCTATCTCTCTCCCCATCTCCCTCTCTTTCTCTGCATGTCGTCCCCTTTCTATGTCTCCCTCTCTCTTTTACCCTCTCCCTCCTCCCACCATCTATATCTATATCTATTACCATCTCTTCTTTATCTCTCTATCTTACCTCCCCAAAAACACACACACACACACACACACATTCTCTCTCTCTCTCTCTCTCTCTCTCTCTCTCTCTCTCTATATATATATATATCACTTTTTCCCTCCCTCCTATCTCTTTCTTCTTCCCTATCTCCCACCTCCAACTATATATTTTTATATCTTTATCTCTCCTTATTTGTCACTCTATCTCACCCCCAAAACATACACTCATTCTCGCCATACCTATCTATCTCTTTCTCCTTCCCTCCCCTTCTCTCTCTCTTCCCCTTGCCCCCCCCCCTCTTTCCTCTGAATCTCCTCTCTCTCTTCCTTTTCACCCCCTCTATCTGTTTAACTTTCTTCCTCTTTTTCTTTCTTCTTCCCCTCTCTCTCCCTCTTTCCCTCTCTCTCTTATTTTCTCTCTCTCCCTCTTTCCCTCTCTCTCTTATTTTCTCTCTCTTCCTTTCTCTCCCAACTCCCTCTGAGTCTCCGCCTCCCATCACTCTCTCTCCCTCTCTATCATCCAACTTTGTCGCTATCTCCCCCCCTCTTTCCTTCTCTCTCTCCCTTGCATCTCTGTGTCTCCCTCTCTTTCTCTCTCTTCCCCTTCTCTCCCTACCTCCCTCCTCTCCTCCTCTCTCTCTTCCTTCCTCTCCTCTCACCGCGACTTTCTCTCCATCTCTTTTCACTTCCTCTCTCTTTCTCTCTCTCTCCCCACCTCTATCTCTCTATGTCTTTGTTCTTTCCTATCTTTCTCTCTCTTCCTCCAACTCCATCACTCACTTCCTCTCTCTCCCTCTATCTCCTACCTCCCTCTTTCTCTCCCCCCTTCTCTCTCTCTCTCTCTCTCTCTCTAGCACTGTCATTTTCTCACTCCCTCTCCCCTCTTTTCCCCGCCTCTCTCCCTCTCTCTCCTACCTCCCTCTTTCTCTCCCCCCATATGTCTCTCTCTCTCTAGCACTATCACTATCTCACTCTCTCTCCCCTCTTTTCCCAGCTTCTCTCCCTCGTAAATTTGATCTCATTGTATTGTGTTTAAGAAAGTATAATTAAAAAGACTAAACCGGTTGTAAGATATTAAACCTATATTTTGGATCAAATATGTCAAAGACAATAGAATAATGAAAAACTATTGCCCTATCTTTCCTCAATTATTGTTAGTCACTTTATTTGCTCGCATGGCTTAGATCCTTAGTTAAGATGGTTCTATGCTAGTTCTTAATTTTATATTGTATAAATTTCACATCTTTATATATAAAACCGATCTAATTTTTAATTTGATTAAAACCTTGATTTAATTTGTATGGGAATACTTTTAGTAGTCATGATTATAGAGGGTTTAGATATATCCCAAAAGTTATTATAACCTTTTTTTTAGATTTAATTACAAAAATGTTATAAAATTAGATTAAAATAAAATATTTATAAAATATTTTGTTTGTGAAATAAGTTATGGTTTTGGACATGTGGTATATATAAGGTTTGATATTGTAACAAAGCCCATTTACAAATTAATTATATGCATGGTAAAATGGGGGTGAACATCCATGGTCAAGAATCATGTAATATTTTGTTTACGAAATAAATTATGTTTTTGGGCATGTGGTATTGATAAGCCATGACATGGACAAATGGTATTGTAACAATATATATTCACAAATTAATAATATTCATGATAAATTGGAGTGAATATCTATGACTAAAAATCTTGTCATATTATAAATTTATTATAAATATTATGTTTTGATATACTTATTAATTAAATTTAAATATAATTATAAGCTAATAATGTTTTTCCTTATAAACAATTATTTTTTAAACCTAGCCCCAAGAGTTAGCTCAATCGGTCAAATCAAGTGCCTCACCAATGGGAGGTCACAGGGTCGAATCCCGAAAGCTCTTGGGGTTAGGTCAGTAAATAGGCCGAGGGGTGTAAACCCTAGACGTAGCGGCTACCCACTGACTCGCCGAGGGGTGTAAACCCTAGACGTAGCGGCTACCCACTGACTCGGGTATCCGTGAACCAGTAAGTGAAATTTGAATCTTTCTTCTAAGATCTGTGATCCCCGAAATCATGTACCCACTGACTCGGGTATCCGTGAACCAGTAAGTGAAATTTGAATCTTTCTACTAAGATCTGTGATCCCCGAAATCATGTACTTAGCGGCTACCCACTGACTCGGGTATCCATGAACCAGTAAGTGAAATTTGAATCTTTCTACTAAGATCTGTGATCCCCGAAATCATGTTTGCACATACGTTGTTCTTTCCATAAAAATAAATATTATACTTGAGAGATATATAGTTCTGATCTCTCTTCGGCACTTTCTGGTATAACTAAAACCCAAGGTTAAGTTTATGTTTCTTCATGGGCTTCTTATATAATATATATAAGCATGTTATATATATATATATATATATATATATATATATATATATATATATATATATATATATATATATATATAAAAGTAGAGTATAATTTTATTCAAAAATTAATTATTTACATGACATAACTAATATAATTTCTTTCATGTAAATTTCATTTTTATTAATGAAGCATAAATATGAGTCTTCCTGCTAATTTCCGCATAAAATAATATAGTCCGATTATTGGGTTCAACTGCAGTAGATTCAACTTCTTTGAATACAACAGAGTAAGCCATAAAATTTTAAAACAATATGATGGACTATTTAGTTAAAAATATTGACAATGCAATTAACTATTTTTACCATGTAAAATCTTTTCTAAAGCTCTAAAAGATATATTATATTTTTAAAATGTAATGAACGATAGTATGATTCGTAGTATTGGTTCGCAATATTGGTTATGACTTAATATAAACTGTAATATGGGTGATTCCAAGACTACTCTATTGACAATAAAGTTATTAATATTTGATACATTATTAATATTTAATAGACGATTAACCACTTTGCCCATGAGGGCCTTCATTTGCAGGCCATGTCTATGTCCAAAATCCTATTGTATTTGTTAGAGATTTATTTTTTATGTTATGTTATTTTAAATATAGAAGGAAAATTATCACAAACAAAAATTCTAGGCTCAAATCAATTTGTTACACAACTTCAATTTTGTGAAAATATTCTTAATTTTAACCCGATTTATTATTTTTTTGTGATATTTTAATGTAAGATCTGTTAAATCAAAAAGCATATTTTTATTGGAAATAGAGTGTAATATGATTTAATTTCATTCATTTAATGAATGAATAAAATGTATTATGAAGGATAATATTTTAACTTCTTTTAAGAAAACTATGGTTATATAAAATTGTGATTTATCAACCTTTTTTTTATAATTAAATTGGGTTTTATTGAAAATTTAATATAATATGGTTTATTTTTATGTATGTAATGAATAAATAAAATGTGATTATTATTTTATGAATAGATAATATTATGGTAAATTCTTTTTAATTATATAAAATAATGATGTGTAAAAAAATTATATTATACATTAAATTAGAAATTAAAATTTAAAAGTTATCATTGTCATATATTACATTTACATATATAATTTATATTAATATATAAATTTTATTTTTATTTTTTTTTCATCTACCTTCAAGATGTTTTTTAAGTTTACTTACATTAATATATAATTTTTATTTTTATTTATTTTTATCCACTTTAAATATGTTTTTTATTTTAGTTTGCTGATAGAAAATAAAACATTTTTTAAAATTATTATAAATTTTTGAAATCTAATTTACATCAATGAAATAAAAATATTAACTTCACCCGTGTTAGCTAGATTTTTGAAATATATATATATATATATATATATAAATAATAGTACCCATGATACCAATATTGACACCGCTCTTCGTTTAACGTTCACATGTATTGATTTCCACATTTGTTAAAGGTAAATAGTCGCTTACAACGGCAAAGAAAATGTTGCACTGAATAAAATTTTTGATGGTCATAATATTGTTTTTTTACACACCTTACCTATGAAAATGATTGTGATGTTCTAGATATATTTTTATTATTTTGATGGGTGTTAATTGGATTTATTTGTAATGGAATGGAACAATTATTCCAAATTCCCATAAATAACCTACTATATTTATATAAAATATATTATTATAATAATTTAAAATCTTATTATTAAATAATATTACCTTTGATTAATAACTCATCCTTATAAATTGGAAAAAAGATATTTAATATATAGAAAAAGAACCTCTCATGGATTAGGCATTTCTTAACGGTAATAAATAAGCTTGGTATAGTGGTTTGAAGTCAAAATTATGTCAAATTATTTTAGTTTTTTTTTTATAGATGTAAATGGGTATGGTAGAAAATTTGCATTCAATATTAGTATTATGAGTTTTTGTTTAGCAATAAGACACTACAACATAAAGGTGGTTTTAAGATAATTTTTTGGCATAATTTTTGGATAAATTGTCTTAATTTGAGACAAAAAAACTTGTGCATTGTCTTAAATATTTTCTTTAAGAAAGTGTCTCAAATTATTGTTTTAAAAAATTGTCTCTATAAAGACCATATATATCACAAGCATTATTGTCTCTTAGGAGGAAATTTCATTTCTCTCCAAAGACAACAGTTGGGATTAAAGACATATTGTCTTCATTGAGACAATCTCTTTAATTCTAGCTATTGCCACTCTAGAGACAACATAAATTATATTTAGAGTCAATACAATATCAATTTTGTCTCTTTAGAGACAATATAAAACAACGAATCTAGAAAAAATATCTCATCTTTGAAATAAATCAATATTAAAAGAGTTTAATAAAAAATAAGCATTTAATTAATTCATATTAGGGCATAGTGGAATGGAAACAACCACCTATCTCATCTTTGAAATAAATCATTATTAAAAGCGTTTAATAAAAAATAAGCATTTAATTAATTCGTATTAGGGCATAGTGGAATGGAACCAACCATCACCCTCCTCCTTATGAGGAGGATGTTCTTCCATTGAGCCAGCACCCTTTAAAATATTATGTGAATTTTTGTTGTCCTTGAAATTGTGTATATAGGAATTTATTTTTAAAATATGTTCTACACATAATGGAAAAATATTTGTAGAATCTATATTCTATAAATTAGCTAAAAATTCATGTCACCATAACTGCCTCCCAATACATAAATGGAGCTTTAATTTTTAAATTAACTATCTATATTTACTACTTTCTTTTCAAATTTTTAATAAACTAAATCTTTCACTATTGAAAATTAAACCTTGTTAGAAGATGTAGGGAGTCCCCTATGAAGAAAAAAAATACAAAAAACCACAATTACTCTCAGTCCTTACCACAGATATTCCAAACACAAAATGTGGTCTATAAAGATAAAATATAGACAACATTTGGGTTTTGAATATACCATGTACATGTAAGTACTATTGCATTTTCTCACAACCACATCAAACTAGTTGTAATGAAAGAGGTAATTATAACTCCTTTAGACTACCAAATTTACAACATAACCAAGAAAGAATAAACAAATCCTTAATCTCTTAGACAAATACATGTAACTAGAATTTTTGGTTTATTACCCTTAAACATAATTTCTAATTTTAACATTGAAAAAGACTAATAAAAACCAATGTATAGAATGAAATAGATGATGGAGCATAAAAAAGATAGATAAAGATTGAAAAAGTTTCCATAATAAATATACCATAAGTAGAGTTCCATAACTCACAGTTGCAATATGTTTGGACAAATATTGTATAGTTCCTAGATACAATAGTAGCAACAAAACAAAATCTACAATGCTTGGGTTATTGCGTCTTCTTACATTGTTTAGTGCTGCTAGTGCTGATAATTCGTTGGCTAAAAATATAGATACAATTTGAAGAATCATCATAATACCATAACCTAATTAACTCAAAATACACATTGAATACAAAACATTAGAAGCTTCTCACAATTCAAGAATCACTCAATATAAGAGAGAGATGAGGTATACCTGGTTACTTCCTCCTCTATTTCCCTAATAGGGAACTGGAAAACCACTACTTCTTCTTCCAATCTCTCATATGTCATAATGAATAGAGAAGGACACCCCTACGAAGATGAATAATCTTCTAATTTTTCCCATGTCTTATGGCGTATGAAGATTAGCAGTAACTCTAGTAGTAACTTCTGTGAGTACCTATATAGAAATATTTGTAGTATATGCACATGAATCAGGTTGGATAGTATTTGGATTAGACATAACCTCGACTATTTTTTGATTTCACCCCTTGTTTCAGTCAGATCAATCTACCTATCTTTATTCTCTTCTGTTCGGGCTTGTTTTTGACAATTCATTTGATTATTTTTGGTTTTTTTTCTTATTTATTGTAGATGCAAAGAAACTCTTCCCTTTATTGGATCATATTAGTCAATAGGCTGGATTTAAATAAGGAATGAGAATAAACTTTGAAGGATTATGAATCACTGAATTTGTAGTGTTGTGAGGAGAGAACTAGTTTATGCTGCTAGAGTGGTTCAAGTTGTCCAACACAAGCAATTACATGTTTCTACAACAAATATATGTCTAGTTTATCCCATCCTATGTTAAGCACTCCGCCAATGTGAAACAAATAGCTAGAAAGCAGGGTATCCAACAAAATATATTTAGATATAACATTCTTTCTTACCCTGCTAATTTTTCATCGACAATAAATATACATATCAAGATAAACAATTCAAATAGGATTAACAATCCTGTAGCTAAAAATCCAAACACCCATAAAGGTGAAGTAGTGGATGAGGCAAATGAAAAAATTATAGGCGTGACACCTACATTGCATATTAATTATGTGCAAGGAAAATATCGCGCCCTCCCTTAACTAGGAAATGGATTTTCAAAGACATCATCTTCTAAAAGATAACATTTTATTTGAAGTAAAATCAACAAATATACAAATAATAGCATGTACATCAGTACCAAAAGAAGATAAAAGCAGACGAACATAGTAGGCCCATTTCATATAAATAGAAGGAAAAGAAATGAATAATGTTATTTATCCTTTTAATTTGACAATCATTTATAGAAAAGCTCATGCTTACTATAAAAACAATACTAATTATCATAGCATGTTCATCTCAACTAAATAATTCCCAAAACTTTTCACTATGCATAAGATTTAGGTAAACAAACAATGAGGGTGGGAATATCCTAGCACAACACCCCCCCCCCCCCCCCCCCACACCCTCCCCCCCAAAAAAATGCAATCAATAACTAGTAGCTAGTGGCTCAAATTTTTGTTTCGGTGCTATTGACCAAAATATTAGTTGGAGTACCATGCTGCAAAATTTTGAATTACAAGTCTATTCAACTCATAGCAATTGGAAATAGCCAACATTTTAAGGTGAGACATTCCATATAGCCTAATTTATAGTGAAATGGAAATAAGTAAGACAATTATAAAGAACCAATTCACATAATCTACACTGCAAGACTGGAAGGGTATCACTCCTAAGATATAATGTAATACTAAATGTGCAAATATCCAACAATAACTAAATTCCGAGGTGAACAAAACCTACTTTTGAGATGCCCTATCTAAGACAAAATAAAATGAGCCTCCATATGTGTGAAATTTGTACATATATGTATCTAACACTAATAATGAATAAATAAGAGTGTGGAAAGAGAGATACAATTGTCAATGTACCTCCAAGAATGGATATTAGGGTCTCCAAGTCAACAAGTAATCTCTAACCATGTAAAACCGCAAAAAATCTAGGGTTTGAGCCCCTATAATGTCTCCAAAAATCATGTTGCTGTAAAAAACATCCTCTTTCTATGCAAAAATTAGCCCACATGTGTGTCCATAAATGGCCTTCTCAACTTAGCACATGGGCGAAATGACGATCAAGTGAATCTTTTATGTGAAAGAAATCGCAAAAATAGCTCAAAACGTGCAATCAATCTCAAGTATGATGTGTCAATTGATCCGTAAAACTCTCATGTGTGGATACATCATCTAGGTGAATAAAAAAATATGTAAGAGACGCCCCCTCAACCACACGTGTGAGATAGAGTGATAACAAGTGGATGTACATACACCAAAGTGCCTCAGATTATGTGTCAATAAATATCATTGATGATGTGTCATCATGAGACAATTTCCAACTGTACAATGTACCTAAGAAACTACATGTGGTGTGTGAATGGACATTAGAATGCCATGTGTACAACTACCTCCAAATATGTAGAAACTATGAATCCCAAGTAGAGAAATCAATAGTAAATCATGCATCTATCCATAAATAAAAATACCACATGTGTGCCACCAAAAGTACACTAAACATACCCTCAAACCATCAACAAGAAACATCTTGTGACCAAAATCACTTGAAAGGTAAGCCTAAAAGAAGTAAAGAGATATCTAACACCATTGGGAATCTAGGGGAGTGCTTCATACTACTAGAAATCTATTTGAGTCATATTTCAATCCATATATTACAATCTACAATCTAAGTGAGGGCATTAGAGAACAAATCCTCCAAAATTAGGGTACCAAAATTTCTAAAATAACTTTCTCGATAAAATGAGATGCTAAGAAAGAATGATGTAATGTTCTAATGCCCCGAGGAGTCTAGGAATGCTCTTTAGACTACTAAAAATTTATTTGAGTCATATTTCCATCCATATTTGAGAACTAAGGATTTCAAGCTAGGGTTTGGTTATGCTAGATCAACCTGGAATCAACAAAATATCAGTGAGACGAAGATGAAATCATGAAAAGTACCCAATTTCTTGCAGGGAATCACTCCGTAGTCAGTTGTATATGCAATAGATAATCTAGGAAGGAAAATAGTAGCGCAATAAGGACATCATTAGGAAACATGACCTTCTAATAGGTCAGCTGATTTAGAAGTCTGGAATCATTATAGTTGAACAACTATTGTAGACATTTTTTAATTGATAACAACCATTTTTTATACTTAAAATATCTCATATATTGGCCCTAGTGGCAAATCAACATGTTGTAAAGATTATTGTTATGATATCTTTCCTTAGAAAAATATTTCAAAAATTTTTAGGGCCAATTATACTCGTGGATCATTTCTTGGATAAATTTACTATTTATCCGTAGCGTATTATGATTCATTATATGTTGTTGGAGAAATATTCTATATTATCAGTGCATCGCATAGGTATTTTACTATTGTATTTATGAATGAAAATGTTCTATTATTGATTTATTGAGGCCCTAGTTAAATTAAATCCCTAAGGATTTAAAATACTCTTGGTATATTATAATCTTTGTGTTCAAAATATTGTTGGATATATCATGGTCACAGACTTTCCTCCTTGACAATATACAAAGAAAAACACTCTACAAATATGTAGCAATACAAGGAAGCTTTAAGAGGTCCTGATTTTCGAATTCTTGGGGTTGCTTCACCAATTTACCTTGTTAATTCTGCATACTTGACAGAGGTTAATATCCTAACACAACTTTGATTTAGACCTTACTATTCAAATTGAAGGCTGAGAGAAAGGAATTTCATTTTTCATAAATCATTTACCACATAATATTGAGATGGATACAAGATGAGGAGGACTGCATCAAGAAGGAAAAGGAAAAAGAACTGTAGTATATGATAATAGGTTTCACAAGTAATAATTCATTATGATCATAACATGATTCTATCTACTACTAAGCATGACAATCAATATGTGAATCTTTGAATATGATAAAATTATTTAAATCAATTTATACCTTCACCTTAATAAGTCCTAAAGGAAATGCAACATTTTAAACCTCATGTTCACAAGTAATTGGTTTGTCTGAGTCACCAAATACAGGTGCATGAAGGGAATGAATATAACAACCCTAATTTAAAAACCATGTAAAAAAAATAAAAAAAAATAAGACCAAGGTCATGGGACATGTATTCGAAGTTGAATGATGGGAAAAATATCCTAGTGGATGTTAATTCGGTTTATTATGGCAAAGGAAATGGAAAAGGATTTTAAAAGGAAAATGGCATTAATTGGTATTTTATTTATGAGAATAATGTAAATTACAAGAAAAGGAAGGTGAAAGGTCACATGTTTCATGTGAGGATAAATATGAAGGAAAATAATGGAAAATTGACTTGTTCCTTGTTGACTTCAGAGAATTCATCATGAGGATCTGGTAATTGTTTTGGCCATATTGTGAAGGTTGATGGGCTACATTAACCTATTTGGGTTTTGTAACTATATATCATTGATGAGGAAAATGATTAGTAAGAATATCTGGTTATGATTAAGTGGGAGGGGGAGGAGGTGGAGAAATGGACTAAGGTCCTCTAGAAGCAGTTGCTCGAGCTTCCCATACCTAACACATTTGAGGTAAAAGGGGACATTCACGAGTTTAATGCAAAAGATTCTGCAACAAGCAAAAGTTGAGTTTTTTTTTTCGTTTGAAGAGACTTTTATTTATTGGGTTGTCTGCTCTATTTCTGGGTTGTGGGATTAGGCTGGTCACCCTTAGGGGCATTAGGTTGTGGACCTTGGTGGCCTTTATTACCTTGATATGGTTGGTTCTAGCTGCCGTTATCCTTCTTTATTCTCTTGGGGCTGAGGGGATTGGCTCCACTTTGCTAAGCATACACTTGACATTGAGGAGGTATTTCTATTGTGGTAGAGGTGGAGAAGACATGGGAGGTTGGGGAGCTGGTGCTAGCAGGGCTTGAGCACTAGATAATGCATAAGGATAGTAAGGATTCACAACAACATTTGGATAACGATGTGGAGTAACAGATGGCCCTGACATCGACTGATGCAAATGGGGATATGCATGTGACATTCTTGTTCCTTGGTAAGTGTTGACACGCCAAGGATCAGGAGGGGGATAGGTGTAAGCGAAATTGTGACCCCCGTGGGGTTGACCATAACTCATGGGAGGTTGAGGATACGGTGGAGGTTGAGTGTGTGAGATATATTCAATGATATCATTAGCAGCATGAGATGCCCTTGATTCATTAGAAGCATCAGGTCGAGACAGGTTGATAAGGACAATATAAACATAACCTGTCTGTGCATAGATCAGGTCATATTTCAAGGATATCTGGAGCACTTCTTCCTTAATTTAAGGGAATTGAAAGGCGACACCTTTACCTATGGGGTCCAAAAGAATTCTAAGAAACCAATTCATATAGACATAGTATTCGAGCTCAGGGGCTCTACACATGCTCCTCGTTCTGCACAATTGTTGGACATCGTAAGAAAGGTGGGTGGAAAGAGTTTGAGGAAAATAACACAAGAGTTCAGTGCATGTGTTGTACTATAGAAGTAACTAGAAGTAGGAAAGAAAATATTTGGTGAGAGTCACGAAGGTGGAATGGGAGGCATTAGGTTGGTCCACATACCACTTGGACGTAGCTCCAGTAAGGGTGCGTTGGAAGAGGCGAAGACAAATGGAGGCTTTAGTGATGGAATTTAATGATAACCACATGTGAAATGAGTGAACATGATTTGTCGAGTCTTCTCTAGGATTACTGTCGAAATTGGGGATGTGATAAGGAAGCTTGGTAGGCATAGGAGGCCAATTTGGGTTATGTAGAAGAGGATTGTTGATGAGTTGGCTGAAATCAGTGAGGCTCAAACCAACCATATAAGGGACCAAAGGAAGATTAGTGACTGTACTGGTAGAGATTTTAGCTGTGGGGTTACTTTGGTTACCACCTTGGTTTTCCACACCCACATTGGTGCCTGACATGCTGGGAGTACGATGTTTGGAAGACGAGGAATCAAAGGAAGAACGAGAAGAATGAGAAGAACTAAAATTAGAATAGGGACTTGATGGGACTAAGAGGATGAACTCAAACTCTATGGGAAGGAGTAAAATGTCCTAAAGGAAGCTGGGGATGAAGCCATAAAGTCTCCATGATAAACACCTAGGGGGCACAATGATTTCAAGACAAATATGACTCAATAGACTAAAGGGTGATGATAGGATAAAAAGAGAAACAAAAAAAAGAAAACACCTAGTGTAGTGGTTCCAAGTGTAAACTAACTATATTAATATGCTACTCTAATTCAAGCAAACAAATCCTATCAAAGAAAAAATGACCTCTAGCTTGTAGGTGATCTAAATCCTCAATCAAGTCTTAGATCTACTACTTCAAGTGGCCTTCCAAGAGACTTCTTACTTGATGGAATTTGATCCTCGCAAGTAGAGTTGTCTATAGAAAGGTGGGGTAAGGAACCCAATATTGTACACAAGCAATCCTATAGGGTGTTTTCCTATGATTGGTCACTATGTTTACCTTCATCCCACTAGGGTGGTCAAATCTTGATATTCTTGGTGATCATCCAAAGCATGGGATGTCAAGTCTTGATATTCTTGGTGATCAGCCAAAGCATGGGATTCCTTTCCATGGGTTGGGTAGAACCAAGGAGAACCGCTCTCACGATGACCTCTAAGCCTACCGCCTTTGAATCGGGTTTCTGATGCACTTGGGCTTTGGACCATGGGATGGTGAAGGATTTTAAGCTCCCTAATATGTTAACTTCTATGTCTCAATGCAAGTGATAAATAGGTGTTATTGGAAGCCTATCACACCAATCCTACACCTAACTACAAAGATTGTTTGGCCCTAGTGTCCAAGTGGGCTTAATCTATGTGAGTTGAATTATTAAGCTGTAGCGTTTCAAGTCTTGGCTTGGCGGTATTAACCAGGCTCTCGTTCACTTAGGGTGTGTGTGAATGTGTGAAAAATGTGTTCAATGTATGAGTTAATTGAGCATGTTTTATGATGCCATGTGATGTTGAAAGTAAAATGCTAAAAGAATGTAAATAATGTTGAGAATGGATAGTGAAATAAATAGTCAATTCAAGTACACAAGTCCCCACCCAAAAAGGAAAAAAAAACATCAAATAAAGAGGTGGAAAACAAGTTTCTCAAAGACAAACTTATGGCCCAAAATATCTAAGGTCAAAGGGACTAGGATTTAGATGCAATGATCTTCTATGAATGATGCAGAAAATTAACGAAGAACAAAGGGTAAATAGCTAGTAAAGGGCATACAAATGGCTTTAAACTGAAGGGTACACAAGGGGATCCTATGTAGGAAAGTCAACACTAGATTCAAAGTGGAATAAAGTGCTTCCAAAAAACTGTCTAAAGGGACTGCTATAACCTACCAAAAATATTGGAAAAAAGTGGTTGAAACTATTGCAAACTAGCAAGTGGAATAAAGTTCTTTAAAAAAATTGTCTAATGAGACTGTTATAACGTACCAAAAATATTGGAAAATAGTGGTTGAAACTACTACAAACTAGCCTTCTCACTTTAGAAACCATTTTCCTAACTAATGGAGGTTTACTCTAAACCCTAGGGGGATTTTCCCTTCATTAAATAAGAATTTTATAAGTGTATCTAGGCCTAGGTGTGACACAAGAAAGATAAGAAACCCTCCCCGACACACACACAATAGTATCAGAAAAAACCTGGAAAAATTCTGAAAAAAATTACTAAAAATTGCAAAACGCAGGTACTAACCTTTAAAGTGTGTCTAGATGTAGAAAAAGGCCTGAAAAAATTGTTGGGATGCAGAAAAGAGGCCCAAAATTTTATTTTATTACTGTAACTCTCGCTCAATAAATCTCGCCCAGATTGTGCCATCTCCTGCTCGATTGGTACATGTGACTTGTGGAAATATGCAAAAGCCTAACATAAAGAGAAAATTTTCCCAAAAAAAGGAGATCTAAAAATAGAAATTAAGAGGCTAAAAATAGATAGAAAAACATTAAAGAGGGTTGAAAGAACAATCACTAAGGATTTGACTTACTACACGAGTGGAGTTGCCGTTTGTAAAGTGTAACAAAAATACTTCAATTAAGTAATTGGTGACAAGTGACCCTAACAACAGAATGTGGCTACTTTTACACTTTAAATCTGCAAGAAAAGTAATATAACCCTACAAGAAAATATCTGTTGTAAGCCAAAAACATATAGTAGTAGTAAAGAAAAATGAAATAGCCCAATAGAAGGACTTCAAATGAATAATATTTTATTGAAACACCTGGTGAAGAATAACTACAACATGGGTTTGTAAATCCCCCTTTGTGGGATGGGTCCTTTTGATGTCCTTATGCTTCAACGATGTTGTTCTTCTCTCTCAAGTATGAAAAAATCCAAAAGAAAGATGGAACTCAAGTGGGAGCTCAAATGTTGTGAGATGATAATGGTGAGTATGATAATTATCATGGTGAAGAATGAATGGAAAGCCGTCTTATTTATAACAAAGTACCGAGCTAAATTAGGAATTGAAAATAATAAAAAATTATTGACAAAATTTAAATCTAGCCATTGAAAATACTTTATTATATTTTTGGAGAAGGAAAATATATTCAAAATGACCAAATATATTTATTTAGAAAATGACTTAAGAAATTAACACATAGAATGATTTATTAATTACTTTGGGAGAATAAGAGAAGTATGAATTTGAAATAATTATAAAATAATGATTTAAAAATTATTCAAAAAACAAGAATAAGGAATAATAAATAAATAATGATTTATTTAATTATTCCAAAGTGATTTAATCAAATGTGACAAGGAATAATTATCAAATAATGATTTAATAAATATTCCTACATAATATTAAATAAATACTAATTTATTTAAATATTCTTATGGGGTTTTTGAATTTTAATGAGAAATAATTTAGGTAAAATGGCTTGCTAAATTATTTTCTATGGTTAAAGCTATTTTACTATGGTAAAATTACTCCTACATGGTATATTTCATTCCATCTAGTAAGAAATCGCTAGGTGATAATTTGTTTGTGTGATAACATTGAGTGGGACGAAATGTCATGTTCCACTGAACTGGGGTAGATAGGAGGATAAAATCATATGAGGTCTAGATCAATTATATGAAATGGAAGACATGGTTAAGAGAACTAGTAAAAAATTAAAGGAAGCTTAGGATAGGAAGAAGATTTATGCCAAACTGAAAAGAAGACATAAAGGGTTCCAAGTGGGAGAACATGTTTATGACCCAAGAAGAGTTCCTTGTTTTTATGAAGTTATTCCAAATTAGCCCCTCAATTTTGCAATTCATTTGAAATATTTTCTAGAGTTGGGCTAGTGGCCTATCAACAAGCGTTACTAGCTCTTACTGGAACTCAATGTGTGTTCATGTATTAGATTTAAAGAAGTATATACATGACCTGAATCATTTAATTGATTGGAATGTCATACAGGTAAAAAAGAAGAAGGAGAATTCTAGGTTGAACCAATGCAAGTTTTATACTAGAGGGAGATTATACTCTAGAATCGAGCCATCACCCAAGTTAAAGTGCAATGTAAACACTTTGGAGTTGAAGAGTCCATTTGGGAAATGTAAGATGAGATGAAGAATAATTATCTTATGTTGTAGGCATAAAGACCGATCTGGTTACGTATTTTGTGATTTTTTATTTTATTTTGAGAAACAAAACGAGACATGTGCTAGAATGTTATTTATTATGGTTATTATTATTTATAACATGACAAAATATTAACAAATAATAATTTATGTTAGAATATGAATTCTCTAAAAAATATGTTAAGAGGTTAACATGAAAGATTAATTGTTAGGGGAAAATAATTGATGTAGTTATGCCTAAAGAGGAAAGAGGAAAAAAAAGGAAAAAGAGACATTTTTCCTTCTTTCTGTTGGTTAAACTTGGTGTTCAAAGCAAGAGAAAGAGAAAAAATGATACTAAGACAAAAATTGCATACCACTTAGAATTTTATAGGGTTGGAGAGAAATGCTCCATGGTGGAATCTAAACCAGATAGTGTGGGAGATAAATACAATATTTGGATAACCCTTACCTGTGGCAGCTAAAGAATAGTAAACCCAAAAATAGTTTATAGGATGTTTCATAGGTTTGAGTAAGAAAACATGTTCTAAAAAAATCTTCGTGGATTAACTTGAGAGTTAGAGGAAGAGATCAGGGGGAACTATATACACAATTCAGTTCAAGAATGGGAGGAATGTGGAAACCTTTGACATATTTATGAAGGAAACTAAGATAAGTATTTAGCATTGAATTTCTTGTGTAAGCTATATGAATTGTGGATCTGGTTAGATAAGGTTTTTAATCACAGTATATGGAATTAATTGAGAACTAGAAAGATGTGATTGTTGGATTATACCTTTATGATTATAGGAAGATATAAGATATGAACACAATTTAAATGAATGAAAATTGTATATTTGTAGGTGAAGATAAAGACTAGGTTTACATGTGCATTTAAAAATGAATTTGTCTCTAGTTGAGACCTAATAAAGAAATGGAAAATACACCCCCTCGAGTTTAATTGAGAATAGAACTTTTTTTAGTACAACAATAACTTGTTATTAAAGAAAGAGAAAGATTCAATATAATTTGTTATGAGATATTATTTACTAATATAATGGGCCAAGATTGGGCTTTATTCCAGAGTTGAACTCCTAACATTTCTTGAGAATAAATTATTACCCTTAGGGTTGGTAGAGTGTGCCTTAGGCACGAGAGAGAATAGGACACAAAGAGGCAATAGTGATTTCCCATTACAGATAACCATAGTGGCCTTTGGACTATGCAAATTATATACATATATATGTAAGAGTAGTTCATATGCTTGTATGCACAATGTATAGGGAGATTGTAAATGTAATCTGTATAGAGACATATTTCCTAAACATTGCATGCGTGATAAAGAAAGACATTACATGTTTGATAAAGAAAAACATTACATAATTGTAAAAGAAGGTGAAAACTAGTAAACATTAAGTATAGAATATTTATCTACGTATTCATAAAATAGAGTCAAACAACATACTTATTCTTTAGTTCCATTGGCAGGTAAATCCAACTCTATATTTTAGCACCAAGATTTAGTCATTTATTATAACAATAATATTTTATAAACCAAATGTAAAAAAATTACACATACAGGTTAAAGTCTAGTCCTCGGGAGAGGATTCGTGGCAGGTGCCTTAAACATTTAACAAAATAAAGAGCGGTAAAATCAGTTAAAGTCTAGTCCTCGGGGAGAGGATTCGTGGCAGGTGCCTTAAACATTTAACAAAAAAAAGAGCGGTAAAATCATTGCAAAATAAAAAGAGCAGTAAAATCATTGAAAAATAAAAAAAATTACATTTATATAGAAGTGATAACCAATTTTTCTTTCTAGAACCCTAAAGGCCAAGAGAGGCCTCCAACTTTAAAGAAAATCAACTACAATAAAAAGAAAACATGAATAACATAAAAGGTTTTCAAGTAAGAAGGCATGCATGTTAGTGAAAATTATTCTGTAAACTCTTCAAGATTATATAGCAAAAGTCAAATGGGTCATAGCCACTATAGTATCAAACAAAACCATAAAACCCTAATACTATGAGAAAACCCAGTACAAGAAAGGGAAGATATTAGAAACATAGCTCTTAGCTAAGCTTGGAGATTGAAATCTATCCATCATAAATAACTTGGCAAAAGAATTTACAAAAACTAGAACCTGAAACCAACACCAATATAACTTTGGCAAAAGAATTTACAAAAACTAGAACCTAAAACCAACACCAATGTTCTTGAAGAGAGGGAAACAACCTTGGTAAATTCCTTTTCACTATAAACAAGGCAATATACCTGCAAGTGAAAGTGGGAAATTACCATGAGTCACTGAATTTCTGAAGTATAAATTTAATATATGAGCTCACGGTACCAAATTGAAAGAATCTCCTTACTTGTATAGCAATTAGGACTTTGTAATCCTTTCAATTGCACCTTGTCAGTATAAATTTAATATATGAGCTCAGGGTACCAAATTGAAAGAATCTCCTTACTTGTATAGCAATTAGGACTTTGTAATCCTTTCAATTGCACCTTGCAGAAGAGAAAAGGAGAATTTAGAAAATGATATACTAAATTAATTAAATCACTAAGAAGAAGTGGCACATAAGGATTTCATCTAATATATACTTGAGGGTTTGTCCACACGAAGAGAAAAGGAGAATTTAGAAAATGATATACTAAATTAATTAAATCACTAAGAAGAAGTGGCACATAAGGATTTCATCTAATATATACTTGAGGGTTTGTCCACACGCAACGTCAGGGATTTTCCATTGGTGGTCCAACGCATCAGTATTGAGAAGAATAATGAGGTAACCCAGAAACCCTCACTCCCTCGAGGAGAAAATCTTGTAGATGCATCGTGGAGGTTAATAAATGTAGCAAATTCCACCAAAATGACGACAAATTTGTAAAAGAAATTGCAGGGAGAATAATTGCAAACAACTACACCTACTTTTTGAGGTCATGCCATAAATATAGAAGCCATAATTTTTTTTTTTTTTGGAGAAACTTAACAAATAAATTCATCTCGAAACAGTTAGAAAAGAAATAAATATTAGGGTTTGGAACGAGCTGAGCTCTCCACCCCTGTCCAAAGAAGTGAAAATCAAACAATGCTAGAGGGAGGGGGGTAGGACGTTATCCTAATCCCTGACCGAAGTAATCTACACCGTCCCTTAACAATCCTTAAATCTAGATTGCTTGTTTGTCAACATAAGAGTTTGCCACTGCCACATGGGAGATGGGACTACCACTCCACGTATGTAAGGCCATGTGAACAAACGATGAGTTGTTAGACAATGGTTATGGCGTATTGGTTTATGTTAAATAGAACTACTATAACCTATGGAAAACAAAGATCAAATGTCGAAAATGTATATAAAACAAGCACGCTGTATGAACATATTTTTACAAGGGCTGGAAGATACACATGAGAGTAATATAAGAAAATTTGAGCTGTCATGCAATGGGTATCATCAAGCTCTAAATATAAAATAATTTATCACGGAGAACTTTGGAGTATCATGTAGAATAAAAATAAAGGGTGCTAGTATGATTTGAATTGATTTGTGATTAAGATTGTAATGACAATCATAATGATCACAGAAAATGGCAGATTTTCTTTTAGATTTAGATAAAAATAAAATAATAATTTATGACAAAGTTGTCATCTTTTACAATTATGATTTAGTTGAGCACGTAAATCTTTAACAGCTATTTTTATGATACATCGGGTATGTTACATGTAACTTGAAACTCATAAACAAAAACATGTAACTTGAAACTCATAAACAAACACATGCACATTTTTGAGGGAACCAAATGCATGTAACCTCGAAAACTAATAAATTCTGATTCGAGTCGAAAAGTTTTGGAAATAAATTCTTTGCAAACAGAAAATAAAGCATTAGAAACATAAAAGTATAATTTAATTACCATTTTGAATCTAGCTAAGTTTTACAGCTCTTTGTATGATATTAAATGGCTAATACCAAATTTTTGCATGAAGTTATATGAGTAATGCATATGAGTAATGCATTGTGTAATTGCAGCTTTACATCTTTATGCCAAGTTTTATAAAATGGATCAAAAAATACTTTTATGTGATTGAGACAACATATTAAATGTTGAAAGAGTATAAACACTATTGCAAATCAATAGTGGGATTTGATCATCAATGCTTTTAAATGACTAGATTACAAATTTTTCTATTTTAATTAAATTCTGATCTTCACTCTTCGGATTCAAGTTAAATGTTGCTTAAGCTTTCCAAGGTTTTGTTTTTAGTTAATTTTGGTTTTAATTAGATTTTTCTTGGAATCTTCCACTTTCCATCATTCCTATTTTTTAATTAAATTTTCACTTGGAACAAATCTAGTGACTTTATTGTTTACTACGGAGTACATATATTGTCTCAAATAAACATGTTATTTTTCCATGATTATATTTCTAAAATTTTGAATAACAAGAAACATATTCTAGCCCCAAGGGATACCTCAATGGGTTGAGTCCCTGTTGTTAAGTGCCTCGCCAATTGGGAAGTCACAAGGTCAATTCTCCTCAAAGCCCTTGGGGTTAGGCCCTGATAGTCTCGCCAATAGGATTTGGTTCTCTTCGGGGTTGATTTGCCCAGATTTTCCTTTGTGAAAAAAACAAGAAACATTTTCTATTCTTTATTATTACTTGTGGTCACACATGTTTCCTAGGCCACTTGGACTTATTTTTTGTATTTTTGAAAATGCTTCTACGAGCTTTAGACCTAGTAAGATTAAACTTATCACTCTAGATAAATTGTATTTGGAGCTAAAGTATACGAAAGAAATACATATATGGAACTAAATTATGTGTGTAATTGTTGAGATAGAAGGGTAAGTTCCATTGGTTTTCACAACATGGTACACACGACTCATTTAGACAAAGTTAAAAGTTGGATAGAAACAACAAGTGTACATGAATTTATTGACAATGAAGTTGATATCATTGGAACACTTAATTGGGTTAGTGATCCTTCAACTAAAATTCAAGGAATAATGGAACAAATTCTAATAAAGTCATCAATTTTGATGATTGCCCTATCACATTACAAAATGCAAGTTATTACAAAGGTAATAAAATGTTCAAAATAGAAACAATAAAGCTTCATAATAAAAATGTTAATGATCAAATACAAATTTATATTGATGTATTTGAAATTGGAACCATCGAGTGCATAAAGTTGCATCAAACCATTGGCAAGACACGCACACAAGTTGCATCAAACCATTGGCAAGACACTCGCACACTCTGTCACATAACAATAAGCAAACACTATAAGCCTTAAAAGAAGAATAAAATAACTACAAGAAGCTTTACTAACACAATTACCTAAGAATGCATGGATTTCTAACATGAAAAATTATATAATACATATACAAGGACAAAGCACCAGACACATAGTAATCATAACATATACATATGAGGAAAAAAGTCAAATACACTTTTTCTAACCCATGGCTTATTAGTAATGCCACTTACACTATAACTATATTATATAAATGTTCGTTGAATTACTGCTTCATATTTTATGGCATTGTATTATTAATAACTAAATTGTTACTTCATATTTCATAGAAGTTTGCTAAGCCAACCAAATGCACGTAACTTGAAACTCATAAAAAAATAAATGCATATTGTTAAGTGAACCAAATGCAAGTAACCTAAAACACATAAACTAACAAATTATTGCAAATAGATGGAAAGAAAAGCAAAAAAAACCAGGAAATTGTGATTAAGGTTGAAACACATTAGTAACTATTTCTTTTCAAACAAAAAACAAAGCAGGAAAAGCATAAAAATATAATGTACTTAGTAGTTTGAATCTAGCTAAGTCAGACTTACAACTCTTTGTATAACGTTAAATGAGTAATGCATTTTACAGCTCTTTGCACGAAGTTAGATGAACCTAAAACACATAAACTAACAAATGCTTGCAAATAGATGGAAAGAAAAGCAAAAAAACTATGAAATTATGATTAAGGTTGAGACACATTAGTAACAATTTATTTTCAAACAAAAAAATAAAGACGAAAAGCATAAAAATATAATGTACTTAGTAGTTTGAATCTAGCTAATTTTTACAACTCTTTGTATGATGTTAAATGACTAATTCATTTTACAGCTCTTTGAAGGAAGTGGGATGAGTGGGCTATGCAATTGCAACTCTACTTCACCATGCCAAGTTTTATAGAATGAATCCCAAATTGCCCCCTCTGTAATTGAGACACCTTATTAAATGTTGAAAGTGAGCAGTGGGCTAAACTTCACCATGCAAAGTTTTGTAGAATGAATCTCAAATTCACCCTCTATAATTGAGACATCGTGTTGAAAGTGTGTAAACGTTATTTCAAATCAATAGTGAGATTTGATCATCAATGTTCTTAAACAAATAGTGTGTAAACGTTATTTCAAATCAATAGTGAGATTTGATCATCAATGTTCTTAAACAAATGTATTACATTTTTTTCTATTTTAATTGAATTATAATGAAATAACTTGTATTCTTTATTAAGAAAAACTTAATAAGAATAACATGTATAGACTTGATTAAACATGTCATTTTGAACGATTTCATTTTTAAACCTTGGAAAAATTATTTATTTATTTTATATATCAGGTCTAACTTAATCTTTTCAATTATTTCAACCCATTAAAAAAATAAAATTTCATTTTTTAAAAATAAAAAAAAATCATTTATTTTATTTAAAATATTATCATAAATATTATAAACTCTCGGAAATTTTGGTTTTAATTAACTTTTAATTTTCACATAGAAACAAATCCAATGATGATATTTTTTTTTACTAAGAAGAACGCGTAAAGTCTCGAATAAACCTGTCATTTTCCCATGATTATTGACACCTATTCTATTTTGTTTCTGTTTCTTATTATTACACATGGTCATGCAATTGTGCGAGACCACTTGGTTTGTTTTTATTTATTTAAAGAAATGAAATAGTTCCTCTAACTAAAGCTAATTAGTCTTTTTATATGTTTAACAAATTAATGAAATTAAAATGTTTTATTTTATAGTATAATTAGTCTTTTTAACAATTTTAACCAATCAATAAATTAGATTTTTTTCAACAAAATGGTTATGATATTATTGAGTAGAATTGGTTTATATAACTTTTTTCATAATTTTTATCAAATAAAATATATCTCTAAAAATTTAAAAAGACAACGCCCATAAACACAATATGTACCTCTATTATTTGAAATCCACTCGAACAATAAACTAGAATTTCATTTCTTAAAAAAATCATTTATTTTATTTACAATATTCTCATAAATATTACATTTTACAAAAACATTATAATAAACACTAACAGATTCCATAAATTTTTAAAATTCAATTACATTTAATGCAAGATTGAAAATGCATTTCTACATATAGTTTTTGATTTTTTTTTTTAAATTTTAATATATACCTAACAAGTACTTAAAACTTAAGAATAAAATGTATAAATTTAAATCGTGATTAAATTAAAGCGAAAACCTAGTTATTAGTTTATTCTTTAAATGCTCATTAAAACCTTAAAAAATGGTGTAATTTTGAGATCTAGAGAAATTACAATGGAAATCTTTTAAAACAGTGTAAATATAATTACATAGAAAGTGTATTTTTTTAAAATTGTTCAGGCTAGGTATTGTTTATTTTTTTCATCTCCATTTGAAATTTGTCTAATTATTCTTTTGACATAGGTCAATTTTAACTTAAGAAGATAAAGGAATTACACATCTTATTGTAAAATGAGCCATTTTGCTAAATGAGATTTTATTATATATAAATGAATGTTATAAATAATAATGAGGAACTTATCATGGAGGAAATAATTAGAATTGGAATAATCTCAAATTCCTAGATAATTGGTGGGTGGGGAAGCACGTGGTACAAATATATATTTTTTAAATTATTAATAGTAATGGACCATTTTTCTAAATGAAATTTTCTTATATATAAATGAATGTTATAAATAATAATGAGGAACTTATCATGGAGGAACTTATTAGAATTGGAATAATCTCAAATCCCTAGCTAGGAGATTGGTGGGCCGAAGCCACATGGCACGCATATATTTTTTATAATTTATTAAAAGTCAATGCAACCCTAAGAAACTCTATAGTACACGACAAAATTTGATAATTATTTCACAACGTCAGTGATGAAGGCATACATTTACATACATAAATAAGTGCATATGTGTATATGCTTGAAAAATGCATATATCCATCTTCATATATGAGCCAAATAACACATAACATCTGAACACCAATCAACATACAAATATACACACACGTAGCTAAAAGTGAAACAAAAACAAAAAAACATAAGAAGAAATCAACCCCAAATTCGTAAATGCAATAGTTGGATATTTCTTGGTTTTAATATTGTGCTGACCAAGGTCAAGGCACCCATGTTCTCACAGTGAGTGGCTTGGAGGTCCACATTAACCAGTTACGAATTCTTATCAATAATTATTAGGTGGATGGTAAGGATTTATTCTATAATTTTCATAGTAGTATACAAAAATCAATGATTGAGATTTATTTCCAAAGTTGTGATGTCTTTTTTATAGTTTTAATTAAATTAATTAATTAATTAAAAAAATGTTGTATGAACAAGTGTCATATGAAATGAGTTATGCTTTTTTGGGCATGCAGTATTATTAAGCCATGGCCCATGATATTATAACAAAAACTATCTACAAATGCATCATACTTATGATGTAGTAGGGAATAGACACCTTAAATTAAATTTGATTTAAACAATCCATTTCCACATTACATTTTACACTATCGTGGATGTTAGCATATTGATAAATATGACAAGATTTACATTAAATTATGTATTTTTAAGGATTTGTTTTACCTGTTTAAAGGATTTTTTAGGTAGAATAATATAAAATGTTTAACTGAAGAATTAAAAAAGCTTATTTTTTATTTTTTCCAACCAATTTACAACTAGATTATAACCTAACCGATGTTTTTATATAATAGAAAATGTCTAAATTTTTGGTCAAGTTAGTATATAAATTATAACAACCGATCCATATAACACTGGATCTATCATGGGTTGAGAGGGATCAAATCCCTCGAGGTGAAAACCTTGTTTTTGGTGTGTAGAACTTGAAATGTTTGTACCTAGAGGGATTTGATCTCTCATGGCATGATAGATCTAGTACTATATGGATCTACATTGGTTCCAGTGAGGGAAACAATGTCACATTTTTATATTATCATTATTATGTATATGTTTGAGATAAGATTCAAAATTCACATTAGGTTTTCTTTGCCTAGCATGACCATATCATTCTCTTCTTTAATTTAATTTGTGTTGCTTTCCTTGAATGATTTATACGTTTGTGCTTAAATACATTGAGTGGTTTGTGTGTTTATTTGTTTGGATTTGGATGGTATGTTTTGAATGTTACAGTTGTTGTGTTATATTTTTATGTGTATGTAATTTTTTATTAGTAATTAGTTGGTGATGAAGAAGTGAAACAATCTTGTTAATACTTTGCAGGAGGATTGATACTGCACATCTATTTCATTTAGTTTTAGGTATCACAACACTTGACAACTAATTGATTCTAAATAATGTTCCTCCAATAATTACAAAATAGATCTTGAAGAGTAGTTTTAATAATTAACTGTGTCAATATTACTCTTGAAATAATTTGTTTCTTTGCTAATGTTTGAAATAATTTATTTCCTTCTACAAATATAGTTTTTATTTTTTTATCTATAGTCTATTTTGAAAAGTCAAGAAATAATGTATTTTTGAATTTTTTTTAATGACTGGCAAGATTTAAATAGTGTTCCTCCAAGAATTACAAAGTATATCTTGAAGAGTAGTTTTTATAATTTAATGCTTCAAGATGACCCTTGAAATAATTTATTTCTTTTATAATGTTGGAAATAATTTATTTCCTTTAGCAATATTTTCGATGATTCTTTTTAATCTGCAATCTATTTTGCAAAGTCAAGAAATAATGTATTTTTGAATTTTTTTTAATGAGTGGCCAAATTTATAAGAATATTTTGATTTGTTTTCATGTCTATAAATATATATTTTCTTCTTATAAATATTTTGAATACATTTTGTATGCAATTATTTATTAGTAATTTTGAATATATGTAATTGTATATTAGTAATTAGTTGGTGATAAAAATGAAGACAATATTGTTAAGGATTAATTTGCACTTTGCAGGATGATTAATTATGTACAAGTTTTTCATTTTAATTTTAGGCATCACAACTTTTGAAATCTAATTAATTCTTAGTACTGTCCCTCTATGTATTACTAAATATATCTTGATTTTTTTTAATAATATACAACCTCAAGATTAACAACATCTGATGCATCTAACACAAAAAATCAAATAGGATTAGAAACATCTAAACTGAAATCAATGTATATAATGCAAGCAGTGAAATGAGATTATAAATCAACATCTACACTTGAATCAATGCATTAGTGAAAGCCATCAAATAGAACTAGAAATCCACATCTACACTAAAATCTATCACAAGAATTCAAATAGGATTACAAATCCACATCTACACTGATGCATCTAGTCCAAGCAATCAAATATAATTAGAAATAAACATCTACACCCAAACCAATGAATTTAGTTCAAACAATCAAATAGGATTATAAATCATCATCTACATTGAAATCAATGCATCTAGTGAAATAAATATTCTTTCCTCTCTCCCCCATCCATCTAACATTGAAAAATGTTTTTAATACTTTACAGTCTCAAGATTAACAACATCTAATCCATCTAATGCAACCAATCAACTATTATTAGAAAACAACATCTACAGTAAAAGAAATGCTTATAATGCAAGCAATCAAATAAGATTAGAAACTAACATCTACAATTAAATCAATGCATCTAGTGCAAGAAATCAAATATAATTAGAAATCAACACCTACACTAAAATCAATGCATTTAGTGCAAGAAACAAAACACAATTAGAAACCACCATCTGCACTAAAATCAGTGCTAATAGAGAAAACAATTAAATATAATTATAAATAAACATCTACACTAAAATAAATGCATACAGTGCAAGCCATAAAATAGGATTATAAATCAACATATACATTTAAATCCATGCATGTAGTGCAAGCAATCAAATAGGATTACAAATCCCTTCGCCGAAATCAATGCATCTAGTGCAAGAAAAATCCTTCCCTCTCCCCACCTCCATCTATATATATATCTCACTCCATCTCCCCTTTGTCTCTCTATCTCACCACCCCCCCCCCCCCACCTCACCCCCCCCAAAACACACACACTCTCTATTTTTCCATATCTATCTATCTCTCCCTCCCTCTCTCTCTCTATCTCTTACCCTCCCATCTATATCTCCTCTCATTTATCTCTTTATAACAACCCCAAAACATAGACACTGTTTCTCCATATCTATATATCTCTCCCTCCCTCTTCCTCTCCCTCCCTCTTCCTCTCCCTCTATCTTCCCCTTGAATCTCTTTCTCCCAGTTCTATCTCTCTTCCCTCCTACTCTCCTCTTTCTCTCCCTCTCTATCTCCCTTATCACTTCCTCTCTCTGCCACCTTTCTCTCTATGTCTTTCTTATTACCTCCCTCTCTCTTTCCCTCCAACTCCATCTCTCTCCCTCTCCTCTCTCTCACATTCTCTCTCTCTTCCTTCATCTCTCTCCCTTTCTCTCTCACGTCCCTATGTCTCTCCCTCCCTCTCTGTTTCTCTCTCCTTCTCTTCCCCATTCCTTCCATCTCTCCTTCTTTGTCTCTCTATCTCGCCCAAAAACATACACACACTCTCTCCATCTCTCCTTTGTCACCTCCCCTCTCTCTCACTATGTATTTCTTCTTCACCCCCTCTCTCCCTCCAAGTCCATCTCTTTGTCCCTTTTCTCTCTCTAAAGCCCTCTCTTTGGTCCTTCCCCTCTCCCATTTTATCTCCTCCCTCCCTCCCTCTCCCCATCTCTCTTGCACTCAATATCTACCCTCCAACCTTGTCCCTCTCTCCCCCTCCATCTTTGTCTCTCTTTATCTATCTATTCGTCTCTCTCTTCATTCCTCCTCTGTCTCCTCACCTCTATAACTTTATGTCCTTTTTCTTTCGTCCATATACATCTAGAGTTAATATATATCATAATATATTAATATATATTATAATATAATAAATTTAATATCATATTAAATTTAATATTGCATTAATCTAAAGATATTAAATTTAATAATATTAATAATAGATTTAATGATGTTTTTACATGACATGATAACAAATTTTATAATAAAACTACATAAAATTAATATTTTCAAATATTATAACTTTGATGTGGAAATACTTATGTATTTAAAGATTTTAATATATCCATAGGATATGAATTTTCCCTTTAAAGATTCATTTTACAATATTTAATTAAAGGAAATATTAAAAAATTTGGAGGAGGATTTTTTATTATTTGTGTTGAATTAACCTTTTCTCTTTGATTTAAGAGATGGTATTGGCTTTAGTAAAGAGCAAATATGTTTAAAATTTTACCTAATCTGGAATTTTAATGTGGTAAAGTAATCTTAGTCCATTCATAAGATTAAAAAGTTATATATAATCGAAAGATTCAAGTTATATATAATTTAAGATTGAAGCTAATGTTTTGGCCGATATTAGTAAAAACTATTTATATAATTTAAGATTCAAGCTAATATTTTGGCTGACATTAGTAAGAACTATTTTTATTATTTTCTTAGGATGTGACATACACATTGGGGTCATAGTGGAACAATGTAAACTTTGAAAGGGGAACTATAAACTCAAAACGGGAACTCTGGCCAAAAAACCCCGAAAAAACATAAAAAACAGTGCTAAAAATGAAAAGTGTGTATACTGGAACGATGATTTTATATTTTAGGGGTCAATTTTGAACATGTTTTAAAAATGGCAGTGACTACGAAATTTACTACGAAATTTTCGTGCAAAATATAGCTTAAAAACGAAAGTGATGATACTGGAACAATGACTTTTTTTTTTTAGGGTCAATTATCAAAAATTTTAAAAAATGCTAGTAAAACCAAATTTTTATGTGCCAAACAAAGTTGTTTATGAGGAAAAAAACACATTAATGTTTTTGGTAGGATATCATTTTCTTTTCTAAGTATAAATTCAACATGTTTTCAACCATAACATGTTAGATACAAAAGAAAAATGATTCCAGGAATTGCCCAGCCACCAGCCGGGTGGGCGGGCGGGCTGCTGGGGTGGCGCCAGCCCAGCCGCCCCACCCCGGCGGCCAGCCTGCCCACCCGGTTGGTGGCTGGGCAATTCCGGGAATCGACCAACCACTAGCTGGGCAGGCGGGCAGGCCGCCGGGGTGGCATGGCTCATGACTGGGTGATTCCCGAAATCCCCAAGCCAACAGCCGGGCAGGCTGGCGGGCAGCCGGTGTGGCGCCAGCACAGGCTGCGCCACCCGGGTGGCTCGCCCGCCTAGTGGCTGGGTGATTCCTGGAATCACCCATCCACCAGCAGGGCGAACGGCTGGTGGCCGGGCAATTCCCAGAATCGCCAAGCAACCAGTCGGGTGGGCAGGCGGGCCGTCGGCATGGCACCAGCCCAAGCTGTGCCACCCCGGCGGCCTGCCCGCCCGCTCAGCTAGTGGTTGGGTGATTCCCGGAATCGCTCAGCCACTAGCTAGGCGGGCGGGTGGGCCACCGGGGTGGCGCCAGCCAAGGTCGGGCCACCCCAGCAGCCCGCCCGCCCGCCCGGCTGGTGGCTGGGTGATTCGCGCCACCCCGCTTGCCTGGCTGGTTGGTGGCTGGGTGATTTCGGGAATCGCCCAGGCACCAGCCGCCCGCGCCCGCCCGACTCATGGCTGGGTGATTCCGGGAATCACCCAGGCGGCTGGAATCACCCAGCCACCAGCAGCCCGCCCGGCTGGTGGCAGGACAATTCCTGAATTCGCCCATCCACCAGCTGGGCGGGCGGGCGGGCCACCGAGGTGGCACTAGCCCAGGCCGCGCCACCTCGGCAGCCCGCCCGCCTGCCTAGCTAGTGGCTGGGTGATTCCCTCTGCCCAGTTGGTGGCTGGGTGATTCCCAAAATCACCCAGCCATCAGACAGGCGGGCCGCCGGGGTGGCGCAGCCTAGGGTGGCACAACCCCGGTGGCCCGGCCGCCCGCTCGGCTAGTGGCTAGGAGATTCCGGGCCACCCCACCCCGGCAGCCCGCCTGGCTCGTGGCAAGATGATTCCGGAATCACCCAGCGGGAATCTCCCAGCCACCAGCTAGGCGGGCGGGTGGCTGGTTGATTCCCGGAATCACTCAGCCACTAGCCGGGCATGCGACTAGTGGCTGGTTCATTCCGGGAGTCACCCAGCCACCAGCCGGATGAGCGGCTGTGCGGCTGGTGGCTGGTTGATTCCCAGAATCACCCAGCCACCAGCCGCTCGTAATCAACTAGCCACCAGCTACCTGCCCGGCTGGTGGCTGGGTGATTCCGGGAATCAACTAGCGACCAGCTGCCCGCAAGGTTGATGGCTCCGCTCGGCTGGTGGCTGGGTGATTCCGAGAATCAACAAGCCACCAGCCGGGCGGGCGGCTGGTGGTTGGTTGATCAGCCGCCCGCCTGGCTAGTGCCTGGTTGATTCCGGGAATCAGCCAGCCACCAGCCGCGTGGAATCACCCAGCCACCAGCCGGGCAGGCGGATGGTGGCTGGTTGTTTCCCGGAATCAACCAGACACTAGCTACACGGCAAACTGGTGGCTGGTTGATTCCCGGAATCAACAAGCCACTAGCCGCCCGCCCGGTTAGTGGCTCCGCCCGGCTGGTGGCTGGTTGATTCCCGGAATCAACCTGCTACTAGCCGGGCAGCCAGCTGGTGGTTTATTGATTCCCGGAATCAACCAGCAGCGAACCGGGTGACTGGTTGGTGGCTGGTTGATTCCGGGAATCAACCAGCCACCAGTCGGGCAGAGCCAACAACCGGCCAGGCGGCTGGTTGATTCCGGGAATCAACCAGCCACCAGCTCGCCGCCCGGCTGGTCGCTCGTTGATTCCGGGAATCAACCAGCCACTAGCCGCCCGCCCAGCCGGTGGCTGGTTGATTCCTGGAATCATCCAACCACCAGCCGGGCGGGGGAATCACCCAGCCACCAACCGGGCAGTCGGTTGGTGGCTGGTTGATTCCGGGAATCAACCAGCCACCAGCTAGCCGCTCGACTAGTGCTTGGTTGATTCCAGGAATTAACCAGCCACCGGCCTAGCGGAGCCACTATCCGGGCGGGTGGCTGGATGATTTTGGGAATCAACCAGTCACTAGTCGCCCGCCCGGCTGTTGGATGGTTGATTCTGGAAATCACCCAGCCACCAGTCGGGCGGGCGGCTGGTGGCTAATCAACCAGCCACTATCCAGCCGCCCGGCTGGTGGCTGGGTGATTCCCAGAATCAACCAGCCAGCTGGCGGGCGGGCAGCTGGTGGCTGGTTCATTCCCGGAATCAACAAGCCACCAGCCGGGTGGCCCGCTGGTGGCTCGTTGATTCCCGGAATCAACCAACCACCAGTCACCCACCCGGCTGGTGGCTCTGCCCGGCTGGTGGCTGGTTGATTCCCGGAATTAACCAACCAACAACCAGCCACTCGGTTGATGGCTGGTTGACTCCCGGAATCAACCAGCCACCCATTGGTTGCCCAGTTGGTGGCTCTGCCCGGCTGGTGGCTGGTTGATTCCTGGAATTAACCAACCACCAACCAGCCACGCGGTTGATGGCTGGTTGATTCCCGGAATCAACCAGCCACCCACTGGTTGCACGGTTGGTGGCTGATTGATTCCAGGAATCAATTAGCCACTAGCTGGCCGCCCGGATAGTGGCAGGATGATTCCGGGAATAAACCAGCCACCAGCTGGCCACCCGGCTAGTGGCAGGATGATTCGGGGAATCAACCAGTCACCAGCTGGCTGCCCAGCTAGTGGCAGGATGATTCTGGGAATCAACAAGCCACCAGCCAGGCGGAGCCATCAGCTGGCCTCCCGGCTGGTGGCTGGTTGATTCCGGGAATCAACCAGCCACCAGCCGCCCATTGATTCTTGGGCAGCTGGTGGCTGGGTGATTCCAAGAATCAACCAGCCACCAACCGGGCGACCGGTTGGTGGCTGGTTGATTGCCAGAATCCACCAGCCACCTACCGGGCGACCGGTTCGTGGCTGGTTGATTCCTAGAATCCACCAGCCACCAGCCGCCCGCCCGGCTGTTGGCTGGTTGATTCCCAAAATAACCCAGCCACTAGCCGGGCGGGCAGCTGGTGGCGGGTTGATTCCGGAATCATCCAGCCACCAGCTGGGCGGCCAACTGGTGGATGGTTGATTCCGGGAATCAACCAGCCACCCCGGAATCAACCAGCCACCAGCTGCCCGCTCGATTGGTGGCTGATTAATTCAAGGAATCAACCTGCCACTAGCTGGGCAGCCAACTACTGGCTGGTTGATTCCTGGAATCAACCAGCCACCAACCAGGCGACTGGTTGGTGGCTGGTTGATTCCAAGAATCAACCAACAACCAGTCGGGCGGGCGACTAAATGCTGGTTGATTCGCGGAATCAGCCAGCCACCAACCGCCCGTCGGGCTGGTGGCCGGGTGATTCTGGGAATCACCCATCCACCCCGCCCGGCTGGTGGCTGGGTGATTCTGGGAATCACCCAGCCACTGCCCGGAATCACCCAGCCACCATCCGGGCGAGCGGCTAGTTGATTCCCGGAATCAATCAGGTGGTGGCTGGTTGATTCTCGGGCGGCTAGGTGATTCCGAGAATCAACCAGCCACCAGTCGGGCGGGCCATTGGTGGCTGTTTGATTCGTGGAATCAACCAGCCACCAACTGCCCGCCCGGCTGGTTGATTCCCGAAATCAACCAGCCACCAGCTGCGCGGCCAGCTGGTGGCTGGTTGATTCCGGGAATCAACCCAGCCACCAGCTGCTCGCCCGGCTAGTGGCTTCCCAGACTGGTGGCTGGTTGATTCCCGGAATGAACCTGCCACTAGCCGGGCGGCCAGCTGGTGGTTGGTTGATTCCCGGAATCAACCAGCCACCAACCGCGAATCAACCAACCACCAGCCGGGTAGAGCAATCAGCCGGGCAGGCTGCTGGTGGCTGGTTGATTCCGGGAATCAACCAACCACCAGCCGCCCGCCCGCCCAGTGGCTGGTTGATTCCCAGAATCACCAGCAGCCTGCCCGACTGATTGCTCTGCCCGACTGGTGGCTGGTTGATTCCGGGAATCAACAATCAACCAGCCACCAGCCGAGCAGAGCAATCAGCTAGGCAGGTTGCTAGTGGCTGTTTGATTCTGGGAATCAACCAACCACCAGCCGCCCGCCCGCCCAGTGGCTGGTTGATTCCGGGAATCAACCAGCCACTAGCCACACGCCCGGCTGGTGGCTGGTTGATTCCCGGAATCAACCAGGCACCAGCTGGGCGGCCTGCAGGTGGCTGGTTGATTCTCGGAATCAACCAGCCACCAACCGGCCGCCGGTTGCCGGTTGGTGGCTGGGTGATTCCCCCGCCTGGCTGGTGGCTGAATGATTCCGGGAATCAACCAGCCACCGGCCGCTGGTGGCTCTGCCCGGCTGGTGGCTGGTTGATTCCCGGAATCAACTACCCACCATCCGCCCGCCCGGCTGGTGGCTGGGTGATTCCTGGAAAGAACCAGCGACCGGCCGGGCGGGCGGTTGGTGGCTGGTTGATTCCCGGAATCAACCGGCCAGCTGGTGGCTCGTTGATTCCCGGAATCAACCAGACACCAGCTGCCAGCACGGATGGTCGCTCTGCCCAGCTGGTGGCTAGTTGATTCTCGGAATTAACCAGCGAACAACCGGCCACCCGGTTGATCGCTGGTTGATTCCCGGATTCAACTAGCCACCAACCGGTAGCCTGGTTGATTCTGGAATCAACCAACCACCAACTGGCCGCCCGGCTAGTGCATGTTGATTCCAAGAATCAACCAGCCACCAGCCAGGCAGGCGGCTGGTGGCCGGTTGATTCCCGGTTGATTCCGGGAATCAACCGGGCACCAGCCGGGCGGGCGGCTGGTGGCTGGTTGATTCCCGGAAGCAACCAGCCACCAGCTCGGCGGCCAACTCGTGGCTGGTTGATTCCCGGAATCAGTCGGCCTCCAGTCGCCCGCCCGGCTGGTGGCTGGTTGATTCCCGGAATCAACCTGCCACTAGACGGTGGCCAGCTGGTGGTTGGTTGATTTTCAGAATCAACCAGCCACGAACCGGGTGACCGGTTTGTATCAATCGAGTGGCCGGTTGATGGCTGGTTGATTCTGGGAATCAACCAGCGACCAACCGGGCGGGCGGCTGGTTGATTCCCAGAGTCATCCAGCCACCAGCCGGGCGGGGGAATCACCCAGCCACCAGCCGGGTGGGGGAATCACCCAGCCACCAACCGGGCGGCCCGGTTGGTGGTTGTATGATTCCGGGAATCAACCAGCCACCAGCTGGCTACACCACTTGTGCCTGGTTGATTCCGGGAATCAACAATCCACTAGCCGGGTGGGTGGCTGGTTGCTGGTTGATTCCCGGAATCAACCAGCCACCAACCAGCCGCCCGTTTGGTGGCTGGGTGATTTCTCCACCCGGCTGGTGGCCGGATGATTTTTGAAATCAACGAGCCACCGGTCGGGCGGGCGACTGGAGGCCGACTGATTCCCAGAATCAACCAGCCACCAGCCGCCCGCCTGGCTGGTGGCTGGTTGATTCTCGGAATCAACCTGCCACTAGCCGGGCAGCCAGCTGGTGGCTTGTTGATTCCTGGAATCAACCAGCGACCAACCGGTCCGGTTCGTGGCTGGTTGATTACAGGAATCAACCAGCCACCAGCCGGGCAGGCGGCTTGTGGCTGGTTGATTCCCGGAATCAACCAGCCACCAGCTGGACGGCCAGTTGGTGGCTGCTTGATTCCCAAAATCAGTTGGCCTCGAGTCGCCCGGCCGGCTAGTGGCTCCGCCCAGCTGGTGGCTGGTTGGTTCGCGGAATCAACCTGCCACTAGCCGGGTGGCCAGCTGGTGGTTGGTTGATTTTCAGAATCAACTAGCCACCAACCGGGTGATCGGTTTGTGACTGGTTGATTCCGGGAATCAACCAGCCATCAATCGAGTGGCCGGTTGATGGCTGGTTGATTCCAGGAATCAACCAGCAACCAGCCGGGCGGGCGGCTGGTTGATTCCAAAATCATCCAGCCACCAGTCGGGCGGGGGAATCACCCAGCCACCAGCCGGGTGGGGGAATCACCCAGCCACCAATCGGGCGGCCGGTTGGTGGCTGGATAATTCCGGGAATCAACCAGCCACCAGCTGGTTGCCCCGCTTGTGCCTGGCTGATTCCGGGAATCAACCAGCCACCAGCCGGGTGGAGCCACTAGCCGGGCGGGTGGCTGGTTGCTGGTTGATTCCTGGAATCAACCAGCCACCAACCGGCCGCCTGGTTGGTGGCTGGGTGATTCCTCCGCCCGGCTGGTGGCCGGATGATTCTGGGAATCAACCAGCCACCTTCCGGGCGGGCGGCTGGTTGCTGGTTGATTCCTGGAATCAACCAGCCACCAGCCGGGCGGCCAGCTGGTGGCTTTGCCCGGATGATGGCTGGTTGATTCCCGAAATCAACTAGCCACCAACCCGCCACCCGGTTTATGGTTGGTTGATTCTCAGAATCAACCAGCCACAAACCGGTCACCCGGTTGGTGGCTGGTTGATTCGACTAGTTGATTCCGGGAATCAACCAACCTGCAGCTGGCCGCCCGGCTAGTGGCAGGTTGATTCCGGGAATCAACTAGCCACCAGCCGGGCGGGCAGCTGGTGGCTAGCTGATTCCCGGAATCAACCACCCACCAGCCGGGTGGGCGGCTGGTGGCTGGTTGATTCCTGGAATCACACAGCCACCAGCCGGGTGGCCAGTTGGTGGCTGGTGGATTCCGGGAATCAACCTTCTACTTGCCGGGTGGCTAGCTGGTGGTTGGTTGATTCTCGTAATCAACCAGCCATCAACCGGGTGCCCGATTGGTGGCTGGTTGATTCCGGGAATCAACCAGCCACTAGCCGGGCGGAGCCACTCTCCGTGCGGGCGGCTGGTGGCTGGTTGATTCCGGGAATCAACCAGCCACCAGCTGGCCGCCCGACTGATGGCTGGTTGATTCCCGGAATCAACCAGCCACCGGCCGGGCGGGCAGTTGGTGGTTGGTTGATTCTCGGAATCAACCAGCCACCAGTCGGGCGGCTAGCTGGTGGCTCGTTGATTACCGGAATCAACCAGCCACCAACCGCCCGCTCGGCTGGTGGCTGGTTGATTCCCGGAATCAACCAGGCACCAACCGGGCGGCCAGCTGGTGGCTGGTTGATTCCCGGAATCAACCAGCCACCAACTGGTCGCCCGGTTGGTGGCTGGGTGATTCCCCTGCCCGGCTGGTGGCTGGGTGATTCCCCGGAATCACCCAACCGCCTGGCTGAATCACCCAGCCACCAGCCTGGCGACCAGCTATTGGCTGGTTGATTCTGAGAATCAACCAGAATCAACCAGCCACCGTTGGGCAGCAGCCACCAGCTAGCCGCCCAACTGGTGGTTGGTTGATTCCCGGAATCACCCAGCCACCTGTCGGGCGGCCGACTGGTGGCTGGTTGATTCCCGGAATCAACCAGCCACTAGCCGGTAGCCCGGCTAGTGGATGGTTGTTTCTCGGAATCACCTAGCCACTAGCCGGTAAGGTGGGTGGTGGCTGGTGCGGCCGGCTGGTGGCTGGTTGATTCTTGGAATCACCCAGCCACCAGCCGGGCGACCGGCTGGTGGCTGGTTGATTCTGGGATTCAACCAGCCAGCAGTTGAGTGGCCAGCTGGTGGTGGTGGCTGTTTGATTCCGGGAATCAATCAGCCCCCAGCTGGCCGCCCGGAGCCCGGCTGGTTGATTCTGGGATTCAACCAGCCAACAGTTGAGTGGCCAGCTGGTGGTGGTAGCTATTTGATTCCGGGAATCAACCAGCCCCCAGCTGGCCGCCCGGCTGGTGGCTGGTTGTTTCCCGAATAAACCGGCCACCTGCTCGCCGCTCGGCTAGTGGCTGGTTGATTCCCGGAATCACTCAGCTACCAGCCGGGCGTGCGACTTGTGGCTTGTTGATTCCCGGAATCAACCAGCCACTAGCCGACTGGTGGCTCGTTGATTCCCGAAATCAACCAGCCACTAGCGGCCGCCGAGCTATTGGCTGGTTGATTTCCGGAATCACCCATCCACCAGCCAGGCGGCTGGTGGCTAGTTGATTCCGGGAATCAACCAACCACCAGCTGGCCGCTCGACTGGTGGCTGGTTGATTCCCGGAATCACCCAGCCACCAGCCAGGCGGACGACTGGTGGCTTGTTGATTCCCGGAATCAATCAGCCACCAGCTGCCCATCCGGCTGGTGGCTTTGTGATTCCGGGAATCAACCAGCCACCAGTCGGGCGGGCGGCTGGTGGGTGGTTGATTCCTGGCTCGCTGGTGGCTGGTTGATTCCCAGAATCAACCTGTGGCCGGCTGGTGGCTGGTTGATTCCCGGAATCACCCAGCCACCAGCCGCCCGCCCTGCTGGTGGCTAGGTGATTCTCGGAATGAACCAGCCGCCAGCCGCCCGCCCAGCTGGTGGCTGGTTGATTCCCGAAATCAAAAGCAAAAGGAGAGATAGTTACCATTTATCAAAAACCACAATTATTGATTAACTATCTTATAGACATTTGTCAGATGAAGGAGATTGGGTTCTGGATTTATTTCCTGGCTCAGGTAAGTTTTATTATATGTAATTGAATTTCAATATGTTATTTTTTAATTAATATGTCATTGTACTAATTTAGTTCATTATTTCTTTTGTGCTTGATAATTAGGTACAATGCTAGCATGTTTCCTTCAAAAAGGAAGAAATTGCATTGCAATTGAAAAAGATCCAGTACAATGCAATTTCATTAAGCAAATAATTGATGTTCTTCAATTTCTTCCAGATGAAATGCAAGAAATTAGGTTGAATAAAGGGGACTTTAGTGAATCACGTGTGGCAAAAAAGGCAAAGGAACCCCAACCACCATTACATGGAATTTTTGGAAAGACATACATTGGGAGATTCGCAGATATCAAAGACACATTAGAAGAGGAAAGTGAACAAAAGGAAACATAAAATATTGTGGAAGAAGACAATGATGAAACTCTAGAGGACGAAGAGTTTGAATTACGTGACATTGTTGATTAAATTTAAGTTATGCTTGTAAATCAAGCTTTGCAATGTTTTGACTTTGACATTTTATGAGAAGAATAAACACTCAATGAGGGTTGTTATATGTTCAATATTTGTAATATGTGATTCTCGCATTGATTTTTAAGTTACTCATTATTTTTTGAAAAAAAAGTGATTATTATTATTTTTTTTGACATGAAATTCATAAAAATAGCTATTATTTAACCAATTTTATTTAAAATTATCGTATAAAAATTGTGATTTTGACATGTCAATTCTAGCAAAAAATTATCAAAACATGTAGTTTTTTAGTTATATTTATGTTAAAAATGGTTATTTTTATGTCGATTGTTAAAAAATATTGTTTTTTAGAAACAATTATTTCATGTGGATTCAAAAATTAATTAAGGATGTATAAATATGTAGAATATCGAAAATTCTAAATATCGACCTCCTAATTTAAAAATGCAAAACAATAAAAAGCTCACTAAAAAAAGTTACAATTAAAATAAAAAGCAAGAAAATGTGAAGAAAACGGCCATTTCAAAAATGATCAAATTTACAAAATAATTATTTACATTTTATACATTAGAAAATTTAAAGCCAAAACACAGGTCTTTTAAAAAAAGGGGGTGATGCAGAATACTCGCTTTTTTAAATCAGCATGAAAATCACCACCATTCTAAAATGATTCTAAAACGTAATGTACATAAAAAAATTAAAGTGCCAAAAAGTATGCTCTAAAAAAACATGTTCGTTCTGCATCACCCCTTTTCAAAATCAGGTCACTTTTTTGCTATTTCTACAAAACGGGTAACAGTATCAGTTTCCGTTTCAAAGTTTACATTGTTGTGGGTTGTAGAATGCACCTCTTGCACAATAACTCCCACACAAAATTGGTTTAACTAATTATGATAAAGCCCCACCTTAAATCATGCTCAACCTCAGTTATTGGGTATTTTTTGTTTAGGAATGATCATCTTGACATAAATAATTCTTAAGTATAATTAACTTACATGGTTACTATTCTGGAAATATATGAAAGAAAGAAAGAAAAAATTAACATCCACAAGGCTACAAATAGCATATGGGACCTCTTTTAGAGCACAAAACTTAAAAAAAATATGCATCTCAAGAGATTTAATCCTTCAAAATGGATCTCTATTGGTTATATATATGCATATATCATGTCTAGTTTTTCCTTTTTAACACTGTATTTTTGAATGCATAAATGAATACAATGACTTGAAAGTTTACTTGGACACTCGGATCGTGTAAAATACACCACATAAATTTGCAATTCCAACAAATCTTTGCTAAAAAAAATTAAATTTAAATTTAAAACTGGAATTAATGGCTCCAAATTAATTTAAATTTTTTAAAAGGAAATACCTAAAATTCTAAAACAAAACCTCTTCTTTATGTTGATTGCAAAATATAATGGAATCTGAAAGTCACTCTAGTGAAAGATGCTCTTTATTTAATCTCATTATCAAGGCACACTCACTTTAGTCGTTTCCTTTGTGCAATTACATTTTTTGTGCTTCAGTGCCAAGGAACTGTGGTAATGTTTCTCCTCATTACCTTGCATGTTATAGTTTGGATATATATATATATATATATATATATATAAAAGATTTTGACATAACGGTATGATTGGGAAAAGAAAGATTTAGTACAACTAGTTTGAGCAACATCTCTTGGAGAGGCACAAGTATGAAACTATTGCATGCGTGAACACATTTCCTCCCCTCCATCCTCAACGCTTTAAGTTGTTATCTTTCCTTTGCTATAATATTTTTGCAGTAATATTATAAACATGTTCAATTCCTTAAAATGTATATTTACACATTTAGAAGCCATGGCTAGTTTTTTAAAAATTTCACAGTTCAATGAAAAAGCCGCTTTCCCATCCTAAAGTATTCTAATTCGAATTACTTTGCAATTATAAACGTTTACTTCTATGAATTTTAAACCCTATTGTGTTCTTACTCGTGAGGTCTCTGGATGATTTTGAAATATGGGAAGGAAGGTCGTCTTTTTGCAGAACAGCTAGATTGTGTCATTTTACACGATAAAGTAATAAGTAATATAAATGAACCGAAGAAACGGATCCACACAAATATATATTTCATATTTGATGGACATGGAAATAGAAAAATGTCGTATACCTAAGTTAAAATATGTATAAATAACGGACACATCGGTCTTCCTTCAACAAAATCCGAAATCTCATTTACATTCCACTTGCGTGTTTTGATTCTTTTCGAGGCACCGTATATCACTTGGTTGCATTGGGCTCTGTCTGCATTTAGCAAAATATGGATCGTGCAAGAATTGAGCAGCTAACACAGCAACTATGGGGGCGGCGAATGGAGCGGTTAAGGTGGCTCCAACGAGAGGACGAGGCATCGTTTGTGTCAATGTCGCGGAAAAGATTACATAAAGCATTGCTGTTAGCGCCTGAGGAGAAGGAGTGAGGGGAGGAATCAGATATAAGGTCATGGTGGCGCCAAAGAATGGAGTTAGAAGAGAGAAATCGAATGTCTGCTTTCCCAATGCAAGACCGAAGGCAGGTCATAAGGCAGCTGCTCAGAGAATCCAGAGTTATCGGAGACATTGTTAACGATTTCCTTCCATGTGTGGATTTGAATGTAAGATTCTTCCACAAACAAATTAGCTTGGGTGATCATGTATCGCATGTTGATGTCTAAAAAGAACCTCTGGACATCGACGACAAAAACATCAGCTCCAACACACGGAATGTAACGAAGAACTCCAGATACGTGTTTGTAAGTAGTTTTAATCCTCTTTCCACATGATTATCCTCCTCCCCTATAATGTTTCCATATTTTATTATTAATTATATCAAATGAAAATTCACATGCCAGCTTATGACGGAACTTGGAACTGCCTGCGAGTCTTTGCTCTGGTATGCTCTAATACTCCTCCTCATCTCAGATCGAATTTCTCAGTATAATAGCGCCGGGAACCTCTTAATCTAATAACCCTGTTTATCGCTACTCCTTACAGGTTTACTACCGTTTCTTTCTTTGGCGTTGAAATCGATCGAAAGTATGCTTGGTAATGCTAACCGTAATTATCCATATTGATGAGTTTCCTTGTCGAACGTTAGGTCTTGAATGGCCGCCTTTGGTTCGCTACAGGCCTCCAACTTCCAACATGATAGCATTCATAATGTTCAAGCAGAATGAATCTCATGACAGTATAACTCTGCCCGTCATGCGCGACATCTTTAGTACCAGATCTTTTGCGAGTACTAATCATTTTGGAGACCCGCTGGGTGCTGCTTTTTGCTACGTCAGGGATTGAGCGACAACGGCCAGAAGTATAAGAATGCCGGGATATCATGTGGAAAGATGAATTAAAATGATTGAATCCATAAGCTTATTGACAATTTCAAGAAACGTTTGGTATGGTGATTTGCCGTTTGATTATGTGAAAATCCAATTCCTATCAGTTTCCTAAACCATTTTTCTGGGCTGACATCCAGTATAGGATCGGAGCAGTCCACTATCAGACATTTTTAGTTTCTTGGTGGGAATTCGGCAATTTATTTTTATTTTTTTTTGAGGTGGTGAATATATATATATATATTTTTTTTTTTGGGGTGGTTAATTTTCACGGTTTGAAATGTTTTGTATTTTGGGAATGCACAAACGTATCAGAAATTACAAAACACAGACTTACCATTACAAAAATTCATACGTTGAAGTCCTTTTTAGCATCGTGCAAGAACGGAAATGAATAAATATAGAATTTTATCTTATCAACGAAACTGGTTCACCAGTAGCTCAAGACGGTCCAATCGTAAGGTACAGTGAAACATAGCCGCCTCAAAGCAAAAAGAGCAGTCTAACCATTACTGTCTTTCTTATTTTTATTATGTGGTGGTGACGAAAATTAATGCGCTTTTCATTCGAAAAAAAACCTACGGATAGATAAACTACACAGCTTTTGGAACCCCACCGGAAACTGGAACAGAAATATTATGATGAAAACCAGAATCTTTTCTTTCAACGCATTGCAATCATTTCAATCATTTTTCAAGCCTAAGATTATGTTTCAAGCCTAAGCATTTTTCAAGCCGAAGTACTGACTAAATATGTTCGGTTGTGTTTTGCGCCAATAAGAACCCATGAATAATGAATATATAACGAATGAATAAAATGTAATTAATATTTTATGGAGGGACAAAGTTGTAATCATTTTTTTTTTTATAGAAACTGTGATATATAAAATTGTGACTTATTAAATTTATTTTTATTGGAAATTTAGTGTAATGTGGTTACTATTTTATTTTATAAATGGATAATAATCTAATAAAATGTGATTATCATTTTATAAATGAATAATAATCTAATGAGTTTTTATCAATGAGAAAATTGTGATTATATAAAATTGTAGTGAGTTTTTCAGTAAGAAAATTGTGATTATATATAATTGTTATTTGTTAAAAAATTCGATTATTTCTTAAGTTTGAGACTAAAATTTAAATATGTGCTCTTGTCATATTAAGTTTCCAATCTATATATCATATATTAATATATATATATTAATATATATTATTTTAAAAGTAGGTTTTTTTAATCTAGGTTAAAAAATGTTAAAATCGAAAGTAACACCTAAGTCTCTGTTATAGATTTTGGAAGTTTAAAAAAATGTTAAAATCGAAAGTAACACCTAAGTCTCTGTTATAGATTTTGGAAGTTTAATTGACATGAGAAAAATCAACCTATTAACTTCAGTTATGTTAGTTAGATTAATTGACATGAGAAAAATCAACATATTAACTTCAGTTATGTTAGTTAGATTTTAATATAGTGATGACACGTTTTGGAAATTTAATTCACATGAAAAAAGTTAAAAAATTAACTTCGCTCATGTTAACTATAATTTTAAATTATTCTGAGATACTAATGCCATCAATATTGTCACCCTTCTTCTATGACATTATCCACTAAAAGACAATTAACATTCAAAAGAATTAATTATGAATTAATTTCCACATTTGTTAAAAGTAAATACTTGCGAACATAGAAGTAGACAAATCTCGGGGTGAAGGAAAAGTTGCAGCGAGGAAGATATTTGTTGACCATAATGTTATCTCTATGCACAATTCAATATGCAAAAACATTGTGTTGTTTTAGATGCATTATTATTATTTGGTTTAATTGGATTTATTGAGAAGGATATAAAATATATATTATTTTATATTTTGAGATATAATATGTTAAATTATATTTATATAAAATATATTATAATATTAATTAAAATTATTATTATTAAATTATTTTATATGATATTTATTAGCACAATTATTTTAGTAAATGTTGTTGGTATATGTTAAAAGTATTAATTTTTATTTATTAAATTTTTAGAGATGTAAATTTTTTTTTTTTGTGTTTAAAATTTGAGGAAAGATTTGTATCTTAGAGATTTGATTCTTATAGGCCTTGATAGATATGAGGTTAAGATGGATCTAGGTTGGTTATATAATACTATATAATATCTATGTGTGTCTCGTTCTTATTCCTTCTTACTCCCCCTTCATCTCTGTCTTTCTCTCTCTTCCCAAATTCCCTCCCCCCATCTCTCTCTCTTTCTCTAAATATCCCCCCCTTTCTATCTCTCTCTCTCTTTTTCCCTCTCTCTCCTCCCACCATCTATATCTATGTCTATAACCATCTCTTCTCCTTTATCTCTCTATCTCACCTCCCAAAAAATACATCTCTCTCTCTCTCTCTCTCTCTCTCTCTCCTTATTTGTCACTCTATCTCACCCTCAAAACATACACTCATTCTCTCCATACCTATCTATCTCTTTCTCCCTTCCTCCCCCTCTCTCTCTTCGCCTTCTCTCCCCCTATCTCTCTTTCCTCCAACTCTCCCTCTCTCTCTCTCTCTCTCTCTCTCCGTCTCTCCCTTTTCACTCCCTCTATCTATTTAACTTTCTCCCTCTTTTCCTTTCTTCTTTCCCTCTCTCCCTCTTTCCCTCTCTCTTATTTTCTCTCTCTTCCTTTCTTTCCCAACTCCCTTTGTGTCTCTGCCTCCCATCACTCTCTCTCCCTCTCTGTCGTCCAACTCTGTCACTATCTCCCCCCCTCTCTCCTTCTCTCTCTCCCCTCCATCTCTGTGTCTTCCTCTCTCTCTCTCTCTTCCCCTTCTCTCCCTACCTCCCTCCTCTCCTCTTCTCTCTCTTCCTTCCTCTCCTCTCTCCTTGACTTTCTCTCCATCTCTTTTCACTTCCTCTCTCTCTCCCCACCTCTATCTCTCTACGTCTTTGTTCTTTCCTACCCCTCTCTCTCTCCCCCCAACTCCATCTCTCACTTCCTCTCTCTTCCTTCCTCTCTCTCCCTCTCTCTCCTACCTCCCTCTTTCTTTGTCCCCATCTCTCTCTCTCTAGCATTGTCACTATCTCACTCCCTCTCCCCTCTTTTCCTGGCCTCTCTCCCTCCTAAATTTGATCTCATTGTATTGTTTTTAAGAAAGTATAATTAAAAAGACTAAATCCGTTGTAAAATATTAAACCTATATTTTGGATAAAATATGTCAAAGAAAATAGAATAATGAAAAACTATTGCCTTATCTTTCCTCAATTATTGTTAGTCACTTTGTTTGCTTGCATTGCTTAGATCCTTAGTTAAGATGGTTCTGTGCTAGTTCTTAATTTTATATTGTATAAATTTCACATCTTTATATATAAAACCATTCTAATTTTCAATTTGATTAAAACCTTGATTTAATTTGTATGGGAATACTTTTAGTAGTCATGATGATAGAGGGTTTAGATATATCCCAAAAGTCATTATAACCTTCTTGTTTTTAGATTTAATTACAAAAATGTTGTAAAATTAAATTAAATTAAAATATTTTGTTTGTGAAATAAGTTATGGTTTTAGGCATGTGGTATATATAAGGCATGGTATTGTAACAAAGACTATTTACAAGTTAATTATATGCATGGTAAAATGGGGGTGAACATCCGTGGTCAAGAATCATGTAATATTTTGTTTGCAAAATAAGTTATGTTTTTAGGCATGTGGTATTGATAAGCCATGGCATGGACAAATAGTATTGTAACAAAAAATATTCACAAATTAATAATATTCATGATAAATTGGAGTGAATATCCATGACTAAAAATCTTGTCATATTGTAAATTTATTATAAATTTTATGTTTTAATATATCTATTAATTAAATTTAAATATAATTATAAGCTAATAATATTTTTCTCTATAAACAATTATTTTTTAAACCAATATATTTGGTAATAAAATATTAACTAAATATGCTCAGTTTTGTTTTGAGCCTATAAGAATCGTTCTGCTTTTATCGTCCGTATCGCATACATTTGAATCTTTCTACTAGGATCTGTGATAACCGAAATCATGTTTGCACATACGTTGTTCCTTAAAAATAAATATTCTGGAACTATTTGCGACTATTTCTCCTTGCATAGGTTATACTTGAGAGGTATATCGTTCTGATCTCTCTTCGGCAGTTTATGGTATAACTAAAACCCAGTTAACTTTATGTTTATTCATGGGCTTCTTATATATAAGCATGTTATATATATAAATATGGAAATGGAAACGGAAATGGAATATAATTTTATTCAAACATTAATTATTTTCATGACATAACTAATATAATTTCTTTCATGTAAATTTTAGTTTCTTTCATGTCAATTTTAGTTTTATTAATGAAGCATAAATATGAGTCTTCCTGCTAATTTCCGCCTAAAATAATATAGTCCGATTATTGGGTTCAACTGCAGTAGATTCAACTTCTTTGAACACAACAGAGTAAGCCATAAAATTTTAAAACAATATGATGGACTATTTAGTTGAAAATATTGACAATGCAATTAACTATTTTTTAGCATGTAAACCCTTTTCTAAAGCTCTAAAAGAATATATTATAATTTTAAAATGTAATGAACGATTGTATGATTCGTAGTATTGGTTCGCAATATTGGTTATGACTTAACATAAACTGTAATATGGGTGATTCCAAGACTACTCTATTGACAATAAAGTTATTAATATTTGGTAGATTATTAATATTTAATAGACGATTAACGACTTTGCCCATGTGGACCTTCATGTGCTGGCCATGTCTATATCGGTCCATGCGCTGGCCATGTCTATATCCAAAATCCTAGTGTTTGTTAGATATTTAATTTTTATGTTATGTTATTTTAAATATAAAAGGAAAATTATCACAAACAAAAATTCTATTCTCAAATAATTTTGTTACACGATTTCAATTTTGTAAAAACAATAATCTCTTATTTTAACTTCTTTAACGTTTTATTTATTTATTTTTTTGTGATATTTTAATGTAAGATTTTTTAAATGCAAAAGTATATTTTTATGGGAAATAGAGGGTAATATGATTTAATTTCATTTATTTAATGAATGAATAAAATGTATTTAATTATTAGAAATTTCAGCAAAATCACATAGAGAATCATTTGTCCACGCGTTTCGAATCAACTAGTGTGGTTCATCGTCAGGACAAGTTCTGTGAACGAACTAGTGTGGTTCATCGTCAGGACAAGTTCCGTTAAATAGAGTATGCAGGTCCTTCATAGCCGTTGAAGGACCTGCATACTCTATTTAACGGATCGCTCAGACTTGTTTCTCAACTTGTCGTGACGATGAACCACACTAGTTGGTTCGAAACGCTTGGACAAATGATTCTCTATGTGATTTTGCTAAAATCTTTAACAATCAAGTATGGATCACAAAAGTCTAAACTCTTTATAATGTATTTAATTTTTTATGAAAGATAATATTTTAATTTTTTTTTTTCAGAAAATTATAGTTATATAAAATTGTGATTTTTTTTTTTTTTTTATTAAATTGGGTTTTATTGGAAATTTAATGTAATATGATTTATTTTTATGTATGAAATGAATGAATAAAATGTGATTATTATTTTATGAATAGATAATATTGTAGTAATTTTTTTTTAATTATATAAAATAATGATGTGTAAAAAATTATATTATTTATTAAATTGGAAATTAAAATTTAGAAATTATCTTTGTCATATATTACATTTACATTGCATATACTTTATATTAATATATAATTTTTAATTTTATTTTTTTCATCTACTTTTAAGATATCTTTTTATTTTAGTTTGCCTACATTAATATATAATTTTTATTTTTATTTATTTTTATCTACTTTCGAGATGTTTTTTTATTTTAGTTAGAATAGAAAACAAGACCTCTTTTTAAATTTATTATAAATTTCCGAAATCTAATTTACATCAACAAAATAAAAAAATTAACTTACATAAACAAAATTAAAAAATTAACTTCACCGGTGTTAGCTAGATTTTTAAAATATTTTATTGTACTCATAATACCAATATTGACACCGTTCTCCGTTGCCTATATCCTCTCAAGAGAGAAATTAACGTTCACATGTATTGATTTCCACATTTGTAAAAGGTAAATAGTCGCTGACAACGGCAAAGAAAAAGTTGCACTGAATAAAAATTTCGATGATCATAATTTTGTTTGTGTACACATCTTACCTATGAAAAAGATTGTGATGTTATAGATATATTTTTATTATTTTAATGGGTGCTAATTGGATTTATTTGTAATGGAAAGGAATAATATTCCAAATTCCCATAAATAATATATTATATTTATATAAAATATATTATTATAATAATTTAAAATCTTATTATTAAATAATTTTAAATAATATTACCTTTAGGTAATAATTCATCCTTATAAATTGGAAAAAAGATATTTAATATATAGAAAAAGAACTTCTCATGCAATAGGCATTTCTTAACGGTAATAAATAAATTTGCCGTAGTGGCTTGAAGTCAAAATTATGTCATACCGTTTTAGTTTTTGTTTTCGTAAATATACATGGTATGGCAGAAAATTTGAACCAAATATTTTTATCATGATTTTTTGTTTAGCAATAAGACACTATAACATAAAGGTGGTTTTAAGACAATTTTTGGCACAATTTTTAGATAAATTGTCTTAATTTGAGACAAAAAAAACTTGTGCATTGTCTTAAATATTGTCTTTAAGAAAGTGTCTCAAATTATTGTCTTAAAAAATTGTCTCTATAAAGACCATATATATCACAAGCATTATTGTCTCTTAGGAGGAAATTTCATTTCTCTCCAAAGGCAACAGTTGGGATTAAAGACATATTGTCTTCATAGAGACAATCTCTTTAATTCTAGCTATTGCCTCTCTAGAGACAACACAAATTATATTTAGAGACAACATAAAACAATGAATCTAGAAAAAATATCTCATCTTTGAAATAAATCACCATTAATAACATTTAATAAAAGAATAAGCATTTAATTATTTCATATTAGGGCATAGTGGAATGGAACCAACCACCAGTCTCCCCCTTTTAAGGATGATGCTCTTCCATTGAGGTAGCACCCTTTAAAATATTATGTGAATTTTGGTTGTCCTTGAAATTGCATACATAGACATTTATTTTTAAAATATGTTCTACACATAATGGAAAGAAAATTGTAGGATCTATAATCTATAAACTAGCTAAAAATTCATGTCACCATAAGTGCCCAGTACATAAATGGAACTTTAATTTTTAAATTAACTAGCTATATTTACTATTTTTTTTTTCCAAATTTTTAATTAACTAACTCTTTCACTATTGAAAATTAAACCTGGTTAGAAGATGTATGGAGTCCTCTATGAAGAAAAAAAATACAAGAAACCAAAAGTAATCTAAGTCCTTACCACATGTATGCCAAATACAAACATGTGGTCTATAAAGATAGAATATAGACAACATTTGGGTTCTGAATATACCATGCACATGTAAGTACTATTTCATTTTCTCACAACCACATCAAACTCATTGTAATGAAAGAGGTAATTATAAATCCTTTAGACTACCAAATTTACAAAATAACTAAGAAAGAATAAACAAATCCTTAATCTCTCAGACAAATACATGTAACTAGAATTTTGGGTTTATTACCCTCAAACATTATTTCTAATTTTAACATTGAAAAAGAATGATAAAAACCAGTGTATAGAAATGAAACAAATGATGGAGCATAAAAAAGATAGATAAATATTGAAAACATTTCCATAATAAATATACCATAAGTAGAGTTCCGTAACTCACAGTTGCAATATGTTTGGACAAATATTGTATTGTTCCTAAATACAATAGTAGCAACAAAACAAAATCTACAATGCTTGGTTTATTGCATGTTCTTTCACTGTTTAGTGCTGCTAGTGTTGATAATTCACTCGCTAAAAATACATATACAATTTGAAGAATCATCATAATACCATAACCTAATTAACTCAAAATACACACTGAATACAAAACATTAGAAGCTTCTCCAAATTCAAGAATCACTCAATATAAGAGAGAGATGAGGTATACCTGGTTACTTCCCCCTCTATTTCCCTAATAGGGAACTCGAAAACCACAATTTCTTCTTCCAATCTCTCTTATGTCATAATCTTCTAATTTTTCCTATGTCTCATGGCATATGAAGATTAGCAGTAACTCTAGTAGTAACCTCTGTGAGTACCTATATGGAAATCTTTGTAGTATATGCACATGAATCAGGTTGGATACTATTTGGATTGGACATAACCTCGACTATTTTTTTATTTCACCCCCTATTCCAATTAGATCAATCTACCTATCTTTATTCTCTTCTGTTCAAGCTTGCTTTTGACAATTCATTTGATTATTTTTGGTTTTTTTTTCTTATTTATTGTAGATGCAAAGAAACTCTTCCCTTTATGGGATCATATTAGTCAATAGGTTGGAGTTAAATAAGGAATGAGAATAAACTTTGAAGGATTATGAACGAATGAATTTGTAGTGATGCGAAAAGAGAACTAGTTTATGCTACTACAGTGGTTCAAGTTGTCCACCATAAGCAATTATGTGTTTCTACAACAAATACAAGTCTATCTTATCCCATCCTATGTTAGGCACGCTGCCAATGTGAAACAAATAGCTAGAAAGTAAGGTATCCAACAAAATATATTTAGATATAACATTCTTTGCTACCTTGCTAATTGTTCATTGACAATAAATATACATATCAAGATAAAAAAATTCAAATAAGATTGACAATCCCGTAGCTCAAAATCCAAACACCCATAAAGGTGAAGTAGTGGATGAGACAAATGAAAAAATTATAAGTGTGATACCTACATTGCATATTAAGTATGTGCAAGGAAAATATGAGGCCCTCCCTCAATTAGGAAATGGATTTTCAAAGGCATCTTCTTCTAAAAGATAACATTTTATTTGAAGTAAAATCAACAAAGATACAAATAATAGCATGTACATCAGTACCAAAAGAAGATAAAAGCAGAGGAACATAGTAGGCCCATTTCATATAAATAGAAGGAAAAGAAATGAATAATGTTATTTATCCTTTTAATTTGAAAATTATTTACAGAAAAGATCACGCTTACTATAAAAACAACACTAATTATCATAGCAGGTTCATCTCAACTAAATAATTCCCAAAGCTTTTCACTATGCCTGAGATTTAGGTAAACAAACAACGAGGGTGGGAATATCTTGCCCCCCAAAAAATGCAATCAATAACTAGCATCTAGTAGCTCACATTTTTGTTTGGGTGCTATTGACCAAAATATTAGTTGGAGTAGCATGCTACAAAATTTTGAATTACAAGTCCATTCAACTCATAACAGTTGGAAATAGCGCACATTTTAAGGTGAGACATTCCATATAGCCTAATTTACAGTGAAATGGAAATAAGTAAGACACTTATAAAGAACCAATTCACATAATCTACACTGCAAGACTGGAAGGGTATCACTCCTAAGATATAATGTAAGACTAAATGTGCAAATATCCAACAATAACTAAAGTCCGAGGTGAACAAAACCTACTTTTGAGATGCGCTATCTAAGAAAAAATTAAATGAGCCTCCATATGTGTGAAATTTGTACATATATATATCTAATGCTAATAATCAATAAATAAGAGTGTGGAAATAGAGATACAAGCATCAATGGGCCTCCAAGAATGGATGTTAGGGTCTCCAAGTCAACAAGTAATCTCTAACCACATAAAATCACCACAAAGCTATGGTTTGAGCCCCTATACTGTCTTCAAAAATCATGTCATTGTAAAAAAACATCCTCTATCTATGCGCAAATTAGCCCACATGCGTGTCTATAATTGGCCTCCTCAACTTAGCACATGGGTGAAATGACGATCAAGTGAATCCTGTATGTGAAAGAAATCGCAAAAATAGGTCAAAACATGCAATAAATCTCAAGTGTGATGTGTCAATTGATCCATAAAACTTTCATGTGTGGACGCATCATCCAGGTCAATAAAAAAATATGTAAAAGATGCCCTCTCAACCACACGCGTGAGCTAGAGTGATAACAAGTGGATGTACATACACCAAAGTGCCTCAGATTATGTGTCAATAAATATTAGTGATGATGTGTCATCATGAGACAATTTCCAATTGTACAATGTACCTAAGAAACTACATGTGGTGTGTGAATGGACATTAGAATTCCATGTGTACAACTACCTCGAAAATACATAGAAACTATGAATCCCAAGTAGAGAAATCAATAGTAAATCATGCATATATCCATAAATAAAAATCCCACATGTGTGCCACCAAAAGTACACCAAACGTACCCTCAAACCATCAACAAGAAACATCTTGGTGACCAAAATCAGCTGAAAAATAAGCCTAAAAGAAGTAAAGAGATATCTAACACCATTGGGAACCTGGGGGAGTGCTTTATACTACTAGAAATCTATTTGAGTCATATTTCCATCCATATATTACAATCTACAATCTAAGAAAGGGAATTAGAGAAGGAATCTTCCAAAATTAGGGTACCAAAGTTGCTGAAATAACTTGTTGGATAAAATGAGATGCTAAGAAAGAATGATGTAATGTTCTAATGCCTCGAGGAGTCTAGGAATGCACTTTAGACTAGTAAAACTTTATTTGAGTCATATTTCCATCCATATATGGCACATTTCAAACTATTAAAGTATGTTGGAGAACTAAGGATTTCAAGTTAGGGTTTGATTATGCTAGATCAATGTGGAATCAACAAAAAATCGGTGAGACGAAGATGAAATCATGAAAAGTACACAATTTCCTACAGGGAATCACTCCGTAGTCAATTATATATGCAATAGGTAAGATAGGAAGGAAAATAATAGCCAAATAAGGACATCATTAGGAAACATGACCTTCTAACAGGTTAGCCGATTTAGTAGTTTGGAATCATTATACTTGAACTACTATTGTAGACATTTTTTATTGATAAAAACCATTTTTCGTACTCAAAATATCTCATATATTGGCCCTAGTGGAAAATCGACATGTTGTAAGGATTATTGTTATGATATCTTTGCTTAGAAAAATACTGCAAAAATTGTTAGGTCCAATTATAGTCGTGCACTATTTCTTGGATAAATTTACTATTTAGCTGTAGCGTATTATGATTCATTATAGGTTGTTGGAGAAATATTCTATATGATCAGTGCCTCACATAAGCATTTTACTGTTGTATTAATGAATGAAAATTTTCTATTATTGATTTATTGAGGCCCTAGTTAAAATTAAATCCCTAAGGATTAAAAATTCTCTTGGCATATTATAATCTCTGTGTTCAAAATATTGTTGGATATAACATGGTCACAAACTTTCCTCCTTGACAATATACAAAGAAAAACACTCTACAAAATATGTAACAATACAAGGAAGCTTTAAGAGGTTCCAATTTTCGAATTCCTGCGGTTGCTTCACCAATTTACCTTGTTAATTATGCATACTTGATAGAGGTTAATATCCTAACACAACTTTGATTTAGATCTTACTCTTCAAATTGAAGGCTGAGAGAAAGGAATTTCATTTTTCATAAATCATTTACCACATAATATTGAGATGGATATAATATGAGGAGGACAACATCAAGAAGGAAAATGAAAAAGCACTGTAGTGTATGATAATAGATTTCACAAGTAATCATTCATTACGATTATAGCATGATTCTAACTACTACTAAGCATGACAATCAATATGTCAATCTTTGAATATGATAAATTATTTAAATTGAGTTATACCTTCACCTTAATAAGTCCCAAAGGAAATGCAACATTTTAAACCTCATGTTTACAAGTAATTGGTTTGTCTCAGTCACCAACTACAGGTGCATGAAGGGAATGAATGTAGCAACCCTAATTTAAAAACCATGTGAAAACAAAAAAAAAGACCAAGGTCATGGGACACATATTCCAAGTTGAATGACGGGAAAAATATCCTAGTGGATGCTAATTCGGTTTATTATGGCAAAGGAAATTCGCAAAGGAAATGGAAAATGCTTTTAAAAGGAAAATGGCATTAATTGGTATTTTATTTATGAAAATAATGTAAATTATGATAAAAGGAAGGTGAAAGGTCACAGGTTTCATGTGAGGAGAAAAATGAAGGAAAATAATGGAAAATTGAAGAAATTAGAGGCCTCATTAATAAAAGGGCTTCTAAAGATCAGTTCGCAAGATTTTGACAGGTTTTATTGGAGCTCTCTTCTATTCTCTCTCTCTCTCATACTCTTGGACATTTAGAATTTTCTTGGAGCATTCTTGGGGAGTCTGGCATACTTAGATTCTTGGAGAAAGAAGGCAAAGGAAGAGTAAGAAAGTGCAAGAGGACATCGGGATCAACTACTACAATGGGTTTCGCTTGAAGGCACTGAGTTTGATGTATTATTTCCTCACTAGTTTTGGCATGCATGACATATGCATGTGGTTTATTGGTCATGATATATCATTGGCATGGAGGATTTCTTGGATTGGTAGTTGACTTTCCTAGCCTAACCATTTTGGGAATAGCCATGGCGTTGTGGGTTCATTTCTTTATTTTTATGGTTGGTTCTCATGTTTCCTTAAGCTTGGGTTGAGTTACTAGTTACTGCAAGCCTTGGTTGGATAAATGTTTTGGAAGCCTTGTAACATCTTGGGTTGAGTTACTAGTCATGGAATACTTGGTTGGAGAAATTATTTGGAAGCCCTTGGAAAGTTTAGTAACTAGTCCTAGAAGCCCTAGTTGGAAAAATGCTCTGGAAGCCCAACAACAGTTGTGGGTTGAGTTACTAGTCCTGAAAGCCTTGGCTGGAACAAGTGCTCTAGAGCCCTAGAAGGCTTGGGTAGAGATGAATATGGTGATGGTTTGTGATGTATGACCATGAGGTGGAATCACTTTTTGATGTGTTAAGGTGGTTTAGCCTTTGGAAGCCCCGGCTCGGGTTTGATGGATTTTTCCATTAGATCCCACATTCATGCTTGGAATATGTCACGAGGGTGACTGACATAAGAGATATTTGGCTCAGCCATGTCTATGGTCGGGTAGTTAATGGAAGTCCCAAACCTGGTTAGACTTTGCATCATTAATATGAGGTTATTTATCCCTTTTAATTCATGAGTATTATATTGATTTATATGTGGATTATATAGTTGTTGTTTCCTTGGAATTTATGTTGTTATTATGTTGGTTATGAACATGTATTATGACAGTGGCTATGTATGGATCTCATCATGTTTTTACTTATAAATGAATGAACAATGTATCTATTTCCTAATAGATGAAATTATAGCTAATGTGTTTAGGCATCACTACTTCTTAGCATTTTTCATATACATATGAGACCCATATGGTCAGTTCTATTGTTCAAACCTATAGCTTTCATGTTTTTGATATGTATGATGAAATGCATGTCATGGCTAGTAGGGGTCTAGTCTAGTACTTATTGATGTATTTTCAAATTTGGCTTTTTTCCACTGTGAAATTTCATTTTTGATGTTGTCATTGAGTTCTGTGTAGTGATTTGGGATTTAGTCCTAGAAAAGTGGCATAAATCCTTGAGTCGTAGGCACAACACTACTGGAAAAAATTCCACAGAAGCTACCTCGCCCTGGTTATGGGAGCTTCCAGAGCCTCCTAGAAACACCCTGGTCCATATCAAGGGAGTGTCTGGGGGTTTGATGCACTAAAACATCAATTGATCTTAGGGGTTGGTTACTTGAGTGGTTGGGATGGTTCCTGGGAGTTTTGTTATTGATGTGAAAGGTCTATGTGATGTGTTTCATCGGTTCCACTTCCTTAACTGACACAAAGGGAGTCGAATCATATCATAGTAACTTCTCGTCACATGTTTACTCTAATTTGTTGGTTACTTGGGTAGATGTAGGAGGAGGGTGTTACAAAGTGGTATCAGAGTGGTTTACGCTCTCTTTGGGTCATAGTGTAGTCATATGAACGTGTTAGATAGTCATGAATGATAGTAACCTATGGTTGTATGCATTGTTATTGTTGTTTTATGTTAGATAACTTGATGATTATGTTATATGTTGTTGATGAGCATGCTATATAACTTGTTATTGTTATATGTTAGTAACTTGATGATTAGGATTATTAGCCTAAGATCTTGATTTGATATGTATCATGCTAATTTGGATTTGCCTATGCAGATGGGTATGATTATGATATTCAGGTATGAGTCAACCTAATTATGATAGTGTGTTGTACTAATCTAGGCTGACTGTGCATATGTGATTGTTATGCATGAATGACAATTGTTTATGAGTTTATGTTGTGAACATGTTAGCTAGTTATTGTCACGGATATTATGAACTTATTTATGGTTGAGTTGATATCTTGTTAAGTTATATCATGCTAATATAGCTTGATTGTGCAAAAAATATAGCGCCGCCCCCCCTCCCCCCCATATACATTCACTAGTATGATATAAGTGACTATGAGATATTAGTGACTACGTGACTAAAAAATTTAGTCACCAAAATTATTTTAAGTGAATTACTACTAAATTTTACCAATTTTAAGTGACCAAACTAAAAACGACTTAAATTACTAGTTTAGTCTAGCGATAAAATATATGACTAGATATTAAGTGACTCAGCTAAAAGCGACTAACTTAAATGAATAATTTAGTCTAGGAATAAAATATGTAATTAGATAATAAGTGACAAAATTAAAAATGATTAACATAAATTAAAAATTATTAATTCTTTACTTGTAAGGACACAATATCATATTTTTACTTGTTCATGTTGGATTTGACATATCTATGGTAACATATCAATGGTAACATGTTGGATTTTTACTTGTTCATGTTGGATTTGATATATCTAGGTAACATATCTATGGTTGTGTCTCTTGTCTCCTCATTGTTTATGCATTGGTATATGTTTTATGAAGAATATAATTTTAGAATTGTTTTTTTATTGTGGAGTAGTCTTGAATTTGTTTGTGTATGCAAAATTGGTTGGGTTTGTAAACTACGAGTAGATCAGTGTTTGATTGATGCATGCTTCCTACAGTAAAATTTGTCTCTTAGTTAAACAATTAAGTTAGTGGCAACATGGGTATTTGGTCAATTATTTTGGAATTTATGCACCTTACAAGTACATCAACTCATATAATACAAAAATATAATGGAAAGTTGTAACAATTTATATCATAGAAAGGATATTGGTGAAATCTTATAGCTTAAATTTACATGATAGTTTGGAAAGGTGGGGAATAACTCTTAGTTAGTCCTAGGTAACCTAATCAATTCATTTTTTAATTTGTAAATATCCATGATGATTTTGAAAGTAGGTGGGTAGAAATTCTTACTCATGTCATAGATAGCCTAATGAGTACTATTCTCTATCTAGAATGATGCTAGATACAAAAGTTTTTTTTGTATTGTGTGCTTCTCTAAAAAAATTGATAATACATCATGTTTTAAAAAATTTAAAATAAGCTTCTCACTTTGGTTCTTGGATTTGTGGTAAAATATAGACCAGGCTTCTGAAAGTAGCGTTATTCTAGAAGATGGCAACAATATTTTTCACTCCATGAAGGTTTTAACCTATCTTTAGTCTTTGATGAGTTTTTTTGGATGACTGTACTTTAAAAATAAAGATGCAACTGCAATGTTGTCACTTGCTAATTTAGAATAAATGAAAAAAATTAAAATAATTACTTACATTTGTTTGTAGAGTTTAACTGAAATTGATGGAACATTGTGATTACATCAAATGAGTGCAAAAATGAATTTCGAAATTTTATTAATGTCCTCAATGCTTGGAAAATGTAATGGGATCAAATGATAAGTTAACATGTAAGGTATTTAGTGAGGCATTGTTTCTCTTCTAATAAGAATATATCAAAACCAAGTGTAATTCCAGGTAGAGAGAGCATTTTGTAGTGTGAAAAGCTTAGTTGTATGGGTTTGGGGCTCAAGGCCTAGTTGCTCCATTTCACTGAAGTAAAATGAGAGGAAATGAGGCAATGAATACTTTGTAAATCTTAGCTATGAGGATTTGGGGTTCATATCTTAGTCACTTCACAATTGAAATAAAATGAGATTAGATGAGACAAGGACTTACAAATTATTAGTTATATGTAATGACATTAAATTGAGTAAACACAAAGTATCAAAATTCAAAGTTGAATCAACCCTTGCGTATGAAAATTCAAAAAAGTATTTTTTAAGGTTGAATTCCACCTCAGGTATACATTTTATTAATGCAAAAGATTATAAAACCACATCTATGTAATCAATGAATCCCTCTTAGATGAAAAAACATATCCCTTTGGCTTTGCATTGTCTTTGAGGTTGTGTTCCCCTACACTACTATATGCTTACTAGGGATACCAAACTCCAACATGACGAATTCTAAGATATATTTTGATAGGGGGAAAGGGTCTGAGAAATTCTTGTTGCCACAGGAAGGCCTTGCCATATTTAGTTCAAAACTATGGAAGAAAAATTATCATATAGAAGCATTGATGGTGCTTTTTCAATTGTGGGAAATAGAAATGCCATACATTATGGTGCTTCTTGGTACAATATTACCAATTCATGGAGAAAGATCAATGGTTCCTTGAGTAGAACTATACAAATGTGTGGACAGGGCCAGGCTCATGAAATTAATTTTTTACTACCATCATAATGAACTACAACCAAATTGATTACAGAGGATTTATGTGAAGGAAGAACTCATGAGATTCATTTTTACTACCATAACAATGAACTACATCGAGATTGGTCATAAAATATTACATTGTTAAAAGTTAATTTTTAGCTTTAAATTTTGACATATAATTATAAAACTAAATCTCACTTGTTTTCATAACATGGAAACACATAATATTAGATAATTAAACATTAATAAAAAATATTTATATATTTTTTTGGTTTAATTATATAAAATCCAAATCTGAATTTGTTTAAAATTACAACTTACAACATGGTTAGTTATTTTGTAATTTTGGAAAATAAAAAATATAATTTTTTGAAATGAATATACGATAAGATAAGAAAATATACATTCCATAAATTTTTAAATATTCATAAAATATAATGTTTTAAATTTTATAAAAAATAAATAATTATAATTAAGAAATTTAATGATCATCCAAATAAAAAATTTAAATTATGTCGTGTTTTCTTCCTGCCTTAGGGGTATGCTAATGTATTCCAATGAATGTTGAGTAGTTGAAAAAAAGGGAAATACCAGAATAATAGTTGGGCATGGTACCACACCAATATTGATCTCCATACGCTTTGTGACTATATGGAAACATGTATGGGGCATTGGGTCGATCTTTAGGGTCTCTAGATCGATTGTTGTTCTTAGAATTGATTGAACTCTAATGTCTTTGCTACAAATTTATTCTATATTTTCACATGAAATGTTGTAGTGATTCACTAGAAGTTAGTGTTTCATGGTTGAATTTGGATGCGTTCAGGGATCAACAAATTGAGGAGGATCTCTTCAATGGATTACCGACAAAACATTAATTTGTTCAACATATATTTTTTGGGCACATTTAGACCACAATGGAAGGATCAGTGGTTCTAAAGCCTTGGTCTTCTTTTAGGGGCCCAATTTACCCAAGAAAATATTTTCATAGATACCCTTTCTCTCCTCTAATTCCTTCCTCGAATTCAATTTCTTGAAACAATCTATTAAATTTTAAATATTTTCCCCAAAATTATGATTCATTGAAGTTGACCTGAAATTAGGTTATTTTGGTTTTGTTTTTTCACAAATTTAGCTTCAAATGCACTAAATTCACAATTACTTTATTGGAAATGAAATTTTTATTAAATATAGGCTGCACTCTTATAAAAGTTTGGTAACATACCACACAAGAAAAATTCAAAATTACAAAAAGTGGTAAAAACCAAATGGGGAAAACATAAAAGAAAAACAACAAAGCGGACTTCTCAAGGTAGGGAAAATCACAACCCCCTGCCCTCCCTCATTTCAATGCAACACACAAATATTTTCTTGATCTCTTTCCATTTCACAGTAGTTCTTCAATCGTAAATATCACTTCCAAGCCCTTCCTTCCAGCTTTGGTTGAATATATACATTTCTCTCAACTCCAAAAGCACATGATAGAAAGGATGGGTAAAAGGATTGGTACCCGAGCTAGAGTTAAAGAGGAAGAAACATTGAGTCAAAAACTGCAAGATTCCTCTTGTGGGGTAAAATGAATACAACAAGGCCACAATAAGCCCCTGAGAGAGAAGGAATATGTAGCTCCTACATGCAGTGTTAACCATCAGAGTATGGTGTAGAGTCATATATTAAGGTCCCATTATCATGCCCTTAAGAATTTGATTGTTGAGGAGAGAGAAAATATTTTGTAAGTAGAATCTGGAAAATTTGAGGCTATAATTAGACAAGTGGAAGGCTTGCACAATATTGTTCAAGGACCTTGTGAGAAAGATGCATATGCTGAGACACTCTTTGATCTCATATCCACACTCCTATGTAATGTTAAGAGATCATAGAACGATGATGGTAATGCTCCAGTTGATTTTATTAGTGCTATTATAAGAAAATATAGTGACTAGGCATATGCAAGTAGGTATTTGGAGGGAAATGATGATCAAACCCAAATATCATGGAGAAATATTGGGATTTTAGCTGCTTCTGTTTTCCAGGATGCGATAGGAATTTTCACTATGCTTGGACCAATGGATAATGAACCCAAGCAAAGGAAAGCTATAGTACAGAGAAAACAGACTAAGCCGATAGAAAGAAATTGACCTGAATCAGTGAAAGAGTCCCTGAAAGATGAAAAATCAGAAATAGACAAGAATATGGCAAGCATGTTTAACATTTTGGAAAATAGAAACAAGCTAGATTAGAGAATTTGGTTCTAAATAAAATATCATTTTCCGAGACAATAGAAAACATATTTTTGTTATCATTTTTAGTAAAGGATGGTATAGTTGAAATATATGTTGATGAAAATGGAAGACATCTTTTTGTCCCCAAAAATGATCCCACAACTACAGAAATGGCATATGGAGAAGATTCTTACAACCATTTTTTTCCTTTTCAGTTTGATTTTAAAGATTGCAAGTTGATGATGGAAGTTGTTGACAGTGGTGAGGAGTTGATGCCTCACAAAACTAGTCCACTTATGAGTCCTTGTTCTGAGAAGGCTGCAGAGACTCCGATAAAAAATATTTCAAGAAACAAGGGCAGAGTGGTACATGCAGTTCTTGAGGTGTAAGAGGATGAATATGGAAGTGATGATGATGGTGGAGGTCTTAAAAGATCAACATCAAAGAATTGAAAGAAGCATCTTATCTAATTTTGGGTGCCTTTTTGGGTTATTTTTGTTGGAAACTATCTTTGTTTCTATCAATGCACTATAATTCATACAAGAAGCTAATATTTAATTTAAGAAATCTCGTATATAAACAATGTTGTCTTGTTCTCATAATTAGTTATAATTAAGTTGACTAACAGTGTAAACCCCTGATAATGTAGTACACCCCATTAGCCATCGTTCCAAGTCATAGACAAAAGATTGACATCATGTAAAGGGAAATTAACAGTAATCACCTTGCACTAGCATGCTGTAATTTTATGTTTGGAAATTATTTTGAGATACCACACAAGAACAAAGTTTGATTTTGTAGTTGGTTTAATTTGATAATACATAGAGATGAGAGTAGGGTAAGGCCAAGCAAAAATAGATGTAAATACAAACATTAAGAAAACTAGCTAGAAGGCCTTACCATAGCCAAACCCTTTCGCTAGCACTGCGGGGATAGAGAGATCCACATGGAGGCCTGTGGAGAATACGTAGGGATATGAATGCCCCAAATTGACTAATTGGTTGAGTGTGGCTCAAGAAGGTACAACTAGTAGATGGAAAGAGATTGGGAGGATATATCTACTAAGTATGTATTTATGAAATTCATTATGTCCCATTTTGATTTTTAAGGTGGGAGGAATGCAATGAAGGGAGATCGTATTTTTCCTCTATACCCCACCTATCGGGACACTGGGATAAGTGCCAATAATAAGATTTGGGTTCCCTGATAACTATATCATTGCAAAAGTCCATCATTAAATTTATTCCTCCCCCCTGAGGATAAAGGTAAGCAAAGTCATTCTTTCGTTGGGTTTCATCTTTCAGTTGAGTGGGGAAATGCAATGCATGTTGAACTCGCTTTTTCTTAAAACTATAAAATTAAGGATAATTTATGAGACAACTGAAGATTCAGGACAGTTGCTAAGCCAAGTCCAAAATGGAGTCCTGGATCATAAAATATGACAAAATTAGAGGCTCCTTTATGGTAAAAAGTCGCATTGCAGCAACAACTAAAGGCACTACTAAAGGACCTACAAAGAAAGATCAACCAAATTATTATCTCTGGTTTGAGGGAAACTTAAATAAAATAAATAAAATTTAACACTATTTTCTAAAACCATGATTGACCTTTCCACACTATGACCCTATAGTTATCTAGAGGGAAAATGAGATAGAAATGATATTTTAGTAACAAAGCGAGGTTCCAGGAGGTCCAAAATTCAAAAACTTGTTTGTTCGATTCTTTTAGTGAGTCTTATAGTGGATAGAAAGTGCCTACTTTCGCAAATCAAATATTCATAATTCCTCGACCATTAGGAAAGACATTATTGCCTTACTTACCAGATATAGATCTAATACTAAGGTAAGGAGATCCACAAGAGGAAGATACCTTATTAAACAGAGGGACCTTCCTCCCCTTGGTAGATAAACCATGGAATTAAGATTTCCCTGAGGGAGAGAAACCTTATTAGACTGGCCAAAGACTTGGAATAGTGTCAATAGAGAGACAATACATCCCCTTCAATGAGATTTTCAAGCTAGCTTTAACAATGCCTTATTCTTGTATCTTAAATAGTGGATTCTTCTTGGCTTGGCCCTTCGTGTTTGATTATCTATTTTGATTTCTCGAGTCTGATTCCTTTGTGTTTTGTTTTTTCATGAATATAGTTTCAAATGAATGAGTTGCACAATTACCTTATTGGAAATGAAATTTATATTAAGGATAGGTTTAACTCTTATAGTAGTTTGGTAGCGTACCATAGAATATTAGAGATTCATTCTAAATTGAAGGATTTCAAAAGCACTCAAAGCATGGTGTTCTTTGCTTTTTTTCCCTTGAGTGATATTTCTAAACATGATGACATATATTGGATCTTTCAGCTGGATATATATCATATGATTCAATCAGTTATAGCTTTAGACTGTAACTTACAATGGTACATATCCCATTACTGACTCAATAAACTTTGATATCTACATGTGCACAATAACACAACTACCATAAGAACTAATGAAACACTTTATGCTCAATTTGACAATTCATTTTATTTATAGGGTTTAAATTCTCTTCTTTGAAGGATTCTTTGATTGCGTGTAATTAAATTGGTGTGATTTTGGGACCTTAGCTTAAGATCTTATAGAATATGATCTTCAGAAAGAGCAAGATGTGTTGACTATTGCAATTGTGCCAGAAACGTGCATTGTTGGATCTGAAGTTGGATGATCTCTCTGCCTTTTTCATTATCTAATAATTATGTCTATGCACTCTATAGATATGGATGCATGCTGATCAAAATGGCATAGGCTTCCTTGGACGTGCATAGTTTTACAATGCTTTAAAGCTATTAAAATTAGCACACAGTGGTTGTGAGTTGACACAAGATATTGTGAGGAAAAATATTTTTTGGACCAACAACACCTCAAATTCCATCCCCCACCGTAGCTACTCCATCTCTTATTCTGCCCTCAGTGGGCATTAGAGGTCCCACAATACAACCGAGTGTGGTAACTACTCAATCGTATGTGTCTCCAAGAAATAATTAGTTTTTACGACTTGTGTCTCCACCAACTATTCCAACACCAACCACTTTGTAATGAGATTCCATGGGAATTCTTGGATTTGGTACAACAATTTAGTGGCCACGAATTTTTAGTGGTTTGGAGGAGTGGCCAAGTTCAAGGATTTTTGGCCTAACTTTTGTTGGACCTATTAGCAATGTTTCTACGATGCAAGGTGTTAAAATTAGGGGGAAAGTATCCCTTATCACTTAAGAAAGATGGTCTCAAGCAAGTAAGTTCAACATTTCAAGAAGGGTTAATTCCATCTGTATCATCAAAGCCCTTGCAAGATAACATCAAATCCATATTTTTTGCAGGACTAAGTGATGTTAAAGGCATGTTTTCCGATGGAAATAGTTTTTCTTAATTTTCAGTTTTTTATGTAGATGTTTTCTCTACTACCCCTTCTCAATATAAACAGATTGTAACTTACCATCCTTTGTACTCGATCATCAATGTTTCATCTTCTATGGCTCTTGTACCAACACGAAATGGACCTGCTCCATATCCGGCTAAGAACAATCAACTAGATAAATCACAGAGCACATCAATTGTGCCTTTATCTATTAGAGTTGGTGCAACAACTTCATGCCTGGGAGGAAACACCCAACTATCCCTGCCAAGGATGATGTAGTCTGATGCTCAAAAGTATACCAAGGATTTGTTTGAGGTTGAAACTGATAGGGATGGTAAAATAATCAGTGAACAAGCTCATGGTCTTTTCCTAAGCTAGAAGCTTCCAAGAGGTATTGAAGAGACAAATCAGGATCTAAATTTGATGATTATTTCGATGCCATTTTACTGAAGTGCTGGATTAATTAAGTCATTATGCAATTTTACTCGATATCTTCATGGTTGTTGGCTTCTTAATAATCAAATTTAATGTAACATTTCTGAAGGTTGATAAAGACATGTTAGTGGACACTTGAAATTTTTCTAAAGGTTCTCAATTTTGTATGAAATAATAAATTAGTCAGCTTGTGAATTTATTAATTCTCATTTCATTATGTGCTTTATGTTGTTTCAATCAATAATAATAACATAACAACTAGCCATTAGATATTTTGGTTCCATCATTTGAGGATTGAAATCCATGCAAGAATTGACATATCTATAAAGAAGATCTTCCTTCAATGGATGCTTTGAAGGAAATGTTTGTCTGACATTGCCATCACACTATCCTAAATTTAATTGTTGGTGTTCTTTTGGGTGAATCATGTAGAATTTTTAAAGAAGGTTTGGTATTTGTCTGACCAGGATGCAGACAATATGATTTCTCTAAGGGAGTTTTGCATTGTACTCTATTTTATGGAATGATATTGAGAAGTTCATTACCTTCCTCCAATGCTTCCTCCTGGTATTTAGATTGATGAAGCACTGAAGTCTGAAGATGAAGTGAAAACTACTACACAACATCCAGTTGTGTTCAGTGGAATGACCTGGCAGGAAAACCCAGGTATTTTTCATTTTTACTACAACTTTCTGAAAAAATACCTATGGTTCAAACTTTCACCTTCATTTCATCTTGTATTCAAGTCTTGTAAATACAAGTTTGTTCATGAGTTGTTTTTCTAAATAGATGAAATTAAATTTTGATTTATTCAAAGTTGGTAATTGTTTTGGATATTTTTTGGTTGTACCATTCTCTGGAAGAATATTTGTTTATTTGGTTAATGTTTTTTGGTTGGTTGTGATCTGTTAAAAGTGAACTTCATTATGGATATTTAACTTAACATAGGATTACAACATCATGAATTCATGGTTTCTCGGTTTGGTATGCATGGTTATGTTCCTGGAAATATATCAAGGAAATTTCAAGCACCTCGAAGTGATGGACTGAATACTAAACAATCAGTTCAACAGAAGTCTCGAGTGCTAGTTTTGGAAATGAATTATGTAAATCAGGTCAGCTAGGATGAGCAAAAAACTTTGTAGTCAAAACAAAAGGATGTAAAAGAAGCTAAGCTAAGTGTGTTTTCTAAGTTAAGTGGCACAGAGCCTTGCTTCTTATTGAACCATGAAATCACCGTTGATCCCAAGCATGGATTCTCCAAGAGTTAAAACAAATCCCTAGATAGTCCAAAGATTTGTGATAATGGAACCTAGTGACATTGTTAGATAAGGATATGAGTGTCAACTTCCCCAAGTTGGTATTTCTTTGAAGACAAGAGTTTGGAGGAATATTTGGCATCCTAATTGTCTCACTTAAGTGAACATTTTCTACTATATGGTTTTCTATAGTAAAATTCCAATGGCTAAAAATCTCCAAAAAAGAGGCATATTGGGTTTGTCCAGATTTTTTGTCTCAACTCTACCTATCAAACTAACCTCAATCTCCTTAATTGTTCCTTTTCCAGATCTATTTAACAATTTTTTTACAAGGAATCAATCATTAAGTGCATTTGTTTTCATCCTTTCCTGAGTAGTTGGATCATTGGCCTAAGCACTAATTAGGTTCTTTCACTGAAAATCCCATGTTGAAATTTTTTTAGCTTGCCTCCTTAAGTTTGTTTTTTGGAATCTGTGGATGGGTTGCAACAAAAACCTTTTTCAAAATGAGAATCCTCTAGTGGGGAAGGTGGTTGTTAAATTTATGGATCTCCTCATTGAGCATCTTAATTCATTCTATCTTCCTCATTCCTACTCTCCCCCCATTGACCCCTATGAGTCTTGGCGGCTTCAACATTTTTCAATCTTCCTTGGTTCTATCCATCCCCCCATATCAAAAATAACTTAGTAGCTTCAACCCTATTCCTGATTTTATCAGCTGGTGGTCTTCTCAGTCTTGCTTTAAATTTTGCTTTCATGGAGAATATAAATTAAATCTAATGGTGGTAGATGCCATGGGGTGGGGGTCATTTATGACCCGGGAGGAAATATTGTAAATACTATCTCTTGGAATCTTAGCATCACCACCAATAAGCAAGTTGAATCCTACACCTTATTATTAGGGGTCAAACTTTCCTCCTTCCTCAAAATCTTGAGTTTGAATATTGTAGGAGACTCAAATAACACTATTATGTCATATGTGTTTGGACACTCTCCCTTTAGAATATGATATTGCATTCTCTTACCAATTATATTAAAATTTTCACAAAATTTAATATTACTAAGTAACATTATTACACTTTAACTAAACCTTCAAACAAAATTGAAAATTATATTATTCTAATTAATAATTAATTTTCTGAATTTCTTTCCTACTTAATATTTTCCCTTAAACTATTTTTGAGTGATTAAAATCTAATCTTCCTCATATGTAAGAAAACATGGTAATGACCCAAGACCAAAGGTCTCCGGAAGAAGTAACACTTTGTGCCCTTAAGGACCACCAAACAAGTCATTTTAGGTGGCCAATATTTCTCTGCATAAAATGACGTAGTTGTAATTGGTGATCTTACAAGTTGGGGGGTATTGAAGTTGTACCAAGAAAAATTGGCTGATATAGTCTTGGATTTTCTTTTGGACTGGTTTTGAGATTGCACGCAGGAAAGAAGCTAACCATGTAGAAAATGATGTATGGAAAGAAAGAGAAGTAGCAATGTGTAAGGTGATAGCTTGAACCAACCAAGGTTTCACTTCTAGAGATGTCAGTTTTTCTATGAAGGGGATTTCGGTACAATAAATTTGTATTAACATGCATGGAAGAGAAGAGAATCATATTCAATTAAATTATTTGGTCTTAAATGTGCCCATCTGAATTTTTGAAGCATCCACCAAATTTTCCATGGTACCTATTTCATCACTCTTATTCTAAATTACACTGCTTGAGTACAATTCCTCTAATTTACATTGTTTGATGCAAAAAACATGAAACCTAATAAAATGCAATACTTGATATTTAGTATTTATGAAAGTTACTAATTCTTGAACATATGCCAAATTTTAAAAATTGATTTAGATTTTGTTGATTTACATGGCAAAAATGTTATCTCTTAGTGTTGAATGAACCAAAATATCTTCCCCATGAATCCAAATTGGAAACATCCTTTAAAAGGCTACTTAGTTGTTGTAAACTCTCTGACCAATCCGAATTAACATGTACAACTTCATATTTGGGCCAAAATGTGGAAATGGATCTTCAGTTAGGGTAATCTTTGGATTGGAAGACACGAGTTTCCTATTTATATTATGGTACACGTTTTTTATTCAAAGTGATGCATTAAGAATTCACTCAAGAGAGATAAATTAATCACGAAGATTTATGATAGGAATAAAACACAACCACAACCATGAACACATAAACACAAATGTTTATCTGGGAAAACCCCAACCCAATGAGATCTCATTAGCATTGGCCAAAACTCTAGACAATCCGGTCAAGTGGGCCTTCGTCGCTCACCTCCAAGCCTTCATTACAATGAAGTATTCCCAACCTTTTATAGGCTCCATTACATGCAATACCACGGATAAAAAACCATGGGCGCAAAATACCATGTCCCCCAAAACAATCATTTTTTACCTGGTCAACTTTGACTCTATCCCGAGTCAAGTTTACCTAACAATTCCCCCCTTAAAATTGACTTGGGGTTCCTTGATTAGCTCTAACCAAACCTGCTAAGTGAGAAAATCCCACTCACTCTAGCCCTTACCCTCCTCAAAGTTTAATAATCTGGGTATCAGTTAACCCGACATACCCCCTATCACCTAGGTCTAACCTAGAATTTACTAGTGATTACCGAGGGGTACACATGCCATACCATGTCTTACAATAGTATGCCTATTTACAAGTAATAAAATTTGACTTCGTTATAATACATTTTTTTATTTACCCTTGTTGCTATCTTTGTACATATGACATCAATGTCCATATAAAAAGAACCCATCTATCAGATTACATGGGTCACTAGCCATTGTAACCACTAGTTATCTAGGTGTTCTTTTCGGGTACATGGTTGATCAATTAATTAATCCATGTGCACATATCCTCTCTCATTTTTGATTGCTCCATACAGAAGTAAAAGATTTGAAAACTAAACTGCTTGAATTCCCATCAAACATCACTGTATAATTATCATCTACCATGCTAAACATAAAACTCAACATAACAGGTGCATATAATAGACCTTAGCCTTCCACTTTCACACCATTTCAGATTTATCCCGCCCCCTCCAATTCAACTGAGGAACAAGCTCAACATTCGTAACATTGATTCTAGGTCTGTACACATTTATTTGCTTCATCTCGACATCGAAAGATTGAGCATCATCCCAACATACTCAAATGCATTCATGAGCATCATCCTCCATGTCACAAATTTTAAATCATGGATACACCCTTGTAGCGCATATCATTGAATGTCAATCTACCCCATGCTTATGATCAATAGGATCCAATGCTTTCAACACCTTCCTTTCTACCCTTGTAACATTATGTGGGGGCTTACCAACCATAAAAGAATATCCCTCAATGATTTTATTAGTAGTTGTGATGATCGTTCATTTCATGCAGCTGAGATTCAATGAGGTCCAAAGCCTAATGACACCTCTTCAATATACCATGTGATGTTCACTTTGAAATCCTCCTCTGGCACGAGGAATATCCACGTTGTCAAGTATGCCTCGATCAAACTATTATGGGGCATGATGTAAGCAAGGATATACCCTAGCTGCATATATCCTTTTTCTCCTCTGAGATCGTACTGCTCATTCCATGCCATGTGCCACCATCTCATCGTATTGCTTAACTTATTTCGTCCTCCCCATTGGATCGACTGCGTGCAACTTTCCAGGCTATAATGACACCTTTCACAATGTCAACATGATCATTAATCCTACCATTGAGAGCCCATACTAACCATCGATCATCTTGCACATTATTGCAGGTAGCACGAACACGTGTGTGACAAGGTGCTTATTAGATGAGTAATGCTAGGAGCCTTCACTGCTCCATGAACTCACAATTGCAACCATGCCCATCTCAGATCTTCCACGGGCACTAGTGATTCAATGACATTCTTTGGAGACTATACCATCGCTCTAACAAACTCAAACCTCCATTTTCATGTCCTTGAAACCATTTTTGGGTTCTCGAATTTGTGTAGCTCAAGCCTGCCACATCTTGGATTTTCTCACAAGCTACTTGTGCCCAAATTTGATCGGCTTCAAGATCTGTTATTCAAAATTGATCTCTCTAATGAATCTGTGATCACTCGGTCACAACTCAACCACTAATAACATAGCAGCCTCACAACCATGCTATCTCAAATCTTTAGAAATAAAGTTTATAGCAATCACTTCATACACCAGGCCAAATAACCCTTCGCAACATAAGCATCTTCTTGAAGCCAAAACCCAACCTTCAACTCTAATACCAATTGCTAAGAATTTATTAGAGAGAGATAGATTAATCATGGAGATTTATGAGAGGAATAAAACACAACAAAACCATAAACACATAAACACAAACATTTATTTGTGAAAACCCAAAATCTGGGGAAAATCCCAACCCAATGAGATCTCATTAGCATTGGCCAAAACCCTGGCCAATTCGGCCAAGTGAGTCTTTGCCGCTCACCTCCAGGCCTTCATTACAATGAGGTATTCCCAACCTTTTATAGGCTCCATTACATGCACTACCATAGACAAAAAAACATGGGTGTAAAATACCATGTGCCCCAAAACCATCATTGTTTACCTGGTCAACTTTGACTCTATCCTGAGTCAAGTTTACCTAGCAAGATGAGTTTTCAAAATTTTATATCTCGATGGAGAGAACAATCACAAGGCATAGACCCATGAAACATTGGGAAAAGTCTAGAAAATATTATTTATTTGGATCCCCAATATTAAATTGTCATAAAAATCCATAATTAAAATAAATTATGAAATAGTGGTTTGCCTAGTTAGTAAAAGTGAGATGCCGAAATTTCCCATATCAGTGTTCAAGCCTCGTTGATGACAAAATTGTGTTTGTAATTATTGATGTATCAACACAAAAAAATGGGTGGAGTCATATGCAAGTATCTTGTAGCAGAATAAATGCCTCTCACTCGCAATATCTTAGTGGATATTTACTATTGGTTCAGATTTGCCTCACTTATCTAGTCACATTGTGGTAAGAGGAGGATAGTTCAGATTCTCTTTGAGAGACGTACATAAAGGGGAAATTTGTCAAATTATGTTAGATCAGTCATCTTTATCAAACTTCCTTTTCAAAATCCTGGGTCAAGTTTGTTGACTAGCTTAGGCAAACATAGTTAAGATCACTGCATCTTGACTGAACTTGACATGATTTGACTAGCTTTGGCCCAAACTCAAACAAATCAAACATATTTAGAAACAAATTTTGGAACTCTTATTTTAGTGTCATAGAGTAAGCATAAAGTGTAGCACAAAACCCAAATGCCATACATAAACGATTTATTCCATAGGATAATAGAAAATGGGCTGAGATTTTCTTCCTTTTTTCTAAAGAAGTAAATGCCATTTTATCAAGTGCATAATCAATCTTGTTGGGTTCCTTTGTTTCCTCTAATCTTTGAGTACATGTGGACACATGTTCATATTAGTAGATTTCATTGCTGGTTAATTTTTTTCTTATCGATATTATTTTTCGCCCTCTAATCATATTCTCTATGGATCTTTTTGTTATTCCCCTAGATCTACTATGTAAAGGTAGAGGGGCAATGAAGCATATTTTTGTATTGTGTAGTTCTTTTAGATTTGAGGTTCTTGTCTTCACACCTTGTTGGTAGTTGAAATAATTGTGGGAGGACATAGTTATCATTGAGAGGTAGATATTTCTTTCCTTGTATCCATGCGATTGCATCTTTGGATACTCATGTTTGGTGTGGATCTAGAAGTGTTTGAATTCCTCTTGGATATTTTGTTGGTGTAACAGATATTAGCCAAAATTGTGCTTACAATTTTAAATTTGTTTAATGGTTACATTTTAGGATCATTTTTATTGATCATTGTATTTTGACATCTTCAATTAATTAACAACAAGAAGCACTCCCAATTAGTTTTCTAGGTCCCCTAGCTAATAGGATTCAAGCATGTAGCTCATTATTCATAATTGCATTGTATATACTTGTTGTTTTTTACCTTTTGGCATGCAAATAAGTTTTTGTGCCATATTTTGATGTTGTCACAACATACTATACATGATTCAGAAGGTGAGAAATAAATCTTTGGTGTAATTGTAGGTTTTAGGTTTGATAATTATAGGTCATTTATACGTTATAAATGTCTTCAAAGTATCACTTCTAATTGAGTATTTAACTGAACATATTGTGTATCTTATATGTAACTACTTTTCCCTCCACCCAATTTTCATAACTTTCATAACCATTAGGTAGGGACTTGCAACTTTGATGTTTTTTTTCTTGTTTAGGAAAATATTTTCCAAGACTTTACAAAGTTTTATAATTTATTGAAAGTTGTAAAACTTACAATTTATAAAGTTTCAAGATCTAGGTTTTTAAATTCTAATTGTTTAAAGGGTGTTAGATCAATGGAAGGGCACCTTATCTACAAGAAGGATGTTAGTGATTTGATTCCATCATGCCCTGATATTCATATGGAATGAAGACGATTAGTTTTTGGTGATGGAGGCTCTTTTGACCATCAAAAATGAGTTTATGGTGACAATTTTTGGCCCTCACCAAAATATGAATTGGTGATAGTCAATGAATGCCACCATATATATGCATCATAGTGACGACCATGAAAGATCCATCATAATAAATAATTATTGTTCATATGAAGTGGTGATAGTCACTATCAATCATTATAATCATTATTATTGACGAACCTTAAATGTCACCACAACACCTATACTTTCGGTGATGCCACCTTTGGTGACGTTTAGTCTTCTGGTGATGGAGGTTAAGGTCCATCACCATTTCTAATATGAAATGGTGATTGTCACTATCCATCATTATAAATCGTTATTGTTGACAAACCTTGAATGTCACCACAACACCTACTTTTGGTGACACTACCTTTGGTGACGTTCATTTTTTGTGATGGAGACTCTTTTGACCATCACCAATGAGATTATGGTGAAATTTTTCAACCCTCACCAATGTCCTTTTTCTTGTAGTGACATGTAGTGTTGATGATTCAAAGATGGAAGATATTAGCTTGTTTTCTAATGAAATAATAACAATAAGCTTCAATAGTGACTGCTTTGTAATCATGTTATATAACTTCTCTTATGGAGTGAAAAATAAATATAAAAATAGAATATATGATACCAAATTTCGCAAGAATAATTTATATATATTGTCATCCTTCTTTTGTATGTTATGTTGTCCAAGTAAGTAATGTCTTAAGTGTTTTGAATTTAAGTATAATCTTCAATGTAAGAGAAATCAATTGGATTTAAGGAAATCAATTTGTTTTTGAGATAGAAATAATTAATATCATTCTTTTGAAGTTCATCTATCTTATCAACTCCTTGAAGGTGAAACCAAAAAAATTCTAATTAATCCATGATTTTCATCATTATACAATTTGATTTGAATTTTACATTAAGGAAATAATGGGGCTAGTTTCTTTTCCCAAATTAATTTGGCAATGTTCTTTACTTACTAATACATATTACATATCCTTTGCCCCATTTAAGAGAAAACAAAAGAATTCTAATTAATCCATGATTTTCATTATTTTACAATCCCATTTGAATCTTGCATTTAGGAATTAGTGGGGTTTTGTAGCGGCTACAACACGCTCAAATTTTTTGGGTGCATCAAAATTTTGGAGCCTTCCTTAGTTTTTCCCCTTAACGGTTGCAAACACTTGGGATCATTCCGTGAGATCTTGTCGATTTTTCACACCCTTTTTTCTTGATCAACCACCAGTCGTCTTTTGGCGTATTGATCGCCATGTCATGCTTGTGAGTTTGTTATGGAAATTTTGAAGGCTTATATTTGTATGTATGAGATGTTTTTTCTCTATCGACATCTGTCACACACAGAGAAAAATTTGTAACACTATCGCGCAAGTGTCGTCATAGTCGTTTGAAGACATATCTCAACTGTTGCAATTGTCACTCTTAACCTTTGAGTTAGTCTTAATAAGCACATCTTGTCTTGCTGGTTTGAGGTGTCTTATCATCGAGTCATTCAAAGTGTCTGATCAAATTTTCATGTATGCACAAGTACACTTGCTTTCACACTTAGTCATTTTCCTGAAAATCTGTCACTTGGACAACCGTCCTTCAACCAGACCCTGGTCTTAGTGACCTTTCATGATTGCCCAGAATTATGCAGAGCTTGAGGTTGTCCTCTAGACAGCCTACACTACGAAATTATAGAAATGAGGCAGCAAACTAACTGCCATAATTGTGCATAGGTTGTCCCATAACCTGATCTAGTATGTGCTTCTTGTTAGATCTACCATCAAGTCTCTTGCTACTCAACCAAAAAAAATGACTTGAGTTCTAACCTAGGGTTGTACTAATCTCGAAAACTGTGAAGAACTTATCCAACATGACTACCTTGCACTGCCTACAGAAACTGGATAGATATGTGGGACAAACCTTTGCTACCTGTTACTACACTATCTCGAAAAATTTCACAGATCTGTCAAGCAGGCTTCCCTACTGGCCTGCTCTACAATCAGTGCAAAAGTTACATAGAGATGTGAATCACCTGCCCTTCTAGCCTACTTTACAATCAACCCAAAAATTGTGCGGAGTTTTCTGTCACCTGTCATTCTACCCCGCTCTGTAATTAGCCCAGTAATTGCGTAGAGTTGATTGTCACATGCCCTTCTTATCTGCTGTGCAATTAGCCTAGGAATTGTGCAAAGTTGTCTATTACCTGCCCTTACTCCCTGACCTGCAAGCAGCCTAGGAATTCCATAGAGTTGTCTTTCACTAGCCCTTTTTTCCCACTCTGCAATCAACCCATAAACTACACAACTCTAATAGGCAAGGTCCCCTATTAGCCTGCTCTGCTCTCACTTAGAAAAGTGTGAAGATATGTATGTCACTTGCCCTTCTATCTTACTTTGCAATCAACCCAAAATTACATAGTTATGTTTGGGTCCGTACTGTCTCCTAGAATTGCGCAAATTTTGACTAGCTGCTCCTACAGCCTGATCTTGTCCTCCTCTGGAAAACTGTGCAAATGTTTCTGCCAGTGCCTCCTACTGCCCCCATTGTCTTCCCCGAAGAAACTGCACAAATCCTAGTTGGATGACTTGCCCAGTGATCCCCTAGAAAATTGCGCAGATTGGCCCAGTAGTTCCCCAACACCCTGCCTGGCCTCACTCTCAAAAACTGCAAAATTCTTCCTTCCCACTTGAGTTTTTCCCCACAGTTTTCATTGTTGTCCCAGATTGTGCGAATCTTCCTCGCAGTGACATCTACGTATTTTTTCCTCATAGTGCTCCAAGCCTTGCATCCCAACCTTTGTTGTGGTCTGCGTAGTTTTAGTCCCTTCTCCCTCTCCTGGTCACCTGCACCGAAACAAAAAACAATGCATCATGTTAGACCTAGAGATTTTTGGATTTGACGTCCTCTCATCATGAGTGATTGTAGGAACAATTACATCGATGAATGGGATGGAGAAGAGGCGCATGCTAGAAGACTTGCTTGCAGTCAAACTAATGCATGAAGCACATTGAGCAAGAAAGTGAAAGGGACACATTCACACACACCATCAAGAAAAGACTAAGACCATCAAAGAGCCCACACACTTTTCCATGCGGAGGTGAAGACATATTACACCGAGAGCATACCGTCACTCAGTAGTACAACAGTTTGACATAGACACCACGGTTAGCTAGTACATGTCAGTAGTGTCATGAGTTGTCTGCACCACATCACTACTATGGGCCATACTTGTGGTAATCAATGTCATGTAAAGTGGAAGTCCAAGAGACCCACATATGAAGTTGAAGAGTCATGTAAAGTCGAAAAGTCATAGGAAGTCAAACATTCATGAGGGAAGTCGAAGAGTCACAAGGGTCAATTACTCTCCTTGGCTATATATACCCCCTCATTGTATGAGAAAAGGACTTTTCACCTTGGCTCCTCCCAAATAGCCTTGATATTTTTTAGTCTATTCTTTGAGAAGCGATCAGTGGCTCCAATGTCCTACTATTGGGATTGGTGATGTATGGTGTATAGATGTATCTTAAATCTTTTTCTTAATTCAGAAGCTTGTCTCAAGCTAGCAAATTTTCACGCATGTTTTGTATCTGTTTTTAAAACTATTATTTAAACATTTGTAATGCATGTTTGCTTAACTTGTACTAATATAGTTGAAATACTTCGGTTATTTTACTACTCATATTTTTGAATATGTGTTATATTGTTTATCACTATTGTCTCATCTGTGTGGACTACTTCGCTAGACATTAGACAAATCATATTTGTGTTTTCTTAGTTCTAATGACCATCAACCCTAGCTGGACTAATATGCTGCACATTGTATGTGTTTCCCCTTGAACTTTGATTTTCATGACTTCTGTATCTGTTGTGGACTATTTCGTTGGATGGTAGATAGACCCTTGTTGTTTTTCGTGTGTATTTCTTCTTGAGTTGGGACTATTCCATCTCCTAAAGACGCTCGGTTTACTTTCCCCCTTTTGACAGTAAGAGAACTCGGACAGAGAGTTACATTACACACTCACTAGTCATACTCACCTCGCTTTGTTGAACTTACAAGCATAACACTCTCATTTGCTGAATAACAAGAGCTATGAAAAATATGTAAGATAATGGAAATTGGGCCATCATACTCGATGGGACTCCTATACAAAACGATGCGAGGTCTAGTTAGGACTTCATACTATAGGTTTTAACCCCGTATAGAAATTACTTGCATACGAATTCTTAAACACAGAAAATAAAAAATGTGAGAGCATAACACATAAAACACATATACATAGAGATTTTCCCCTGGATCCCAAAACTGGGACTACCAGCTTGATTTTTCATTATATTCCTTTGAATGTTACAATACATATTTATACATGCCGAAGCATCCAAAACCATGGACCAAAAAACCATAGGTAGGTTCACCCAACCTAATATAGGGTCCAATTTTTTTTTTCCCAGGGCGCTGCCCCAGACCCTATAGAGGGGGGCTACTCGGCCTCGTCAAACCCCCTGGACAAGGGGGCTTGTCACACCCCGCTGCGCAATCACCGTAACAAAGGGGGGGCTCCACCCCCCCTCTAACCCCCCGGTTCACTATGTCAATTAGTCATGGAAGGAATATAACACAACCCAACATTCTCCCACTTGTTGTTTTCTTTCCACAGCAGGCCACAGGAGAGATTAGTAATTTTTCCACCTCTGAAATGCCCATTGTTTCTCTACACCAGGATAACTTCTCAGAGCTCACAGATTTTGTCAATGCATCTGCAATATTATTCAAAGTGTCCACCTTTACCAGCAACACCTTTTTGTCTTTTATCATATCCCTCACAAAGTGATACTGAACATCAATGTGCTTTGTATTTGAATGATAAGAAGGGTTCTTTGCCAAGAAAATTGCACTTTGGCTGTCACATTCTATCCTTATAGCTCCCTATCCTAACCCCATACTTGAACACAATCTCTGCAACCAAACTGCTTCCTTGCTTGCATGAGTGGTTGCCATGTATTCTGCCTCTGTAGTTGATAGTGCCACTACAGATTGTTTCTTACTCATCCACTGATTGTAGCTCCAAATAGGTTAAACACATACCCACTTGTAGATCTTCTCTAATCCAGATCTCGAGCCCAGTCTGCATGAACAAAGCCATGACTATCCAACACTCGATCCAATCGTAGTCTTCCTTGGTAGCACAAACCATAATCACTAGTGCCACGCAAATACTTGAAAACCTGCTTCACTACTGTCCAATGCTCCTTCCCTAGTTTTGACATAAACCTGGTCAATACTCCCACTGCATGTGCAATGTCTGGTCTAGTACAGATCATTGCATACATTAGGCTACCGACTGCACTTGCATATGGAACACGGGACATATCCTCTTCCTCTTCTTGTGTCTTGGGACATTGTTCAACAGATAACTATACACCTACATGAATAGGAACCTTCACCAGTTTACTCCCCTGCATATTAAACCTCTACATTATTGTCTCGACATACTTCGTATGGTTTAAATAGAGCTTCCTCTTTTCCCAATCTCTTTTAATTTCCATGCCAAAATATAGTTTTCAGCACCAAGATCTTTCATGTCGAATTTGGACGACAATTGGGTCTTGAATTCCTGGATAATTTTTTTGTCATTTCCAACTAGCAACATATCATCCACATACAATACAAAAAAAATAACACGGTCACCAATTAATTTAAAATACACACAGTGATCTGCTTTTCTTCTGGTGAAGCCAATTCCTTGTATAAATGTATCAAATTTCTGATACCACATCCTTGGTGACTTTTTTAACCCATACAGAGACTTCTTTAAATTTCATACCAGTTCTTTCTTACCCTTCAACGCAAAGCCTTCAGGTTGCTTCATGTAGATTTCCTCTTCTAGATCCCCATGAAGAAATGTTGTCTTCACATCCATCTGTTCCACCTCAAAATCAAAAGTAGCAACAACAAATAAAAGTAACCTAACAAAAGTTACCTTGGCAATAGGAGAAAAAATATCACCAATATTTACTTCCCAGCACCTGGGAATAACCTTTTGCTACCAACCGATCTTTGTATTTCTACACCTTTCCTTCTGCATTTGTCTTCTTCTTGAACACCCATTTGTTGCCAATGGGTTTCCTTCCAGCTGGCAACTCCACCAGATCCCAAGCCTCATTTTTGTGCAAAGATGCCATTTCATCAACCATGGCCTCTTTCCAGAGTTTTCCATCCTCTGAATCTACTGCTTCCTTCACAGTTCTAGGATCATCATCAGTAATAGATAAAGAAAAATTTGAACAGAAGGTAGATGGAATATACCTTTCTGGCTGCTTTCTTTCTCAAACTGATCTTCTTACACACAGAGTTTGTGGCTCTTCATCTTCTGATTCCTCCTCTGCTGTAGAGTTTGATTCTTCCTCATTTAGCTCAAACTCTATCTTCTCAGGTTCCTTTGGTTGGACTTCATGTTTAATAACATCTTTCACCTCTCTGAACACCACATCTCGGTTGTACACAACTTTCCTTGTTACTAGGTTCCAAAGTTTATAAACGATCCTTATACCCAATAAAGATGCACTTGTCAGATTTACTATCTAACTTGGTTCATTTCACCTTTCGAACATGTACATATGCATCACATCTGAATACCCTCAGATGTGATAGAGGGGGCTTCTTACCAGTCCGTACCTCTTGTGGAGTCTTATCCTCAAGTGCTGATGAAGGTGATTTGTTGACCAGGTAACATGTAGTCTCAACCGCCTCTGCCGAAAATTCTTGTCCTAATATGGCACCATTGCGCATGCTTCTTGCCCTTTCCATCAACATCTTGTTCATTATTTCTGCAACTCCATTTTGTTGAGGTGTATATGGAGTAGTCTTCTGCTGTGCTATACCACACTTCTTACAGAATTCTTCAAATTCCTTCCTGCAAAACTCTCCACCATTATCTGACCTCAACACCTTTATCTTCTTCTCTGTCTGATTTTCCACCAGAACCTTAAATTCTTTAAACCTGTCAAAGACTTCAAATTTCTTCTTAAGGAAATATATCCATGTATTCCTTGAGAAGTCATCTATAAATGATACATAGTACATAGAATTACCCAGTGACGAAACCTTCATAGGTCCAAACACATTACTATGCACAAGCTCTAATATCTGTTTCGCCCTCTTACCACGAGAGGGGAAACTCACCTGATTCTTCTTCCCATATACACAATTTTCACAGAAATAAAAAACGAGAGAGCTATTACTCATACCTTCTACCATACCTTTACCATGAAGTATTCGAAGACCCTTCTCTCCAATATGTCCAAGCCTTTGATGCTACAACATGGTCTTCTCTCTAGAGACCACTAGATTTTCTACTCCATTTTCAGGAACCACGGAACTATTGCACCCATCAACAATAGTGCTACCTTGTAGCTTGTAGAGAGTCCCAATCCAAACTCCCCACATCAATACTAGTGCTCCCCGAACCATCTTGCAGGTATCCTTCTCAAACAATGTTTCTACACCTGCATCATCTAGCTTGATTACAAAAATCATATTTCTAGCTAATGCAGGAATATGCAGAACACCCGGAAGTGTTTTAACCCTTCCACCTTGCAACTTCAACTTTACTTTTCTGCGACCAATGATTCTAGCCTTCCTGTCATCCCCCAAGAATACATCACCACCATCATATTTCTCATACTCGCAGAACCACTCTCTATGGGGAGTGAAGTGAAATGTTGCACCTAAGTCAATCAACCATGCCTCATGATCTACATGTGTACTTGAAGAAGTCATGTACACATCCCCACCTTTATCTGAGGTGGTTTTCACCTCTACAAAAGAAGCATCATCAAATCCCTTTCCTTTATTAGAAGCTTTAGATTTACAATCCCTTTTGTAGTGCCCTTCCTTTCCGCATTTCCAGCACACCAGCTTTACAGGTTTTTCGGGAGATTTAGATCTCCCTCTAGATTTAGATCTCCCACTCGATGACTTATTTTTGTTTATGTTCTAGGACCATCCTCGTACAGACAAGGCATCACCATTCTATCTCTCCATATTTTTCCATCTCATCTCCTCGGTCAACAAGGATGAGACTATTTCATCAAACTGCATGGCAGTTGCATTGCTACCTATTGCAATAACCAGGCTATCCCACGAATCCGGTAGGGAATACAAAAACTGATGCACTTATCTTCATCTAAAATTTTAATATCAACAGATGCTACCTGACTTATCATAGTATTAAATGCATTCAGATGCTCTGTCACCGAGTCTCCATCTTTCATCCTCAAGTTATATAGCTTTTTCCGCAGGAACAATTTATTCACCAGAGACTTATGTTGGTACAAATTCCCTAACTTGTCCCACAAATCCTTTGTCGTAGCTTCCCTTGATACATTCAACAATATTGAATCTAAGACACACAATCGTATTGTGCTCTTTGCCTTTTGATATAACTTCTTCCATTCTTCATGGACACTCCTGTTGGTTTAGTACCTAGATCTATCGTGATCCACTGATCTTTATCCACAAACAAATCCTCCATCTTGAGTTTCCAAAACTCAAAACTCTGACCATTAAATTTCTCGATCTCTATCTTTCCACTTCTCGCCATATTCTTTCACCACCAGAATCGATATCGTAGATCTCCCACTGAACAAGGTTTACCACAGGCCAGAGCGAAACCCCACAGCAACAAAGGCATCCCCTTGAAGCCAAAATAGCTCTGATACCAAATGTAGGTTTTAACCCCATACAGAAATTACCTCCATACGAATTCTTAAACACAGAAAATATACAATGTGAGAGCATAACACATAAAACACATAAACACAAAGATTTTCCCCTATATCCCAAAACTAGGACTACTAGCTTGATTTTTTATTATATTCCTTTCAATGTTACAATACATATTTATACATGCCGAAGCATCCAAAACATGGTTCGAAAAACCATAGGTAGGTATTCCCAACATAAGATAGGGTCCAATTTTTTTTTTCCTAGGGCACTACCCCGGACCCCGTAGAGGGGGGCTACCTACTCTCCTCAAACCCCCCTGTGACCCCCCCACTGCACAATCGGCACAAAAAAGAGGGGGCTCGGCCCCCCCTCTAACTGCTAGTTCACTACATCGGTTAGTCGTGGAAAGAATATAACACAACCCAATACATACTAGGGAGATCCCCTTTATTGGTGGGTCCAACACTGTCAACAAATTGACAATAGAGGGAGGGCCAATTGACAAGTTGAGTCTGCTGCATCTATTTTGTGTTAGGATATTCCGACACATAGGAAATAGTTAAGTACAACTTGGTCTAGTATAGAGTTAGGTATAGAGTTAGGTAAAGTGTGTTTCTTTACTATGTACATTTTGTAACTTACAATTCGACGGTCACGATATGTAGTGATCTGACGGTTCATTCTCTCCTCGGTATTACCAACACTTGATCCGTGGCTTAACACCCGATTGGTCCATGATCTCTATTTAAAGAGCATGGAGGTTCATTTGTAGGTTAACCGTGCATGAGAGAAGCTTATGTAAATTTTCATTCTTTTATTAATAAATTGCCTGAAGTGGTCGCATTGGCTTAGGCCGTGGACTGTTTCCCTCTTTGGGGGTTTTAACCACGTCAAAAGTACTGGTGTATTGTTCTGTGATCTATTTGTGAGCGGTGTCCTTTGGTGTTCTGTCTGAGGAACTTACCCTGTAAATTCCTACATGGTATCAGAGCTATTTGAGGGCCGCGTCCGTTGGTGATCCAAATCTGAAGCTGGTAGAACTGCATTTGACTACCGTTTCCTAGATCTACTATTTCTGACTGCTTTCAGGCCAAGAGGACTACTCTGTTGCGTTGGGAGCATCTGTTCCAGTGAGGAACCCCTTTCGTTTCACGCGAAAAGGTTTTCGGTAGCCCTAGCTGCGTCATTTTTAAGATCTGGAGGTATACAGTGTTTATTTGCAGTTTACAGTTATTTTCTCTCTGTTTATTTCGGTTTTCGGTTTATTTAGCTTTTTTTATTATCGGATCTACAGCTTTCATTTCTGTGTATGCTCTTTGCCCTGCGACTCTGTGTGATATGGGAAAATCAGAAACAGAAAGGAAGGATTTTTCTCATGTGTATGCTCTTTTCCGCTGCGCCTTAGTGTGATCTCGGAAAATCATAAACATTGAGGAAAATATTTAGTTTCCGGCTAAAGCTGACTTCGAGCCGCAAGGTTCGTTTTAGAAAATATTTATTTTTCGGCTAAAGCTAACTTCGAGCCATAAGGTTCGTTTTTTTTGTATTTCTGTGTTGGGTTTTGTGTTTTTTTTGTTTTGTAGGGAAAAAGAGCTTTGTCAAAGCAAGCACGCAACCCAAAGCATCAACCCCCCCCTCTCTCTCTCTCTCTCTCTCTCTCTCTCTCTTTGTATAGCTCACTTGGTGCAAAGCTAATTTATGAGAGTAGAGGTCTTGGGTTCAAGTCTCCATTTTGTGGGGGCGGATTTTTTATTTCTACACATTCCCGCACTTCATCGACGACTTCATCAAATTTTCTTCAAAAAGCCATAACTTCTTCATCCGGAAGCTATTTTCAAAACCATTTTTTTTTTAAACAACCTAATTTTTCGAGATCTTTCCATTGAAACACTTAGCTTCAGCATCTATAGCTTCAGTTTTTTTTTTAAATGGAAATTCCATGCCAAGTTATTCTTGACAGCACTAACTACTTCCAATGGTGGTCCTACATTGTGGATTTACTTAGAAGTAAAGGTCTTTACAGAGTAGCCACAAGCCAAGAGACCAAACTGAAAGATGAAGACAAGGCAGCTAAATGGGAAAATAGGCAAGACCAAGCACGTGGGTTGATAGGGATGTCTATTTCTCCAGATCTTAGATTCCATATTGCAGAACTTGATACTCCTGATGAAGCAATGAAACAGATTACTAAAGTCTTTGGAATTAAAAATTAACTTAAAGCCCATCAACTTGAAAATGAATTGCTTACATTGGACCCCAATTTTTTTTCTTGCATTGAAGATTTTTGTCCAAGTTCAAGACCCTTAGAATTCTCTTGGAAGGTGTTAAGGTTAAGAAAGAAGATAGTAGCCTTATTTACTCCATTCTTACTAAGTTGGGACCAGCCTATTCTGTGTTTGTTTCCACCTTCCATTCTACAAGAGAAGCCTTCATTTCTCAAGGACAAACCTACAAGTCTCCTTCCTTTGATTCCTTTTTTGATTCTTTAATAAGAGAACAAGAAAAACTCTTACACCTTGGTCTTCTTCATCTTGGAAACTCTTCTAAGAAAGTGTTAGCCGCCCAACAGCAACCAAATCCAAAGAATCCTAAGAAGTTGTATCCTAAAAAGAATGGTCCTAAACCAAACAAGGGTCCTAAGCAATTTCAGCCTCAAAATGAAAAATCATTTCAACAAAATGATAAGACAAATAAAAACAAATGGAAGAAGACTGATAGACATTGCAACTTTTTTAATCGAGATGGCCACTTAGAATCCAAATGCTTCAAGAAGATGGAAGCCTTGGAAGCAGCAATGAAGAAGCATAACATCCATTTGGAGCAATCTTCAACTTCAACTTCATCTTCAGGAATGGCACTTTCTGCATGTGGTTGTCAAGCATCTCGGTCTGGCTATGCACTAAATGTATCTTCTTCTTCTCATTCTCATGAGTGGCTCATTGATTCTGGAGCTTCTTATCACATGGCCAAAAACAAAGCCATGTTTTCTTCTTTAAATGAATGTAACACTAAAAATATATATGTTGGTGATGATAGATCTCTTAGTGTTGTAGGGACTGGAACTGTTCATCTAGACAATGGTCAGTTTAATGATGTATTATGTGTTCCAACCTTATCCTGCAACCTTCTATCTGTATATCAGATAACCCATTCATGTGAAGGTAAAATCATTGAATTTTCACCTCACGATGTTGTAATTAAGGACCTAAGAGATCCTAGACATATTTTAGCTACTGGCATTGCTGATGATTCTACAAGGTTGTATAAGTTTCACAAATTTGGGTCATCAAATCTTCCCTCAGTATTTGTTGCTCATAATGATGAAGTGAGCAAACTTTGGCATGAGCGATTTGGTCACTTAAACTATTGCTCTCTTCAGAATCTATGTAAATAAAATATGGTGACAGGTCTTCTAATGGTATCTTGCAGAGACGGTGTTTGTTCTGGATGTGTACTCGGAAAACATCATCGGGACAGTTTTGAAAAACGTGCCTCTTGACACGCCTTATCCCCTTTACAGCTTGTGCATAGTGATTTATGTGGTCCACTTCCAGTTTCTTCATTCTCTGGCTACAAGTATTTCTTAACTTTCATTGATGGTTTCTCCAGATGCACTTGGGTATACTTCTTAAAACTCAAGAGTGAAGTATTTAACATGTTCTTGGTCTTTAAGGCATTTGTTGAAAAACAATCTAGACATCACATTCTTAAGCTAAGATATGATAATGGAGGAGAGTATGTTAAAAACATATTCATCAACTTTTGCATTGAGAATGGAATTCAAATGCAACATATTGTTCCATATACTCCAAAACAAAATGGTGTAGCTGGAAGGAAGAATCGTACCTTAAAGGAAATGGCTAATTGTATGCTTCAATCTAAAGGACTTAGTCTTAATTATTGGGCAGAAGCAATTAACTGTGTAAATTACATAATAAATCGCACTCCTATTAAGGTTTTAAAGAATATCGCTCCAGAAGAAGCATGGATCTCAATCAAACTAGATGTAAGTCACTTTCGTGTTTTTGGAAGTGAAGCATGGGCCCATATTCCAGATGAGAAACGTAAAGCTTTAGAACCTAAGAGTGAAAAATGTATTTTTTTGGATATTCTGAAGATGTCAAAGGATATAGACTTATTCCACTTAAGTCCAAAAATGTTATCATTAGAAGAGATGTAAAGTTTGCTGAAAATGTATTGGCCTGCGAGCCTAGTTCGGTGGATGTGCCACCTCTCCCTATCTCTTCTACTTTTGAAAATATTTCTTCTTCAGATGATGAAAGCGAGGATGAAAATCCTCCCCCACCTTCTCAGGATCCTCCTTCAGCTCCTCAGCTTCAAAAATGGGTCCGTGCTACTCGGGATGCAGCTGGTGATCTTGCCGGTGATCCTACAGTTCAACGATGTAGATGTACTCAGTTCGAGAGAGCCTCTTCTTTACTGACTCAAGCTTCAAAGAATTATGACCCTGAAACCTTTGCAGAAGCTTCAGGCCATCCATATTGGGAAGCAGCTATGAATGAAGAATATCATTCATTATTGGCAAATGATACATGGGATATTTTTCCTCTACCAAAGGGACGAAAACTTGTTAGATGCAAATGGGTTTACAGAACCAAGTATGGACTAGATGGGAAAGTTGATAAACATAAAGCTCGTCTTGTTGCTAATGTTTTTTCACAAGTTGAAGGCATTGACTATACTGAAACCTTCTCCCCTATTGCCAAAATGAAATCTATCCACCTTGTTCTTTCCCTTGTTGCCTCTTTCAAATGGGAAGTCCATCAGATGGATGTTAAATCCGCCTTCTTGCATGGGGACTTGCATGAAGAAATCTATATGGAAAAACCTATTGGCTTTATACAAACAGACTCTAGCCTTGTATGTTGGCTTAAGAAATCCCTTTATGGACTCAAGCAAGCTCCTCGAGCTTGGTATGCCAAAATGGATAACTTTCTTTTAGAAAATGGCTTTTCTAGGTGTCATTCTGACAATACTGTCTACACCAAGAAAGTGGGCAAGTCTCTTATCATTCTTGTTCTTTATGTTGATGATCTTATCCTGACTGGTAGTGATCCCAACCTTATAAACCATGTGAAGTCTAGCCTTAAAAGGGAGTTTCAAATGACAGACTTAGGACACTTACATTATTTTCTTGGTCTTCAAGTCTTGCAATCCAAGGAAGGTATTTCCCTTTCCCAATCCAAGTATGCCTGTGATATTCTACGCCATTTTCACATGGAAGACTGTAAGCCAGCCCCTTCTCCCTTTCAGTCTGGAGTCAAACTTTCAGTCACTTGTACTTCTCCTAAAGTTGATGCTACCTTATACCGTCAACTTGTAGGAAAACTTTTGTATCTAACCCATACTCGTCCTAACCTTTCCTTTGTTGTTGGCCTTGTTGCTTGGTTTATGCAAAACCCACGTGAAAGTCATTGGAAAGCCGCTAAAAGAATACTTCGTTATGTTCGAGGTATAGTTCAGTTTGGGATTCATTACAGTGCCGAAGCATCTCCTCTATTGGTTGGTTTCACTGATTCTGATTGGGTTGGTGACCCTGATGATTGGAAGTCTACTGCAGGTTATGTGTTCACTCTTGGTTCAGGACCTATTACATGGGCTTGCAAGAAACAAGGTGCCATTTCTCTTTCTTCAGCAGAAGCATAGTATCGAGGTGCCATAGAAGATAGTAAGGAAGCCTTGTGGCTTCGTCAGATCCTGTCAGAGTTTGGCTTTCAGCAGCAGCATTCGGCGACACTTTGGTGTGATAATCAAAGTGCCATTCAACTATGCAAAGATCTAGTCCAACATCAGTGCAACAAACACATTGAACTACACATGCACTTCATCAGAAAGCTCATTCATGACCATGTTATTGAAGTGTAATATTGTTCAACAGATGATCAAGTTGCGGACATCTTTACAAAGGCTCTCACAGAGGCGAAGTTCACTAAACTTCGATTTATGGTTGGAGTTCAGGAAGTTCTCACTAAGGGGGGATAGGCTCTAGTGCCTCCTTCCTTCTCCTATTGTGTCAAATTTATAAATCCTTCAATCCTATCCCAAGTTGTTCTTAAGGGTGGATGTTAGCCAATCATGTGTATGTATTCTTTGTGCTTGGTTGTAATTGTTGGACGATGAAGCCTTGATGGAAAATATGATCCGTATGTAAGGGAAGCTCTGGTCAAACCATGAACCTATGTCCAAACTGGGAAACCCCATGCCTCTACTCAGTCTTCTACTCTGTGTGTTCAAGCTTAATCCAAATAGTAGGAATGACGAGGGGGAAAATATAAAGGAGAAAACCTAAATAAGATGTCTTATATGCTTCTCTAAAGGGGCAACCTCTTCTACTCTCAATAAGTAGGGATCCCTCTTCCGCCTAAAAAATAAATAAGTTCCTATGAACAGTCCTCTTTAAAGAAAATATAAATACAAAGGCAAAAGAAGAGAAAGGCTTCCTGTGCAAAGAGATGAAATAGGAAACTCCACTGAGGTACTCACCAAGCTCATTGGCAGTGGAGTAATTCTTCTGTTCCTGTGTGACTCTTCCGTGGTAATATCTAGGCCTACTGACAACAGAGAAGCACTAGAGATGAAAATTTATACTCTACAAATCTTAATATCATGAAACAAAATAGCCTTCCCGATTTTCAAACGCCGTGATCTAGCTAAAAATTTTGATGTGTTTGACTTAGTTGGTACAAGGTGAACTATGTCTGTCCATGGGGTAAGTGGAGAAGCCAAAGTAACCTACAAAAAAAAAACAATACTTCCTACCAAGGCCCCATGCTACAAATGGATGGGAACAAAGAAGTTGGTATTCAACTAGTGTATTGCCAAGTGTTGTAGCAGCTGCAACACCCTCCAAACATTTTTCCTGCATCCAAATTTTGGAGCCTTCCTTGGTTTTTCCCCTTGATAGTCACAAATAGTAAGGCTCATCCCATGAGCTCTTGTTAAGTTTTCAAACCCTTTTTACTTGATCGATCACTGATCATCTTTTGGCATGTCAATCGTTATGTCATGCTTACGAGTTTGTTCTAGAAATTTTGAAGGTTTTTCTTTGTGTGTATGTGATGTTTTTGCTCTATTTACATCGGTCGTACTCACACAAAAAGTCATAACACTGTCGCGCAAGTGTTTTCATGGTCATTTTAAGACATATCTCAACTCTTGCACTTGTCGCTCTTAACCTTTGAGTCAGTCTCACTAAGAACATGTTGTCTTGTTGGTTTGAGGTGTCTTATCGTTGAGTCGTGTCAAGTGTGTGATCACATTGTCATGTATGCACATGTACACTTGATTTTACACTTAGTCACTTTTCTAAAAAAATTTCAACCAAACAACCCTACTTCAACTAGACCCCAATCTAAGTGACCTTGCATTGTTGCGCCAAACTGTGCAGAGCTTGAGGTTGTCCTCTAGAAAGCCTGCACTACATAATTATGGAAATGAGCCAGCTCAGTGACTCCGAGAACTACATAGAGGCTATCCCAGAACTCGATCTACTATGTGCTTCCTACAAGAACTCCCATCAAGCCTCTCATTGGTCAATCAGAAAAAATGACTTGAGCTGTGACCGAGGGCTATACTGATCTCCAAAGCTACGTAAAACTTGTCCAGCATGACTACCTTGTATTGACTGCAGAAACTGCACAGACATGTGGGACATGCCTTTTCTTCTTATCACTGTACTGTCCCAATAAATTACATAGATATGTTAGGCATGCTTCCCTATTGGCCTACTTTGCAATCAAACCAGAAATTACACAGAGCTATTAGTCACCTACTCTTTTGGCCTGCTCTGCAATCAGCCTAGAAATTGCACAAAGTTTCTTATCACCGACCTTTCTTCCCCATTCTATAATCAACCTAGGAATTGCGCAGAGTTGTCTATCACCTGCTCTTCTTTCCCACTCTGCAATCAGTCTAGGAATTGCACAGAGTTGTCTATCACCTGCCCTTCTGCCCCTCTCTGCAATCAACCTAGAAACTGCACAGATCTGACAAGCAATCTTCCCTATTGAAATGCTCTACTCTCGCTAAGAAAATTGTGTTGATCTATCTGTCACCTTCCATTATGTCTCTCTCAGCAATCAACCCAGAAATTGCTTAGTTATGTCTAGACCTAGACTGTCTCCTAGAATTGCACAATTTTGACTAATAGCTCCAGTAGCATGATCTTGTTCTCCTCTAGAAATTTGTTCAGATTTTTTTGCCAGTGCCTCCTGTTTCCCACACTATATTCTCCAGAGAAACTACATAGATCCTAGATCGATGCATTTCCTATTGCTCCCCTTAAAAATTTCATAGATTGGCCCAACAATTCCCTGACACCTTGCCTGGCCTTCCTTTCAGAAACTGCACAATTCTGCCTCCCAGTTAGGGTTTTTTCCTGTAGCTGTCATTGTTGTCCCGAATTGTGTGAATCTGCCTCCCAGTAATATCTCAAGAGTTTTTCCTGACAGTGTTCTGAGCCACGCATCCCGGCCTATGTTGTTCTCTACACAATTTCAGTCCCTTGTCCCTCTCCCAGTTACCTGCATTGAAATGGAAAATAATGCATCATGTTACACTGGGAGATTTTTTGATTTGATGTCACCTTGTCATGAGTGATTGCAATAATAGGTACATCAATGAAACATGACTTGACGACAAATGGGATGGAGAAGAGGCACATTCTAGAATACTTTCTCGCAATCGAACAAATGCACGAAGAACATTGAGAAAGCAAGAGAAAGGGACACATTCACATGCACCATCAAGCAATGACCAAGACCATCAAATACCACGTGCACGTTTCCATGTGGAGGTGAAGACATATTACATCGAGAGCATAACATCACTCAGCAGTACAAAAGCTCGACACAGACACCACAATCAACCAATACATGTTAGCATGTCATGTCTATTTGTGTCATCAGTTGTCTCATCCACATCATTAATATGGGCCATACCTGTTGTAATCAATGTAATGTAAGGTGGAAGTCCAAGAGACCCACATATGAAGTTGAAGAGTCAGTTAAAGTCAAAAAGACATTGAAAGTCAAATAGTCATGAGGGAAGTCAAAAAGTCACAAGGGTTAGTTACTCCCCTTGGCTATATTTAACCCCTCATTGTATGAGCAAAGGAATTTTCACCTTGGCTCCTCCCACATAACCTTGAGAGTTTATAGTTTGTTCTTACAGGAGCGGGCAGTGGCTCCAACATCCCACTATTGGTACTAGTGATGTATGGTGTACATGTGTGTCTTAGATCTTTTGCTTGATTTAGAAGCCTATCTCAGCCCAACAAGTTTTCACACGTATTTTTTATATGTTTCTAAGATTATTCTTTAAATGTTTGTAATGCATCTTTACTTAACTTGTGCTAAGATAATTGAACTACTTCAGTTATTTTAATACTCATATTGTTGAAGATATGTTGTATTTTTTTATCACTGATTTCCCACCAATGTGGACTACTCCGTCATACATTAAACAAACCATATTTGTGTTTTCTTGGTTTTAACATCCATCACCCAAGTGTGGAATAGTTCGTTAGATGGTGTAGGTGTTTTCCCTTGAATTTTGGTTTTCACAAATGCCACATCCGATGTGGACTATTCCGCTGGATGATGGACATACCCTTGTTTTTGTTTGTGTGTGTCTCTTCCTGAGTTGAGGCTATTCCCTCTCATCAAGAGACACACTTTACTTTCCCCCTTTTAATAGTAAGAAAACCTAGACACAGAGTTACATTACGCATTCACCAAAGATACTCACCTGTCTTTCTTGAAGCTACAAGCATAACACTCTCATGTGATAAACAACAAGAGCTAAGGAAAATCTCTAAGATAATGGCAACTAGGTCATTGTAAAGGATGGCACTCATACACCAAATGGTGTGAGGTCTAGTGGGGGACTTCAAATTAGATCCCCTTTGGTTTTGGTTCCAACCTTGTCAACATGGGGGTAGTTTCTTTTCCCGAGAAAGGAAATTGTTTAAATGCTTAAACATAAGATAAATTGGAGTATCGATATTAATTTTTCCAGATAGTATCAAAATTAGAAACTAATTATATATATGGAAATCACTAAAAAACAATTAAAAAAATAATTCATAAGAAATATACCTTGGATGTCAAAATTGTCACCCTAACCTAAAGATCTTGTGATAAATAGAGGTTTTCTTAAATGGTACTCAAAACATGATGTATAATTTCGTTCCTTTTTCATATTCGTATAAAATTTTATGTGTAAATTTCTTCTTGTTCATATTCATGTAAAATTTTATGCGCAATTCCCTTCCCTTTTTCATATTCATGTAAAATTTTATGTGCAATTCCCTTCCCTTTTCATATTCATGTAAAATTTTATGTGCAATTCCCTTTCCTTTTCATATTCATGTAAAAAATTGTAGACCATAGAAGTCCATTCATGCATGACAAATGATTGGTATATTATATTGTATTCTTTAAAGAAGTTATTTCCATGGAGGCTAAATCCTTTAATTAACCATTCACATAAACAAATCAAATATTATTGCAGAGTGTAAGCATATTAGATAGTTAAATATAAAATATTATTGTAGAGTTGAGGTATATTAAATTGCTAAAATTCTTAAGGAGGGAAATAATTTATAATATTATGCAAAATAGTTATTTAAGATAATATATTAATATAAAGGTAAAAATTAGTCTACATGTTATTCAAATAAAAATTTGTAAAATAATTAGTTCTTAATTAATGAATCAATATAACCTTCACTATTAAAAAGGTATTAAACAAATTTTTTTTTAAATAATTTCTAAATTCCTTTATATCCTACAATAGTAAAAAAAACTTGAAGAAAGGTATATTGTTAAGAATAATTATTATGCATATGTTATAAAATGATGTCATAACTAAGTCGAAAAGACATAAAAATGTGGTAACATATTTTTCGTATAAAATATGTTTGAAGATAAGTAAGGAAGGTTATATAAAACTACAAGAAGTGATTTTGATGGCTATTATTCTCTTTAGATACCGAGTTACTCTATGAATTAGCATGAAGAAAAAAATTGGGTAAAAGTTGTGATTTTTACTTAAATGATTTGGTTTATTTTGGAGATAGAGGGCGAGAGTGAGAGATAAGGAGGAGGAGAACTCGTATATAAGGGCAAGAGAGGAGAAAAATGAAGGAATTTAACATCCTTAAAAAAAAATATCTTGGACCAATTTTTTAGAGTGTCGTTTTCAAGTATGGGCATCAAATTCGCCATTTTTTGTGTTTTTTTCTTGGTTTTCTTTGAGTTTCTATCACCCATTTATTTTCTATGATTTTTTTTTGGATTTGAGTGTTTTGTTCTTGTCATTTTTGTTGCATTTAGTGGAGAGGGTTTTATTTGGTCAAAAATGCAAAATCTTAGATTGTTAGTTTTATTTGTTTAATTTATTCTTGTGCCTTATTTTTTTCCATTATTTTTGCTTGGCTTTGAATGTGTATTTTTTTCCATTATTGTTGCATTGAGTTGAGGGTTTATTTTCTTTTGTCAAAAATTCAAAATGGTGTATGTAAATTTAATTTAATTTGTTTAACTTGCAATTGTTCTTGTGCCTTAAGTTCAAACTTCAAATTTCAATATTACATTAAAACTCAAGATTCCACAAAGTTACAAACATGCCAAGGAAAAAGTAGCGTCCGTGGGAAATTGGTGAACTTGATGGAGGGTTCGACAAATCAAATTTGACTTGGAACTTATGTGGGCATCATATGACAAGGGGGTATACAGATTGAATTACCACCTTGCACAAATTCTTGGACATGAGGTAGGGTCTTGTTCAAATACAAATCCATAAATCATCCGACGAGCCCTAAAGTCATTGGAAAAAATAGAGAGAATCAGCTTTTCTATGGAAGCTATGAAGAGTCAAACAATAAGGAGTGGAGTGTCAAGATTAGGAGGTGACAGTGAGAGCGGTACTAGTTCTACTTCACCATCAGCATGTACATCCAACCCCATAGCTAACTCATCATTTTTTGTTCCTAGAACCACACCTGGTGCACAACTATCTATCTCATTAAAGGGAGAAGGAAGAAATTGATAAGTTGTTGGGAAAGTTTCTTCTTTGGAGTGATATTTCTTTTAGCATTTCGAGGAACAATCCATTTTTCCAGCACGCGGTTGATGCTATTTCTATTGTTGGCCCAAGGTTCAAAGTTCCTTCATATGATGAATTTAGAGGGTGCATTCTTGAAAATGAAAAGGTTGACTACACTAAGATATTGGAGGAGTTTAGGGGATCATGGGCACACACAGGATGCAATGTGTTTTCATATGGTTGAACTGATCAGAAGAGTAGAAGCCTTATTAACTTCTTTGTTAATTCTCCAAAGGGGACAATTTTATGAAATCTATTGATGCATCAGAATATATCAAAGATGCACAATTATTATGCGAATGGTCGGAGGTGTTCATTCAGTAGGTGGGTTCACAACATATTATCCAAGTCATAATGGACAATGATACAACTTATGTCGTTGTTGGAAAGATGCTTATGGAGAGGCAACCTAACTTATTTTGGACACCTTGTGTTACACATTGCATTGATTTGATGTTGGAGGATAGAGGAAAATTTCATTTTGTCAATGATATTGTTGAATCATGCATTTGTGCTCCATTTGATGAGAACATTCACCAACAACAAGGATTTGGTGCACCCTACCATTACACGATTTTCCACTAGTTTCATATCTCTTTAATCCCTATTGAATTCTATATGGGATGTGAAGAGAATTTTTCTTTCATAGGAGTGGCATGTTTGTCATATAGCTGCAAACGAGAGGGAGAGGTCATATGCAAGTTAGTTTCATACTAGGAAAGCTTCTGGGTGGGAGTGCAGGAGGTGTGTAACATTACTGAACGTTTCATAAAGGTTCTTCGATTAGTTGATAGAGGTAATACCACAATAGATTACTTGTATGGTACCATGGATAGGACCAAATAATCCATTCAGATCTATTATGATGATAAGGGGGATGAGGGGTTTGAGAAACAACAACTCCTATGGGAAGTGATTGATGAGTGATGGAACAATACAGTCTATTGTCCCATTCATGTTGCAGGGATCTATCTGAACACCACATTTCCCTACTCCTATGATTTCTTATTTGATGTTCAAGTCATGGATGGATTCTTCACTTGTGTTAAGAAGATGGTGTCGTCTTCAACATAATGTGCAGAAATATCCAAATAAATTAGAGATATACAGGATGGGAAGTGGCACATTTAGCTTTGACATGGCTATCCATGATAGGAAGACTAAAATTCTAGGTAAGCTTTAGTTTGTTTCAAAATTCATTGCCTCTTCAACTTCATACTTTGCTTCAACATTTAAATTTCATTAGTTTTATTATGTTTATCTTATTTTTTGTAGATGCATGGTGGAGAAGCTACGGCAGTAGAGCACCCAACCTCCAAAGGCTTGCCATTTGAGTGCTCAGACAAACATTTATCTCCTCGGGATGTGAGCGCAACTAGCATGTATTTGAAAAAATACACACCAAGAAGTGTAATAGGTTAAAATATTCAAATTAATTTTTTGATTTCATTAAATAATATTGTTTTATAATTATTGATTTGTTATTTATAATTTATTAATTTATGACACATTTACATGTTAGAGTCCCAATGACTTAATGAAACGGTCTATGTCTACTATAATCTTCTATTGTGGGTGAAGAAACATGAGAGGACACCTGATGTGGAGGTCATCTCTTAGGATGGGATTAACACCACTACTACATGGAGGGTTGAGGCCGAGAGCCCTATCATGGAGTCCACCCTTGAATAGTTAGAGTGAGATGTAGTGGAGGGGCTAGACGAGGAGGAGCAACAAGAGGATGAGGTGACACCACCTACCCATGTCACGAGTAGAGGATGTGGTCTATCTTCTATATATGCTAGTTCTTCAACTTCTAGAGAACAACATAGTCCACTACCATCCCCACCGCCTTCTTCATCTAAAGGGAAAGTTGTTACGTTTTCTTGCAAGAGGGACAGATGAAATGAGCAATATTAGTTATTTGGTTCATTTCATTGTATATGACATTATAAGATAGATTATGTTGAAAGGAATTATACATAAAGAATATAAAACAAATAAATGTAATAAAAAGTATTAACGTATATCTTTAATACATGTATAAATCAAATTGAAAACCTAGTTATTCTTTATTTTTTGAATGCCCATTAAGACCTTGATAAATGGTATAATTTTGAAATTCGATGAAATTACAATGAAAATCTTGTAAATAATACTTTTCATATATATATATATATATATATATATATATATATATATATATATATATATATATATAATGTATGATGACATGGAAATAGAAGAAAGAGATATATATGTATATTTTAAATATATATAAAGCATAGCATGGCCGTCATCGGAAGTCTCATTTACATGCTGCTTGGGTGTTTTGATTCTTCGCATTGTGCCCTGACTATATTTGGCAAAATATGGAGCGTGCAAGAATTGAGCAACTAACACAGCAACTATGGGACCGGCAAATGGAGTGGTTAATTTGGCTCCAACGAGAGGACTTGACATCGTTTGAGTCAAAAATGCGGTAAAGATTACAGAATATATTGCAGTTACCGCCTGAGAAGCAACGGGAGATATGGAGCTGGAAAAACTGGAGGAATTAGATATAGGATCGTTTTGGCACAAAAGAATAGAGTTAGAAGATAGAAATCGAATGTTAGCGTTCCTAATGCAGAGAGACCTAAGGCAGGTAATAAGGCAGTGGCTGAGAGAAACGCGAGTTATCGGAGACATTGTCAACGATTTTCTTCCATTTGTGGATTTGAATGTAAGCTTCTTCAATAAACAAATTAGCTTGGGTGATCATGTATCACGTGATGATGTCCAAAAAGAACCTTTGGACATCGACGACAAAAACATCAGCTCCCAGACACAGAATGTAATGAAGAACACCAGATACGTGTTTGTAAGTAGTTTTAATCCTCTTTCGTCATGATTATCCTCCTCCCCTATAGTGTTTCCACATTTTATTATTAATTATATCAAATGAGAATTCATATGCGGCCAGGTTATGAAGGAACTTGGAACTGTCTGTGAGTCTTTACTCTGGTATGCTCTAATACTACTCATCTTAGATTGAATTTCTCAGTATAATATAATAGCGCCGAGAACCTCTTAATCTAATAACCCCATTTATCGCTACTCCTAATTACAGGATGACTGTTGTTTCTTTTTATGTAAACTAATTTACTGGTCAACTAATTTGGTTTGCTATAAACCTCCAACTTCCAACATGATTGCATTCATTATGTTCAAGTAGAATGAATCTCATGATGGTATAACTCTGCCCTTCATGTGCGACATCTTTAGTACCAGATCGTTTGCGAGTATTAATCATTTTGGGGACCCGCTGGGTGTTGCTTTTTGCTACGTCAGGATTGAGGGACAAAAGCCAGAACTATAAGAATGTCGGGATATCATGTGGAAAGATGAATTAAAATTATATGTGGAAACAATTTCAAGAAACGTTTGGTACGGTGATTTGCCATTTGATTATGTGAAAATCCAATTGCTATCAACTCCATGAGATTTTTTTCTTGGCTAACATCCAATACAAGATAACGTTTTTAGTTTCTTGGTGGGAATTCGGTAATGACTTTTATGAGATGGAAAATTTTTACAGTTTGAAATTTGTTATATTTTTCAATGTATCATATGGTGTTAGTAAACAAACACATTGCTAATGTTAAGCACATGCCACAAAACACACGGGGAGCATTGAATTACCACATGCCACGAAATACATGGGGAGAGTTGAATTATCCTTCTACACCGCCATTAACGGGGAGCATTGGATTATCCAATTCCCAACAGTCTCCCCCCCAACGCGAGCCAGGTGTGTTTCGAACTCGAGAACTTTGGCTCTGATACCACTTATTAGAGTCACGATTGCCATTACACCAAAACTCACAGGTGTTAGTAAACAGACACATCGCTAGTGTTAAGAACATGCCACAAAACACACAAGGAACGTTGAATTATCCTTCTACACCACCATTAATGGGGAGTGTTGGATTATCCAATTCCTAACATCATAAATTACAAAACACAGACTTACTATTACGGAAATTCTTCGCCCAAATGTACGGTTCGATTAATTTTGATGTTATAGTATTTTTTTAATTTTTTCGTTGTGCTTGTACATCAATGAAGTCCTCTTTACCATATTATGGAAGAACGGAAATGAATAAATATAAAGAATTGCATCATATCAATCAATCAAATTGGTTCATTGGTAGCTCTAGACTGTCCAATAGTAATTAAGGTACAATGAAACATAGCTGCCTCAACGCAAAAAGCGTAGTCTAACAAAGCTATCTAACCATTACTCTCCTTCTTTTTTCTATGTGGTGGTGACGAAAATTGATGCATTTTTTGGGTAGAATTCGGTGATGAATTATTTTTCAATATCTAATTGGATTTTGTTTTGCAAATTTTGAACAAAATAAATTCCCAAAAACCTATTGATAGATAAACTACACAGATCCTTCAACTCGAACATAAATATTATGATGAAAACTAGGTTTGAATTCCTTATTTGCATTATTTTGTCATGTAGATGACCCAATCCACTTTGAAGATGTAGTCAAAGAAGAAAAATGATGTAAACCAGGTCTAAATTCCTTATTTGCATTATTCTGTCATGTAGATGACCCAATCCACTTTGAAGACACAGTGAAAGAAGAAAAATGGGTTGCAACAATGGAGGAAGAAATAAAAGCAATAGAGAGGAATGACACATGGGAGTTAGTGAGCCTTCCTAAATGAAAACATGTCATTGGAGTCAAGTGGGTCTATAAGACCAAAAGAACATGTCATTGGAGTCAAGTGGGTCTATAAGACCAAAAGCTACATTGAGGGAAAGATTGAAAGGCACAAAGCAAGACTAGTTGTCAAAAGATACAAGTAGTAGCATGGAAGAAATTACGCGGAGATGTTCATGTCAGTCGCGTGGATGGAGATTGTTGGAAACCTAATCCTCTATGGGTTAGTGTGGAAGTGGAATAGACTAAGGAAGTCCAAGAGACCTTGGGATGTGGAACCCAACGGTCGCACCATGTACTATAAATGTATATCATTTGTTAATAAAAATTGTACTCTCATGTTTTATCTTTCATACTCTTTCTACCATGTGTGTGTTTGACATGATATCAGAGCAGGCCTTTGTAAACCAATGCTCTCCTCCTGATTATATTTTTCTGAGCATTTCTTAGAATAGAGTTTGTTACTCTATCAGCGCTGCCTTTCCACTGTTGTGAGTAGTCCTAGCCCTCTACGACTTAAATTATCTATTTTGAAATCCTACCAGCCATATTTTAGTTGCATTCTCTACGCACACTAACCCAAATAGAAAATCCTAGCAGCTCTGACGCTTCCACTGACCTGAATGCATCATTATTCCCCTGTGACTCACTATTATTCCACTAGCCTGTTCCTTCTGCTACGTTGCTCCTGTCGCTGCTCCACCTGCATACAAAATGCTGCTCTCTGTCCATTATTCTGACATGGTCAAAATTAAGACATTGCGCACATCTCTTTTGAAGATTTTCTCTCCAGTCTTACCATCACCTGGAGGAGTCTTATCTATTGTACTATGTTGAAATGCTATCGGAATTGAAGAAGTTGTTTGATGCAAACGGGTTGCTGTCAAAATATATTGAAATCTGGCTGCGTAGGAGGATGCAATTGCGGTGTGAACCTTGCCGCTATTCTTGAATATCTGGCTACTGAGGTTTTGGAACTTGTTGGTAATGTTGCCCGGGATAACAAGAAGAATCGTATAGTTCCAAGACATATTCAACTTGTCGTTCGCAATGATGAGGAGCTGAGAAAGTTGCTGGGTGTTGTAACCATTGCCAATGGAGGAGTCCTGCCTAACATTCACCTGGTTCTTTTGCCTAAGAAATCTGGAAAAGACAAGGGGGAGATTGGATCTGCTTCTCAGGAGTTCTGATCCCGTGGCGTGTTGTTGAGCGATTTAGAATAGTATTTTTATTTGTAAATGATTGGTCGAACAAATCTGTTTACATATATTTTTTATGAAATATGGTGAATGTCGTGAGCGTGGAATAATGATGCTGTTGTTGATCGAACAACTGACCTACGATGTGGCATTTATAATTACCTGCTGCCTTATAATCCTTTCATACCTACTGCAGATACAATTCCTTGCTTGATAGCTTCGTTTTGTATTTCATCTAATCTTTTCGATTTTGGACATTTGAACTATCACGCTGGTGCGGTGGCTGCTTTGTTGAATGCTCCAGGTATCACGCTGGTGGTGTTTGAATAGTGTATGCAATACCATTGTCTGAACATTATAAGAGAGGTATCAGGCCTGTGGCAGAACAGGACATCGACATAATCCATGTTGGGCCTCTTCAGCGAAGCCTTGATGCCTTCAACAATGGACTTAAACCCATTGCAGTAGAATTGGATGTGCCTCTAGCACAACTTGCTATTGTGTGGTGTGCATCAAATCCAAATGTTAGCACAGTCATTACTGGTGCAACAAAAGAAAGCCAGATTCATGAGAACATGAAAGCAGTGGACGTTATTCCAAAGTTGACACCAAATATCTTGGAGAGGTATTAAGCCTGAGAACATAGAAGAGTTGTACAAGTCAGTGCATGCTACAATGTTTTCAGAGAGGACTACAGTGTTTTCAGAGCTCTGAAGGGTGCTTTTGATGGAGGATTAGATATTCCTCATAGCGACAAGTGTTTTGTTAGCTATAACAAGGAAAGCAAGAGATTACCTAGCCTAAAATAGTATTAGATTCTCTATGAAATCCAGTGTGTTCTATACATTCAAAAAACGTGAACCTCTATATTGTGCATTCAAATCCCTTGGAGCTACGTTGAACATCCTATTTGAGCATTGGTTCATTAGTTCTATTGTGCATTGTAGGCGTATGGAGCGACTCACTTGTAAAAGGAGCGACGTTGCAAATGAAAGGACTTTCAACTTGTGAAAGGATCATTGTTGTCATTGTATGTAGAACACTTTTAAAAAAGTTCTAGCTTGAAGGTTGTGCATTGCAAATGCTCTTGCATATGGTGCATTCTCCAAGAATAATTTTAAGTATATTGCAATGAGTTCAATATCTGTTTTAATTAATTTGTGAAAGCATAGTGTGTTGAGGTTTGTGGTGGTCGATAACATGTGTTGACTACATATTCTATCAAAACCATATATTGAATTCAATATAAATCATGTGCGCTCCTAGCTCTGCGTTAACCCATGTTTTGAATTATGTATTATGTGTGCCAAAAGGACAATACTGTTGACTGCGTATAGATGGTTTTAAATGTGGGTGTTGTTTGAAGGTTGATATATATGCATACTTCTCTGGAATATGAAGTAGAAATTCTTGTGCCCTCACTGTAATTCAAAAGGCCGAGTCATTCTAGATCTAAAGGTTTCAAGAGTTGAGTTATAATAGGGAGAGAGTCACATTATTCTAGATGCATCAGTGATAGTCTCAAGAGTTTAAGTGGATCAAATCATCTGCCATCACTCCATGTCTATTGAAAGGAGACAGTTTGTCTAACCATTGGAGAAGTCGTGTTGCAATATTAGGATCAAAGGAATTGAACTACAGCCACTGATGTTATGATCTGATTTCTACATGACTATAGCAATGAGTTTATGAGAGGCTGAGTTCCTGTACATGTTCTATATTTCGTGTGCCTGTAGTAGCTTGTAATATGCATATAACAGTCTATCAATATCTTGTGGTTTATTTGCTTTGTTAAGGAAGTGAAGATCTAGAGAAAGAGAGCACTTCGCATTGAAGGCTATTGTGCAGAGATGTTAGTGTTATATGGTGTATGGTTGATGAAATATAGAAGCTAATCTCATTTCTGTTGGGGTCTTGCTATTGCTAGAAAAGAAGAGCCTGTGGCCAGCAAACCTGTCAAGCTGGACATTCTGTTAAAGCAGCAGTATTGGGATTGTTGTGTATAAATTGAGGCACAAGGCATTGCGAAGTGAGAACATGAGCAGTGCAAATTAATTCGTGTTGAAAAGTTGGCAAATTAATTTTCTAAAACTATTATTGTTTCTACAAGTGAATTTTTGATCATTTATTGATTTGATTGTTTGAATAATGGAGAAAATTCATGGATTATTGAAGTTATTAAGCACTCTAATATTATCTACTCGTGGAAGCACAGTTAAAGTCAGGAAAGAAACTCTCAAATATATTCAAACATCTTTACAACATGCACAAGAAAACATTGATTTTTTGCAACTTGAATCTCAGCTACAACAAGCAGAATTAAATCAGAGGAGTCATCATTCTGAACCTGTTTCTGTTTAGAACATTGAAACAGACTCCCAAAAGCAGCAAGTTGATTCAGATCTTGTGCTCATTTTAGAAGTATATTTGCATGCAGATGCAGAAGTTCAGTTTGCACTTCCCAAGCCAATAATTAAACCTTGGGAAGAGCTTGTCCATAACAAGCACAAAACTGGGGTTGGATATGAGAAGGACTTGTCCTTTCATATTCCAGATTACGCAAAGCCCATTCAATTTCAAAGTGCTGGATTCATTCATGACAGTTCACCTGCTCCTCATGATAGTTCACCTCCAGTTGTTCTAGATTCTACCCCTCTTCCACAACAACAGATTGTGAAATTCCAACACTGTGATTGAGTTGGCCATTTGAAAGATCACTGTTTTGATCTTCATCCATGTAAGCACTGTCATAAAACCAATCATTCTTCAAACAGATGCTTCAGAAACAAACCTCCTACAAGAAAAATGATTCATCTTGGATGGATCGCTTCTTGGCAATGGGCATCAACAACCAAGAAGATATTCCAGTCACATGTTAGAACTTGTTCTAGAGTACTGAATAGTCTTATTGTTGATTTTTCTCCATCATCTCTCCTTGTATCTGACATGGGAGGAAATTTTGGTCATCTGCTTCAAAGCCACATCAAGTGAGCCTGAGCCACAACCTACCATACCAGATTCAGAGTTGTAGCCAGAGACAAAGATGTCCCTGAGCATGCCTTCAGTTGGTAATCTGGGACACTTCCTCTAGCAGAAGACTTCAACTTCTTGCCAGTTTTAGAAGAATTCCAAGAATAGAATTGGGGACACTTCCTCTAGCAGAAGACTTCATCTTCTTGCTAGTTTTGGAAGAGTTCCAGGAATTGCATTAAGCATTCTAGAGTTGTTGGTCATCCTTAAACCCTTAGGTTGATACCTCCCTTTTCAGGTTGAGGTTCTCCTTTTATGCGAGGTGAGACCTCCCTTTATTAGTTGAAGGTTTCCCTGTTCAAAACATCAGGAGCATTTCCTATACCAGAAGACTTGAGCTTCATGCCAGACTTGGAAGAGTTCTGGGAACTGCACTAAGTGTTCCAGTGTTGGAGGTCATCCTTAAACCACCGCCATTTATACCAACATTTCAGAGAGCACATTCAGCCTAGTGTTGCCATGCATTTTTGCACATTTTGTATTACAACTCTCTTCTTGGACTCATGCATAACCCTTTTGACTAAGGGGGGGAATGTTGGACACCTAATCCTCTATGGGTTAGTGTGGAAGCAGAATAGACCAAGGAAGTCCAAGAGACCTTGGGATGTGGAACCTAATGGTCACGCCTTGTAATATAAATGTATATCATTTGTTAATAAAAAATGTACTCTCATGTTTTATCTTTCATACTCTTTCTACCATGTGTGTGTTTAACAGAAACAATGTGTGCAGTTGTGGCGATTACCGCGCAACATAAATGGATAGTGTTTTAGATGGACGTAAAATCAACGTTTTTGAATGGAGTACTGAAAGAGGAAGTGTATGTTGCACAAATGCCTCGTTATGAGGTTGAAGGTCAAGAAGACAAAGTGTATCAGTTGAGGAAAGCTCTTTATGGATTAAAGCAAGCACCACGCGCATGGTACAACAGAATAGATGTGTATTTGTTGGACATTGGTTTCGACAAATGTGACGGTGAGCCTACTCTCTACATCAAAGAGAGCGAAGGTAAGATTTTCATTGTCTTCTTATATGTAGATGATTTTATTTTTACAGGCAGTGATGATTTCCTCACCATTGATTCCAAACAAGTCATGAAGAGTGAATTTGAAATCACTGACTTGAGATTGTTAAGATATTTTTTGGGCATAGAAGTGAAGCAAATAGAAAATGACATTTTTATCTCTTAAGAAAAGTATGTGGCATAAATTTTGGAGGGGTTTAAAATGCAGAACAACAAGTCTACACCAACTCCAACTGTCATATGGTTGAAGTTGAGCAAAGAATATTGCAGCAACAATGTCAATCCAACATTATACAAAAACATGATAAGAAACTTGATGTATTCGACAGCCACTAGGCCAGATATGATGTATGCAGTAAGTTTGGTGTCAAAGTTCATGGAGACACCCAAGGAGACACATTGGCAAGAAACGAAAAGGATTATAAGGTACGTCAATGGGATAAAACAATATGGTGTTTTGTACATAGAAACAAGTGATTTCAAGCTGGTTGGTTACACTAATAGTGATTGGGCAGGCAGTGTCGATGATAGAAAGAGCACGTCAGGATACGTTTCTCATTTGGGTTCTAGAGCCATTTCATAGGCCTCCAAGAAGCAACCAATAGTGTCACTTTCAACAGCAGAACATGAATATGTCACAACAAAAGCAGCAACGTGTTAGGCAGTTTGGATGAGAAGGATGTTGAGGGATCTTTGTCATGACCAAGTGGTAGCGACAACTATTTTCTGTGACAACACCTCAACAATTGCATTGTCAAAAAATTCTGTCTTCCATAAAAGGACCAAGCATATTGATGCTAAATATCATTTTATTAGAGAGTTGATTAACAATGATGAAATTGTGTTGTAGTACTGCAGGTCATAGGAACAATTTGCTGATATTTTCACAAAGTCATTGGCAAGTGAAAGTTTTGTTTATCTTAGAAACTGTTTGGGAATTGTCAATGGCGGAAATTGTGATTAAGGGGGAGTGTTCGAAATAATAATCCCAACCACCACAATAAACAACGTGACAACAACCATACTTGTCAGACGTATTTTTGCATGTTGTGTCTCTGTTTGAAGATTGAAGGACAGAAGCCAGGCATGAACCATTTCGAAACTTAGCAAAAACATTTAAAATAGTTAATGTACTTTGGTAAATAGATACAGGAAAGCATTCAACATCATATTAATTATTTTTGCTCTATCAAGAATTAAATGTAAAATTGTATATTGAGTTAAATATGAATGTAAAATTCATTTTGATATGTTAGAGAGTAAGAGAAATGAAAAAAAGAGTGCAAGTCTCCAAGGAGAAAATGGTGGAGCAATTTTTTGTGGTCCCGTGAAAATAGTTTTACTCTTTGTTATTCCGCGTGAATGTAAATCAATATGAGAAAATGGTGGAGAAATTTTTGGTGGGGGCATGAAAACATAGTTACTGTGTTTTACTATGTGTTATTCCGGGTGCATGTAAATCAATATAAATATTAGTTTTTATTTAATGAATGAGCCCCACTCTCATGTGAATGTATTTAGATTTAGAAATCAATTCTAAGTTTTATTTGTGATGCTCCAAGTTCTTACTTTCTTTTGCCATAAGTAAATTCTGTGTATTTATTAAGTCTCTGGAATAGCTCCGTCAAATCAAAGTCTGCGAAATCCAAGTTTGTGAAATAGCTTTGCGATGTGCGAAGGTAATTGCGGGAAATCAGCTCCAAGGTGTGAGAAGCTAGTTGCGTAAAAGTAGCTTCCTGAGAGTCATAGCCCTCTGCCCCTCCACAAAAATTAAATTCCTCATTTTTCTAACATGCTATCAGAGCGAGTTGAATATTGTTAGTGTAAAAACAAGTGTTTTTAGTAGCAGTAAGAATTGTTTTGAGGGAATATTGTTTTTAGCATATTTATCAACAGGTAGAAAGTTCTTTTTAGGCTAAATAGAAACATCAAGCATAAGCTTGACTAATCCTCAAATACCTCAGTTTAATGGCAAAAATTATGATTATTGGGCTATTACAATGAAGACCCTATTTTGTTCTCAAGACATTTGAGATTTGGTGGAGAATGGTTTTCAAGAACTAACAGATGCAACATCATACAATGCCTTATCTCAACAAGAAAAATATTTGTTAAGGGACAACAAGAAGAAGGATTCAAAAGCCCTGTTTTATATTTTCCAAGTAGTTCACAAAAGTATTTTTCTAAGGGTTGCAGCAACAACGAAGTCCAAGCAAGCATGGGACACCCTCCAGATAGCCTACCAAGTCATAGCAAAAGTCAAGACAACAAAGCTGTAAATGTTGAGGAGAGATTTTGAAACACTTTGTATGAAAGAGTCCGAAAATATAGACTTGTTTTTTACACTAATAAGTGGGATGTTTACTCAAATCAGGTCTCATGGTGAGACACTTGAGGAAAGAAGAATAATTGAGAATGTTTTGAGAATTTTGCCAGCAAGGTTTGAGGCCATTGTTGTGGCCATAAAAGAGACAAAGGATCTCTCACAATTCTTAATGGATGAGCTTAATGCATCACTAATTTCTCATGAACATAGAAAGAATAGAGCATCAAGCTTCTCATTGGAGCATGCCTTCAAGACACAAGTATAATTTGATCAAGGTCGAGGTAGCGGAAGATCATATGATAGAGGAAGAGGAAGAAGCCCACATAGAGGTTGAAGAAGCAGCCCTTCAAGCTCAAGTGGAAGAGGCAAAAATCAAAATCCAATTCAAGGCGCAAATGAAAATCAAGCACAAGGTCAAAGGTATGTTAAATCTCAAGTCTAATGTCATTACTATAAGAACTATGGTCATTATGCAATTGAATGTAGAAAGAAGCAATATGACATTAGTAACAAACCAACTGTAAATTTAACAAGAGAAAATTAGAACCATGATAGCATGTTTTTAGCTTGTAATGTAGCCCAAGAAAAACATAGTGGTATCTATATTCATGGTGTAGCAATGACATGTAAGGAAACATAGAAATATTTTCTAATCTAGATGAGAGTGTGAAATCTTAAGTGACATTGTGGACTGATAGCAAAGTCTCTGTCATGGGAAAATGAAGAATTAATATCCTAACAAAGAAGTGGGAGAAGAAATACATCTCAGATGTTTACTTTGTCCCCGATCTGAAGCATAATATCATGAGCGTTCGACAGCTCATGCAAAAAAGCTACAATGTTTTCTTCAAAAATGATGTGTGCACAATTTTGGATAGGCCTCCAAGTAGACAGTCGATTGCAAAGGTTCAGATGATAAACAATAGAATGTTTTCCCTAAAAATAATTTCAAATTTTCAGAAAGAAGGTGCATAAGCACAACTATCTATGAACTCACAAGAAGATGGAAGAAAAGAGGCAACTGTCATACAAGTAAACTTTCATGCAGAGGTAAAAGATGAAAACTGGTTATGGCATTTGAGATTTGGACATCTCAACTTTGGATGTTTGAATTTGCTACATAGGAAAGGCATGGTGAAGGGTTTACCACTCATAGAAAACCAGACAATGTATGTGAAGGATGTATCTTGGGCAAGCAACATAGAGAGACATTTTCAGTAGGAAAATCAGTAAGGGAAAAGGCACCTTTGGATATTGTCCACTCAGATTTATGTAGATACCATCAATTGGTGGCACCCATTATGTATTGACCTTCGTAGATGACTACAAAAGGAAGACATGGGTCTTTCTCCTAAAACAAAAAATTGAAGTGTTTGAGCGCTTTCACCAATACAAGGCTCTTGTTGAAAAGAAAAGTGGACACTACATAAAAATCCTCAAGACTGACAGAGGTGGAGAATACATCTCAAATGATTTCCTTCATTTTTGTAGGGAGCATGGAATTCACAAGCAGTTTACAACAAGGTATACATCTAAGCAAAATGGTGTGGTAGAAAGGAAGAATAGGACCGTTATGGAGATGGCGAGGAGTATGTTGAAGGTAAAGCATTTGCCAAATGACTATTGGGCTAAAGCTGTCGCATGTGCAACATATATTTTGAATAGATGTCCAACCAAAAGCATCCAAAACATGGTTCCTGAAGAGGCATGGAGTGGAAGAAAACATAGTGTCACCCACATGAGAGTTTTTCGATGTGTGGCCTATGCACATGTCCCAGATGAGTCGAGGAAGAAGTTGGACAACAAGGGGGAGGAATGCATATTTGTTGGATACAGTGATGAATCCAAGTCCTACAATCTCTATAATCCATCAAACAAGAAGGTCATAATCAACAGAGGTGTAGTTCATAGAAGAGGAAGCATGGGATGGAAGTTTAGAAAAGACAGTTAATGTCAAAGCATACATACCACATGAGGACAAAGAGGAATTAACAGCAACAAGGAACTCTTTAACAATGACTCCCTCTACTCCTATTCAAGTGCAGCAAAGCAGGCAACAAGCAACGCCATCAACAAATAATAGGATAGTTTCGCGCAACCAAGAAAGTGCTTCTCCAAGCACACCATGAACCACGACACCAAGTGACATGTCAAGCCCATCTTCAGCAAGCACAAGAAGACCAAAGTTCAGAAATTTAAATGAAATTTATGAGCAAGATGAAGTTAATAGTAGTGCAGGTATGAATTTCTTATTTGCATTATTTTGTCATGTAGATGACCCAATCCATTTTGAAGATGCAGTCAAAGAAGAAAAATGGGTTGCGTCAATGGAGGAAGAAATAGAAGTAGTAGAAAGGAATGACACATGGGAGTTAGTGAGCCTTTCGAAAGGAAAACATGTCATTGGAGTCAAGTGTGTCTATAAGACCAAAAGAAACATTGAGGGAAAGATTGAAAGGCACAAAGCAAGACTAGTTGTCAAAGGATATAAGTAGCAACATGGAAGAGATTATGCGGAGACGTTCGCACCAGTCACGTGGATGGAGACAGTGCGTGCAGTTGTGGCGATTTCCGCGTAGCATAAATGGATAGTATATGAGATGGACGCAAAATCAACGTTCTTGAATGGATTTATGAAAGAGGAAGTGTATGTTGCATAACTTCTTGGTTATGAGGTTGAAGGCCAAGAAGACAAAGTGTATCAGTTGAGGAAAGCTCTTTATCGATTAAAGCAAGAACTATGCGCATGGTACAACAGGATAGATGCCTACTTGTTGGACAATGGTTTTGAAAAATGTGATGGTAAGCCTACTCTCTACATCAAAGAGAGTGAAGGTAAGATTCTCATTGTCGTCTTATATATAGATGATTTGATTTTTACAGGCAGTGATGATTTCCTCACCGCTGATTCCAAACAAGGCATGAAGAGTGAATTTGAAATCACTGACTTGAGATTGTTAAGACATTTTTTGGGCATAGAAGTGAAGCAAACAGAAAATGACATTTTTATCTCTTAAGCAAAGTATGTGGTAGAAATTTTGGAGAGGTTTAAAATGCAAAACAACAAGTCCACACCAACTGTCATAGGGTTGAAGTTGAGCAAAGAAGATTGCAACAACAATGTCAATTCAACATTATACAAAAGCATGATAGGCAACTTGATGTATTTGACCGCCACTAGGCTGGATATAATGTATGTAGTAATTTTGGTGTCAAAGTTTCATGGAGACACCCAAGGAGACACATTGGCAAGCAGCGAAAATGATTCTAAGATATGTCAGTGGGATAAAATAGTATGACATTTTGTACACAACAACAAGTGATTTTAGGCTGCTTGGTTACACTGACAGTGATTGGGCAGACGGTGTTGATGACAGAAAGAGCACATAAGGATATGCTTTTCATTTGGGTTCCAGAGTCATTTCATGGACCTCCAAGAAGTAGCTAATAATGTCATTGTCAACAATAGAAGCTAAATATGTCACAACAACAAAAACAACGTGTTTTGAAGTTTGGATGAGAAGGATGTTGAGAGATCTTTGTCATGACCAAGAGGGAGCAACAACTATTTTCTGTGACAACACCTCAACAATTGCATTGCCAAACAATTTTGTGTCTTCCACAAAAGGACCAAGCATATTGATGCTAAATACCTTTTTATTAGAGAGTTGATTAACAATGATGAAATTGTGTTGCAGGTCACAGGAACAATTTACTGATATTTTCACAAAGTTATTGGCAGGTGAAAGTTTTGTTTATCTCAGAAACAGTTTGGAAATTTTCAATGATGACAATTGTGATTAAGGGGGAGTGTTGGAAATAATAATCCCAATCACCGCAATAAAAAACCTGACAGCAGCCATACTTGTGAGACGTATTTTTGCAGTTTCCGTCTCTGTTGGAAGATGGAAAGATTGAAGCGAGGTGTGAACGATTCCGAAACTCAGCAAAGACATTTAAAACAGTTAATGTAGTTTGGTAAATAAATATGGACAAGCATTCATTCAATGACTATTGCTCACACTCAAGAAACATCTGCGCTATTTTGATCATACTTAACAACATCATATTAATTATTTTTGCTCTGTCATGAATTAAGTGTAAAATTGTATGTTGAGTTAAATATGAATGTAAAATTCATTTTGATATGTTAGAGAGTAAGAAAGTTGAAAAAATGAGCATAAGTGTCTGAGGAGAAAATGGTGGAGAATTTTTGGTGGGCAGTTATATTCTGCCTGAATGTAAATCAGTATAAACCTTAGTTTTTACTTGGTGAATAAGTCATAATCTCATGTGAATGTATTTGCGAAATTTAGAAATCAATCTTAAGTTTTATTTGTGAAGCTTTTATTTTATTTTACTTTATTTTAGCCATAAATAAATTCTGTGTATTTATTAAATCTCTAGAGTAGCTCTTTGAAATCCAAGTTTGTAAAATAACTTCACGGTGTCCTCGAAAGTAACTTCGCTAGAGTCATAGCCCTCCGCTGAATTCTGTCACTGAAAATTAAATTCCTCATTTTTCTAACAAGTGCAGGCTAACGATTCTTTAAACACATTGTGATCATTTCCAGAAATTTTCAAGAAGAGATTAGATTTCGTAAGAAAGTATTGACTAAATATGTTCGCTTTTGCTTTTCGTCTGTAAGAATTGTCGTGCTTTTATCCTCCGTGTCACATACATTTGAATCTTTGTATTGGGATCTGTGATCCCGGAAATCATGCTTGGAGTTACGTTGTTTCTTACATAAAAATAAATATCCAGAATCTGTTTCTTAGCATTTCTCCTTTGCAAAGATGTTATAGTTAACACGTTTTTTGATCTGATCATCTCCCATCGGAAGTTTTGGGTATACCTGAAAGTCTAAATCGTAATGTGAAGTTTATGGGATGTTTATATGTTATTCTAGATTTATTTTAAATATGGATTTAATATAAGCAGGGAAAGATTTTTCTAGCTAATTTTTTATGAATCAACATTATTTATTTATTTATTTTTAAATTTTTTATAATTTTTATTTTAATAGACATGTATAAAATTTTAATTCAATTTTGATTAAGAATAAATAGCGTTAATTGTAAAATAAACTCCTCAACTTAATAAACTTATTTTAAATACAAAATTATATATATATATAAATTATGTATTTATGCCATATAACTAAAGTACTTTCTTTCTTTCATATAAATTTCAGTTTTATTAACGAAGTATAAATATCAGTCTTGCAAATAGATTTACTGGGTTCATCTGCAATAGATATAACTTCTTTGGATACAATTTCTTTCATATAAATTTCAGTTTTAACTTCTTTGGATACAATTTCCTTCATATAAATTTCAGTTTTATTAATGAAGCATAAATATGAGCCTTGCAAATCATTTCTGGGTATAATATTATACTCCGTTTTCTATTTACTAGGTTCATCTGTAGTAGATATAACTTCTTTGGATGCCAGGGAGTTGAAGTTTAAAACAATACCAGGCACTATTTAGTCGACTGTAATTAACTATTTTTACAATAGAAACTCTTTTCTAAATCCATAAAACAATATCATATAATTTTGACAATCTAATTAGCATTATGGTGAAGTTTTGTTACTCGGGGCACTCTGCAACTCAAACCCTCATGGCGGCAAGGCGGTGAAAACCTAAGGAAGTCGTGAAGGAAGTGTAGAAAACCGACACAGACCAGTCCAGAAACAACTGACAGCGGCCAAAGCAACAAAGGTATGACAGTAGATGTCAGGAGGGGAGAGATCCCCTCCTACTGAGATACGGCGACAGGAGACGGACATAGTAGCTAGGAGTCAGAGGAACGGAAGAACACGGGCCCGGTGCTAGGAGCTGCCTGGCAATCAGGGTGCAGAGGAAAGTGTCGGCCATGTACATCAGAGAAACCCAGATATGTGATCCCAACGAACAAGCTAGAAAAGTACCGAAGTTACATGAGGGACCATGCCCTTATCTGCAAGTTTGTCAGAGTCGGACCGTCGGAAAGAGACCTCACCAAGTGGATACAGCAGAAATGGCAGCCCCAAGGCCACATCGAGCTCAAGCTGGGAGCGAAAGGCTTCTTTACGGTAATCTTCTTTAACCTGAAAGATAGAGAAAAGGTATTTGATAATGGCCCGTATTTTTATAATAATGTTGGTCTGTTCATGCGCTTCTAGGAAGATTGCTATAACCCTGACAAAGAAACCTTTCTGGCTGATCCTGTCTAGGTCTGCTTATTTGGGCTCCCCATAGACTTCTAGGACCTAGAAGGAATAAGCAACTCAATAGGAAGCTTCGTGAAAATAGTAGAAACTACAAAAAAAGGTAGATACACCTCGTATGCTAGGATCTGTGCCTACACGAACCTAGCAAACCCCATCCCTGACACCATAGAGCTTGAATATCATGAAGACATTTGGCAGCAGAACATAGACTATGAACACATCCTATTTAGGTGTCGCAGGTGCCATATCCACGGCCATCTAGCAAAGGAATGTCCAATAACCAGGGAGGAAGAAGAAAACAGAGAGCCCCAAAAAAAAGAGAGAGCCGGACTAGGAGAAATTCCAAGAGGTGAGAAAGGCAAACAACCCGACATAGTGAAACCAAACAGTTTTGCTATACTACAGGTAGAGGAAGATGAGGAATATCAACTCATGGAAAATCAGGAGGATAAAGGTTCTGACTGCAGTGAAAACTGCGAAAGAAATCTAGCTAAAAGAAAAGCCCCGAGTGAGACACCAAAACAGGATAAGGAAATAGATGAACAAACTGATCAGATGGAGATAGACCAAGAGTCCAGTAGGGAGGACCTAAGACAACAAGAGGAAGTGTTGGAAAACTTGCTACATGAATGGAAGAACTTGGATGAGAGGTTTATTCTCGAAGAACAAAAAAATCTGTATACTAAAACCTTCCAACAATACAAATCCAAACTAGAAAAATGCAAAGCCTCAACAGAAGAAAACCAAGAGACTCAAAAGGAAAGCAGACTAGATCAGAATGGACAAAATAAAGGGGGGGAAAAAAAGAGGAAGAAGAAACATTAAGGACTCCATACAACTCATGGGAGAAATGTTAGTCAATACTGGAAAAGTAGTCCCGCTATCAGTTGTGTTCCAAACCCTCTCCCAAGTTAACCAATGATTTTGACATCGTGGAATATCAGAGGCTTAAATAGCAAAGGAATATAGAGATATCTGGCAGCACGACTCAAAAAAGACAAACCTCAGATTATGCTTCTCCAAGAAACCAAAATCCCAGGCCAGAAAATGGATGAAATTATCAATAAAATAAAACCAAGATACGAACATGTCACTATAGACCCCAAAGGAAGTGCAGGAGGGATAACTATTCTCTGGAACCTAGCTGAAGTCCTCGTCGACTGGTGGATAGGAATGCCAAGAATCCTCACTGGGAGATTCAGAATAATAGGACAAAGTGAATGGGTGGTAATCTCGGTTGTATATGGTCCCCACACCCGTGCAGACAGAGACTTGTTCCTCAATCAGCTGACTAAGCTTCGAAGTTTGCACCAGGAGCAGAGATGGATCCTGGCAGGAGACTTCAACTTAATCGCTTCTCGAGAAGAGAAAAAAGGTGGAATAAGCAGGGAAGACCCAGAAATGGAAAGATTTAGAGAAGTGCAGATAGAATTAAGAGTGGTTGACATCCCAACCATAAATGGGAAATTCACATGGAATAACAGAAGAGGCGGGGCGAAATAGATTGCTTCAAGACTAGACAGATTCCTCATCTCAGAGCACATAATTAGGATGGATATCTTCTATGAAGCCTCTATCCTACCCTCAACAGGGTCAGACCCTTGGCCAATAAAGTTGGAAATAGCCTTAAATAATTAGAACAAAAAGAGACCCTTTCGGTTCTAGTCCTTTTGGCTCAGAGCCCCTGAATTCCTAGAAAAAGTAAGAGGCTAGTGGCAGGACAGAAAAAGTGGAAAGGAGGGCCGCAGCAAAATGCACTCATTTCATCTAAGGCTCAAAGAAATTAAAAGCAAAATAAAAAAGTGGAACAATGAAGAATTTGGCAATATCCAATAGGAGCAGGGCAAACTCCAGTCCATAATGGAAAGAATCTAGCAGCAAATCATCTTGGAAGGTCGAAGTCAGGATCTGGCAGAGGAGGAAAGCAGAGTAATCACTCAATTAGAGGAAAGGCAAAAACAGGAGGAAATCCTTTGGAAGTAGAAATCCTGAATCCAATGGCTCAAATAAGGAGACAAAAACTCCAAATTCTTCCACAAAGCCATGATGAACCATCACCAATGCAACAGAATCTTCTCCTTGAAAGACAAGGAGGGAAACAGAGTGACTCAGCAGGATGAAATAGAACACCTCTTGGTGGAGCACTTCAAAGGTATTCTCTCCAAACCAAATATCAACAGATCCAAGGAAATAGACAAAATCAGCCACCATATTCCTAAGAAAGTCTCCAGAGATCAAAACCTGGCCCTTCTCAGGGTAATAACCAAGGATGAACTGGAGGAAACGGTAAACAAAATGGCTAAAAATAAGGCCCCGGGGCCCGATGGCTTCACCATCAAATTTTATCAGGCGACTTGGAGCTTCATGGGAAATGATCTACTTAATCTTGTGGAGGAATCCAGGTGCTCCAAGCGCATGCACCAAGGCTTGAATGCCACCTTCCTGGCGTTGATACCAAAGTATGGCTGCTCAGATGAACTATAGGGTTTCAGGCCCATCTCCCTATGTAACGTTGTCTAAAAAATCCTTGCAACTATCATGGTCAACAGGCTCAAGCCGATCCTACTGGATCTCATTACCCCGGAGCAAACTGGCATTGTCAAAGGACGACAGATAACAGATGGCATCATAGTTTCCCAGGAAGTGATCCATTCCCTTAAAAGCTCCCGTGCCCCAGGCATGCTTATCAAACTTGACCTAGGCAAGGCGTTTGATCGGCTCAGCTGGAACTACCTGCCAGGTATCCTAAAAGCCTATGGATTTGATCAAAGATTGATAAAATGGATCCTATCCATGGTTAGCTCTCCTGTCATGTCAATTCTCCTAAACGACTCCCCCTCTGAAGCTTTCACTCCCTCTCATGGGCTAAGGCAGGGAGACCCCCTGTCTCCCTTCCTCTTCATCCTAGTCGGAGAAGGCCTAGGCAGATTGGTTAAGGCTCAGGTTTCCAAGGAATAGATAAAAGGCCTCCGAATCTACGGAGAAGACATTTCGGTCTCCCACCAGCAATTTGTAGATGACATGATGTTTTACGGTCAAGCCACTCTAAAGTAGGCCCAAAGAATTATCAAATCCTTATCTCAATTCAGCAAAGCCTACAGAATGGAGATCAATAAAGATAAATCGGAAGTGTTTTTCTTTAACACCTCCTTGGCAGCCCAAAGATTCCTGGATCGTACTCTAGGCTTCAATAAGAGATCCTTCCCATCCAAATACCTGGGTATCATGCTACATGAGCACCAATTCCCGTTGGCCAACTGGAATCTTCTAATAAAGAAAATCCGAAATAAAATGGAGAACTGAACCCACCGCTCGCTGAATGCTCCAAGTTGGATAACCTTATTGAATGTTGTTCTGTAGGCCATTCCAAACTACCAGCTCTTGTGCCAAGCAATTCCAAAGACTACAAGCCAAAAGCTGGTCTCCCTGTTCAAAAAATTCCTCTGGCAGGGGACCAGCAAAACAAGAAAGTGGGCCCTTATCTCATGGGAGTGGCTTTGCCGACGCCCTAAAGATGGCGGTCTAGGACTCCGCGACCCCTTCGTCCTCAACCAAGTTATGGGTGCGAAGCTCTGGTGGAGGTGGCTTCAGGGTGGCCCTGACCTATGGAAGGTGCTATGGGAAAGAAAATACGACGTGGCAGGGGAAATCGAAGAAAGACTGAGAAGCACGACAGAGACCAGAGGCTCTGCAATCTGGAACCTGGCGAGAGGTAGCAAGGACCTGATAAGGGAGCATAGTTTCTGGGAAATTCGGGCAGGGGACAAAGCCAGATTCTGGGAGGAATCCTGGCAGCAACGAGACCGTCTCATACAAAAAGACAACCTCCATGTCATCCTTGCCTTCTCGTCCCAGGCTGGGGCTTCAACTGTCGGAAACTTCTGGAAGCCTGACGAGGCTAGATACTGGCACAATTGGAAATTTAAAGAGGACTAGGAAGGAGCGCCAGAAACTGACAGATGGCAAGACTACTATACAGAGATGGCTTCTCGGAAAATAGCAAGGAAAATAGGGTCTGACATTCTCAGATGGGGCAAACGCATTCAAGGAAATTTCACAATAGCAGAAGCCTACCACCTTAACAACAACCAAAATCATCAACCAGAAACAAATCAATGGAAAAACCTTTGGGAAATCAAGCACTGGCCTAAAATCTCTTTTTTCATTTGGACCATTCTACACGGTAGAGCGCTCACCTGGGACCAGATTCTACGGAAGGGAAGCCAAGGCCCATCCTGCTACGCCCTATGTCGCTCCCAAGAGGAAACCATGGAACATTTGATGAACTGCTGCTCCGTCAGCTCCTCCCTGTGGGAAAACCATCGCAAATTGTTTGAGCGCCAACACAGAAACCAACAAAACATCGTAAGCACCATTCTTAATTGGCTGAAAAAGCCTTACATGAACCCGGTGGTCAACCGTGCATGGCTCCTTTCCGCCGGATTCCTCCTCTAGAATATCTAGAAATCTCAGAATGGGGCCATATTCAAATTAGAAACCCGAACCCCCGCAGCAATTTGGGAGCAATTCATTAGAAACACTTAGGAAACAATCCTATCGGAAAGCTGGAAGGATGAAGATTGGCAGGTTTTGACTACGGAAGAAACAATCCTGAATAAACTAGAGGTCAGACAGATTATGGTCACCAGAGGAGGCTCTCGAAAAGAACTGGCCAAAGCAGTGGCCGAAAGCAACCAGTACAGGCACCCCCCACAAGGTTTAATAACATTAAACTTCGATGGCACTGCAAAGCACAACCCAGGCGAGGCCGGCATTGGAGAAATATTTAGAGACGCTGAGGGTAACACTCTAAGAACCTTCGCGATGGACTGCGGGGAAGCTTCAAATAATGAAGCCGAGCTGCATGCCCTGAAGCGGGGCCTAGAAATAGCTCTATGGGTCAACTTCAAAAGTCTCCAAATTGAGGGGGACTTGAAGCTGGTAATTGACATGGTTAGGAAGCTCCAGCAGCAACAACCAGCGGAAAGGATTAGCAAAAGCTGGAGAACTGCCTGGCTGGTTGGCGAAATTGGGAAGCTCCTTCCCAAAATAGACTACCTCCTCCCGACTCACACCAGGCGTGCAGGTAACAAGCTGGCAGATTAGCTTGTGAATTGGGGATGCCAGAACCGAGGCAAAGAAATCAACATCAAAGGTCTGCCTCATCTGCACCAGGAGGAGAAAGCTCAACTTCAGCAACTGCTAAAAGTTGATAAAGGTGGGAATGGCATGAAGGAGATGAACGGTCAGGATCAGGCGGCACGCAGCAGAGGCGGAGATAATCTCCAACAACAGGGATCAGACAGCTCATCCGTGGGAAAAGGCAGAGGAGAAAGGCAGGCACAAGTTGGGCAGGTGACGGGGCATGGCAAGAATGGCCGAATGAATGGAGGGGACGTGCGAGTTGAGACAACATTAAGGAATGATCTAGAGCCAGCTCCGGAATTCGGGATAATGGATAGAGGAGGGACGACAGGTGGCATCAAGAGTAAAGGAAGGCTACAGCAAGAGCATCTAGATGGAGGTTGGAATAATGAAGCATGAAGTGGAAAGGTCAAGTCACACCACTTCCCGAGATGGGGAAGCCGGAATGCGTGACAGAAAAATAAACAGCCAAGCAGAGGTTGGAATTTCAACCAGCCAAGTGGCGGGCCGTTCGACACGGAAACGAGTTAATAAGCCTGAGGAAACAGATGGCAGGCTCATTTAGCTTGGTAAGAACGATGAAAAAGAACAAAAAGGTGCCTGCTCACCTCTACGACCAGACCTCCTCCTCGGCCTCGGCAAGAAAAGGTGGTATGTTTCCTACAGTACTCGTCCTTCAGATATACATGCATGTTTCTCTGTTCTCTTCTTCTGGCTGGATATGCTCTGGACTTGTGTACAGACTCCCTGCTACTATGACGATAAGGACCCCCCAGGCTCTTTCTGGTTTCTCCTTTCCCAACCCCGTGATGGGAATGTTTTGATTTATGCTAGTTGTGCGTCCTGCTCTGAGAGTCAGGTTATGTGGGGGGCTTCGCCGAGCTTCGTCACGCTTCTGGAGGGTCCTCGCACCCCTGGTCTTTTCTACTCTCTAGCCTTCTTCCGTGGCTGGCTCCTCTTCTGCTTCTCCCTTCTGCTGGCCAAGGTCATCAGGTTTTGTCGCTTCACCGGTCGGGGGGTTCTCCGGGATCCTGTGAGAAGGTGGTGGGTCTTCAGCCGCCGTGCCCATAACGGAATTTCTCGAAGGTCCCGTGTGTCCATTCATGTTGAGTTCATCGTTTCAATGGAACAGACCCCAATTATGTTCCATCTCTCTTGCATTGACCTTTGGTTTTCTATTGTAATAGGTCAGAAAGCTTCCTCAATTCCCAAGTCCTAGGCCAGAGGAAAGATGGCTCCAAGAAAGACTAATTCTGATAAGAAGAGGGATGCTGGCACCAGTAGTCAATCAAACAAAAGGGGCATGAAGCCCGACCTCGAGAAACTCCTTCACCTGATTGATGGTTACATGATCGACATTTCTCCCAAGGTCTGCTCTCTTATCCATGAATGGGAGCGTGAGCTGAGGGAAATCAACGCGAACCAAGAGATCCCTCGTGAGGACTGGGAAGTAATCACGGACCCGGGCACCACCAGAGGCAGGAACACACTATTCAATAGAAGGTTACAATTCTATTGGATCATGAAGCATGTGGTCGGCAAGGCTATGGAAGTCAACCAGGCTACTCGCGAGGAGGAGGATGAAGAGCGCAAACATGCTAAAGAACTCCTCAAACGCCAACTGACAGAAGAACCAGCCTCCATAAAGAACATTCTCCTAAAAGAGATTGCAGTTTTCCAAGTCCAGGTTTCTAGAAACCACCTATTGCTAAAGGACATGGAGCAAATGATGCTGGAACTCAAATGGGCCATTAAGCAGAAGATCCTAAAGCTGGGCGCTAACGACTCTAAGCCTACCCCCATTAATTTGTCGAATGAAGATTAGTGGTGTGTGTGTCTTCTCTACTATATTTTGTGATGAATCTGAACTATATCTGGGCACCGTATTATGTTACTGTAGTTAGCCTTGATTTTATAAAGTAGAACAATGGTTACGATAGGAAGAAGGAACTAAACATTTTTAAATTTTGGTCAGGCTTTAAGGCCAAAAGGTGGCGGTCTGGTTTTCCTCGGGCAGACCTGCCACCCGAACTCTAGTATGATGTATTTTTGCTGTTTTCGAGAATGAAGAATGCCTAACCTTACAAAAAAAAAAATGACAATCTAATTTAAACTCTATGAATGACTCTAAAACTCTTTTATTCGTGACAAGTTATTAATATTTAATAGATGATTAACGACACTCTAAAAACTAATTAATTTCCTATAAAGTAATTAATATTTAATAAATGATTAATCATTGGCTATATGGCTTTCATGTGCGGGCCATGTGTTGAAACCATATATTCAGCGGCCTTTATGTGCTGACCATGTGGGTAAGTTAAAAACATATATTCCAAATCCTACTGACTGGCTAGAGATTTAATTTTATGTTATGTTATTTTAGATACAAAAGTTAAATTATAAAAAATAAAAAGCAATAATTTATGTTAAAATCAATTTTATTATATAATTTCAATTTGGTTAATTGTGTAAAAAAAAAATTGTAATTTTTTTAATAATTTATTATTTTTTGATATTTTAGGGGATTTTTGCTAAATTTATAAGTATTTATTTATTGGATATTAAATTTAATATGATTTATGTGATGACCCCAGAGAATGTAAATATTGGAATTTTACTGTGGTAGAAGACAGAATTGGAAGACTGTTTTAAAAATTTAATCATATTATTTTTATTATTTATGAATTAAAATATATATTAAAAAATATATACTTCTTGAAATGCTGACAACTTCTAAAAGGAAGTTGGAAGAGGGAATCAGTTTGAGAAAACTACACAAAAACTACCTTCCCTAACTGGAAAGTCCTCCAGGGAAAAAGGGAAGGGAGAGACAAAATTCTGGGCTGTTAGGACAGGCAGAAAAAAGAAAACGAAAAATTGGTTAAGTCTAGTAAGGACCAGATAACTAGGCACAAGTTGCATGTATCTTGTTGAGGGCTTTGGGCCTGCAAGATAGCTCGGGGGGAGATCCCAGTCCTGGCGACGATCTCATGGTTGGGTGGTCAAGAGAAAACAAAGGATACAGGTGAACTTCTGTAGCGCATCTACAAACCTAGGGGACCAGGTAAGTAGCAGCTTCTGGAGAAATTATCTTCAATGGTGAATATACTTCCATGATATTATTGTTAACTGAAAATTACAGTAGCCTAAATACAGTAGAATAGCTGTGAAAATATTTGAAAATATACATTTCTTTTATCTTTATTATGCATGCTGTAATTCTCTCTGCTCAAAACAAATATTACAAAGGTACCAATAAATGACTGATAGGAAGGGCCTAATTCTGTTACAGTGATTTGTACTTCGAAACATAAAACAGAGATCAATCATCACTGAATAGAATGCTGAGGAATTAATTTATACATATAAAGAAAACAAATAAGCAATTTTTCGATGAATATGAGTCTGTTAACTTTAGCAGAGGGTAAGGTAGTGGGTCCTGAGCCGGGATTACTAGAACCGTGGTAGAAAACTCACTGGAACTAATAACATTAACGACCAAAGAGTGGAGTTTGGGAGACCATACGAGATTTTATCATATATGGCAGTCTGCACAAACTGTAGAGTGGATATATATATATAACATAAACAAAAAAAAATAAATACCTCTAAACAGAGGTAACTGGTAGACAGCGAAGAGATAGGTAATTCTAAGGGGAAGGTTCGAGAAAGCAATGAACCAGACCCTAACTGTATCATTAATTAATAAAACATCGAAGTTGTAAATTGCGTGTTTTCACCATAATGACAGTAGAAAAATGCGACAGCAGTATGGAAATCTAGCATTCGAAACCAACTGTACATATATTTTCAGTAATAACCATAACCCTTTCATCATAATTATTACATCTCAATAGTAAGGAACCCTAGCAGTTCGGAGAAGAACAATAAGTTGAAACAGAACAGAAAGCCTACGTTTTTTCTTAAAAATAATGGCAGCTCCATCGAACATAGAACTATGAGAACATATATATGACTGTAATGATATTATAAACACATAAATTACTTTCAGAAAGTCGAGTTCACAAAGTACCAGAGCCAAGAGTCTCATGAGTAAAGTTCAGTCTGATATTAAACTTTCCTGAAGAACCCAAGAAATAAATTTACATATACAGAGTTAAGTAATCATTCCAGAGAATGGCGAAATTCGAATAAACAATAACATTCATTGGAAAACAAAGAGGTTCCATAATCCTCAACCCAGTCCAAGCTAGTAGTCTTTACTACACTGTTGCTTAAATAATTACAACTGGACAAACGATATATGAAATGCAGAAAGGAAATCGAGATAATTTAATCTACTGGGACTGCCAAGGCACCTCCCGCTCGAAAGGAATTGACTATTTCCTCATAACCGAAACAGGGCAAGCTGAGACAACGAAGCCTGAGAATATGAAAAACCATGAGTAGCCTCAGAGGCAAACCCCAAGGACCCTGTCCTGGGTAACTTCTGTCAAATTATGGAAATCTGAAAGCAAGTAAAAGGAAAAGAGTATGTATAAATCTCGTAGCCGCAACAGTCAAGAAGGGAAACCCCAAATACCCGCACCCAGGAATCAATCGAGCATGAATGCCTACCTGATATGCGGCGAAGTAGGCCGGGTTGTCAAGGGTCTGTCGTCCTGCATATCGGAAGATTTCATCACTGTAGCATCCACCTTCATGCACCAGAGAAATATGAAAACCATTAACACACATATAAAATCAACGGTGTGACCTGTAAGAAAAGAATATTCATAATAGGAAAACCGTGAATTTAACTGTGAGAGAATGCCATCACCTGCGTAGGTAAATCCCGGGGAAACGGATGAATAACTCCTGTGTAGCGGATGGAACCTCAGTGGAGGAGTGAATGGGAGAAATCCCCTGTGCGGAGAGAGACAAGCCAAACCTGGGAGTGGCGCCAGGGCCAAATGAGCTGAGCGAAGACTCAAACAACTTAATATGAATCCTAAAACCCTCTAGCAAACCTCCACCCTCGGATCTAGATCGGTTGATCCGCACCGTTGAATTGGAGTGGGAATCAAAGCCGCGTGGAATGAGGGTACGGGACCCTGCCTGTTCACATGGCCGAGCAGGAAAGGCAGGCCAGTTGTACTGAGGATCAATAAACAATTGTCCTTAAAATTTATTGCAGTTCAACAACTCAACGCCGGATTATTACTCCGGTCACAATGTAAACATGCCAGCGCACTTATCCGGTTGCCAAGTAACATATCCGATGCATACAAACAAAACCATAATACAGACATTTGATTAGACTTTCGTTGGTCTGAATATTCCCTAACGATATTGATGGTCCGAGTAGACTGTTTGATATGGCAGAGTGTGTGCGGATTAAGGGGTATGGTAAAGTTGAGAATGTAAAGATTAATATATTTTTTTTTTATATATCTAGGGTAGGATCGTGACAAATTGGTATCAGAGCGAGGTTACAATACTGTGACTTCTGGGACAACATGTAAAGAAGTTAAACAAAAAAAAAAACTGGAGGAAAAATAAACAAGCAATGTACAGTTAACCATCTTATTATATTTGTAAGAAGGACAACTAGTATAACTAACTCCTCTTCTGGTTCCATTTCTTAGGTTGAGACAAAAGAAAACAACAACAAGACAATAGACAATAGACAGTAACAGTGAGTATGCAGAGAGCTGGCAGCGCTCCGCACAGATCGATAGCAGGTCAGGAACCTGCAATAAATCCTAGGGATAACCCAGAGCTGTGGGTACAGCTTGGCGAGGAGACACGTAGCACGAACCTTGCAATACTAGAGACGGTCCAGGAACTGAAGAATGAGATGGCATGATTACGAGAGGATAATGCACGACTGACGGTGGAACAAGAAAGAATTTTAAAGAGTTTGTCTGACAGGCAGAACCCACCACTAGCTAATCCCAGTGCGGAACAACAGAGGATGACAGAAGAACGAAACTATCAAACAGAGCCTGAAAAATCAGAAGAGGGGGAGGACCATTCTGACAATGCATCCGAACAGCAGACTTCAAAACGTCAAAGAGTGGAACTACAGGGAGAATTTCGAAAAATTAAACCCCCACACTTTGATGGGGAACAGGAGGAAGCGGCTGAAGCATGGCTAATTAACATGAACAAATATTTTCAGCTGTATGAATATGACCACAACCTGAAGGCACGACTGGCCATCTTTCAGTTACAAGGTAAAGCAACCCTGTGGTGGGAGGAAGTTAAGATCGTCAAGGGGGTAAGTGAATGGACCATAATGTGGGAGAAGTTTCAGAAGTACTTCAAAGAAAGATATCTGACCGAGTGCTTTTATGATGAAAAGGCAAGGGAATTCCACGATTTACGATTGAGAAAGTAGACTATGGACGCGTTTATCAACCATTTCACCTCCCTACTTTGCTATGTGCCCTATATTAAAGAAGAAAAGGCCAAGGTGCAAAGATTTGTCAGTAGTTTACCCTATACATACGAGAAAGGATTGAGTTTGACAATCCTAGGACGATGGATGAAGCTATCTGCAAGGCCAAAATATGCTACCAGCAGAATAAACAGAAAGGAGATGCTCCAAACAAAATATGGAATGAAAAAAGAGGTAATAAAACAGTTGGGAACAGTAAAGGAAGTCACAGTAGTGGAGGTAGGTAAGGGAATTAGTAAAGGGCAGAATAGCAGAACTCTACAAAGAGGTTCATTCAGGTCCAAGCCAATCAATGAATCTAGAGTGAGCGAACAGTCTGTCACGCTGGAGGGCGAAGGAATAACCAGACCCCCAGTTCAATGCTCGGGTTGTGGAGGACCACACTACGTCAAAAATTGCCCGCAGCGGAAGGGAACTGATCAGATATCCCAGATCCATGAGGCATCAACCATTGGCGATGTGGGACGTAGCATGCCAAGGATTAACGCAACCCTGGACGATCGTCAGGCGGAATACCAGCTGACCATGGTGGAATTTGAAGGTAAAATTTCAGATCTTTCTATAGCTATTCTAATTGATCCAGGAGCTACTTTAAGTTATATTAGCCCAAAGATAGTAGAACAGTGTAAGCTACAACCTGAAAAATTCAAGAATCCGTGGCTGGTATAGCTAGCTACGAGGGCCAAGAGACGAGTCTTGGCAAAAATTAATAACTGCCCTTTAACAATAGCGGGACAGCCAGTAGTGGAAGATTTGAATGTGCTTCCTCTTGGTTCATATGATGTTCTAATTGGGATGGATTGGCTAGAAAAGCATTGGTCACTACTAAACTGCAAGACGAAAACCATTTATTACAAAGATGACTTTGGAGAGAAGCAAGAAATGCAAGGGATTAAGCGCCCAGTGCAAGTACGGCCGATCACTGCATCCGAACTAGCTAAATGTATCAGAAAAAGATGTCAAATTTATGCCATTCATGTAGGCTATGCAAATTCAAAGGATAAAACAGCCACGCTGGATAACATTCCCGTAATACAAGAATTTGCGGATGTATTTCCAGAGGAGATACCCGTGCTACCACCTAAAAGGGATATAGACGTTACCATCGAATTGACACCAGGGGCAGCACCAGTATCACGGGCACCTTATAAAATGAGTGTACCTGAGTTAACAGAATTAAAAATGCAACTACAAGAGCTGCTAGACAAAAATTATATTCGCCCCAGTGTATCTCCATGGGGAGCCCTAGTGTTATTTGTCAAGAAAAAAGACAGAACTCTTCGAATGTGTATAGATTATCGTCAGCTGAACAAGCTCACAATAAAAAATAAATATCCTTTACCTCGGATCGATGAACTTTTCGATCAAGTGAAGGGTGCAACAGTGTTCTCTAAGATCGATTTGCGATCAGGTTACCACCAGATTAGGATTAAGGAGGAAGATATCACTAAAACAGGTTTTAGAACATGGTATGGGCACTATGAGTTTGTAGTGCTACCTTTTGGGTTGACCAATGCACCCGCCACCTTTATGTGTTTAATGAACAACGTGTTTCATCGATTTTTGGATAAATTTGTGCTGATATTCATCGATGATATTCTGATATACTCTCGTTCTAAGGAGGAGCACGAGGAGCATCTCAGGTTAGTACTACAAACTCTCCAAGAACACCAGCTGTATGCTAAGTTCAGCAAGTGTGATTTCTTCAAAGAGGAAATACAGTATTTAGGCCATATAATCACAAAAGAGGGGATTGCAGTGGACCCTGAAAAGATAAGGACCATAATGGAATGGCCCGTACCAAAGGATGTGGCAGACATCAGGTCCTTTATGGGATTAGCCGGTTATTATAGAAGATTCGTGGAAGGTTTTTCAAGGGTAGCATACCCTATCACCTCCTTACAGAAAAAAGGAAGGGCATTCAAATGGACTTCAGAGTGTCAGCGAAGCTTTGAGCAACTTAAGCATTTGCTCACCACAACACCCATCTTGAGTATAGCTGATCCTAATAAGGATTACGTGGTATGTACTGATGCAAGTAAGGAGGGTGTGGGCGGTGTGTTGATGCAAGAAGGAAGAGTGATCGCTTATGAATCAAGAAAGCTAAAGGAGCATGAGCAGAAATATTCTGCCTACGATTTAGAATTAGCAGCCGTCATACACGCACTGAAAATGTGGTGGCATTATCTCATGGGGAGAAAATTTCTGTTGTTAACAGACCACCACAGTCTGACAAATTACTTCAGCCAGCCTACCTTAAATACGAGGCAAGCCCGCTGGGCAGATTTTTTAAGCGGATTTGATTTTGATATTAAGCATTTGAAAGGGAAGGAAAACCGCGTGGCCGACGCGTTAAGTCGGAAGGTGCAATGTTTGTATGAAATTTCGTCCAGTAAATGGAAGAATCCCTTGAAAGAAATGATAAAAACAGCAGCAGATCAAGATGCTGAATACCAGCAAATAAAACAGCAGGTACAACAATTTTCCAGCGAAAAAAATCAGCAGGGATATGAATTAGATGATGCTGGAATGCTGCATTATAAAAAGAGGTTGTATGTACCTAGTAAAAAGAGTCTTAAAAATCTGATTTTGGATGAGTTTCACATTAGCCACTATGCGGGACATCCAGGGTACCAAAAAATGATCACCGCACTTCGAAAAGAATACCATTGGCCAGGAATGGAAAAGGATGTAGCTAAATATTTATCGCAGTGTTTGGAGTTTCAACAGATCAAAGTAGAGCATCTACACCCAACGGGGTTATTACAACCTTTACCCATTTCGGAATGGAAATGGGAAACTATATCTATGGATTTCATAACAGGGCTGCCTCGTACAAAGAAGAACAATGATTCTATTATGGTAGTGGTAGACAAACTGAGTAAAGCAGCACACTTTATACCCGTGCAATCCACCAACAGGGCTGTGCAAATTGCCCACATTTTTATGCAGAATGTGTTTAAATTGCATGGACTTCCGAAGACAATAATATCTGACCGTGATGTAAAATTCACGTCAACCTTTTGGAGAGCATTGTTTACAGAACTAGGAACACAGATGAATTTCAACACAGCTTATCATACCCAGATTGATGGTCAAATAGAGCAAGTGAATCAAGTGGTGGAGGACATGTTAAGAGCATGCGTAATGCAGAAACCAACACAGTGGGAGGAATATTTACATTTGGTTGAATTCACATATAATAACGGGTATCACACGTCAATACAAATGAGCCCCTTTGAGGTCTTGTGCAGGTGGAAATGTCGTACACCCTCAAGCTGGGGTGGACCTGAGGAAAAGTTAAGATTGGGGCTAGAAATGCTCAAAGAAATGGAGGACATGGTGAAAGGGGTACGTACTAATTTAAAGGCTGCTCAGGACAGACAAAAGAGCTTTTCTGATCGGAAAAGAAAGTTCAAAGAATACCAGGTTGGTTACCATGTTTATGTGAGGATCCAAGCCAGAAAGAGTACCCTGCAATGGAGCGGTTGTGCCAAGCTTGCACCCCGTTATTTTGGACCTTTCCAGGTCTTGGCAAGAGTTGGGTCGGTAGCTTACCAACTCGCCTTGCCAAGCCACATTAGAATCCACAATGTCTTCCATGTTTCTATACTAAAAAAATACATTTACGACCCTAAACATGTGATCAAATGGCAGGACATACGGGTAATAAATAAATCCTATTGATCTAATTAAAAATTTATTTTAGAAAGAAAATGACTGGAAATGTTGGATATTGCAGGTCGAACCGGAAGGCGAGGTTCTGGTCGAGCCGCTGAGCATCCTCGACCGGAGAGAAGTACAGCTGCGGAAGCGAGCTATTACCCAAGTTAAAGTGTAGTGACAACACTATGGGCCTGATGAGGCCACTTGGGAAGATGAAGAGGTCATAAAAAAGGCTTACCCGGAATTGTTTGTGAAAATCAGACATCGAGACAATGTCCAATCTCAGGAGGGGGAGATGTGATGACCTCGGAGAATGTAAATATTGGAATTTTACTGTGGTAAAAGACAGAATTGGAAGACTGTTTTAAAAACTTTAATCATATTATTTTTATTATTGTGAATTAAAATATATATTAAAAAATATATACTTCTTGAAATGCTGGCAACTTCTGAAAGGAAGTTGGAAGAGGGAATCAGTTGTGAAAACTGCACAAACTACCTTCCCTAACTGGAAAGCACTCCAGGGAAAAGGGAAGGGAGAGACAAAATTTCTGGGCTGTTAGGATAGGCAGAAAAAAGAAAACGAAAAATTGGTTAAGTCTGGTAAGGACCAGATAACCAGGCACAAGTTGCATGTATCTTGTTGAGGGCTTTGGGCCTGCAAGATAGCTCGGGGGGAGATCCCAGTCCTGGCGACGGATCTCATGGTTGGGTGGTCAAGAGCAAACAAAGGATACATGTGAACTTCTGTAGCGCATCTACAAACCCAGGCGGACCAGGTAAGTAGAAGCTTCTGGAGAAATTATTTTCAATGGTGAATATACTTCCATGATATTATTGTCAACTGAAAATTACAGTAGCCTAAATACAGTAGAATAGCTGTGAAATTATTTGAAAATATACATTTCTTTTATCGTTATTATGCATGCTGTAATGCTATCTGCTCAAAACAAATATTACAGAGGTACCAATAAATGACTGATAGGAAGGGCCTAATTCTGTTACAGTTATTTGTACTTCAAAACACAAAACAGAGATCAATCATCACTGAATAGAATGTTGAGGAATTAATTTATACATATAAAGAAAATAAATAAGCAAGTTTTCGATGAAGATGAGTCTGTTAACTTTAGCAGAGGGTAAGGTAGCAGGTCCCGAGCCAGGATTACCAGAACAATGGTAGAAAACTCACCGGAACTAATAACATTAACGACCACAGAGTGCAGTTCGGGAGACCATACGAGATTTTATCATATATGGCAGTCTGCACAAACTGTAGAGTGGATATATATATATCTATATATATATATATATATATATATATATATATATATATATATATATATATAACATAAACAAAAAAATACATATTGCTAGACAGAGGTAACTGGTAGACCGCAAAGAGATGAGTAATTCTAAGGGGAAGGTTCGAGAAAGCAATGAACCAGACCCTAACTGTATCATTAATTAATAAAACATCGAAGTTGTAAATTGCGTGTTTTCACCATAATGATAGTAGCAAAATGCGACAGCAATATGGAAATCTACCATTCGAAACCAACTGTACATATATTTTCAGTAATAACCATAACCCTTTCATCATAATTATTACATCTCAGTAGTAAGGAACCCTAGCAGTTCGAAGAAGAACAATAAGTCGAAACAAAACAAAAAGCCTACGTTTTTTCTTAAAAACAATGGCAGTTCCGCCGAACATAGAACTATGAGAACATATATTCGACTGTAATGATATTATAAACACATAAATTACTTTCAGAAAGTCGAGTTCACAAAGTACCGGAGCCAAGACTCTCATGAGTAAAGTTCAGTCTGATATTAAACTTTCCTGAAGAACCCAAGAAATAAATTTACATATACAGAGTTAAGTAATCATTCCAGAGAACGGCGAAATTCGAATAAGCAATAACATTCATTGGAAAACAGAGAGGTTCCATAATCCTCAACCCAGTCCAAGCTAGTAGTCTTTACTACACTGTTCCTTAAATAATTACAACTGGACAAACTGTATATGAAATGCAGAAAGGAAATCGAGATAATTTAAACTACTGGGACTGCCAAGGCACCTCCCGTTCGAAAGGAACTGACTGTTTCCTCATAACCCAAACAGGGCAAGCCGAGACAACGAAGCCTGAGAATATGAAAAACCATGAGTAGCCTTAGAGGCAAACCCCAAGGACCCTGTCTTGGGTAACTTCTGTCAAATTATGGAAATATGAAAGCAAGTAAAAGGAAAAGATTATGTATAAATCTCGTAGCCGCAACAGTCAAGAAGGGAAACCCCAAATACCCGCACCCAGGAATCAATCGAGCATGAATGCCTACCTGATATGCGGCGAAGTAGGCCAGGTTGTCGAGGGTCTGTTGTCCTGCATATCGGAAGATTTCATCACTGTAGCATCCACCTTCATGCACCAGAGAAATATGAAAACCATTAACACACATATAAAATCAATGGTGAGACCTGTAAGAAAAGAATATTCATAATAGGAAAACCATGAATTTAACTGTGAGAGAATGCCATCACCTGCGTAGGTAAATCCCGGGGAAACGGATGAATAACTCCTGTGTAGCGGATGGAACCTCGGTGGAGGAGTGAATGGGAGAAATCCCCTGTGCGCAGAGAGACAAGCCAAACCTGGGAGCGGCGCCAGGTCCAAATGAGCTGAGCGAAGACTCAAACAACTTAATATGAATCCTAAAACCCTCCGGCAAACCTCCACCCTCGGATCTAGATCGGTTGATCCGCACTGTTGAATTGGAGCGGGAATCAAAGGTGCGGGGAATGAGAGTACGGGACCCTGCCTGTTCACATGGCCGAGCAGGAAAGGTAGGCCAGTTGTACTGAGGATCAATAAACAGCTGTCCTTAAAATTTATTGTAGTTCAACAACTCAAGGCCGGATTATTACTCCGGTCACAATGTACACATGCCAGTGCACTTATCCGGTTTCCAAGTAACATATCTGATGCATACAAACAAAACCATAATATAGACATTTGACTAGACTTTCGTTGGTCCGAATATTCCCTAACGATATGGATGGTCCGAGTAGACTGTTTGATGTGGCAGAGTGTGTGCGGATTAAGGGGTATGGTAAAGTTTGAGAATGTAAAGATTAATAATTTTTTTTTTTTTTTTTTTTATATATCTAGGGTAGGATCGTGACAATTTATTTTCATGTATCAATGAAATGTTATTAATATTTTGCAATGGATAATATTGCACTAAATTTTTTTATTAAAAAAAATGTGACAATATAAAATTGTGATTATAATTTTTTTTACTAGCATATTAATCTTTGGAAGGTGTTTTTGTCCTATCTTATATTTGCATTCCATTTATCATATATTAACCTAAAATATTTTAAAGAAAACATTTTCATCTACTTTCACTATGTTTTCCCAATTTAGTTGACTTACATATTGTTGTAATAGAGAATAACACTTGAGTATAACTTTCAGCCTAATTGAAATGAGTAAATGTTTTCCCATTTTAGTTGACTTACATATTGTTATAATAGAGAGTATCTTAACCTAAAATATTTTAAAGAAAACATTTTCATCTACTTTCACTATGTTTTCCTAGTTTAGTTGACTTACATATTGTTATAATGAAGAATGACACTTGAGTATAAATTTCAGTTTAATTGACATGAGCAAATGTTTTCCCATTTTAGTTGACTTACATATTGTTATAATGGAGAGTGACACTTGAGTATAACTTTCAGTGTAATTGACATAAGTAAAGTCAAAAAAATTTACTTAATATAACTTTTAGTGTAGTTGACATGAATAAAATAAAAAAAAATGACTTCCTTCATGTTAACTAGATTTTTAAAATACTTTGACATAAAGATAATGCCAATATTTGACATAAAGATAATGCCAATATTGACACCCACCCTTCTTGGCTGAGTGTATCCACTCACGGGAGTAATTAATATTCACTTGAATTAATTTTAATTCAACATTTCTTAACAACAAATAGTTGCAAAGAGAGAAGTTGCATTGACAAATATATTTAATGAACACAATATTTCTTCTTTATACAATTTAAGTATGCAAAAACATTGTGTTGTTTTAAATAAATTCTTATTATCTTTATTTTAATGGATGATAATTGATTTTTGTTTAAATAGTTAAGAGGAATGCCTATTCCCATTTTGATAAATAATCTGTTAAATTATATTTGTAAAAAATATGTTAGGATAATAATTTAAATTTGTATTATTAAATTACTTTAAATAATATCTTAATTTTACTTATAATATTAAAAAATAAAATCTTAACTTTACTTATAAACCTAAAAAAATATTTATTATATAGAAAAAAAAACTAAAAAACTATATAAAACTAAAAACAATATAAATCTGCTTTTTCAATATCAATGTTTATTGAAAAATGTTATTTCCAATATGAAACTATAATTTAGAGTAGAAACCTATTGTCATGTTCCGTTTGTGATGGGTAACGTCTTATTCACAAGTATGATCATGGCCATAACCTCTAGACTCGGCATCTCTTAACGGTAATAGACTTGTCGTAGTCACTGGAACTCAAAATTGATATCATACAATCACTAATCACTATTTGTTTTTATACATATTAATAACCAGGTTAGTGAACTTTATATATATATATATATATAAAATTTTGAGTTGTTTTTAGTGAGATTTTTTAGAAGTTTTTTTAATGGATTTTTTAGGTCTAATTTCTTTAAAATTTGACAGGAATTCATTGAAAACATAAGTTTGATGTATAACCCCTACACAATTTAAGTGTTCTAGAGATTTTTCAGGATGCTCAATCCATATAGTCAAAAACCTAATTTAAAAAACACAAATAAAAAATTCACCTCAAACTTTTCCACTGATTTCTACATAAGAAAATCCCAAAAATCACACTAAAACCACTCCATTAAATATAATCATTGAAATAAAAAACTAAAAAAAATATGACTTTTATTATGAAGAAATATCACATTTAACAACAATATATGAAATCACTTTAAAATTTAATTAATAAAAATATAAAATAATAAACATAATAGTAAAAATATAAATAGATTTAATTCAATTTCTTATATTTCAATTAATAATATTAAAGATAATTTCTCAACATACTATTTTACAATTTCATTTTTAAATTAGTAAATAATTATGTAATATTTAATACTCAAATGTTAACTTTATAAAGAATATTCCACAGAAGTAATATAAATCCATTATAAGTGCAAATCTACCCAATGCCAAGAAAGATCGTTTCTTTGTAAGTGCCAACTATTCCTAAAACTTTACACTTTAAAAAAAGCTTGGGAAATTAATTAAATATGGGTAACTGTAATATACTATATAAAAACAATCACTATATGCATCAATATATTTTTATGCCAATACCCATACCCCTACTTAATTCACAACATGGAATCCAACTAAAATTCATATATATATAACCCTATTAATTTGTTACGCCCAAGGCATCGAACGAGAGGCGTTTACAAAAACGAGAGGCGTTTACAACGATTCCACCGTATTTTGACTTCTACTCCTTCCACTGATTCCCTGCCATTTACATGGATATATCCCACCAATGTTGCACATGTAAGATCTCGAGCTCAGCGACATGATAGGAATACATGATATGAGCTTACTGGCTCTGCGACGTTGGCTCTTTTCAAATTGCAGGTGACAGATCGCTCGACAGTTGTGCAAAAAGGTGGCTCGTCACAGGCCAGGGAGAAGTCAATGGCCTCTCAGCCCTACTGGGGCGGTCCACGATCGTGAAGATCTATGGCCCCAGACGCTCACCGTATCTCTCCACTACTCGGCATAATGGCGCTCCCTCTGTATTTGACTGAGACAAGCCGAATCGACAGATGATGACCCACCCAAGGAATTCGTATCTGAAGCTCTATAAATTTGGGATGATGCGACATAATTCCATCTTCGTTGTGTGGTATCGTCGCTTTGTTCTTGACCCCTTGATTTCACCCTACAACACGAACATCAAGAAGTCTCCCCGTCATGGCCGGATCAGCGATGCAACCTTCCAAACAATACTCATTCTTGTGGTGCCTCTCAGGTCTCTCCAAACGGTCGATCAGACTCCCTGTGGTCTGGAGTTGGTGAATAACGACTCCATAGTGTTTCACAACACCCCAGTGTCAGAAACAGGTGTATGGGTACAATCTAGGGTCGTTGCTGTGATTAATGCTGCCTTAGCGCAAGAGCCGCGCTCAATCTGTGAGAAGACATGCCAGTCGGTCCAGAATGAGTGGCTTGTTGCGGTCTCCTCGTTCCTTCACAAACAACTGCGCCTAAAATGAACCGAAGAGATTGTCTACCGAAAGACCCCCTCCACAGATATGTTACCATAAACGGGACACGGAAGGAGAAACTACAACGGGACGAGAAATGAATTTTGGAGTTTCACATTTAAGAAACGAGGAGAGAGAAAAAACAAAATAATATATGAAAAATATAAAAAATACATTTATCATTAACATTCTCTAATACTATGGTTCATAGTCAGTGGCTCGTAAGCTTCAATTGTTTATATGGACCATTTTCGAATACTCATAATGAGAAACAAAGCTTCAGTGGATCACATGGGCCATTATAGAATATCCATGTTTGATCCTCTAGGATGGAAAATACAATGGTGAAGAAACCCATGGTATTGAATTCAAGCTTGATTTGGCCTTTGCATTTACACTTGATTTGGACCTACTTAGAGTGGGATTTTTTTTAAGGCCAGTTCCCTAAAAACTTCTCGATATATTGTATATATTCTCTGACGTGACTTGAGTGGACTTCAAATTTGGGGTCTATTAGCATTTAGAAGGCATTTAATGGGTTTTCGTTTCCATGGTTTGGTAACAAGATTGTGGAGATTGAGCAGATCTCCATTGGGAATAGAGTTAGAAGTAGAGGATTGTCGGGAACTATTGCCACCTGCAACAAACTTAGTATAAAAAGGAGTGCCACTTTCTCCAGTGCTACAACTAGTGTTTAGAGAGAAAACCTAAACAAAGTTATTAGTAAACTTTCAAAAAATTATTATTAATCCATTATAATAGTAAATTAATCATTATAAAAATAAATATAATATATTTTAAAAATATAATTGAACTAGATACTAAATTCAATATTTTATTATTAATCTATTATAATAGTAAATTAATCTTTATAATAATAAAAATAATATATTTTAAAAGTATAATTGAACTAGATACTAAATTGATATATAAGATTTTTTTGTTTGTGAATGAAGTTTACTAAATTATTATTTATATTTAACCACTCATTTATAAAATTATATATAACGTAACGCTCCACATTTAAATTTAAATTTATAATTTTGTATAAGATTAAATACGATGAAACCATACACTAAATGCATTTTTAAATAGAAGAACACAAAAATTGAGAAAAGGATAATAATAAAAAATGAAAAATCATAACAGTAACTACACATCCATGAGTGCATTTAAAATAACATAATTTTGATAAAGAAATCCCTAAATGGTTAATATTGTTAAGGAAATATTTTTTCACCCAACTTCTATGCACTACAGCTCTTTAGTGACCACAATTTCTTTCAAAATAAATTTTATGAGAGAGGTGCCTTTATGCAACCTTAATTTCTCATAGGCTCATCTCGTTCCGCCAGAGTTCCTCATGCGATATATGGTTGACCTTTGCCATATACACCCTAGGCAGTATAAAGCATAGGCAATATAAAGGCAATATAAAGCATAGGCAAAATAAAGCATTCCCTCTCCAGCAAAACTGAAGTCTTCTTCCCCAAATTGAGAGTCTTTTTCCCCAATCACTGCCACATATATAGCCGATTTTCAAACATCTTAAATACTGACACCCACTAAACTTGGATTGCTATATAATATGACTCGCGGTTTCTAAAATAAAACGGCCAAAATTGGACTTCCCCTGTTCTACTTCTAATAGCAAACCATGCAACTGCCTTCAAAAACCAACCTCGATACTCACAAAAGAACCAGAACAACATTTTGCAAACCATGCAACTGCCTTCGAAAACCAACCTCGGTACATCACAAAAGAACTAGAACAACGTTTCTCAGAAAACTGTATTCGTTTCTGGAGAAACAGTTTCTTGGACCGAGAAACGAAAACGGCCGTACAAAACACCATTTTCCGTGCCGTGCCGTTTTGTGTATGTTTTTTTTTCTGGAAACGAAATCTCCCATCCTGTTTCTGGTAACATAGCTCCACAGAAGAAATGACTACCTATGGTGATAATCGATACCACTGAAATTCAGTTATGACAGTGAATCCCATCGAAGCTAGACTAAGGATCTCAGGGGAAATCTTCGCTTGAAAACTCCCCCGATCTCTCAGAATATCAATGAAGAAGATCCAAATTCCATAGTTTCTTTCAATCCTCCTCCATCCTATTAATGCTCAATCCCTTGAATAAATCCATGGGAAATTACCTTGGTTGAGAGTTATCTAGGGTGAAAACTATGTGCTCTATGCAAATTATTTATTTATTTATATATATATATTTAAACTTGGTTCAAGCAAGTCAATTAGTTGCGGTTATTATAGTTCCTTTTGTGTGAAATGGCTTTCCCTTGAGTAATTTCAATGCTAGATGTTGTAATATATGTTCTCCTTTCTAGGTAGCATCTTTAATGCAAAATTTTTTCCATCGTCCTAAATATTCATGGATGGACTTGCTCTAAAGCTTAGTTTTTCAAACCTCCAACACTTCATATGGAACTAGTTAAAGATGTCCCTCCTCATCTAATGGGGGTAAATAAGGTGATGAATTGATGTTCTCCCCTACTTCTTTCTTCAAACAAGAAACATGAAATATGTTATGAATTCTTCTTTCAGTTGGAAGCTCCAATTCATATGCCGCGTCTCGTATTTTTTTGATAACTTGATAGGCCCTATAGAACTGTGGCTTTAACATTTTTGCACTTTTCAGCGTCAAGGTAGATTGTATGTATGGTTGCAACGAGGGGTAAATTCCATCTCCCACTTCGAAACTTCCTTCTAGCCATTATCAATATGAATACAAATTTTTTCGATTTTAAGTTGTCTATATGTTATCCTTGAGTTCCTAGAGAATATCCTGAAATCCTTGGATCCAATTCTTCGCTATTGGTTCCATTTTATCTCCAAATTCTTATGTATGTGAAAGGTAGTAACCCGCAATTTGTATAACAACAAGGAACCATAAATCAATTAGCTAAACTTGAATGTACACTACCTCTATCACTGCAGTCCCTACCAAAGAGGAGGGCCCTTCCTCCTCAGCAGGCCACAGGAATAACACAAAATTAATTAACGAATCAACTGACGAGCAGTAACAACATCACCATGCTGATTAATATTAAAAATAATAATCTCATAGTAACAATACTTTCCTATATGTCATATACTTGTACATGGAAAATTGAGTTCCTTTATAGTTATTACATACCCAAAATTAGAAACAAATGAGTCATGAGAATCTAATGATTCTCATACTAATAAAAAATAAAAGTAGTTACAACGTAGTTATAGATACAAATATACATTAGTTAGGATTGCAACCTCTTGGGTCTGTTGCTTCCAAAATAAACAATTCCTACTACCGACAATTGTCATGTGGAATAGTACCCACATTTTCCAGCTTTGGTGCAACATCATCCTACGAGTGAATAGAGGTTCAGGATGTTACGACATCACTGGTGACAACACCCTTGGTGTAAGATCAGACTTTTGTATCAACACAGTGTAACAACATCTTGTAACAACATCCAATGTGTAACAACAACCTGTAACAACATCCAATGTGTAACAACAACCTGTGACGGAATACAGGATGTAACAACAAATTGTTCTACCCCTCTCTGTAGTTAATCTGTGCTGCCTGTCTGCTCCATAACTTTTTTCTTGCGAGAAACACCTGAAAAGGAGAAGATATTTCCAAAATACTTCTTCAATGCTCCCCCAGTTAGCCACAAAAAGGAATAAAGCATCATATTATTCAGTAAAATGAGACAAAATAACATGACCGTAGAATAGTTTATAAAGGTGAGAAAACAACGGAATTAATCATGTAAAGTCATAGGCCTGGAGGACAAAAGGATCAAAACTAGGGAAATAATGTGTAGAAAATAGGTAAAACACCACACCCAAAATCTCCCCCTGACTAAAGCAATTGCATGTCCCCATGTAGAATCTCAACTTCTCCTACTATACCCCCCATGCAAGTCTATGAAATTGTAGGCGCTAGCAGTGTCTTGACCCGAAGATTTTTACCCTTGAATGGCCATCAAATGACGTGGCCAAGATTCCTCTTCACAGTCACATAGGTGGTAGTCCGTATGATACTCTTCTATTGGCAACCAAATCAAAGGAAAATTAAATCTGAGCCCAATCCAGAATGCCCCCAATGTATGCACGATCTAAGTATACTTAGTCGCCCATGTAACAACAACCAAAAGGTTCCTATATTCAAAAGGATTCCCTTCTTGTAACTCAACGCTATAGGCCTTGGTACATTTAAGACATCCTGCTAGTTCTCGGATTTTCATTTGTGCATACAGGTTGAGGAAGATCCTCACAATCCTTTCGATTGTTCCCTAATCTTTGGAGTGCTCAGGAACAACTTAAACTCACACTTGAGTTCATAAACCATCCCTAGTTTAGCTATGACCCACAATGTTGTTCTCTCCTCATTAGCTTCTGCTGATTTCATGGTGAGATGCCACTCAATCTAGTTCCTCATAAATAAAAGGAAGGCCCGCAACTACAAATCTCCCATATAGGAGAAGACACTTGCTACCATATTTGTGTTGACATACTCACACATGATATTATGCAAAAACAACTCACACATCAAGCTCTAGTTATCAAAGTTGCAGGAACGAAAAAATCTCAAGAAAAGTACGGGTTGAAGAACCCAAATATGACCTATTCTCAAAAACTGCTTTTAATTGAAATAAATAATATCGTTTGAAAGGGAACATTGGATACGACAAGGGATGACCACCTGCTTGCTAGCAGGTTTACAGCAAGGTCACAGAGCTTGGTCTTGTCATTCATTAGGTCCAAGACCTATCGATTTAGTTGTTACAGTTGTTCATCCTTCTTCTTCATAGCTTCCTTGTGCCTCCATTCTTCCCATTCTCTCTCCCATTCTTCCTTTAGCCATTTCTCCCTAAGGGAATCCTTGATATTCTTGTGTGCCTTGAGTGAGATCACCCCCTCTTGTAGAGAGAGCACCTGTTGCTTCCATTTCTGTAGCTTTGGTAACAACAACATCTTTTGAGAACACCATCCTTCATCAGGACCTAGTGTTCTCCCACATGCACTATCAATTGAGGGTGTAACAACCTCCTGAGGGTGAAACTACTCCACTTTGGCTACTAGTTCTTGTGTAAAAATAACTTCGTCAATGGATTTTGTTACAGTTTCCTTATCTTCATGATCAACTTCCATCCACACTGCTGGTTCTTGTGTAACAATAGTGTCATCCATAGACTTATTTATATCATTTTTCCCAAGGTAGGCTTATGTCTCCAGTATTGGTTCTTGTGTAAAAATAGTGTCGACCACAGGCTCATGGATGTTAGCTTCTCCTTCCCTTCCTTGGCTGACTTCCACCTCCACTATTGTTTCTGGTGAAACAAAAGTTCCAGCCAAGGGCTCCTGTGTATCCACTACATGATCACTTTCTGTGGACTGTGTCGTCTCAGTTGATGGTGCTTGTGTAATAACAACGTCCTGAATGGGTTCTTGTGTGTGAGCTTCCCAGATTTCAGTTTGTGTTTCCCTCGAGGTGGTGTCTGCTACATAGAATTAAAACCCTACTGCCACTATCTTCTTAGCATAGGTTGTGCACATAGTGCTTGGGGCATCTCCCCTTCTAGCCCTATCCATGGCCTCAGCCAAAGTATCTAGCCCTAGGGCTCTTGCCTCTGTCGTTCGCCCTGTTACCTTAGCTCTTTGTTTTATTTTTCTAAATTTTCAACTCTTAACAGCAAGGGATGAGTTTGACTCATACTAGGTGAAGAAGGTTCCTTTGGCTAAGCTTTCTCCTCGTCCTTCTTCTTTGATTCTTCTTTGTTCTTCCTTCAAATGGATGGGGACTCTGGGTGCATGCTAACCCTTATCCTCTGCTTTGACTGCTTGTCACCAATTGGTTTGTTAATTGGCCTCTTACCAACCCTTACTGTTGAAGGTAGGGGCTGCTCCTTTGTCATCACTAGAGCTTCCTCAACCATCTCGGTTTGCCTCCTGTGGGTGGCCTTGGCCTTCTTTCTCATGAATTCTTCCCAATTCCTGTCGTGATGGATCAAGGCATCCAACAGAATGAGCTTGATAAGGCCATGGTTGGTGATGCATGTTTCTCGATGCGCAACTATTTTCACGGCTGCATCCATATGCCTAATGTTTCCCAACAAGAAGTAGGGAATATTGATCAACTACTGATGCCAGAGGTGGTTCAACAATGGAAAGTGGTAATTGAACACAATTGTTTCCCTTCCCTTGCAATTGAAGTACTTTATGAGGTAGAGGGAAACATCAGCCCATGGCTAGGGGAGTGACAATCTGTCAATCCCCCTTCCTTTCTTTACCATCGACTCTTCTTCTTGGAGGAAATCCCCCTTCAGGGAGGGGTCATTAACCTTCCTATTAAACCACCTCTTTCCTTTCACTAGTAATCCCATCACTCTAGAAATCACCTCTTTCATGACCTCCAGCTTCAACCCTTTGAACTCCGTCTGGTTTCTCTCCAAATTCTTTACAAATTCCATGGCAACACCGCGATCTGATCCCCCCAACTTATGAAATAATTCAAACCAGCCTGCATCCTTGAAAATCTGGCATGCTTCAGGGAAATTCTCGAAGGCTTCTGTGGACCTTTGCCTCATGCCGAATTGTTGCTCCACCCATTGCTTATGCAAATGTAGTGTTGTTTTCCTTCCTTCTCCTTTCCTTTAGACATTCCAAGGTAGTGGGCACACAACTTAGCTGTTCCAACATGCACTGTTCCTTTCCCACCTCTTTAAGCACTCTAAATGGGGATGTAGTGCTCTAGTAGGGGTAAATGGTAGGGTGGTAGGGTGGCGTAGGTGAGGATTTCAAATTAGGATTTTGCAATCATGGTTTGTATCGCACATTAAATTTGCCTTATTAATGTTGGGTTATGGGAAGTCTTGTCGAAGGTACACTTCTCCTTTTTATTATGATTGGGAATTAAGTAACAATAACTACTAGGCCATCATGCCTTAATTGTAGTTTTTTTTGAATAATCACAATTCATACGACGGTCATGTCGTAATATGATTTGCTTGCACCGACTTAGATGGGACAACGGTCCTCAGCCATCAAAAGTCATGTTAAGTTGCCATAATTACCAAATAAAGTGAATACAATATTACCTTTCCTTGACGTACCCGAGTGACGTGGGGAGAATTCATGGGTGGCGTGACGCATGAACCGAGCTCTGGTGGCGAGATGCATGAACTTAATTCTGATGACGAGGATCACGATGATTTTTATAAAAAATAAAGAAGAAAAGATCATGTAACAACACTTATCATAAGGTATGCTTGAAATAACATATGTTGTTACATAATCTGTAACAGCCACCACATGGTGGTTTTCCATTGCTACAAAAAGTGTTTGTTTGTTCCTGGGAAAGGTTTTCATAGCTAGATTATATATATATATATATATATATATATATATATATATATATATATATATATATATATATATATATTGAAGAGTTTGAAGGTGTAACAGTCACCAACTGTAGTTGATTTTTAGCAGTTACACTTATTGGAAAAATTAGATTTTTTGTAGCACAGGGGGGCTTTCCCCTGTTCTTGTAATCTATAGATCCGAATTTGTGACAATGTTGACAAATGAATCCCTTGAATAAGGTTTTTGATATAACCGAAGATGGTGCCCATTTGCATGTAATGGTGTCCTTGCAGTGTCAATGGTTTACCAAATTTACAGTCCCATTGTCAAAGACTACATCTACCTCATAGGGACCTAGCCATCTAGTGCAGATCTTCCCCTTGAAGTCTTTAAATATTGAGTCGTATAGGAGAGCCCAATCTCATTTCTGGAACTTCTTCTTCTTGATAAACCTATGGTGCCACTTAGCTCTGTGCTGCTGGATAATATTTGTTTGCTAGATAGCAGCTAACCATTTCTCCTCCAATTCATTGTGTTGGTTCAATCTGTGCTTTTGTGCTATAGCCAAATCCAAATTGACCTGCAATGTTGTTCTTAGTGTCTTGATTTTAAACTCAATGGGGAATACAGGGTTTTTACCATACACAAGTTCATATAGTGAGAATCCAGTGGTATTCCTCCATGTAGTCTTGTATGCCCACAACACTTATGGAAGTTTATCAACCCAATTTCTTTTGGTGACTGACCAAACTCTTAGTAAGGATCCCCTTAATGACCTTGTTAGTGCTTTCCACTTGGACATTTTCTTGTGGATGATAAGGTGTTGTGATCCTATGATGGATTTTATATTTTTCAACCAACTCCTAGATCTTATGAGATGTGAACCGCGGCCCTTCATCTGTGACTATCTCCCATGGGTATGCCAAAATTGGAAAAATATGTCTTCAAAAAGAAAGTCCAAGACAGCCGCCTCCGTGGCTCTGGTTAGTGCCTTTGTCTCAACCCATTTTGTGACATAGTCAGTTCAGACCAAGATGTAAGATTTCTGTCTAGATGAGGGATTAATTGGTCCCAAAAAATCTAGGGCCTATTTCTCAAAAGGTTCTAAGAAGAATTGGGGCTGTAACGACATCTCATCTGATTGCAGTGGTTGGCCCATCCCTTGACAACTATCACATTCCTTCTTAAAGTTCTTGGCATCCTGAAGTATTGTTGGCCAATAATACCCTGTTGGAAGGACTTTGTATCATGTATGTTTGTCTACAAAGTTCCCTCCACAAGGTTCTTCATGACAAGCTTTAAGGATGTCAAAGACATCATCTCCTCTAACACAACATATGATATGGAAATCTAGTCTAGTGTGATATAGATTCCCATCTATCTAGGAATATGTAGCACTTTGTTGTATGATCTTATTTTTCTCCTTGGAGGACAAATACTATGGAAACTTCCCTGCAGTAAGATAATTGGCTATATATTCATATCAAGGTAAGTAGAAATAGCAAAAAGATATTCATTTGGGAAAGAATCCTTAGTGGGAATGTAATTGTCATCAATAGTTAACCTAGAAATAAAATCAGCTACTACATTATTTTTTCCATGTTTAGTGAAAATTGTGATATCAAATTATTGTAACAACAATAACCAGCGTGTAATCCTACCATTGGTAATTGGCTTATTCATTAAAAAATGAATGGAAGAATGGTCATTGTGTACAAATGGTTGATACCCATTGATATAATGTTGGATTTTATTGATGGCATGCATGACTACTAAGAACTCCTTCTCGGTCACTATGTTGTTGAGCTCAGCCAGGGTTATATTTTTTCTTATGTAGTAAATAGCATAAGGTTTATTATCCTCCAGTTGGTCCAAAACAACACCTACAAAAATATTCGATGCATCTGTAGCTATGTGAAACGACAGTTCCCAATTAGGTCCTTGCAACAACAGAGCTGCTGATACACAAAATTTCAATTTTTAAAAGGCCTGCTCACACTTACCTGTCCATAAAATTCGACATCCTTCATGAGTAAGGAAAATAATGGTGATGCGATTTTTGAATTTTTTCTATAAATCTCTTGTAATACCCTACATGTCCAAAGAAATTACATACCTCTTTTTGCATTTTGGGAGTTGGAATTTTTATAATTACCTCTATTTTTGTAGGGTCTACCTTGATTCCTTCAGCATAAATGTAGTGTCCAAGAAGGATCCCTTTGGTCATCATCATGTGACATTTTTCAGTGCTCAAAGCAACATTAGTTTGTACACAATGTTCCAACACTTTTTCTAGATTAACTAATGATGTTTCAAAAGCATCTCCATAAGGTGTAAAATCATCCATGAAGATTTCAAGGCAGTCATTCAACAAGTCAGAAAAAATCCCAGTATTTTCCTTTGAAAGTTCTCTGTCACATTACAAAGTTCACAAGGAAGCACTCTATATGTCAAGGTTCCCTAAGGGCAGGTAAAAGTTTTTTTATCCTGATCCTCCGAGGAAATCTGTATCTGATTGTAGCCACTAAATCCATCTAAGAATGAAAAGAATTTCTTTCTGGAAAGGTTATCAAGGACATGATCTATAAATGGTAAGGGGAAATGGTCCTTTTGAGTGGCTTTATTGAGTTCTTTGTAATCTACACAGACTCTCCACTTGCCATTCTTTTTAGGAACGATGACAAGATGCGACACCCACTGACTGTCAGATACTGGATAAATAAAATTAGCACTCAGGAGTTTATGTAATTCTTCCTTTACCACCTCCTTCAATGCAGGGTTCATGTGACGCTGTGGTTGTCTAACTGGTTTGTAGCCATCCTTCAAATAAATCTCGTGAGTGCATAGGTTAGGGTGGATCCCTTTCATATCCGTATAGTCCCATGCAAATAACTTTTTGTATTTCTATAACAGCTGTAACAACAGTTGGTTTTGCTCAATAGTCAAGTTGGGGTTAATATTCAAAAACTTTCCTGGTTCTATCTCAATTGGACTTCTGTCAATATTCAGAGAGGTTCTTATTTTTTAAAAATCTGTATCTTCCACCTCTT